>BSYR01000024.1:16887500-18137500 GCA_030270665.1 Hibiscus trionum
TAAAAACCTCCCTAAACCTAGTGGAGGAAAAGAGTACGATACGATCCGTCGAGTAAAAAAGGATTATTCATAGTTTATGTAATCTTTTACAAATGATTGAGTTGATTTCATTGTGTATCTATATAATGTTTGAAGAAAGGAAGACAATGCCGGAAATCACCAAAATCATAACGGGCGCATCGGCCCGAGCCAGAATGGAAGCTGAGGAAGTTGCAAAGATAACAATGGAAGGCATTAAATCAGGAAGTTTTAGCATCCCATTCGGGGTTGATGGGCGGGCAGTGGCTATAGCTACTGCTGGTTTATCCCCTCAGAGATGCTACATTATGGCATCCATTGAAGTGCTTTTTGCTGGTCTATTTCGCTTTGCAGCTCTGCTTTTGGAATGGAACACCTATGAGATTATAGAAAAGAACAAGATTTCACGGAAGAAGCAGTAAGCATATATATTTATCTGTTCGTCCGTCCTTCTGTATTAAATTTATGTAAAGCATTGTAATCAAGTAAGCTTTAAAAAAAACCAAAGTATTTATCAATTTAGTATTTATTGTTTGACAATTTTGAAAACAACGTGATAAGCATAAAAAAAACCAAAGTATTTATTGTTTGACAATTTTGAAAACAACGTGACAAGCATAAAAGCAAAAGGACTTTAGATTTTGATCTTATTATTAACGGTACACAAAAATATTCAACTTAAACAAAAACAAATAACCAGATAACTTTACAACTTAATTTGGAGTTGCATTTTTAACATAAAATTTTCGATGTTTGGCAAAAAAAATAAATTTGAACAATCCTAACCTCAATTTTCGAGAGATCAAATCTGAAATTTGAAAATCATCTTAAAAGTGTTAACTTGAAAAAACTTAAAGACATCTAAAAAGTTACCATGACCACAAATATCAAATTTAAAATAAAAATAAGTGCGACAAATGCTTTTTTTATTTAAGGGGTAATTTTGTTCCTATATTAATTTCAAATCAGCAAGTTTGTCCATCCATTTATTTAGATCTCGAGCTCCTAAATTGCACTAATCTCGTCATTTGATTATTGTTCACTAACATAATCGTTATTATCAGTTGTTATTTGTCATGTTAATTACTTTGTCGTTAAATAATTAACAACGTCTATGTTAGCAAGTATATATATTATTTTTTTAATAAATTAATGTCCTCCAATAAAATGATGAATATCAATTTTGATAACGTAGCATATCAACTTTTTTTAAAAAAAATTATAATTTAAAATAATTAATTAATTCTAAAACTCCATTATAACGTCATCAAAATTGTACTTGCTATGTGGGTTGGTGTATACAAGTACTTCCCATGCTTGTTATCCGGATAAGGGTTTCTCATTTTTCCTACCAAGTATCTTACTTTAGGCATAAAATTTTCATTCATCTCTCAATCGTTTTGAGCATGTGAGATATCGTTGTAAAGGTTTCATGAAGTATAGTATGAATTAATAAATTCATCATTCGAATCTTTACCTTTATTTATAAAAAATATGTCTCAAAATTTCTATTTTATCATAATTTTCCAACGGATGTGATTGTAATTTTCTCCAACCATAAAAAGTCAAAATTAAAGAAAAAAAGCTTCATTGAAAAAATTGATTTTTTTGTTGAACAAATCATCGTGGATCTCGAGGAAATTAAAAAATGCAGTACGAAAGCAAACAAGTTAATTTATTATGTTAATAGAACCTATTTATATATGTATACACTATACAGAAAGTAGCAAAACATTAATTATTCCTCTCTTAAACAAATTAAGTTCAATGGTACTCTCCGGTCTCCTCCTCCTACCAATCCTTCTCTTCCTCCTCTATGTCATCGTTCGACCCCGCCCCGTTAACATACCTATAAAAAATCGCCATGTTTTCATAACAGGCGGCTCCATTGGCATCGGCCTAGCCATAGCTAAGCAAGCTGCATCAGAGGGAGCACGGCGCATTTCCCTTCTGGCTCGCTCCCTGGACCAGCTCGAAAAAGCCAAGCAATCGATCCATCAAGCGTACGAAGTCGAGGTCTCAACTTTTTCCGCCGATGTCCGTGACTACGGATCCGTTGAACGTGCGGTAAACGAGGCCGGCCCCATCGATATACTAGTAGTTAACCACGGGGTGTTTTATATTGAGGAGCTTGAGAAGCAAGGCATAGATGAGGTGAAGACGACGATAGACGTGAACTTGATGGGAAGTTTCAATGTCATCAAAGCTGCTTTGCCGTTGATGAAGGATAGAAAAGACAGGGGACCTGCCTCCATTGCTCTTATGTCTTCAGTGTCCGGCCAGGTTTTAAAATTTTAGCTTAATCGATCTTCTCAATATATATATATATAGTTATTTTTAGTCATTTTAAGTGGTTTTTTAATATATACAACTCCATATAATGAATATAGGTGGGTACATATGGTTATGCGGCTTATTCAGCCAGCAAATATGGGCTTCGAGGACTAGCAGAAGCATTGCAGCAGGAAGTTTTGGCGAACAACATTCATGTCTCCATAATTTTCCCTCCCCCTACTCAAACTCCGGGTGCCAAACAAGGTTTGAATTCCTTTTCTTTCTAATTTATTTTTAACAGTATAAATCACTTGATGAAGTGTGGATTCAACATTTGAAGCATTGAAGACAATGCCGGACATCACCAAAATCATAGTCGGCACCTCAACCGCCTTATTATTGGAAGCCGAAGAAGTTGCAAAGGCAACGATACAAGGCATCAAATCCGGATGTTTTAGCATCCCGTTCGGGGTTGTTGGACGAGCAGCGACTGTAGCGACTGCTGGTTTATCCCCTCAGAGATCTTTCATCATGGCATCCATTGAAGTGGTTTTTGCCGGTCTATTTCGTTTTGTGGGTCTGCTCTTTCAGTGGAACTGTTATAGGATCATAGAAAAGAACAAGAATTCACACAAGAAACGGTAAGTATGTGTTAAATTTATGTCGAGCATTGGGATCAAGTAAGATTTAATGTTGTGATGATAAAAGAGTTTTATGTTGTCTTTCATGTATTCCAAGCAAATGAATGAATAAGTTCCAAGCAAAACAGACACCTTCCATCAATCTCTTTGCATATATGATAAATGTATAACATACGATAAGAGGGACACAATTTTTCACTCATTTTTTTTTATTAAATAGAGATTCTATTCTCATACTGAGATTTGAACCCATATAAAATAAGACAATATGAGCATCCTTAGTCACTAGATCATTCAGACTCAGTGGATCTCTTTCACTCAATTTTCTTGTAACTAAAAGTATACCCAAATATCGAACATGTAAATTACCGATTTTAATACTAGTATCGTCTCAAAATCTAATCAGATTAAAGTTCAAATTTTAAAATTAAATAATATTAACTATTTGGAACAAGAATATCATTAATATAAAAGAACAAATTATGTAAAACTAAAGTATAATGATTAAATCTTAAATTAGAGCATAGTAAAGTAACCGAAATTGCAGTTTAATCGGTCTCTTATAACGTCCTATATATTTTGTCAATAAAAATTTTAGTAATAAGATGCCCAACTCAAAATTTAATTGCAAGTGTAATTTAAGCAAAACAAAACATGTCTTGGATTTAACGTGCCATGTGAACCATACTTTTTGGAAAATGTACCATATTAATGTTTTAGAGTGCACTGAAACATCTAAATGAAAAATAAATACAATAACAAGAATCAAAGTTGAAATTAGTTATATGGATTATAAATTTTAATGCAGAAATATCTCAATGTTTTCGGAAACGCCCATCTCCAAGACTCCAACCCACAACGGACTATAATCGGTCTATAAACTTGCCACTTTCCATACTTCACCAAAACCCACCTAAATATCTCATCTTCAACCTACTCAACTTTTCATTTTTAATCAGTCTATCAATGGCAACGGCTGGTCTTTGTTGATATTGGCTTTGAAAATTCCAAAAGCCACCGAAAGCCAATCCACCGAAAGCCACCGAAAGTGGGTGGAAAAAATGGTGGAAAAGTAGGTGAAAAAAAATGGAATGGGATAATTAATTTTTTGGTCCCTAAAGTTTAGGCTATTTACAAGTTTAGTCCTTAAAGCTCAACTATAAATAGGCCTAGCATTTGCCATTTGAAACCATCCCAACATCCATCTCTCCCATTTGTTTCTCTTCTCTCATATTTGGGAATTCTTAGGAATTCCATTTGTTTGTACCATTTTGGTATTAGTGAAGTTATCATCCGGTGGTGGTGCCCGAGGAGTAGACGACATTTTTCGTCGAACCTCGTAAATTCGGTGTGTTCTCTCCATTATTTATTTCGGTTGATTATTATTGGGTTTTTCCATTAGGTTTCAATATTCAATAGTTGACGGGTTTGTCCGCGGTGCAAATTTCGGTAGTTTCGATCTCGACATTTCAGCTCAGATTTGAAGCTACGTTCGTGTGGGAAATAACCCGGTTTCCCCAACAATTGGTATCAGAGCTTCGGTTAAGGCTATCCCGGTTGCTCGGTTGCTGCAAAGAAGTGTGGTGTTGTGACAGTGCATGTCTAGGAAAGTTCTGGCTAGGAAAGACTGGGTATTTAAGCGATCCGTGTGATCCACCTCTCTTTCCTGGGAACTTACCTGGTGCAGTGTTTCAATATCCAGTTCGTGCTGTTGAATATTATTCGTTGCCATGGCAAAAGACGGATCAGATAGGGCATCAAGCTCTTCCTCTATACCGATGAGGAGGATAATGTCAAATGCAAACTTCTCGGTGGAGTTGTTCGATAGATCCGGTCACTTCGGCATGTGGCAAGGCGAGGTGCTAGACTATTTATTTCAACAAGGTCTAGACACTGCCATTGAGGAAGAAAAACCCGTAGATATGGTGGAGAAAGATTGGAGAACAATCAACCGTATGGCGTGCAGTACGATTCGATCTTGTCTTTCCAGGGAGCAGAAGTATGCCTACAAGAACGAGACTTCTGCAAGCAAACTGTGGAAAGCGTTGGAGGAAAAATTCCTAAAGAAAAGCTCTCAGAATCGTCTTCACATGAAGAAAAGATTGTTCAGATTTGATTATCAACCAGGCACCAATATGAATGAACACATCACTGCCTTCAATGAGTTAGTGGCAGATCTGTTAGGCATGGATGAAACTTTCAAAGATGAAGATTTGGCTTTAATGTTGTTGTCATCTCTTCCAGATGAATTTGAGCACCTTGAAACAACGTTACTTCACGGAAAGGATGAGGTGACCCTTAAAGAAGTAACTGCTGCTCTGTATAGTTACGAGCTCAGAAAGAAAACCAAGATGGAGAACAAGTACAATGCAGCGGAGGCCATGGTGGTAAGAGGTCGCTCGAAAAGCCAAAAGCCAAAAATGAGAGGGAGATCAAAGTCAAAGTCCAGACTTGGGAAAGATGAATGTGCCTTTTGTCATGAGAAAGGTCATTGGAAGAAAGATTGCCCGAAGCTGAAGAAGAAAGGAAAAGCTGCTCCAGATGCATGTGTTGCAGAGCATGATACTAGTGACTCTGAAATATCACTGGTTGCTTCATCGTCATCATTCCGCTCAGACGAGTGGATATTGGATTCGGGTTGTACCTATCATATGTCCCCTAATCGGGAGTGGTTCTTCGATTTAGTAGAACTAAATGGAGGAGTTGTTTATATGGGCAATGACAACGCCTGCAAAACGATTGGGATAGGTTCAATCCGATTGAAGAATCAAGATGGATCAACCAGAGTTTTGACTGATGTCCGATACGTGCCTAGTTTGAAGAAAAATCTCATCTCGTTAGGAGCTTTGGAATCCAAAGGCTCGATTGTCACTATGAGAGATGGAATTTTGAAAGTCACATCAGGCGCACTCGTGATAATGAAGGGCATCAGGAAAAATAACTTGTATTACTACCAAGGTAGTACAGTTATTGGAGCAGTAGCAGCAGCTTCCGGTGAAGACAAATTGGATTCTTCTCAGTTGTGGCACATGCGGTTGGGACACGCTGGTGAGAAATCCTTGCAAATTTTGGCAAAGCAAGGATTGTTGAAAGGTGCAAAGGCTTGCAAGTTAAATTTTTGTGAGCATTGTGTTCTGGGAAAGCAGAAGAGAGTGAAATTCGGCACCGCTATCCATAATACGAAAGGTATTTTGGATTATGTTCACTCAGATGTGTGGGGTCCTTCCAAAACAACGTCGCTGGGAGGAAAACACTATTTTGTAACTTTTGTTGATGACTTTTCCAGAAGAGTTTGGGTGTATACAATGAAGTCTAAAGATGAAGTGCTCAAAGTTTTCCTGAAGTGGAAAAATATGATTGAGAACCAGACTGGCAAGAAGATCAAACGGCTTAGGACGGACAATGGAGGGGAATATATAAGTGATCCGCTCTTTGACGTTTGCCAGGAGCATGGTATTGTTCGACACTTCACTGTTAGACATACACCACAGCAGAATGGGGTGGCAGAGCGTATGAATCGAACACTACTTGAGAAAGTTCGATGTATGTTGTCCAATGCTGGGTTGGGCAAACCATTTTGGGCTGAGGCTGTGACATATGCTGGCCATCTCATCAATCGTCTACCGTCATCGGCGATTGGAGGAAAAACACCGTTGGAGGTATGGTCTGGAGTACCCGCTACAGATTATGATTCCTTACATGTATTTGGATCCACTGCGTATTATCATGTGAAGGAGTCAAAACTTGATCCTAGAGCAAAGAAGGCTATCTTCATGGGAATCACTCATGGAGTGAAGGGATTTCGACTTTGGTGCTTAGACACAAAGAAGATAATTTGTAGCAGAGATGTTACCTTTGATGAATCTGTCATGTTAAAGAAGGTAACAAATGGAGCTGTTCAGACAAGTAGTACTCCACAACAGGTGGAGTATACTCCAAACCAGGTGGAGTTTCAAGAAACGGTGATTAGTCCAGCAATTGATGTTACTGATTCTCCAACTCCAATGGAGGAATCAGAAGATGAAGAGGTTCAAACCCAAGAACCATTGGAGACACCAGAACCACTTGCAGTTACAAGGCCAAGGAGAGAAATTCGTAGACCTGCTCGATTTACAGATACAGTGGCCTATGCCCTTCCAGTTGTTGATGATGATATCCCTGTCACTTATCAAGAAGCAATGCAAAGCTTAGAAAGTGACAAGTGGAAAAGTGCCATGGATGAAGAAATGCAATCTCTCCAGAAGAACAACACCTGAGATTTGGCATATTTACCAGAAGGTAAAAGGGCAATTGGATGCAAGTGGGTGTTTGCAAAGAAAGACGGATCTCCCAGCAAGAAAGATGTTCGCTACAAGGTAAGGTTGGTAGCTAAAGGCTACGCTCAGAAGGAGGGAATCGACTACAACGAAGTATTTTCCCCTGTTGTGAAGCATTCCTCCATTAGAACATTGTTGGCCTTGGTAGCACAGTTGAATTTGGAGCTAGCTCAACTCGATGTAAAGACGGCTTTCTTGCACGGTGATTTGGAAGAGGAGATCTATATGACTCAGCCAGAAGGATATGTAGATGCTGGTGGTAAGAAATGGGTTTGTAAGCTGAACAAATCGCTATATGGATTGAAGCAATCTCCGAGGCAGTGGTACAAGCGATTTGATAGCTTTATGAGGAGGCAGAAGTACACAAGAAGCAAATACGACCATTGCGTGTATTTGCGAAAGCTACAAGATGGATCTTTCATTTATCTCCTCTTGTATGTTGATGATATGCTGATCGCTTCAAAGAGTCAACAAGAGATAGACAAATTGAAGGCTCAGTTGAATCAAGAGTTTGAGATGAAAGATCTAGGTGAGGCCAAGAAGATTCTCGGCATGGAGATAAGTAGAGACAGACGGAGAGGCAAGCTTTGTTTGACTCAGAAGCAATATCTGAAAAAGGTATTACAATGTTTTGGCATGAATGAAAGCACAAAACATGTAAGTACCCCACTTGCTTCTCATTTAAAACTCAGTTCTCAATTATCTCCTAAAACTGATGAAGAGCGAGAATATATGGCAAAAGTTCCATATGCTAATGCAGTAGGGAGCTTGATGTATGCGATGGTGTGTACGAGGCCTGACATTTCACAAGCAGTTGGAGTTGTGAGCAGGTACATGCATGATCCTGGAAAAGGACATTGGCAAGCTGTGAAATGGATTCTACGGTATCTCCAACAAACCGTAGATGTTGGTTTAGTGTTTGAGCAAGATGAAACACTTGGTCAGTTTGTGGTTGGATATGTTGATTCCGACTATGCTGGTGATTTGGACAAGCGTCGGTCTACTACTGGGTATTTGTTTGCTTTAGCAAAAGCCCCAGTTAGTTGGAGGTCTACTTTACAGTCAACGGTAGCTTTGTCAACTACAGAGGCAGAGTACATGGCAGTTGCAGAGGCTGTTAAGGAGGCGATTTGGCTTAACGGATTGTTGGAAGACTTGGGAGTTGTTCAAAGTCACATTAGTCTCTATTGTGACAGTCAGAGTGCTATTCATTTAGCGAAAAATCAAGTCTACCATTCAAGAACCAAGCACATCGACGTGAGATATCACTTTGTGCGGGAGATCTTTGAAGAAGGAAAGATTCTACTTCAGAAGATTGCGACGGCAGAAAATCCTGCAGATATGTTGACCAAGGTGGTAACATCAATCAAGTTCAATCATTGTTTGAACTTGATTAACATCTTGCAAGTTTGAGCACCTTCGGGTGTATGGCGCTCGTAGGCGCATTTGGAGGCACTACAAAAGATAACGTTTGGGGAGAAAAATTTTGCAAAGCTTGGTGAAATTTCAAGCCAAGGTGGAGATTTGTTGATATTGGCTTTGAAAATTCCAAAAGCCACCGAAAGCCAATCCACCGAAAGCCACCGAAAGTGGGTGGAAAAAATGGTGGAAAAGTAGGTGAAAAAAAATGGAATGGGATAATTAATTTTTTGGTCCCTAAAGTTTAGGCTATTTACAAGTTTAGTCCTTAAAGCTCAACTATAAATAGGCCTAGCATTTGCCATTTGAAACCATCCCAACATCCATCTCTCCCATTTGTTTCTCTTCTCTCATATTTGGGAATTCTTAGGAATTCCATTTGTTTGTACCATTTTGGTATTAGTGAAGTTATCATCCGGTGGTGGTGCCCGAGGAGTAGACGACATTTTTCGTCGAACCTCGTAAATTCGGTGTGTTCTCTCCATTATTTATTTCGGTTGATTATTATTGGGTTTTTCCATTAGGTTTCAATATTCAATAGTTGACGGGTTTGTCCGCGGTGCAAATTTCGGTAGTTTCGATCTCGACATTTCAGCTCAGATTTGAAGCTACGTTCGTGTGGGAAATAACCCGGCTTCCCCAACAGTCTTGGACTCAGCTTCGCAGAAGCTTACGCGTTGCGCTTTCTACATAAGCAGAAGATGAAGAAAATGGAACAGCAGGAGGCTGATAAGAGTGATGGTAAGGTGTTTGATGAAATGAAAACCCCTGCCGCTGCTGGTCGTTTCTCCTTCTGGGTGTCCAACAAAACCCATTCTGCCAACGTTTCTTGTTATAATTCTGCACAAAAACCTCTCTAGGAACCTAGATTTAAGTTGGGTTTTCTTGTGGTGATGAAATCATTGAAATGAAGATTATGTGCCCTTCTGAGTTTTATTTGTACCAAAAATGGACACGATAAAAACTAGATTACTCGAAATTTTTTGTTCACGCATATAAATTAAGAACCAATAAGATATATTGGGTTTTAGACATTTAGTCCAAATATTCTGTTTACATTATCCTGTGTTGGTTTCTGACTTTTCTGAAGTAATGGTGAAGTCATGTAGAATTGACCACATCATTGGACCAAACAGAGTTTAAGGTTTTTGACCAGATCAATGCAGACTGCAGTGTCATGTTTTTGAAGATTGCTACACTTTGTTAAAATGCAAAAAGCCAGTATATGTTATGTAAATAAGTGCAACATTTCATCCTTTTGTCCCATACATTTTTCCTAAATCTCTGCTTTCATTCCTGTGCAGCATACCACTATACCTAGGTTTGCCTTGTGTTTTCTTTTCCCATTCCCAACTTCATTTGCCCTTTTTTCCCTTTTTGGTCTTTTTAATTGTTTCTGCTGCCACCAGAATAGGAATCCTGAAACATTGTAATGTAACAGGGAATTTCTTTGAAGGAAGTGGCACCAGCAGTCTCATTACGCAGCTACAAGATTGTGCATAAACAGCTGCTTTTCTTTGGAGAATCATCCTCTTGTTTCTCTGTGGATAAAATTTCAGGAGTTAAGAATATACGGATGTGTCGAAACTCGAAATAGTATAAATTATTAGCATGTCAAAATTCACCTAAACATATAAAACATTAAACACAATTATGACTTAATACAAGTTTAGCATGGATTATAGAAGAGACAACATCGAAAACTTAAACAAGAATGGATCCTATGAAATTTACGCACAAGATCAAAGGAAAGAAATGGTAATTTTGGAAACGATTCTTTTTACTGAGAAAATGTTAATGCAGATATTCATTTGTCATCTTCTACTCTTTTTGAAATTTCATGATCTAAGCATCGGAGCAGGATTCAAATATAAAATTAAACTCTAATGTCTTCTTAGCAGTTTCCTGTTCCTGCAAAGCTTCACTATCCGAGAATACAACAGTAGGTGTGTGTGTGTAACAAACGAAATACATAAATGCCACTGATTACCGTTGCTTTTGTTTGACAAAGTAAGGCGAAGAACGACATGCATCGTGATTACACCGCTCGGAAGTTCACCAACCAGGAGTCTGCAGTCAGCAACTGTACTGTTGTTTTCAAGTATTTTTCCACCATTAATTAGCTTCACATCTTGGATTGTGTTTGGGGAATTTTCTTTGTCTGCAAGACAGAGAAGAGTTTTCCATATGAAAACAGAATCCAATTATGTACCCCAAGCACAATTTTGAAGGCCACTCGGGATAAGGAAAATGGTTTTCTAGGCATAAATGTTTAAACAATAAAACAACACAATAATTCAGATATAAATCACAGTAAGGGAGCATTTTAACAGGTAAAATGTTTCTGATGAGCTATTATGAATGATTTGCTCTTTAGATTAACACAATAATTCAGATATAAATCACAGTAAGAGAGTAGTACGTTATTGGTCTAAAATAATAACCATTTGCCTTTGAGTTCCTATGGCATGGATCCAAGAATCTAAAGCACTTTTCAGATCACTAAACTATTTTGCAAGCATAAGGAAACAATACAGAACTTTGTTTGAGACAGATGATTTTGATTTTTTTTTAACTAAAAAAAAGGACACTTTACATTATAAAATTACAAAATCCATTGATGCATAGATACATACAATTGATAAACAGGTGAAAAATGAACAGCAAAAGTTGAGCAATTAACCTTCAGGCCACATAGCAATTATTTTCTCTTTGAGAGATGCCACAGTTGTAGCTGGACTGTACTTGTTTGGACCAATGTCAGTTCCATCTGCCAGCCTGAATTTGAGCTCCACCAATTCTTCTCCAGCCATAGATGAAATCTCTCACCTCGAACTCTCACGCTAATCTCAACAAAAAAAACAGTTTTTTTTTGTTCTTTATCCTTAATCAGATTGAAATAACTGTTAAAAACCTTTTCTTTTTTCTGTGCAGAAGCTGAAACTTTGCTTCTTGTAAAGGGAAACAAACATTTCAAAAGAAACTATCAAAACCCAGATGATTATTTTTGCAGAAAAAACAGTATGTCATTAGAATTCAGAAATGTAGGATAAACAGATGAGAGAATGAACAAGGATGAGAAGCTTTTGCAACTTGATGCTGAAAGAAAGAAGGATGAGACCACCCATATCTGAACTTTTTAAAGTGTGATTTTTTCACCTAAATCTAACAAAAAAAATCTAATGATATTATATAGGATGTGGTGAATATATGCAATATATTAATTAATGTGGTGAATACAAAAATCATCTGTTTGAATGGGAATGACATGTTTTACTCAGATTCTTCTTCTTTTCCTTTCCCTTTTTTGAATTGGATATTGGATTATATGTGAAATGCAACTTTTGGAATGTAAACTAAGTTAGAAACGTGTAAAACAGCAGAAAATTGAAATTGAACAGTAAAAATTAATATAAAAAAGTGAGAGGTGTAAAGAAATTTCACTATTGAATCAAAATAATGGAGAGATTATTATTGGTATTTGGCACTTTCTGATAGTGACATTAGAAAACTTATGAATTATTTATGAGCAAAGCCTGCCTTATCTGGCTGGCTTTACCAGGACCACCACCAACAGTCCACTAAAGAAACCCTTAGGTCGGCACTCGGCACCAAGATTCATGTTGATTCACTGCCAGATTTTAAGGCCTACAACATAAGAATTTCATGTAAAGTTGGCAGCTATTGACGGTCAAGATAGAATCAGTGAAGACAACTGTATGCATATGATTTCTGCCTGGAAAACAGAATCATGCTTTTATATTATAAATAATATATATAAAAACCCTAAACCTTTAACTCTAAACCACAAATCATAAACTTCAAACCATAAATCTTAAATCTTAAGACTTAGGGATTACGGGTTTTTTATTATTTATTTATAATATAAATATATTATTTTTATGAATATTTTAGTTTTTAAAATAATATATTTATATTATAAATAATCTATAAAAATAATATATTTTTATTTAATAATATAAAATTTATCCACTTGGTTCAATCAAATTATTTTATGAAAAATAATACTATAAATATTACTAATATATAAATAATATAAAATAATTATTTACATATATATATTGATATATAAATAAAAATATATTATTTTTATATATTTTATATATTATTTTTTTAAAAAACCAAAAATATTCATGACAATGATATACTTATATTAAATAATATATAAAAACCATAAACCTTAAAGTTTAGAGTTTAAATTTTGGGACTTGAGGTTAGGAGTTTAGGGTTTATCGGTTTTATATAGTATTTATAATATAAATATATTATTGTCATGAATATTTTGAGTGTTTTTTTAAATAATATATTTATATTCTAAATAATATATAAAAATATAAAAAAATATTATTCATATATAATATTTTATATTATGTATATATTAATATTATTTTATTATTATTTATTTTATAAAATAATTTGAATTAATCTCTAGTGTAGTTTGACATATATATAATTTATATTAAAATATTATATTATAATATTTTAGTTTAGTGGTTAAGGTTTACCTTTTAAATTTTAAGGTCCTCGGTTCAAACCCCCAAAGTGCAATGATTTTATTATTTTTTCCCCAACAAAATGACGCCGACCTAAATTAGGGTTCAAAACAACGCCGTTTTGAATGAGTCAGAAAGTAAAGTTCAGCATTAGATTTGAATATTTTTAAAGTTTAATGACATTTTCAAATAAGTGATAATAGTTTAGTGCATCCGATATAATTTGTCCCTAATAATATAAGAAGGAAGAATCGTTATCGCGGGATATAATTATGCATGATGGAGAATCCATCACCATTTTCATGTTTAATTCTATACCTTTTGCTTTATGTTAATGTGTGGAGACAACACTTGTGCAGATGCTTGGTGTTGACAGATGCTTTCGGTTTTGGAACGGTGGCTACACCGACAACCCCACATGTTAACCGGATTTAAGTATGTTTTGAATACGAATAGGTATAAAGTAGGTACAATCTTTTAACATTTCGTATGTATAAGTGTAGGATAGAAAAAAGAAAATGCAGAATGAAATTTCCCTCGCTAAACCAAATCATAGTGTCCAAAATTGAGAGGAATTCAGGTTTTTATGTCAAAAACAGAGAAACTGGAAATAGTCAAAATATAAAGATAGCAGTTATGTGAAAAGAGAAGGTATGCTTTTTGTCATTGAAAATATAAGGTTCATTGACATTGCAAGCATTCCAAATCCAAGCTTGTACTTTCTCAAGCCACTACCCCCTCTTTCTTTTCCTTTTGAGGACATCCAACTTTGATTCAGTGAGGAAACAATGTTTTTAACAACTTTTTATTCCTTAGGAAAACTTGCGTGTCACAACCTCACCTCAAAAATATATATGTAAATATTTAGGCTCAAACTTATGAAATGTACTTTTTGAAATAAATTTCTAAGAATTTTTAATCAACTCTGGCAATACTTGGCAAATTAGATGCATATCTCCATGAACATATATGTATATATATGTGATTTTTTTTACATTGGGGGGGGGGGGGGATTTTTCTTTCTTTTTAAATTTATTTTTTAAAAATATTAAAATTAAAGAAAACATTTTATGAAAAGGAAATCCAAAAAATTTCTAATTTATTTTGCTATTTTTAATAAATAAAAATTAGAAGAAAAAAATCAGAATTTTCTATTTTTTTCTTAAAGATAATAAATTCTTAAAATTTAAAAGTTTTTAATGATATTTTGAAATTTTCCATTTAAAAAAATGATTTTTCAAATGATTTGTTGCAATTTGTAAAAAAATCAAATTTCTTTAATTAATTATTGATGGACTTGTTCGCTATTTTTTATTTTAAATATTTTTTATTTTTTGAAATTGAATTATATTCAATGATGAAAGAACTACAAATGAATCACATCGTAAACAATAAAAGTTCAGTGCAAAATAAACAATGCAGAAATTTTTAACGGTGTAAAAGACATTAAAAAATCAAACTTAACACTTTCAGGAGAAACTTCTGAAATTAAATCTAGAAAATTATTATTTTGCCTTGGGTGCTCTTTCAAGACAACATAATTCTTTCGTTACTCAATCTTGGCATATCGGCACAACCATAAAATGAGAATCATAACATGAAGTGTTCGGCCTTCTTTCGATGATATTCGTCACCCGAACTCTAAACTATTAAAAGATAGACTGAAACTGTCATACAAGCAGACAAAAAAACTGTCATAGAGGCAGACGAAAGAACTGCCAAAAAAGCATATATGGTAGAAACTAGAAACCTGACAAAGTAAAAAAGAAAACAAAAAAAATATGAAACTAAAAAAATTTATCGGCAACGGTGAAACTTATTTATATACATAATCAACAGAACGGCTACGGCCGCCGCCGGTAAGAAAAGAAAAGAATAAAAATAAATTTTGAAACTTAAAAAATTTATAACCGCTTCACAAAAAATGAAAGAATTTTTTATTAAATTTTGAAGTGATTTAAATTTAATATATATTATATGTTATGTTACACATTTTCAGAGCGTCACATAATTTTTTTATAATGAAACATAAATCTATGTACTATCGATTTGAATTAGTCAATTAATAAATTAAAAAGAAGTGATTAAATTAAAATTAATATCATCCTGTCGAAACGGCTCACGGATATTAGGGGTGTTCATTGTCGGATATCAGATGAGATCGAATTCGGTTTTTTCGGATATACGAGTTTTCGGATCGGTGATATAGTGATCCGTACCCTGTCCAGAATAATCGGATATTCGCATATTCCGATATCACATATACAGATCGGATATTCGAATATTCGAAAATATAATTTGATTTAACTATTTTTTAGAATTTGGAGGTTGTATTTATGAAATTTTCGGAATTTCGAATATAACAAATAACAAATTGCTAAATATAACAGTATTTGCATATATGAAAAATTTTCTTTTTTTTTAATTTTCGGATATAACAAGCACCAAATTGTTGAATATAACAAGATTAATATTCATGAAATTTTAAATTTTCGGATATTCGAATTTTCGGATATTCTGAAACTTGAAATATTGCGATCCGTATTCGATCTGAAAAATTTAAAATCAAATTGAATATGCGGTCCAAAAATAAAAATCAAATCGGATATCCGAATTTTTAGATCGAATCGCTCAGATTAGATATTTTTAAACACCCCTTACATATATGTATATCAATTTTTTTTCTGGCGATTAATTTTATAATTAAAATAAACAAAGGAAAATAAACTGCTAAATGAAAACGAAACTGGTGGAGGTTGGTTAGTCGTAGTCGCATAATTCTGAAATAAAAAAGCTTACCACTAAAAGAACCCCACGTGCTATCATTTATCTTCTCGAAAAATTATTAAATGTATTCTACTCATTATACCATCTGTAGTTATATTTAATTAAATCAATCCATGTCATTTTTGTTCAATGTAAATCTCCACTTCTTCCATACTTGTAAAAAAAGAATAAATAATTATTTTGAAAGTTTTTTTTGGCATAGATGATTCTTATTGTATGTAATCACAGATAACATGGTAAGCTGAGTTCATCTAATAATTTTTTCACTTCAACACGTATTCAACCTGGCCCCACTCTACGTGTCTCTCTTTCTTTGGCTTATCCTCTTATAAAAAAAATTCAAAATTTCTTTTGTTTTTCAAATTCTACAATCATCCCTCCTCTTCTAAAACAGCATCTTTCGGCTTTTGGCTTTCACGTGAACGCGCCACCCCAAAACGACACCGCACACACTAGACTTCTACTGTATGCGCACTACGCACCCCACGCCAATCACAATTCACACACATACACTAGCTAGTGGCTGCTTGATTCTGCAAAGCTTAAAAGACTTCTCTCAACGTTAAGGCTGGTAACTTAGAAAACAGTGTCGTATGGAGAAATGCGCAGTGGTTTTGGCGCTAAGCGTATGGTTTCTACTCGGAGGTTCGGCGGCGGCGGCCACATTTTCGTCAAAGTTGATTCACAGGTTTTCAGACGATGCGAAGGTGATTTGGACCGCTCGGAATGGCAGTGCAGGTAATGGTGTTGTTTCGTGGCCAGAGAGGCATAGCTTAGAGTACTTGGAGTTACTTTTAGGGAACGATTGGAAGAGGCAGCGGATGAAAGTCGGCTCCAAGAATCAGTTACTGTTTCCTTCTCAAGGAAGCCAAACCCTCTTCTTCGGAAACGAGTTCGACTGGTCAGCCATTTTGAACTTTCTTTTTTTCTTTATTGAAGTTTGAATTATTTTCTGTTTGGCTCTCGAGAAAAAAGAAGAAGGGAAAAGGCCGGAAAAGCTGGCTTCGTAGTATCTTTTTCCGTTTATTCTGCATCTATTTCTCTTTAGTTAATAATTTCCTCTATAGTTTTTTTAATAGAAATAAATTAAAATCAGCCAATAAAAGCCGAAGGATATTCAACCTTTGTTCTTTTAAAAAAAAAAAAAAATTAGTATTAAAAAACAATATATATTACAAAATATAATACGATAAATGAGATGATTAATTGACATAATATAAAATTATTTAATTTTACATATTTACTTTAAAAGTTTGACACAATGGAAGGAAATACTATATCATATTAAACATTGTTGATAGTAATTATTTATGGATTATTATCTTTTTTTTTTATTGGAAGAAATATTTCCAGGTTACATTACACATGGATAGATATAGGGACACCAAACGTTTCATTCTTGGTAGCATTGGATGCTGGCAGCGATCTGCTGTGGGTCCCGTGTGATTGCATACAATGCGCTCCTTTGTCTGCCAGTAACTATAATTCACTGGTAACCTAAACAGTCTGCTCCCATTTTCCTACTACTTTTTCTCTTCTTATTTACTCCATTTTGACTTTTATTTATCTGTTTCAATTGTCACTGTTTAATCTGGTATATGTTTATTTACTAATGGTCTCCGTGGCTGCTTTGCTATTGTTTCAGCTTTTCAATTGCTTTGCATGTGATTTCCAGTTGCCTCTATTTGGGTATTTAATTATAGGAAAATACTTTGATGCACAAGCTTGTGTAAACTTTAGTTTACACAAGCCCTTTAATTTTAGGGTTTAGGGTTTAAGATTTTAAGTTAGGGTTTAGGGGTTTAGTAGGTAGGGTATATAATTTAAGGTTTATGGTTAGAATTTAGAGTTTAGGGTTTAGGGCTTAGGGTTTAGGTTTTAGGTTGCTAGGGTTTGTGATTTAAATTTTAAATTTTATAAAAGGGTTGTGTAAAAAAAATTTACACAGCTTGTGCATCAAAATAAAACCCTTAATTATATTGTGAACTGGTTTGTCCTATTAAATGTACACGAGGTTTAATAATGAGTGGCGTAGATAGCTTTATTTATATTTTAAGAAATTTTCTTTGCATTTTATATTAATAATCTAATCTCAGATTTTCAAATTACCATATACTTTTACTAAGTTTAAAAGTTCGCATCCCCTAACATAAAATCTTGCGTCCGTCCCTTGTGGTGATAGCAAAGGAGAGTAGTAATGACTTCTAACTTCATTGTGATTGAAACATTGGTTATAGAAGGTCGGATAAGCAGGCCATACAATTTTCCTTAAAGATGAAACAATTTGGTTAATAAATTTGAAATTGAATTTGCTTAGGCTAACAAATATTCTGCTCCGTAACTGTTGGGATGGTGTGCATAAAGTTCTATTTACAGTTTTGAGGAGAAGGTCAGGAGGTGAAACTTTCACAGGAAGAGAATACTATTTGTTTCTGACTAAGCTTCAACAAGACTTAACCTGATTGCTTCATTGACCGTGGACTAATTACACGAAGAATTGGTAGCTGGTTACTGGTTAAGCATTTTAATTCCAATGATTGATTGGCAGGTGCTCCCACGTACTTGGGGCACCTATTGTGCAGGATAAAGATCTTAGTGAGTATACCCCATCTTTGTCAAGCAGTAGCAAAAACCTGTCCTGCAGCCATCAGTTATGCGAGTCAAGTTTATACTGCAAAGGACCGAATGACCCCTGCCCGTACATTATTGAATATGACTCAGATAATACCTCAAGTTCTGGATATCTTGTTGAGGATAAATTGCATTTGAAGTCATTTATTGACCATGCAGTGGAGAGTTCTATACAAGCATCAGTCATAATAGGGTATGTTTTGATTGTTCTTGATGTTATTTGTTTCTTTTTGTCCTGAGCTAAAGATGTATAAGACCTGATATGGCCAAATTTGTCTGGCTCACTGTGTTGCTTCCCTGATTCACTCCATTTCAATTCAGCTGTGGGAGAAAGCAGAGTGGTGGCTACCTGGATGGTGCTGCACCTGATGGTCTAATGGGATTGGGACCTGGGAATGTTTCAGTTCCAAGTTTGCTGGCCAAAGCAGGATTGATTCAGAATTCGTTCTCGATTTGTTTAGATGAGACTGGCTCTGGAAGAATTTATTTTGGTGACAAAGGGCTTCCTTCCCAACAATCTACTCCATTCTTGCCGATAGGAGGAAACTAGTACGTGTGACTCTTTGGCATGTTCTTTTTTTTGCTTATTAGCTAAGGCTCTTCTTTTATCCAGCGTTATACTTTGCTGCTACAGGATTTGTTGTTAAAGGTCTGTAATTTTCATTTTAATAATCGTTCCAGTGAAACATATTTTGTTCGAGTGGAGCATCTATGTGTTGGGAATTCTTGTCTTAATAAATCTGGATTCTTAGCACTTGTGGATAGTGGCACATCTTTCACATATCTTCCTCCTGAAATCTACGATAAAGTTATTCTGGAGGTGCTTCTTTTTTTTCTTATCATCAGTATAGAAATTATTGTTTGCATTGATTAATGGGCTGAAATATTGTAATTGTTTCCTTTGTTATAGTTTGAGAAACAAGTAAAAGCCAGAAGAATTAGCGACCAAGATGATCTTTGGAAGTACTGTTATAATGTCAGGTTGGATGTTGGGCAATATGTGAGAGGTTTTGAATGCTTTTTTCTTCTTCTTTTATTTGTACTGACCGTCCGCTGTTTCTTTCCTTGGAGCAGTTCAGAGGAGCCATTCAATATTCCTGGCATGAGACTTAAATTTGCTTTGAACCAGAGTTTCGAAATTCATAATCATATATATTCCTATACTGAAACTGAGGTTAGTCTCCTTTTCCTTTCTATATTAAACCTGTGAGACTATTCGACAGTGGTGGAACTCGGAGTAAAAGTTTGAGGGGGCCAACTTAAATTTTTTTTAAAATTTGGAGGTTTAAACGAAAATTTTCAAATTTTTTGAAGATTTAACTAAAATTCTTAATATTTTTGAAAGATTTAACCCAAAAAATTTGAAATTTTGAGATGAAATTTAATTAAAAATATATAAATTTTTGAAGCTTAATATGAATTTTTAAAATTCTTGAGGGGCCAAATTAAAATTTTCAAAAATTTTAAGAGTAAAATTCGAATATTTCAAAATTTTGGGGGGCCGTCGCCCCCACCCGTCTCTTCAGAGTTCCACCACTGCTATTCGAAAGAATATAACGAATTTAGTCTCTTTCCTATTCATAGTTGTGTGCAACTTAAATTGTGCTTGTGTCATATCCTGTTACAATTCCTTTGTATGAGGTTTGCGCCTTTCTCAGCTTGTTTTCTTTCTTGTTATGGTATGATGGGAAAAGAAAACTCACTCGGTTCTCTCTAGAGGGCACTGTAAGACAAACTGTTACAGAAATGAAGCTGGAAACTTTGTTTATTTCATGTACAAAGTAAAAGGAAAGCTTCTAATTAACCCTAGAAGCAAGGTTCTTATTTATACAACATAATCAGCTAACTCAAACAAGGCTAACTAACGTCTAACTAACTTCTAACAAATCTTAACCATATCCTTTATATTCCAATAGCCCCCCTCAAGATGGACTGAGAAAGAAGGAGAATGTAGAGCTTTTGTGAATATATCAGCAAGCTGGCCTTTAGAGTGGATGTGAAAAAGCTTGAGAAACCCTAAATTCAACTTCTCCCGTACAAAATGGCAATCGACCTCAATATGCTTTGTACGCTCGTGAAATACTTGATTCGAGGCGAGATGAATTGCAGCTTGATTATCACAGTAAAGAAAGACAGGTGATGTGTCAATGTGAAATGAAGAGAGAAGTGCAGCCAACCAGACAAGCTCACAAGTAGTTGAAGCCATGGCTCTGTATTCCGCCTCACAAGAAGATCGACTCACAGTGTGTTGTTTCTTCGATTTCCATGAAATCAAGTTGGTGCCAAGATACGTACAAAAGTCAGTTATAGAATGCCTCGTGTCTGGACAGGCACTGTAATCAGAATCCACAAAGCAACTGAGCTGAAGACTTCCTTTGGAAGAAATAAATAAACCTAGACCAGGAGCTTTCTTTATGTATGACAGAAGATGATGTGCTGCATGAAGATGAGGAGCTCGTGGCATGGACACGAATTGACTCAATAGGTGAACAACATAAGTGATGTCTGGACTGCGTGAGATACAAAAGGCGTCCAATCAATCGACGATAAACTTGAGGATCAGGTAGCAATTCCCCATCATTCATACTGATCTTATGATTAGCAACGATAGGTAAGTCAGCAGGTGTCTTACCTAGAGAGCCAGTGTCCTCAATAAGCTGCAAGGCATAATGGCGTTGACATAAGGAGATGCCATCGTGATTGCGGGTGATTTCAAAACCAAGAAAATACTTCAAAGGTCCCAATTCCTTGAGCTCGAAATGGTCCTTGAGAAAATTCTGAACAGTTAGCAGGGAATCTAAGTGCTTGCTAGCAAGAACCACATCGTCAACGTAGACAAGCAACGCTATTAAATCATCACCAGCACCTTTAATGAAAAGAGAATGCTCAGATGGGGATTGAACAAAACCAAACTTTAATACCACAGCATGAAAGGTCTGGAACCATTGCCGAGAGGCTTGTTTCAGGCCATAGATTGATTTCTGAAGCTTGCACACCAAATCAGTCCCTCGAACATCAGTTCTGTAACCAAGAGTTCATATATACTTCCTCATCAAGTGAGCCATTAAGGAACGCGTTATTGACATCCAATTGGAGGAGATGCCAATCATTAACTGCGGCTAGGGAAAGCAGAACTTTGAAGGAGGTCATCTTGGCTACAAGTGAAAATGTGTTAGTGTAGTTGATGCCTTCAATCTGAGTAAAACCCTTAGCCACTAACCTTGCCTTGTACCCGTTAATGGTGCCATCAGAATTGTGTTTAATTCGGTAGACCCACTTGCAATCAATAGGTTGCTTGCCTGGAGGAAGAGGAACGACTGTCCATGTATGAAGATTTTTCATGGCTTGCAACTCATCTTGCATGGCACTTCTCCATTCAGGAATTTTGACAGCCTAATGATAAAACGAAGGCTCGGTTGTAGAAGATTGGTTGGCAAGAAAAGCAGCATAAGAAGAGGATAATGGAGAAGATACAAGCTGATCCTCAATCGGATATGAACAAGAGGAAGCAATATTACAGTAATATTGGTGCAAGTATGAAGGCTTCTTGGCAACCCTAGTAGATCTACGTGGCTCAGGATCAAGATGTTGTCCAGGCACTATAATCGGATCAATGAGCGATGTGGTCTCAAGCATTGGCTCAGGCTCAACAACCGGGTCATTCTCATTCTCAACAACCGGTTCAATAGCAGGCTCAAGAACCGGGTCTGTTTCAGTTTCAACTACCGGTTCAGCATGCGCATCAATCTCAACAATAACCTCAGCACCCTGCACCCTTGAAGAAGTTCGAAAAGCATCAAACTGAGAAGAAGGATCAGGCATGTTACAGAAATGAAGAAGAACAGGAAGAGCTGAAAACTCGAAGACCTGAAAACTCGAGAAGAAAGAAACGCGAAAGAAGGAAACGCAAGAAGCGTTAAAGATCAACTGATACCATGTTACAGGTTCTTATTTATACAACATAATCAGCTAACTCAAACAAGGCTAACTAACTTCTAACAAATCTTGACCATATCCTTTATATTCCAATACAAACCTTAAGTATATAACCAACTTCCCCAAGATCTTCACAGTAATTTGTGTTTTGATTCTTTTCATTTGTTAATTTCTCTTAGATTTTTATGTTTTTGAAGGAAACATAAATTGTCTTGACATTGTTGAGCAGGGGTTTACAGTATTCTGTTTAACTGTATTACGTGGAGAAGATGAATTTGGTGTCATTGGACGTGAGTCTACTCTCTGGGTTTTGAATGTTCTGTCATTATTTTATAGCTTTGCAATCTTCTAGCTCCGGTGTGTGCATATTTTAATGACACTGGATGAACAAATGTGTTGCAGAAAACTTCATGACAGGTCATCGCATTGTTTTTGATCGAGAAAATATGAAGTTGGGTTGGTCAGGTTCCAACTGTAAGTTATTGAGTAGATCTTTCCACCTTTTCTATTTGCTATATCATGCGCCTTGTTTATTTATTTTGGGTTTACCTGTCTAGATTCTATACGTGTGTACCGTGGATGGAAATCTTCTGCTATTTTTCGGTGCCCATACTTATTGCTCTTATGCTCAAAATTAAGTTTTGTGTTTAGAGTTTTAGGTTAAGGTTTATAGTTAGGGTTTAGAAAATTTAGAATATAGTGTATTTTTAGGGTATAAGATTTAGAATTTAGGGTTAGGACTTGAAATTTAATTTTGTAGTATTTTTTTACTATTGGGGCATAAATAGGAGCACCAAAAAAGGGCAGAAAATTTTTATCTGTGAACCGCTTGAACAATGTCCAGCTCCAATCTCTTCGGGAAAAACAATAAGATTGGAGATGATTTTGCTTTGACCTAAATAGGGTCAGGATCATGCAGTTCTAGAACTGGCAAACTTGACATGAGACCTGATAACCGAATTGATTTACTTGAACTGAGACTCGAAATCGACCCAAACACGATGATTCGAATTTAATCCGAAATAAACCGAAATCAAACTGAATTTTAGTTGAATCGAAAATAGACCATAACCGATTTTCAACCGAACCGAATGGTTGTTTAGTAATGACCCTGATATACATATCTAATGGATTGTGATGTTTATTATTACCTACGAAAGCGCTTTTAACGAATCTCAGACAATAGTAAATGTAGACAGGTAATAGGATTTATAGCAGAAATAGTAAATGTATAGTACAAAGAATCCCACTTTTTTCATTCATCTTAAAAATTTATGGTGCTATGCACAAGGTCTATATTCATGTACCGAAGCAAAATTATGTTTCTCTATGCATCAGTTTTGCCTCTTTAGATCTTTCAATATGCAAAAGCAAATGGCCTTTCTTCAACTACATTATTAGTAATATGTGATCATGTGTACCGAAGTAAATTCGAAATTGCATCGGCAGGTCAAGACATGAGCGGCAAATCAGGCGTACAACTCACACCACCTCCCAGCAGTGGATCTCCGATTCCATTGCCGACGAATGAGCAACAGCACAACAATAATACAGACGCAGTTCCTCCGGCAGTCGCAGGAAGAGCTTCCCCAAAGCCTTCTTCGGCCTCACCACTGCAAATTCCCACCCTGCTCTGCCTATTCAGTTCATTCCTACTGCCACTGCTAAGGTTTTTACTTTAACCATAAGTCCATAATCAGTTCTATTGTAAATCCTATCAATCCTTGTCAACTTTCCCGAATCACGAACATCGGTTCAATTTTTTTCCTGGTAAATGTAAGGTCGGCATATTTTAGGACACCTAAACCATGGCCGGAGAGTTATTTTCAAGATCTTGTAAAATATTCAATCAAGATTGCTGGAGGAACATGTTTGTCTGTTGATGTGATTTAATATTATTCAAAAGGGAAGAAGTTTTAAAAAGTTGAGGAAATTATAGCTTTAAAAAGTTGGGGGAGTTTTATAATGTATAACATCAAATCTGTTCATTGTCAAAAGTAGATGTGGACTCTCTTGATGTTAACATAAAACTTACCCACGGCAGGCAGCATCTGATGGTTTTGGATAAATAATCCAAATTGCATTAACTTTGGTTGACAATTATAGAAGGATGAGAATAAAAGAGGTTGATGAATCTGAAATGTTGTCAAATGGTAATTGATTCCTTTTCACCAAATATGGTTGGTGGGATTATCAAACTTTAAGTAATGCTATAAGAAAAATACTTTGATACATAAGCTTTAAATTTTAGGGTTTAGAGATTTAGGTTGTGGTTTTGAGTTTAGGAGTTTAAGTTGTAGGGTGTAGAATTTAAAGTTTATAGTTATAATTTAGAGTTTAGGTTTTAAGTTGTTAGGCTAGCTATTTAAGTTTTAAATTTTGGACAATTTACATAGATATTGTTGTGGGATTATTTTTCCCCAAAATATTGCATGTTCATTTTTATTTCCTAATATATTGCACTTTCTACAGTAAAAATAAAGAAGGACTCATCTGAGTCTGACTTTGAACAGTGATTTCAATTTTCGAATAAAAAATTAAAGACTCACTCAGGTGAGTCCGACTTTGAATAGTGAAAGACACGTAGAATGCAATATATTGGGACTCAGGTGGGAATGCAATATATTGGGACTCACCTGGGTGAGTCTTTAAATTTTTTACTGTTCAAAGTCGGATTCACCTGGGTGAGTCTTTAATTTTTTATTCGAAAATTGAAATCACTGTTCAAAGTTGGACTCAGATGAGTCCTTTATTTTTACTGTAGAAAGTGCAATATATTAGGAAATAAAAATGAACATGCAATATTTTGGGGAAAAAATAATCCCACAACAATATCTATCTAAATTTTCCTTTAAATTTTATATCTTAAATATAAATAGTTATATAATTTTTTTTATACAACTTGTGTATTAAAATATAACGCATATTATAACATATTTTTATTTAAAATCAAACTCAATTTTATTTAGAAAAAATAAATGTTAGATTCAAATTTCCAATCAAACCTTTCGGGACTTATATTTCCGTGGATCAATCATTCCTCAATAATTTGAGAGGGGAAAAGTGAAAAAGGAAGAAAGGAAAAAGATTTGTTTAGGCATCATGGAGCTGAGTGGCCATGTTTTTTTTTTTTTGGCCTTTTGAATTTTAAGGTTTCGTCTGGATTAGTCCGATCGACCCGCGTTGTATACTTAATTTTGATGGGTAAATTTTTCAGCAAATTTTTTTGTATACTCAACAGTTCGAACTCAAGACTTGCCTGTTAGTTGAGTGGCCATGTTTTATTTTATATAAAAAACTAATTACATTAAAAATACGGAAAAATCAGGACAAAACAAATCTCAAATGTAAAGAAAATTTTGGAGATTGTATAAAAAAACTCATATTTAAAGTCCGTGAAGAAACAATAAAATCTTCTTTTGACTTTAATCTTTCATAAAATTATAATAATTATTGTCAAAATCTCTTTATCTTTATCCAACTAATAATTTAAGTAGTGATATATGAGTGACAGTTGACAGAATCAATATTGTATGTTGTTTCGATAATAGTTTTAAATAACATCAATAAACTGTCACAAAAAGAGATTTAACTATTATAGATTGTGGATCTTCCCATGATTAAGAACATATGTCGTGATGATCGATATATAAACAGAGGTGAAACTAAAAATTTACAAAGGAGAGGACCATAATAAAATTAAAATTTTTAAAAGGATCAAAATAAATTAAAAAAAATTAAAAGGATTATATAACTAATTTTACCTTTATCTAAAAAACTATATTGGAAAAAGGGTTGGCATGGGGCCACGTCCCCAAAGCCCACTACCTAATTCCGTCAATTTGTATAAACATCGTATTACCATAAAGGTAGATGAAAATTATATCATAACAGATAAAAATTGTGTCATAAGACAAATAAAATAAATGTTGCAAGATATTTAAAAAGGAAGAATATAAGACATGTTTTTTTTAGAGGATACAACCTTTATCCTTGTTTAAGGATCCAAGACCAAAGTATAATGTTGGTGTGATTATAATTTTATTAAGGGTAAATTACACGAAATGTCACTAAATTCTGTCTTTTGTATCGAACTTATTACTAAATTATAAAATGATACACAGAATATCACTGAACTTTATTTTTTATACAATCGAAGCACTCGACCATTAAATTGTAACGGACCGTTAAATCTAAAACGACGTCATTTTGGCATAGTTGTTTTTATGCTTAAGATAGGCCAAAACGACGTCGTTTTGTTAGAAAAAATTAAAAAAAAAACATTGCATTTGGGGAGGATTGAACTATAGACCACTAAGATAAATGATTTACACCAAACAACCAAGCCAACTCAAATACTTAATATAAGCTTAACAAAAATAGTATGTAAATGATAATGCACTTGAACATAATTTCATTTATCTCATGATATAATTTTAAAATATAAAAAATCTTAAAATTTTAAAACTTTCTAAAATAGTCCTCAAATCTCTAAATCTTAAATCCCTAAATCTTCATTGCTATCGCCGCCGTTGCCGGACTCAATTGACCATTTTTTCCACTCGCCGTCGTCAGAAACTGGCGAACTGTGTGCCAGTCGAACGTGAAATAAAAGTTTGATTGGCACACCGTTCACCGGTTTTCGACGATAGCGAGTTAGGGGAAATGACAGGTTGGTTCCGACGATCGAACGGGTGGAATCGGAGACGGCGGTCGATGGCAGAAGCGGTGAGGATTTGGGGATTTATGATTTAGGTATTTAAGGACTGATTTGAACATTTTTGTAAATTTTGTGATTTTTTAAAAAAAATATTAAATTTTAAAGTTTTTTTTTTCAAAAAATGAAATTAAGTTCAACTGCAGTATTATTTACATACTATTTTCGTTAGGATTATACCAAATATTTAAGTTGGCTTGGTGGTTTGTTATAAACCTTTCATCTTAGAGGTCTTTGGTTTAATCCTTCTGAAATGTAATGTTTTTTTTTTAATTTCTAATAAAACGACATCGTTTTGGTTTATCTTAAGCATAAAAAACAACTATGCCAAAACAATGCCGTTTTAAATTTAACGGCCGTTACAATTTAACGTTCGAATGCTTGGATTGGACAAAAAATAAAGTTCAATAATATTCCTGTATTATTTTATAATTCAGTAGCTTGTTCAATATAAAAAATAAAATTTAATGACATTTCGTGCCATTTTATTAATTTCTCATTTACATTTAAACTCCGATCGACTCTTAAGATCTTAGAGAGGCAATTACTATAAAATTGATTGAAGTATTAATATACAAGATTTGTGTTTCAATAAGACCCTAAATATATTCATGGTCCATGGACATTGAGGAAGGGGCCACTACTTTGTTATCGATTAGACATTGATATATAAAATAGAAGGTTGTAATTTAAAAATACAAAGCCTTGCTGCCACCTGTCCGGACAGCCTCATCCATTTTCAGGTTTGTTTAATTACGTTTTTAATTGATATAAAATATTCAAAATTTAATAACCACGTAATTCATGGGTGTTTTCTTAATTGAATTAAATTAATCCAACATTAAACTATTTTTATTAAACAAAGAGGTATTACAATGTAAATTAATTTTTTTAGGCTCAATATACAAATAAGTGCTGTTTGAACAAGAAAAAACAAGTGTTTAATTTTTTTTCTTTAGATAAGTGTCTAAAGTATTTTTCGACTTAAGTATGTGTCTAACGTTTCATTTCATTATCATTGTAAGGTTATTTCGTCATGATTGTTAATTTTTTTTCTGTTATTCAATAATAAATTGACATGCGACTTATTTCTATAAATTTTTATTTAAGATATAAGAAAACTATAATGTTATAAAACCCCGAAAATCTTTCATTTCTCTTAAAAAAACCTAAACCCTAACTATAAATCTCTAAACCCTTAAATTCATCTCTTTAGACCATCGATTCAACCACTATTTTCTTCGTCAACCCTGCCAATAACTACAACCTTACATCATCAAAAATCGATGAGCAATCGGCAAAACGATCCACAAATACCAAATGTTAAATTTTCAATCGAACGATGAACAAAGAATGACAAGTGGAAGAACAACAAACTGGACCTTGCGACTTGTGCGAAAAGAGGAGGAGACCTACTTCGTCGATGGCGGCAGAGAAGTGTTTAAGGATTGAGGGTTTTTGATTTGAAAAATATTAAAGTTGTGGGAGGTTTTTTAAAAAATACCATTGGTTTTTTAATTTTTTAATAAAAAAAAAAAAATAATAAATCATGTGTCATATTTTTATTAGATACAACATTTTTTAACATCTGTTGACGAAAAAACGTAAAAAGAATTACAGAACAAAACGCTAGTCACCTACATAAAAATAGTAATTAAAAAATTATATATAATTTAAACATTTATTTTACCATTAAACATTTTGTTTATGAAACTTTTAACTCGAAATTTTACTTGATATTTACCACTTAACTTAATATGTGAAGATGTCTTTCTTTATATTAAAATTTTAATATTGTTCCTTTTTCTACCATCTCACCGCCAAAACCAAACAGTCCCTAAAATCCAATCAACATGATTATATTAGTTTGTAAAGTGGAAATGGACGATGGGTAGCAACCAACGTCTTTCACTGCTTTCAAAGCTAACCCCACTTTGAATCTTCCATACCCACGTGTCCCTCGTACGTGGCAACATCTGATGTCATCCAAACCACAACATTTCTTTCCTCCATTATTGAACACAATTGATTGAGAAAAAATGGCCAACATGAAAACCAAGTTTTCTATATTTAATGCATGGATTTGTATTTAAAAGCGCTAAAGACGTATAAGTCCTCTCAAATAAATTGAAGTATTTTCCAATATCTTGTAAAAATAAATTAAAGTCCTCTCAAATAAACTATATTTTGATTCTTAAACTGTTTTAAATTTAATTGCCTTTTTTATATAAATTTGAAGGACGCGTTTACTTTTGTCACTATAAAAAGGCATAGAAGCTAGTAACGACCTTGTTCCTTGCTCTCTAGTCTTTTCTCTCTTTCTGTTTATAAAATATCCATTTCAGACCAAACAAACAAAAGTGTGAAGTACTCATTCTCTTCAACCTAACTACATTAAATCTATATCTTTACTTGTTTAGATCAATATCCAATTCAAAACCCTTCAAATATTTATATACACACACACACTCTTTATTCTGAAACTGTATCGGATTCGGAGTTAAGAGTAGAAAATGGGAGTGGAAGGAACCTTGGATTACATCTCCGATTTGCTTAGCAGCATGAAGAAGAAAAAGAAGAAGAAGCAAACTCAAACCGTAGCTCTCAAAATAAGGATGGACTGCGAAGGTTGTGCCCGTAAGGTCAAGAAGGTGCTCTCCGGCGTTAAGGGTAATTCATATTTCTATAATCTAATCCAGTTGAATCAATGAATTTGATTCTTCGAGTTCATTTCTTTTCTTGTTTTATTGGTTTTGCAGGGGCTAAGTCTGTGGACGTGGACCTGAAACAGCAAAAGGCGACGGTGACCGGTTACGTGGAGCCGAAGAAAGTGCTGGCAGCGGCGCAGACGACCAAGAAGAAGGTGGAGCTGTGGCCTTATGTGCCGTACACGATGGTGGCCAACCCTTACGTGGCTCAAGCTTATGACAAGAAGGCACCACCCAATCATGTGAGGAAGGTCGCTGACCCTGCCAAAATCACCGAGACCACCATGGACGACCGCTACTCCAACATGTTCAGTGACGAAAACCCTAATGCTTGCTCCGTCATGTAAACATAAATAATAACTATCAATATGTACGTGGATTAATGTGAAGTTTTCGATTGCAATAAATTAATATTCAGAAACTTTGCATTAACTTTTCATTGGAGAATTAATATTAAGGAAAATGTACAATTGTAATTTTTTTCTCTTCTTGATAAAGTTCTTATCATGATAGACATCCACATAGATAAATATTCATAACACAATTATAATTTTTTTTTTCCTTTTAACATTTATTAGGACCGTAATCCATATGTTTTGATTGATTAATGAAATTATCTGAATTAAAAATAATAAGAAAACATATATTTCATTATACACTCTTATTGTGTGGAAAATACATAAATTTGGTCAGGTACAAGTTTTAAAGTGAAAGATAAAAAAAAGAAACCCCATAGATTTCATGCATGTGTTTAAATTTTAAAATCCATTCCATCATTAATTTACAAAATTGTGTCGTGCTCTTCAAAAAAGATTTTCCTTTTAAAAACGACGTTTTGTTCAAATTGTATCTGTCTTGTTGTACACCCACGGAGATTTATTGAGTTTTTAATTGCCATAACTCTGTATGGGCTAACAAATGCCTACATTTGATGGTTTATATAATATAAAATAAAATAACGACACTTGGATTGTTACACACATTTCATAATTTATCTAAAATGATTGCTAAAAAACACACAAACCAAATATAATACGATTTTGAAGATTTACAATTACGGTACGGGGGACCCCGATTTTATCTAATCTCCCTCCCAGAACAAAAACCCCTTGCCCTCTATGGTGATATATATAGGGATATGATAAAATTATACTGTGTAAAATTCTCTAAGTTTTACACGTTTTTTGGATCGTTGGATGAGTGAAGTGGATGAATGAGATTAACAGTAAAATATGTGAAGATTATCACTTGGGAATTAAAAACACGGAGTTAATCTCAACCATCCATTTTCCCCATCCAACGATCCAAAAAACGTGTAAAACTTAAAGAGTTTTACACGGTGTAAGTTGATCCTAACCCATATATATATATATATATATATATATATATTAACATTAAAAATTAAAATTTAAACCCTATTCTAAATATTAAATTTTAAACCTTAAATTTAAACAATACATCCTAAAACTTAAACTAAACCTTAAATTTTTTAGGGTAAACTACAACGGATGTCATTTAATTATGGGTAAGGTTACATTTGGGTCACCCAATTATTAAAAGTTACACTTAGGTCACTCGATTATGGGTAAGATTACATTTGGGTCACCCAATTATTAAAGGTTACATTTTGGTCACTCATTTATGGGTAAAGTTACGTTTGGGTCACCCTTCATATTTAAAAAAGTACATCAATTTAGTCATTTTTTCTTCCAAATCACTTGTATACCCTTGTTAACATTAGAATATTTCATTTGAAATCATTAATTAATCTAATACACAAATTGATGTACTTTTTTTTTAAATATGAAGGGTGACCCAAATGTAACATTGCCCATAATTGAGTGATCCAAATGTAACTTTTAATAATTGGGTGACCCAAATGTAACATTTCCCATAATTGAGTGACCATAATGTAACATTTAATAATTGAGTGACCTTTGTTGTAATTTACCCAATTTTTTAAGGTTAGAACGGACATAGAAGTTTAAAAAAGACAGAAGATTTATGTTTCTCACGAGATCTTTTAGGTACTTTGTGAGGAGTCATAGGCTTACGAGAATAAAACTTATCTATGTTACTGATGACTTTTAAACGGATGAAATATCAGATTTGTTAGTTCATGTCCTATGCTATAGTGATGGATGGCGTGGCTTCGGTTACTGTAAAACGGGCAGTTGGCCTAATTCAACAAGATGTCATTTCTATTTTCTATTTTTTTTTTGTATTTACTAATGTTTATTATTAACATAAGATCACGAGATTTTAATTTATGCTTAAATTTTATTGTATGTGGTCTAAGTACATATTGACTTATCAATTTTTATGATTGTAGTTTTTAATGTATATTATTTGACCGTTAATTAGTAACTTTAATATATATATTAAAAAAATTAAGGAAAAAGTAAGATATTAATAATTTTTTTAAGATATATGAGGTTTGGAATAGGGAAGTATCTAGGAAAAGAGCGCTGAAAAGTACCAGAAATTTTACCTAAAAACAATATTATAGTTTGTAACTAATGATTTATATTTAGGGTAATTATGCAATACACTAGCGGTGAAAATAAAATATTTCCACAAACGTCTTAGTTTTAAGGGTTTAGAGTTAGATTCTAAGGTTTAAAGGTTAAGGATTTAGGTTTAGTGGTCTAGAATTGATGGATTGTAGTTAGAATTTAGGGAATGGGCTATAATTTAGGGTTTATAGTTAAAACTTAAATCATATTAAATTACACTAACTTTAAACCCTACCCTATAAACCCTAAATTCTAACCACAACCCCTAAATTATAAATTTATAAACCTAAAACCCTAACCTTTAAACCCTAAAATCTAACTATAAACCCTAAAATCAAAGCGCTTGTAGAAACTTTTTGTTACCACATATGTATTAGATATAAATTCTTATAGGGTATTTATAAAATCACATTATTGATAAATTATTAGTAATCTCCTTCATTAAAATAAATTATTGCATATTATTTAACAACTTTTAAGGGTTGTTTTTTTTGGAAAAGATTATAATTTCGGATCAACTCATATATATATATTGACAAAGCTTAATTCTAATCAGGGTCGTATCTGGGCTCGGGCAAAAGGGGTAACTGCCGAAGGTTCATAATTTTTATAGTGTATTATACTTATAAAAAATATTTTTATATTAAATATAGGACCTAATAATTTTCAATACTTGTTATTAGCGGCCTAATATTTTCCCAATATTTATTATTATGGCCTAATTTTTCCTCAAAATTTATTATTAGGGGTCTATTCTTATAAAATAATTTTTTAATATTTGTTATTAAGTGCCTAATTTCCCTCATTGTTTCTTATCTTGTACACTCTTAAAATTTAATTTTTTCTAATGCTTATTATTAAGGGCCTTTTTTCAATTCTTGTTATTAAGGGACCGATTTAATTTTAATATTTATTTTTAGGGGCGTACTCTCAAAATTCAATTTTTTTTCCTAATATTTATTTGTTATTAAGAGTGAATTTTTTCAATACTTTTTATTAAGGACCCAATTTTTTCAATACTTGTTATTATGAAGCTACTCTTAAAATTTATTTTTTTCAATACTTGTTATTAGAGACGATGGTTTAAATAACAATTCACAATAGTTTTGTCAACAATAACATATGTTATTAATAATTCACAACCACAATACTTACAGTGACCACAATAACATTTATTATGTCTGCAATCACAATAAACGCAACAGGACCAAGAACGTGATCGCAACCGTAATTTAAATCATTAATCATGGGCCAAATTTTTTGATTCGCCCTAGGGCCACCAAAATCTCAAAAACGGGCCTGATTCTAATCTTAATCCTATTTAGAGAGGAGGGGAAGAGGAGACTCTAGGGAAAAGAATGGATGCTCTTGGAGGGTCTAGAACCCATGACCTAAAAAATGAGGGAACAATGATGAGTAGCTAGGCTAACCGGCCAAATATATTTACTCATGAATCATGTATATATTTGATAATTAAAACATAAAATATTAGTATATAATATGTTTTACATCTATTTATAAAATAAAAATGAATCAGGTCCCAAATAAAAAATGGTTCAAGTGTTCAAGATATAACCGACCATAATTAAATTGTAAAGGTAGCCCAAATGCCTCCTTAGAACTTAGAAGACCGAGATTCAGCTACAAGAAAAAGAAAACGAATTTCAGGACCGACCACTTTGACAAACCCACCCAATCTTCCTAATATTTTAAATTTGCTACTTCTATTCATTGCCAGATCAATTAACGTTACAAACCTTCCACCCTTCATTTATGCATATAATAAAGTGGTTAGTGTCACCACATATTGATGGAGTAAGTTAGTAATTTTTTTTATGAACTGCAGTTTTTCTAGTCTATTATTTAATAATTTAAATAAAGATTAAGCATGTCGAAATAGATATAATTAAAGTCGAAATAGATTGTGTGTTTGAGTATACTTAAATACATAATATATTTTACTTCAAATTAGTGTAATTTTAATTTTATAAATAATTTAAAATATATATTTATATATTTGATAAAAAATAGTATTAACATGTTACCAATTTTGATTAGAAGAAAAAATATAAAAAACTACAGTACCATTCCAAGGAAGATTGGGTTCCTTTGGCCCAGGGGATTGGGTGCGAGTAGCCCAGTCATTTAAATTTGGGCCTGGCTTGAGGTTTGAGCGGTTACAGAATTTGTATGAATACATGAGTTCCATTTCTAATATTATTTAGAGTGTTTTTAGCCAAGAATAATAAATAATTCAACAAAGTATATTTAAGCCTACTTAAAATTTAATTTTAGTTTTACCAACAATCGGTTGGTCTAACGGGATGAGGTGCTTTAAGCAAGGTCATACGTTTAAATTATGACCTTATAAATAAAGAAAATTTAGTATTTTTATTGGTAGATATGGTCCCTAATATCATTAGATTATTTTTATTAATATTTATGAAATTTCAATGTATTTCTATATATACATGCCCCTCTTCTTCTTTTTCATCTCAATTTTAAAGGGATATATTAAAACATTCATTTTTTTATAAAATTAAATCAAGGGCTAATATATATATTTATAATTTTATTTTATTTTATTTATTAAGAAAATAAAGGCTATGAATAGGAGTGTTCATTGTCGGGTACTCGAAAAATTGGGTACCCGGTTCATCCAGGTACCTCATTGCTCGACCTGTGTCACGGCCCATTACTTCCAGATACCCGCTTCTCAGGTACCCGTAAAACCCGGATACCCAAATAATCGGGTATTGGGTACCCGGTTCGTATATTTTTTTAATTTTAAAATTAAAAAATACATATTAAACACAAAAATATTTTAAAAAAATTTAAACTTAAAAGTATATATACAAACATAGAAAGAATTTATGGATTTAAATTTAGTTTTGGAGTAAAATATTAAGAAACTTAAAATAAAACTATAATTTGAAATATAAAAATATATATTAAAAATTGTCGGGTCAGGTACCCGATAATGGAAAACTTCCGGCCGTGTCCCAAAAAAATTACCGGATCTGATAATTTTTTAAGAGAATTACCCGTCTTTTTAGGTCTGGGTCGTCGGGTCGGGTCAATAATTATCTACATATTTTTTTATTAAACAAAGAAATGTAACATGAACATTCTTAGTCTTTCAACCAGTTAATGAATCTCAAATCAATTTACGAGAGTCGAGGAAAATTAAATATCCTATTTAGGCTTCGTTCGACTTTGCTTCTCCACCCAATTTTTGGAGAAGCTTCGCCGAACACCCAACTTCTCCCTATTTTTGCCTAGTTTGTCCACATTTTTGGTCTCAAAAGCTGTTTTTGGAAAAGCCGAAAATTCCAGTTTTTCCCCAAATGCAATCTCCATTTGTTGAGAGAGAGACGATATTGGAGAAAAGCCGTGCTTTTCAGCAGATGACTCACATGGCTCTCGTCAAAGCAGCAGGGAACTGCATCAAGCCACAAGTAGACCTGGCAAACTTGACCCGAGACTCGAAATTCGAACCGAAACTCGATTTTGACCCGAACATGATGATTCGAAGTTGACCCGAAACCTGAACCGAACCGAAATTTTTTGTTGAACCGAAATGGACCCGAACCGAAAGCTGAACCGAATATCGACCCGATTTTAACCCGATTTTGACCCGATTTTAACCCGAATATCTATTTTTAACAATATAATAAATAATAAAATAAAGTATAGAAATTTGAGATATTGGTGATCAATTTTATAATTTCATCATAAAATATAGCATAAAATTGAAATTGTAGACTAAATTGACAATTTGGAAGTGGAGAAATTTGAGAGTCCAATGTCAATTTTGGCTAAAAATTAAATCTTTGAAATTAAAATGAACGAAAATATCAATATATTAAATTAATAGACTAAATTACAAAGATTAGTTAATTTCAACTAAAAGTAAATTTTTAGAGATTAAATATCACTACGGGGAGGGGATTTCTATATCCGAAGTCTAAACCGTGGGAATACTTGTGACTAAATTAAATTAAATTAAAACTTAAAGTTACTAAAATGTAATATTTTAAATGCAACATGACCTAAAAAGTAATTAATCTCTAGCTTAAAAAATTGGTGGTTTATTTCCCTCCAAAATTTTGTCTTTTCTCTCTCTATTTTTTTTCAATTGTCTTTTTTTCTTTTTTTTTCAATCTAGCTTAAAAAATTGGTGGCTTATTTCCCTTCAAAATTTTGTTTTTTCCCTCTCTATTTTTATCAATTGTCTTTCTCTTTTTCTTAATTTAATTGAGTTTCAATTTAGATTAATTTAATTGAAATTTCACATTTAGTTTTAAAATTAATTCATTTCAGACATTATTATTATTATTATTATTATTATTATTATGATAATAATAAACTTTGATTTAATATAATTATACAAAAAAAATTATATGGATACATGAAGCTTTGATTTAAATATTTAATCAAATTCAAATGCATAGATTAACAAGTTGAATCAGAATTAATCTCATACACCAATAACTCTAAACTAAACCATAAATACTAAACCTCAAACCTTTAACCCAACTTGTAACCCCCTCGTCCCGGTCTGGCCGGATGACCGGTCCGAGTAAGCTACACGGGGAAAACCGAGTGAAAACCCCCTAAGGAATCCCCCCTCGGTTAGCAACCCTATTTTTTTTCCATTTTAAATCTTGTCTAGATGTGTATTTAATCCTATGTGATCATACAGCGAAACAACATTCACGAGGCAAACAAACGAACTCAGCCCAACATCTTACAGCCCAATTTTAAGCTTTAACTACAGGCGGTATCGATACCCTTAAGGGGTGTATCGATACCCCCTTGACTAGGTCAACTGGTCAAAGTCAACCCGTAGAGGCCGTATCGATACACCCAAGAAGTGTATCGATACCCTCTCCAAAGGTTGACTTCCCACGGTCAACGCTAAGATGACGGTATCGATACACCAGAGGCCTGTATCGATACCGAAATGGACAGTAGCTCCAGTGACCAAAATGGTATTGTTGAGTGGATCACACGAATGATAATAACCAAGAGGGGGTGAATTGGAATTTTAACGATGTTGTAACGGAAATTGCAACTAAAAATATTGACACGGGAATTTAGAGTGGTTCAAGTTCACCAACCGAACTCTACATCCACTACCTTAGTCTCACCAAGGATTTGCAACAATTTCCACTAAATTGTTCGTCCCCTTTTTCTAGGACAAGGAGGCAACCTTTACAATTTCGGTTAATTTTTCTACCCAAAAATTAACCCAATCCTCACACAAAAGAACAAAGAAATTTGTTGGCTAATAAGGTATCTCTCAATACAAATGATAGCCCAATATCAAGCACTCAACCCAATTGAACAAAATAGAAATGAAGGATACAATTGGGGTTTCTAGACAAAAATGGGATTTCAACACAAATGCTTGTATTTGATGATAGGATATATGCTTGTAGCTCAATTGTTGATTGCTGGAGCTTCTTGGGGTCTTTTTATAGCCTCTTGATGATTTCCAACCGTTGTGGGTGATGGGCTAAAGATTAGAGCCGTTGGGGTGCTTTTCTCACAACTTTACAGCACACAGCAGCCTACCGTTTCGGAACGGGGTCAACCTGTTTCGGAACGGATTTCAAATAATATAGCCGTTGGAGCGTCTACGAGAGCCTGTTTCGAAACGCCTAGGGCCGTTTCGGAACGGTTTTGCCACTGCCAAAGGGTTGTTTCGAAACGACCTTATCCCGTTTCGGAACAGATTTGCCACTGCCAAAGGGGTGTTTCGAAACGGCCTAAGCCCGTTTCGGAACGCCCTATTTATTTTCAAAATTTAGTTAAAACCGTTGCCCTTGTTCGTTTAAATGAAGAACAGTTTCGAAACGAGTAATACCGTTTCGAAACGCCTTGACCCGTTCCGATACGCGTTTCGGAACAGGTGCACATCGAACTGAAAGTGTTTCGAAACGCCTTGGGCCGTTTCGAAACGGGGCTTGAAAAATCACTGTTTTGACTTTGAAATTCTTAAAAAATATTTTGTAAGTCTTTGGTTTTAGCTATGAAGTGGTCTTTAACAATATATAGGGAATTTTAAGGACTTTAAAATTTGTTTTGATATTTTCATTTTAGTCCTTAGGTTTTTAGTTATATCAAAATTTAAAGCATATGTTTCACAATCTCCCCCTTTTTGATATAACAAAACCAAAGTTAGAATTTTTTAAGAATTTTGAAAGTTTTGAAGATATTCTAACTCCCCTTAATTTAAGATAGGTTTTGAGATTTAAAAACTTGTGACATGAAATCAGAGATGTAAAGTTTAACAAAACCTTAAGAAAATTTGAAAATTTTCTATTTTGGTGGCAAGGCAAAAGGCAAGGCAATTCTCTCTTAAATTTCATCTCCCCCTTTTTGTTAGATCAAAAAGAAACAAAGAGAGCTCATAAAGAATATTAGTACCAATAAGCAATTAAAAGCAATCATAATAAATATCATCAAAATATCCAAAGCATAAACAATAAGTTCATAATCAAATCCCAAAATAGAAGATCATAAGCATAGGTTCCTAAAACATGAGAAAACATAAAGAAGCAAACTCAATCCTAAATGCATAGATAATATAATATGATATGATATGAGTATCCTAGGCCTCGTCATCATCATCCTCATCATCATCATCGTTCTTGGCTTGAGAACGGTGATATTTTGTCCATTCTCCATAAAGAGTAGAGAAGGAAAGATCAAGGTTGGCATTGGAAGTCTCAAGGGATTGAAGACGATCCTCGACGTTCTTCAATCGATTTCCCATAGTTTCAAAGCCCGAAGAAATACGAGTTTTGAACTTTAAGAAGCCCTAAATAAGGCTGTCCGCGAGGCCGTTTCGGAACGGTCAAGACCGTTTCGGAACGGGGCGGCTAGGGTTTTGACCTGTTGACTTCACGTTTCGAAACGGGGCTGACCATTTCGAAACCTGTTTGACCCGTATCGGAACGCGTTCCGATACACCCTTACATCGAACCGAAAACGTTTCGAAACAACTGGGGCCGTTTCGAAACATCCTTCTCTCAGGACGGATTTTAAGGCACCCGTATCGGAACGGGTGAACCCGTTTCGATACACCTGGGCCTGGGAGTGCAGATGAGGCTCTAAAATGCAGAAAAATGATTTTCTAAGAGGCCAAACATGCATAAATGATATGGATGAGCAGGCAAAACATATTTAGGCATAAACATACTCCCCCTAACTATATGCATGGAAGAAATTGGGAGTCTAAACATATAAACATGATATTTCACAAAATCAAGCATATTTAAGTTTGAAAAGAGGTCCAAAAAGGTCAAGATAGGCTAGTTAGACCTAACTCTCTCCTAAGGGACCAAAAACGCTCTTTATCTAATGGTTTTGTAAAAATATCCGCTAATTGATTCAAGGTGTCTACATACTCTATAACCACATCTTTCTTAAGGACATGATCTCTAATGAAATGATGCCTTATTTCTATATGTTTGGTTCTAGAGTGTTGGATGGGATTTTTTGTTAAACATATTGCACTAGTATTATCACATTTTAGGGGTATGGTTTCTATTTTTACACCATAATCTAAGAGTTGTTGCTTCATCCAAAGGACTTGAGCACAACAACTCCCTAAGGATATGTACTCGGCTTCGGTGGTAGATAAGGCTACACTATTTTGTTTCTTAGAGAACCAAGATATGAGCATACTACCTAGGAATTGACAAGTTCCCGAAGTACTTTTCCTATCGATTTTGCAACCCCCATAATCCGCATCCGAGTAAGCATGTAGGTTGAAGGTAGAGACTCTAGGATACCAAAGGCCTAAACAAGGAGTGTCTCTAAGGTATCTAAAGATTCTCTTAACGGCTATAAGGTGTGACTCTTTAGGACTAGCTTGAAACCTAGCACACAAGCAAACACTAAACAAGATATCCGGTCTACTTGCGGTAAGGTAAAGCAAAGACCCAATCATAGAACGATAAAGCTTAGAGTCAACACACTTACCTCCTTCATCTTTGTCAAGCTTTGTAGATGAGCTCATAGGAGTGGCTTGAGGCTTTGTGTTCTCCAAGCCAAACTTGTTGAGCATATCCTTTATGTATTTTGCTTGATTTATGAAGGTGCCATCCTTCTTTTGCTTGATTTGGAGTCCCAAAAAGAATGAGAGCTCCCCCATCATGCTCATCTCAAATTCACCTTGCATTAACTTAGCAAATTCTTGACAATGACATTCATTAGTAGATCCAAATATAATATCATCAACATAAATTTGAACTACTAAAATGTCATTTTTATACATTTTTATAAAGAGTGTAGTGTCCACCTTACCTTTTTCAAATCCTTTTTCAATCAAAAAATTTGAAAGCCTTTCATACCAAGCTCTAGGAGCTTGTTTTAAACCATAGAGAGCTTTGGTTAGTTTGAAAACATGATTTGGAAATTTTGAGTCTTCAAAACCCGGTGGTTGTTCTACATACACTTCCTCATTTATAAAACCATTTAAAAATGCGCTTTTGACATCCATTTGAAAAAGCTTGAAATTATGATAACATGCATATGCAAGCAACATCCTAATGGCTTCCATTCTAGCTACGAGTGCATAGGTTTCATCAAAATATATTCCCTCCTCTTGAGTGTAACCTTGTGCTACAAGTCTAGCTTTATTTCTCACAATGTTACCACTCTCATCTAGTTTGTTCCTAAAGACCCATTTAGTTCCTATTGTAGATTGATTACTAGGCCTATCAACTAATGTCCAAACATTACTTCTCTCAAATTGATTTAACTTTTCTTGCATAGCCATAATCCAAAAATCATCTTTCAATGCTTCTTTGATATTTTTAGGCTCTATGCATGAGATAAATGTAATATGATTCATTAATCTAAGAGAAGAACGAGTGGTTACCCCCTTGGATGGATCACCCAAGATTTCACCATCTTTGACATAGTTCAACTCCCTTGGATAGCTAACTTCCTTTTCCTCAATAGCCAAGTCCTTCAAGGCTTCAAGAGGTGGATCTTATGTGTCTTCTTCTTTTGGTTGAATCTCATCCTTCTTTGAAGTTTGACCTCCATCAAAGGTATTTATGATTCCTACATTATCATCATCACAAGAATCCTTCCTAGGAAGGGGATTATCATCGAATACAACATGAATAGATTCTTCTACAACTAAAGTTCTTTTGTTAAATACTCGATAGGCTTTAGAGGTTAAAGAGTAACCTATAAAAATAGCTTCATCACTTTTTGCATCAAATTTACCTAAATTATCTTTTCCATTATTTAAAACAAAACATTTACATCCAAAAGGGTGGAAGTAGCTAATATTAGGCTTTTTAGATTTTAAAATCTCATAAGGTGTTTTCTTTAAAATCGGCCTAATGGTTACTCGATTTATAATATAACAAGCTGTGTTTGTTGCTTCCGCCCGAAAATATTTTGGTAAATTATTTTCGCAAAGCATAGTTCTAGCCATTTCTTGTAAAGTTCTATTTTTCCTCTCAACTACCCCATTTTGTTGAGGAGTTCGAGGAGCTGAAAAATTATGGCTAATACCATTTTCATTTAAAAAATCCTCAAATCCTAAATTTTGAAATTCGGTTCCATGATCACTTCTAATATGTGAAATTTTAAGTTCAAGATCATTTTGAATTAATTTTGAAAATGTGATGAATTTTTTCAAAGCCTCATCCTTAGTACTGAAAAAGAGAACCCAAGTGAATCTAGAAAAATCATCAACTAATACAAAAGCATATGATTTGCTACCCAAGCTCATAGTCCTAATTGGCCCAAATAAATCCATGTGGATTAGTTGTAAACATCTACTAGTAGAAATGTCATTAATGGATTTAAAAGAAGATCTATGTTGTTTACCCTTTGAGCATGCATCACAAATTTTATCGTTTGAAAATTTTATCTTGGGTAAACCTTTGACTAGATTTAGAGAGATTAGTTTTTCTAAAACACTTGTGCTAGCATGTCCTAGCTTCCTATGCCACAACCATGCATCATTTTCATTTTGAGCAACTAAGCATGCATGAGATGTATGAATGTCATCTAGATGCACCATGTATATATTCCCTATGCGATGACCTATGAGCATAATATTATTAGTTTTAATGTCTACAATTTTACAACCGGTTTTATCAAACAGAACATTAAAACCTTTATCACATAGTTGACTTATGCTCAATAAATTATGTTTAAGACCATTGACATATAAAACATTTTCAATGAGAGTTGTAGAGTGATTACCTATGGAGCCAATACCTTCAATGTGGCCTTTGGAGTTGTCACCAAATGTTACTACTCCTCCACTTTTTGGCTTAAGATCCATGAGTCGACTCTTGTCTCCGGTCATGTGTCTCGAGCATCCACTATCAAGGTACCATGAGTTTTGACTTTGTGCTTTGGCCTTGTAGCAATGCTCCCCCTACAAACAAAGATATTTAAACTTTTGTTTTTGGTACCCAAATCATTTTGGGTCCATGTGTGTTAGTTCCTAAAACTTTGGTTCCCTTAGGAATCCAAGGTGACATAGCAATAATATCATTAGATTTAACAAGTTCCTTAGGAACCCATACATTTCTAATTCTTTTAACTTTACTATGTCTAGGATAGTTACCTTGTTTGTAGTAGTTAGTCTTTTTCTTGGGTTGGTGTGCTCTAGATGATTCTCCTACTTTATGTTTGACACTACCAATATTTTTTAAAGACTTTTTGAGCTCATTTAGCTCACTCAACACCTTTTGGTGTTCACATTTATTTTGAGATAAAAGATTATTAAGATCAATATTTTCATCTTGAAAAAATTTAAGTTCATCTTTTAATCCTAATATCTTTTTCTCAAATTTAGAATTAGTTTGAGTAAGTGAGTCATTTTTCTTATTTAATTCTAGGATAATTTTTCTATTTCTAATAACCGACTCCTTATACTTCTCAACTAATTCATCATATACCTCTTGTAACTCATCATAAGCATCATTTAATTCTTCATATGAAAAATCTAAAGTAGATGAGTTAGAGGTTACCAAGGAGGAATCTTCCTCAAGTGCCATGAGGCAAAGGTTCGCCACTTCTTGTTCGTCATCCTCCGATGACTCCTCATCACTCCAAGTAGCAAGCTTGGCTTTGAGCTTTTTCCTCTTCTCAAAGCCCTTCTTCTTGAGTTGAGGGCACTCCGAACGTATGTGGCCGGGTTGTTTGCACTCGAAGCAAGTGAGTGGATCCCTTCCTTCTTCTTTGTTCTTGCTTTTAAAGTCCATCTTCCTTTGGATTTTTCTTCCTCGGTTGGACCTCATAAGGCGTGAGAATCGTTTGGCTATCATAGCCAATTCTTCGAGCTCATCTTCATCACTAGATGAACTTTCATCAAGTTGGGAAGTTTTAGCCTTGAGAGCTATTCCCATTTTCTTCTTTTTCTCCCCTTCAAGCTTCTCCATTCTTTTTTCTTCTTTCTTTTTCTCATCTTCCCTTCCTTGCTTCATGATCTCGTGAGTAAGGAGAGAGCCTACAAGTTCATCAAGCTTTAGAGTTTTTAAATTCTTTGCTTCGATGATAGCGGTTCTCTTCCCATCCCAAGATTCGGGAAGTGAATAGAGTAGCTTTCGGACAAGCTTGTCTTCCGGTATTACTTCTCCATATCCCTTTAAACCATTTACAATTGTGGAGAACCGATCAAACATCTTTGACACCGTCTCATCGAATTCCATCTTGAAATTTTCATAACTAAGATTGAGAATTCCAATCTTAGTTTCTTTGACATCGTTGGTGCCTTCATAGGTGGTTTCAAGAGTGTCCCACACTTCTTTGGCACTTTCAATTGATGAGACCTTTGAGTAGATGTCCGGACCGAAAGCACAAAATAGCATGTGAAGAGCTTTGTCATTTACTTGAATCTTTTTTCTTTCCTCTTCACTCATTTCCGTTCTCCTTTTTAGCACCATTTTGCCTTCATTATCTTGCTTCAATGGAATATATGGTCCATCCTCAATGACATCCTATACAAGATAGTCATTTGATTTAATGAATAGACGCATTTTATTTTTCCAAAAGGAGTAGTTCTCACCATTGAAGAAAGGAGGCTTTGTGGTGGATTGTGAGTCGTACATGCCGGGAGCGGAGGTTGAAGCCATCTCTTGATATTTTGATGATGATCACACTTCTTCCAAGGATCTCCTCTTGTGGTTGTTAATCCTCAAAGAGTTAAGCTCTGATATCAATTGTTGAGTGGATCACACGAATGATAATAACCAAGAGGGGGGGTGAATTGGAATTTTAACGATGTTGTAACGGAAATTGCAACTAAAAATATTGACACGGGAATTTAGAGTGGTTCAAGTTCACCAACCGAACTCTACATCCACTACCTTAGTCTCACCAAGGATTTGCAACAATTTCCACTAAATTGTTCGTCCCCTTTTTCTAGGACAAGGAGGCAACCTTTACAATTTCGGTTAATTTTTCTACCCAAAAATTAACCCAATCCTCACACAAAAGAACAAAGAAATTTGTTGGCTAATAAGGTATCTCTCAATACAAATGATAGCCCAATATCAAGCACTCAACCCAATTGAACAAAATAGAAATGAAGGATACAATTGGGGTTTCTAGACAAAAATGGGATTTCAACACAAATGCTTGTATTTGATGATAGGATATATGCTTGTAGCTCAATTGTTGATTGCTGGAGCTTCTTGGGGTCTTTTTATAGCCTCTTGATGATTTCCAACCGTTGTGGGTGATGGGCTAAAGATTAGAGCCGTTGGGGTGCTTTTCTCACAACTTTACAGCACACAGTAGCCTACCGTTTCGGAACGGGGTCAACCTGTTTCGGAACGGATTTCAAATAATATAGCCGTTGGAGCGTCTACGAGAGCCCGTTTCGAAACGCCTAGGGCCGTTTCGGAACGGTTTTGCCACTGCCAAAGGGTTGTTTCGAAACGGCCTTATCCCGTTTCGGAACAGATTTGCCACTGCCAAAGGGGTGTTTCGAAACGGCCTAAGCCCGTTTCGGAACGCCCTATTTATTTTCAAAATTTAGTTAAAACCGTTGCCCTTGTTCGTTTAAATGAAGAACAGTTTCGAAACGAGTAATACCGTTTCGAAACGCCTTGACCCGTTCCGATACGCGTTTCAGAACAGGTGCACATCGAACTGAAAGTGTTTCGAAACGCCTTGGGCCGTTTCGAAACGGGGCTTGAAAAATCACTGTTTTGACTTTGAAATTCTTAAAAAATATTTTGTAAGTCTTTGGTTTTAGCTATGAAGTGGTCTTTAACAATATATAGGGAATTTTAAGGACTTTAAAATTTGTTTTGATATTTTCATTTTAGTCCTTAGGTTTTTAGTTATATCAAAATTTAAAGCATATGTTTCACAGGTATCGATACGCCCCCTCGTGTATCGATACACGAGGCCTGAGACAAGAAGGCGGTATCGATACCGGACCAGCCGTATCGATACCCCTGCACAGCAAAACCTCCAAACTCAACTAAAACGAACGAGACTCGGACCTAGATGCAATTTAGGACTTTCCTAGACCCAAACAAGCACTCATACAACATTTACATACCACTATATAGCCATACAAGCACCCAACATGTATAAACAACAAGAACTCATGCAAAGGACTCAAGATGTCATTTAAGCATTCAAAGTTCATACTTCAACATCCAAACATATAGGCAACTTCAAAGGCATACGGCCAACATTCAAGATAAGAAATTTAGGCATGAATTACAATTCAACATGGCAACACAAGCCATATAAAAGCGATATAACAAGGAGTCTAAGCAAGCTCCTAAACAACTAACAACCATTCAACAAAATAACACATGCCAATGAGTCATACAAGCTCATACACAACCCATGCCACATTGCTAACTAATACAAAATTACCACCATACTTGTGTCACAACTTGGAAACCCTTCTTGCCTTGCCTCGAGCTAACGCCACGCTAACGATCTGCATTGTTGAACATTGAGAGCGTAAGCTATAAGCTTAGTGAGGGTGCTCTAAAACGAAAAACATCAACAATGCAGGGTTTAAGCATGTAAATCCTAATCTCACATACATCAAACATTGACATGTAACCAAGTAGACCTAGCTAGTCTTTCAAGTGGCATAGTATGGCATCTTACTTCATACTATGCATCAAGCATCAATAATCAACAATCATAAATCAACATCACATATCACATATCACAATATATGAACAAGTTTAATTGGCCACTTTAAATTACTCCGATTGTGCGGATTTAAACCTCAACAACACTTTACCTCGGTGGGATTACACTCATCACCGGACCTTACATGTGCGGGATTCTACTCATCGCCACATGCCCTACGGATGGGATTCCACTCATCATCCCGTAGAAATATAAAAAGCTTCCGGTGGAATGTTACATCACCGTACTACTCCTTGATGACTTAACGCCATCAAGGCCACGTACGTTTTGACTCAATTTGTGTGCACACTATCCTAATGATCGATCATTTACAACCGGTAATTATTTTAGTGCCAATTATCATCATCAATCACATATCATCAACCACAACCATGCTCATCACATATATCCACATCATGATATATATATACATGCACCATATAATCACAAGTACAAGAGCATAGACATTAAGCACATTGGCATTTAAGGAAAACAAGACTAAATTAACTACTTGGATTATAAGGAAGTGGCCTACCAAGCACACTTTACACACACACACTACTCATGCTCGAACCAAACTTTAAAACAAGTTAAGACCACTCACCGCCCTTCCTTAGCAATTCGAACCAATCCTCCTACGAACCCGGATTCGGTCCCAAAGCCTCCTCAACGTTTCCTCTTGCTTCTAGTCAAACAAAACACATACATTACTTCCCAATTCAATGCTAACTCAACCATCAACTCACTTTGCAAACACAACCCAATTTCCACAATTTCCCAAACCACCTAATAACTCAAAAACCCAATTTTCGTACTCCAACAACCCTTGGCTGAAATACCCATTTCCAAACACCCAAATGACTTCCAAAACATCCCAAATCACCCTTCTAACATAGGTAGACCATCAGCCCTTCAATTTCAACATAAAACCCACCAAAAACCCAAGTTTTAATACCTCAAAAATTGCCCTAAGAACCCACTACGAATTTTCATCCAAAATCAACCAAATTAATATATATTGTGTATTTCATTATGCTTAAACAAAACCCCAACATAATTTATCAAAACAAATTGAAAAACCCCTTTAAAAATCCAAACTTTAACATAAACCCTAATTTCAAAAACCCCATATTTTTGAAATCTAAGACAATGGTTGGATAGGGGATAAAGAGGAGATTAAGAAAACATAATTACCTTTGAAAAACACCTTGGATCGAAGTTGGAATGAAATGGAATAGTAACTAATATTTTTGGGAGAGTTTGAAGGTGGGGAGAAGGGTTTCACGTTTGGGAAAGGGAAGGGGGGGGGGAGAGAAGACAACTTTTTCATAAAGTTGTCTTGCCTTTTAAATTTGGGTCAATTTGCAACATAGGTCCCTCCCCTTTTAATAAAGCTCAATTACACCACATTTTAGGTTGAATTGTTTTAGTTAAATTTTATTTGACTCGAACTATAAACCCGGTTAACTCCTAGGCCCAAAACACGGGTGTTACACAACTCAAATCGAATTGACCCGAAAATTTAAATGTTGACCCGACCCGAAATTGACTCGATTTTAACCCGAACCGAAAGCGACCCGAACGACCCGATTTTGACCCGAACCGAAAGCGACCGATCCGATATTGACCCGACCCGAAAATAACCGATCCGATTTTGACCCGATCCAATACCCGAACCGAATCCGACTCATCACAGACCCGAATTAGACCCGAACCCGAACCGAACCGAATCTAAACCGATTCTAGATAGAACTGAAATGACCCGAACCGAAACGACCCGAACCGAACCCGAACCGAATGACCCGATTGCCACCTCTAGCCACAAGCTATAGATCGGCAAGATGTAACCACCATTGGAGTGGTGCAAAATTAATTCTAAAGGTGCACGCAGTCTAAACAATGGTCGGACAGCTTGCGGAGGAGTGATCCGCAATGCAAACGGTTAGGGGAAGTTGGGATTCGTTAAGATAATTGGAGTGTGTTTAACCCTTAAAGTCGAATTGTAGAATATTTACGAGGGTTTAAAGTGTGTGTTGGAATTGAGAGTACAACTTTCTCAATTTAATTTGTTCTATTCACAATATTAAAATTTAAATTTTTAAATTATTTAAAAAAATTAATTTCTCGTCTCACTAAATTAATTGGTTGTTAGCTATTTAGATTTTAAATATCATTTTCAAATTATTTTTTAAAAAGGTGATTGTATGTACAAACAATTCATATATCAATTCAATAAATCGATGAAAATTGTATTTTGCATTTCAACAAGTTAGTCCTAAAATTTTAGTTACAACACTTTCTATAACGCGAGTTACGTACAATGGTGGGATCAATTGATACCAAAAAGTGTAAATTATTTTACATATAATAATTTATACAGAATTTAATTTTGACCCATAAAAATTTAAGAAAAATATTTTTATGAAATTAAGTTAATCTCTCTTAACCCACCAACCATCTTTAAAATATCAAGTTATTTTATTTTATTTTAACATTATATTCTCTTCAGAATTTTTATAGGAAAATACTTTGATGCACAAGTTGTGTAAACTTTAGTTTACACAAGCCTTTTAATTTTAGGGTTTAAGGTTTAGGGTTTTATGTTAGGGTTTAGGGGTTTAGTATGTAGGGTATATAATTTAAGGTTTATGGTTAGAATTTAGAGTTTAGGGCTTAGGGTTTAGGGTTTAGGTTGCTAGGGTTTGTGATTTAGATTTTAAATTTTATAAAAGGATTGTGTAAAAAAAATTTACACAACTTGTGCATCAAAATAAAACTCATTTTTATATGGTAATGAGTTAGTCTATCAAGATTTTTAAGTGCTTCTTCTCAATATGGTAATAACTGTTTTTCTTTTCAAGTTTTATTTTTTAATTTTTAGAAATTGAAGAGTGTGGTTTTGCTTCTGATAAATCAAGATTTTTATGTATTACCAAGCTATTTTTTTATAATCCTCAATTTCCTAAATAAAATTAAAAGTTTAGCAATTTTTGTTTAATCACCGATTTCTAACTCGTCAGCTGGCTAATCCAGATCGGGTACTGTAGAGACCGGTTATGAGGACGATCCTCCCAACTTAGTTGTTCAATTCACAACGTTAGAATTCGAACATTTAACTTAGGTAGTAATATAGTGTCTCGTCCTATTAGATGAATTATTTTAATTTGACCCAAAATCAAAATTTTCTGATACCTCTTCAGTTACTTGTCCCCACCTAAGTTGTCATTTCTCAAGCTATATATGTGCATATATGGCAGTGTGTTTTTATATAGAGTCTCTTGGTAAAGCAAAGCAAAGCAAAGATGACGAAAGGAAAAGAGAAGTTGAGCAGCGAGGCCGATGCCAAACCTTCAGCCGTCTCCGATGTTTCCCAACGTCCGACACTTCCAAGGCTACCACCCCGATATAGGTTCAAGTTTATGACATTAATAATCTAAGATTCCTGTTTAAAATTTAAGCCATCTCTTAAATCATATGTTTTCTAATTCCTGTCTGTAGATCCCAGGCTTTTCCTGAAGAATTACCCTGGAGGTATAATCCCTCTTTTAATTCTATTATGTTACAAAATCGGATTAATCTTTTTTTCCCCCTTCATTTTCTTCATATAATAGACCAATTGAGCTTCCTGGATTTTTGTTTGCATGTAACGATCCAAGTGACGAGGAGGAGGAAGCTTATACTAGTGATCATTTTACCCGAGAGGTGAAAATTCCCCACAATTATTTCTCTTTAAGTAGTATGATAATCTTATAAAATTCCAACTCTGAAAAAAATTAATAATCTCAATATATATAAGACCGTTATCACGTGTCGATTTATTATTAGTGGTGTATTAAATTAGTATTTATTTTTCACTTCGAACATTCGGCTCAATAACGGTATGATCTGATAACTAGATTCGAATCTTTTCCTCAATTGATATGTGTGTCTGTGTGTTTTCTTATAATTACTAGTTTCGAATCTTTTCCTCAATTGGAGATAAAATTTGTTCATAGAGTGTAGCTTATGATAAAGTAAATATTAATTCAGGATTTGCGGAGATACATTCTGATAATGCGCCGAGATGTACAGGCACAACTGAAGGCACAACGGTATTATATTCTTATTATTTCTTTTGTATTTTATTATCTGAATATTCATAAATAAATAACTAAAATTTGATGACAATGGAACTTCAATTATTCGATGTTTTCATAAATAAATAAATCTATTTATTAAACAACAACTAAAATTTGATGATTTGATTTTACTGATGTAACGAATTAAAATTTATAAAAAAAAGGAATAGGCAATTAGCTTATAATCAATTGATTTTTTTTTTTTTTGTATTATTTCAGATGGAAGCCCTTTGCCGGTGCTTGATGGGTGTTGCCAGATGAATCAAGAACATAATGTTGTTTTCTTTTACAGTTTTGGTCTTTAATGTTATGAATGTAATAATGAAACAATTGGTCATCTTTTGATCTCGTATGCTCACTCCTGGAAATTGGAGAACTCTTGGTTTAAAATTTAGAATGCTCAGCTGGTATTTCTTGGGATGAATCTGGATTGAGTTTTTTTTTAGAACTTTCACCTTGTTAGTATAATTTCAGTTTATTGCTCGTATGGAAGTTCTCTAGCTAATCTCTCTGATTTAATTTTATGTTAAGAATTTCAGTAATTCAAATTCAATATTTCTACATGGTATTTAAAGAGTTAAATAAAATCACTAACGGATTGGTCCAAATGGTAAGTAACTTGGTATCGCTTAAGCAGGTCTTGAATTTGAGTTATTGTATATGTAAAAAAAAATCACTGCAATGAGACTCACCTACCAAAATCAGGTGTGCAATGCAACAAAAATTTGTGAATAGATTATAATTTAAAAATTAATTAACCAGATTTTAAATTTTGGGGAGGTCCACAGTTTAGTATGTTCTTATCTTATCCAACAAACTAAACGGACATTAGCCGTAGATGGGTTCAAATTAATTGTAGCCAACTCAGCTAATACTAGTAGTATTTATTTGTGCCTCAAAAGGCACAATTTGAGGTGGCCAACAGGGGTGGTTTCACCCTCACACTAAACAGCTTTGGTTTGACTTCCATATACAGCCAAACTGTTTAACGTTAGAATGCAAATACAGACAAGGAATCTCATTTCGACCACAACTTTTCTCCAAGAGAAAGAGATGTGCTTTCAGTCTACAAATTAAGGAAGCCAATTGTAGTTTGCACAGAAGATTAGGCAAATTTATTTACGGTAAAATACATCATCGGTTACTGAACTTTTAGGGTGCATTCATTTTGGTCACCGAACTTTTAAAAGTTTTATTAGGGTCACCCAATTTTTAATCCGCTTTCATTTTGGTCCCTACCGTTAACATCCGTTAAAAACACTGACGTAGCACGTTATTTTTTTCTTCAACCTCTTTTTTCTCTTTTCCCTGTTTTTCTTGCTCTGTTTTTCTTGTTATTGGTTCCTAAGCAGCAACAACATTATCTAAGTTACAAGATGGTGGAACTGTAAATCGATAGTCTGACGTAATTTTGTGAATGGTGGAACTATAAATCGAATTTCTCCTAATTCCAACCAAATCCCAACAATGAGTATGTCCTAGTTCGCTCATTGTTTGTTATCTAAGTTTTAATGGAATAAGTAGTTAATAGAATGTTTATAAAAATAGTTGAGAGAGAGAGAGAGCGAGGAAAGGGGAGATCATGATTGTTTTGTATGATAAAGCACTTATAAATAAAACTTTCGTGGTTATTTTCAAATTCATTTTATTTCTGTACAAAATTTACAAGAAACATGCTTGTTTCTACTTTCTTTAATTTTGCTTTTCCTAATGGTTTGTCGATACAAGTACAACTACTGGTTTGTTGATACTCGGACTTAATTTTTTTCTTGCTTGAAAAATTGAGAAACAAAGACTATGCTCGCTAAGTTGGAGACGATAGTGTAAAATGGTGAAACTATAAATCAATAACAAACAATGAGCGAACAAGAAAAAATTAGGGATTTGGTCAGAATTAGGAGAAAAGTTTGAAAAGGCACTGCAATCAATGTTGATAATGTTGTTGCTGCTTAAAAACTTGTAACAAGGAAAACAGAGCAAGAAAAAACAGGGAAAAGAGAAGAAAGAAGTAGAAGAAGAAGATAACGTGCCAAGCCAACATTTTTAACAAAAGTTAACAATAGGGACCAAAATGAAAGCGGACTAAAAGTTAGGTGATCTCAATGAAACTTTTAAAAGTTCAGTGACCAAAATGAACGCGCCTTAAAAATTCGGTGACCATTGGTGCACTTTAGCCTTTTTATTCAATTGTCTTCAAGTTGTTGATTAAACAGTGATTAATCAAGAACTGGTATCGGATAGCCATTAATTACAAGTTGGTGTTGTTGATTGCTAATCTATAAGCAAGGCATGCGTCCACAGCTTCAGCAACAGTGAGGAAAATCCATTCGGCTCCTATTTTCTCCACAAGTTTTGACAGCTTTAGCTTGTGGATCACTTGCCACCTTAGCTTCACAATAGCCAGCTGCAAAAAAAAAATACAGTTTTAAAACTATATAATTACAGTGATAGGTATAAAGATCAAATTCTCCATTGTTGCTACAATAAGCTTACTTTTATGCCTTGTGAAACCAGACTGTTGTGCAGCTCTTCGAGTGCCAGAATTCCAGAAGTGTCAATGTTCAACACATCTGTCACAAACCAAAGTCACTTACACTCTAAGATTGCCCCTTTGTTTTGTAAACTGTAAAATGATTATGATTTGAACTCACTGGTCATGTCCAGGATTAAGATTTGAACCCTGTCTTTTGCAGTTTCTTCTGTTCCATTCTCATCTTCTGTCACTAACCTCGTTATTCTGAAACAATGAAATGCGATGTTATGTTTGTAAGTCGAATGGAACCAGTAAATTTTTTATACCAAATCAAGCAGTACAAATTCTACAACTATTTTGTGAAGGAGAAAGGTGTGTTACATGCATACATACGTACCTTTCTCTGATAGAATTGGCATTGGCAAAGCAAAGTAAGCTAGAGTTTATGCCAAGTGTCAATAATCCTGGAGTTTTACTGGCCATGGGGTATTGATCTACTTCACAAAAGATATCTGTCCTTGGAAGTCTTCCGAGTTGTTCAACGGCTGGTCGAATGGAATGCAGCAATAGCTTGAGAAATGAGATAGCTACCTGCAATTTATAGAAAAATATTTCCCAATTGGGAACCAATTGTTATTGCAATCTACATTAGCCTACAAGCAAGTTGGGTTTGGGCAGCAGGGAGAAAGCAATAGTTGCAACTAGTGGACAACAGGCCACTATGCCCTGGGCTCCATAAATCTTTGAAAATACAACCATTATTGGTTTCTGCAGGGGTGTGAGGTTTTGACTTTCTGTGTATATAATTCATGGAGGACGAAGTGAAGTATCCAGCTCAATTATACGAGATGGAACCCACAAGTCACACTTGATTTTTTAATTTCTTTCAATTTGAACATCGAATGTTTGGAATGGCATGTCATACTATTCACATGTGTTTATCAGGTTGTGAATTTATAATAGAGTGGTCTGGTTTGTGGTCATTTTTTATTATTATCTAAAATCGGAATAAGTATAGGATGATAAAAGATTACCGCGACTAGAAGACCGATCTCCACCGATTTGAACAAGACTCCGACGAAGGCACCGAAACATGCTAGGAAATCTAGTTTGTCGACCTTCCAGATATTGTAAGCTTCGTTAATGTCGATAAGTCCAGGAAGTGCAGACAAGATGATGGAAGCAAGTATGGCGACGGGGGTGTAATAGAGTAGCCTGGTAAACAACTCTAATGACAAAATCACTGTAATGGCCATCACTATGTTTGACACAGCGGTCTGGCATCCTGCGCTGAAATTTACTGCACTCCTTGAAAATGAACCTGCCAGTACATTATAAATAATCAATTATTATATATGTATGTGATGACAAAATGTAACTTAATTTATGGGATTCGGTTTCTTACCGGTTGCTACATAGCAAGAAGTTAGAGATCCTGCAAGGTTCATGAAACCCATGGCCGTCATTTCCTTGTTACCGTCTAAATGGTATCCTTTGATTGAAGCGAAAGATCGGCCAACTGCTATGGCTTCCTGAGATTAATATGTTTTAATGGGGTTGCCTTAAACAAGGTATGCATAAAAAATATATATGGAGATGGATAGGAATTACTCACGGTGAGGGCAACCACGGCAGAAATCAACCCAATTTTGGCTGCTCCTGCAACATGGGGGCCGTTGAATTGTAACTGATGGACTGAGCTTGGATTCAGGCCTCCTTTTAGGTGTTTTACTATCTTCACCCCGTGCTTGTCAGCTTTTGTTAAATATACAATCAGGGTGGACAATATGACCGACAAGAGTGGAGCTATTGCCGGGAACCAGAAGAGTTTCTTGTTTCGTTTTCCCTGAAACCAGTTTTGATTGTTTTTTGAGATTTGGTAATAATAAAAACGACTTTATAATGGGAAAACCCCAGAATTTGTTTACTTACGATGAACCTGGCCACTAGGAGGAATACCAGGAAGGAGCAACCCAGGACGAAATTCAGAGGGTACCACTGTTTAAAAAAAAAAGATAGAAAGGGGTGAGAAAAATGAAAGCAAAAGATTTTAGCGATCATACACAGATATACTGAACCGATGGAACTGATTTGGAAACTTACTTCATGTGGAACTGATTTGGAAACCGAGGTCAAAACTGATACGACATCAGTCTTGGTGGTGAAGTGGCTCAGTCCAAATAGTCCCTTCAGTTGTTGAAGGCCTATGACAATGGCTGCACCCGCCATGAATCCAACAATTGCAGCATGTGAAAGAAAATCCACCAGGAACCCCAATCTGTGAAATTGCAAACTGTTTTCAGAGAAGAACGTGTATACTGATCATTTAAAATAAAAAGATGGAAAGGTTTTACTACCTAAACAATCCAAATATGGCTTGGAAAGTTCCAGCAAAGAATGTCACAGTGAACACTAGACTTGTGTACGCAATGGGGTCAACCGCAGGATCCACCAGGCTGGGAACCATGGCAGATAGCAGCATGGAAACCACCGCAACTGGTCCAATAGCTATGTCTCTTGAGCTCCCCATTAACGCATAAATAAGAGGTGGGACGACGCTTGTGTCTGGATTAAACAAACCCCAAAACAAAATTGTATCAAATATTAACCGAAGAACAAGCTGACAACATTACTTTTATGAAAACTTCAAGCATTCGGCAACTTACAAAGGCCATATTGCGGATCAAGTTTCGCTAAATTAGCATATCCAATACTCTGCAGAAGAAGAAAAAATGGGGTACAGTGACTCAGTGAGTCATGAGAAAGCAGAGATTAACACAGAATCAAAACAGACAAATATGTACCTGAGGAATGCTAAGGCTTGCAAGTGTTAAACCCGCCATTAAATCATTTTTAAACATGACAGCTTTGTAAGTCCTTCCCCAGCTGAGGATTGGAAATAAACCCTTCAAGAAGAAAAACGCACGTTTCCCCTTGGTGGTCGATGAGGAATGCTTTCCTCCATGACTGGAGAAATTTCCTTTGACTGTACCAACAAGTTCCCGCCATAAACTAGGAGGCTCAGGTGAATTAATCAACCACTGGGCTCTCTCGGTTCGACAGCTATCCTCCAGGTCTAGCTGCTGCTGCGGCTGCGGCTGAGCCTCCGTAGTGTTAGGCATAGAACCCATGACCATGATTGTTTCAAAGTGTTTGGGTTAACTCACTCTGAGCTAGGCTAGCTGTTATATCACATCCTAGCTGGTCATATTTATAAGCACCCTCATGATGGGAATCTTCTGAAAACAATTATAGTTCGTGATTTTTTATATCAATTAAGAACATTATTAGCATTGTCTGTCCAATAAAAATGGGCACATGAGATAATGTTTCCCCCATATACATTTAAATTTTATTTTAGAAGTTTTTATCGATTATATATTTTTATTAAATGCAACCGTTAAGAAAAATATCCATTTTTGCGTAGAAAATATGAGCATAATGTAGTTGGTGTGCACATTTAAATATTCTTTTTACTAAATCAGATGAACCCCTCTTTTGCCCATACAAAGCATGTGCCTTGTTTACCTGCAAACAGTGCATGAATGCAATTCCCCTTTTCCCCTTGATGTCTTGCAATCAAGTCGAACCAAAATTTAATAAAAATTATTTTTTTTGTGAAGTCCATGTATATTTTATAGTTTATGTTCGGGGTACTCACTCTTAACAATATTGTCCCTAAAGTTTAAATATATATATTCTCTCTTTGAAAGAACAATGTGTATTGTCATTGCACTCACTTTTTATTGGTAAAGTTTATTTAAATTATTTGAAATCATTCACTTAGGTTTACTTATATATTAAAATTAAGTTTAATCTTTATATTTGAATTTGAGTTTTGTAATTTTTTTAATATCAAACCCAATTTATGTTTTCCAAAGTAATAATTGAAAAAGTAAATTATACTATAAAATTGAAAAATTCAATCCAAGTATTAAATTATTGAAGTTAAATGTTAAAATACTTAACTCTGGCTCATTTAATAGGAATAAAAATTATTTACCCTTTTTAGTAGACGGAAATCGTTTGTCTTTTATCATATCTCTTTCTACGTCCTTACTTTAAAATAGTGGGTTTAGGATTTATAGTATAGTGTTTAATGTTAAAGTTTATAGTTAGGGTTTATGAAACTATGGTAAAGTGTATTTTTTAGGGTTTAAGGTTTATGATGTGGACATTAGGGTCAAGGTTTAGAATTTAATTTTTAAGTATTTTTAGTGTGGGGCATAGAATGGGCATGCTTTGGGGCAGAAGATTTTTGTTCCTTTTCGATGCCCCTATTTATGCCCCTACACTAAAAATTAGGTTCAAGGTTTAGGGTTTAAGATTAGGGTTTATGGTTAAGGTTTATGGAATTAGGGGGTAGGGTATATTTTTAGGGTAGAGGGTGTAGGAATTAGAATTTAGGGTTAGAGCTTGGAATTTAATGTTTTAGTGTTGGGGCATAGAAAGGGACGCCGAAAAGGTGCAGAGGATTTTTATCCATTAAATGAATAGAATCATTGCCCCTTTTCGGTGCCCCTATTTATTCTCCCACACTAAAAATTAAGTTTAAGGTTTAGGGTTTAAGGTTAGAGTTTGTGGATAAGGTCTAGGGAATTAGTGATATGGTGTAATTTTTAGGGTTTATGATTTAAAATTTAGTGTTAGGGCTTGGAATTTAATTTTTTTAATGTCGAAGAATAGAAAGGGGCATCGAAAAAGGGCAGATGATTTTTATCCATTTAATGAATAGAAATCATCTGCTCCTTTTCAGCGCCCCTATTTATGCCCTATACTAAAAATTAAGTTTAGGGTTTAAGGTTAGAATTTGTGGTTATGGTTTAGGGCAGGGGCGAATGTGGGCCTAAGACTACCTAGGCCATGGCCCACCCATACCCTTTTTTAGTTTTTTTCAAGAAGCTTAAAATTTAAATTTTAAAGGTAAAGCATTATTTCTTTTTTCATTATTTTCGTTCTTCATTCTTTTGCTCTCCACGAAAAACTTGAAAGATAAATACTTGTAAAAGTTAATTTTCACCCAAGAATACTCTTAGAATTATATATAGAGAGAGAGAGAGAAAGAGAAAGAGAGAGAGGGGATAAATTTACACAATGTAAAACTCTTTAAGTTTTACACGTTTTCTGGATTGTAACACCCGTGTTTTGGGCCTAGGAGTAAACCGAGTTTATAGTCGAGTTAATAAAATTTAATTAGAGTCAACTCAACTTAAGTTGTGGTGTAATTGAGCTTTAATAAAAGGGGAGGGACCTATGTTGCGATTTTACCCAAAACTTTTATTAAAAGTAAGATAACTCTTAAAATATAAGACATCATCTTCATTTTCTCTTCTATTCTTTCTCTTCTAAACGTGAACCACCATCTCTATACTCTCTCAAGCTTTTCACTATTTGATTGATCATATTACTTGATTTCAACGTCGTTTTGAAAGGTAAATTATGTTTTCCGACTCTCCTCCTTATTCTCTATCTATATTTGGTCTTAAAATTTAAAAACATGAGACTTTGAGAAATTATGGTTTTATGTTAAAGTTTGGATTTTAGGTGGTTTTCCAAATTGTTTTAATGTTTTGAGTTGGGATTTAACTTAATCATGATGAAATACACATTATATGTCAATTTGGTTAAATTTGGATGAAAATTCGTACTATGTTCATATGTTAAATTTTAAGGTGTTAAAATTTGGTTTTTGGTGAAGTTTATGTTGAAAACTAAGGGCTGATGGTTAGGGTATGATATGAGAGTGATTTGGGATGTGTTAGAGGCCATTTTGGTGTTTGGAAGTGGAGTTTTCAGCAAGGTGTTTGGGGAGTACGAAAATTGAGTTTTTGGGATGATTGTGGATTGAGAAATTGAAGAATATGGCTTATGTTTGTGAAGTGAGTTGTTAGTTGAGTTTTAGCATTGAATTATGGTGTAATAAGTGTGTTTTGTTTGGTTAGAAGCAAGAAGAAACGTTGAAGGAGCTTTGGAGCCGAATACGAGGTCGTAGGAGGATTGTTTCGATTGACAAAAGAAGGGCGGTGAGTGGTTTTAAACTTATCCTAAAGTTGGTTCGAGTATGTGTAGTGTGCTTGTGTAAAGTGTGCTTGGTAGGCCACTTATAGTTAATTCGAGTTGTTAGTTATCCGTTGATATCCATATATGCTATTGTGCTTACTTAGCTATGCTTTTGTGATCTTGGTGGTTTTGAACATGTATATTCATGAGGTGTATATATATGTGATGAGCATGAGTTATGATTGATGGAAATCGTGTTGTGGTAAATGATAATTGGCACTAAATAATTACCGGTTGTAAATGATCGATCATTAGAATTAGTGTGCACACAAATTGAGACAAAACGTACGTGGCCTTGGTGGCGTTGAGGCACCAAGGAGGAGTACGGTAATGTAATATTCTACCGGAAGCTTTTATTCATTTCTACGTGATGATGAGTGGAATCCCATCCGTAGGGCATGTGGCGATGAGTGGAATCCCGTCCATGCAAGGCCGGTGATGAGTGTAATCCCACCGAGGTAACGTGTTGTTGAGTTTTAAATCCGCACAATCGGGGTAATTTAAAGTGGCCAATTAACTTATTCATATATGGTGATATATGGTGGTGAAACATGACTATTGTTATTGATGCTTGGTGCTTAGTATGAGGTAATATGCCATATTATGCCACTTGATGGACTAGCTAGGACTACTTGTGATGTTGCCTATGCATGTTAGATATGAGGTTTAGGGATTACATGCTTGAACCCTGCATTGTTGTTGCTTTCGTTTTAGAGCATCCTCACTAAGCTTATAGCTTACGCTCTCCATGTTCAACAATGCAGATCATTAGTGTGGCGTTAGCTCGGAGCAAGGCTAGAAGGGCTTCCAAGTTTTGTAACTCAAGTACGGTGGTAATTTTGTACTAGTTAGCAATGTGGCAAAAGGGTTGTTGTATAAGTTTTTATAACTCTTTGTTATATATGATGTTTTGGGGTGTAAAGCATGAATTACTTTGTTGAATGTTAAGGGGGATGGTATGTTGAAAATGCTTAGGTTGCTTTGGTGTATGAATTCTTGAGATGCATGATCCTTGTGTGTTTGAATGCCATGTGTGTTGACATCTTGGTTGTTAAAGGGTGTTTGTGTGTTGTTGAGTCTAGGGAGGTTTAGTTATGCATTTAGAGTTTGTGCCTTATATGTTTTTGCTGAAAAACAGAGCATTGTAAAGCAGGGCGTATCGATACACCCCTGTGTATCGATACACCCTCAACTCTCTGAGATCCAAATCAGGCTGAGCGTATCGATACACAGGAGTGTATCGATACACCCTCAACTGTCTGAGTTCCAAATTAAGCTGAGCGTATCGATACACGGAGTGTATCGATGCGGTCCCAACTCTCTGGAATCTTGGGGAATTGTAGAGTGCATGGCGTATCGATACGGTGTCCAGGCGTATCGATACGGTTCAACCTAGTTGACCAAGTAGTGTTGACCGAGAAGGGCGTATCGATACGCTCATGTGCTGTATCGATACGGTCCTCTTATGTTGACCATAAGGTGTTGACCTTGGTCAAGGCGTATCGATACCCTCTGAAGGCGTATCGATACGTCATGCTTAAAATGGAAAATTTGGTTGTTTAATTGCAGGTTTGTGAGTTTTGTGTCAGTGTTTGTTCGCTGCGTGTCCCCTCACATAGGATTTAATACAAGCATCTAGAAAAGAAGAAAAAAAATAGGGTTGCTAACCGAGGGGGAATCTTAATTGGTTTTCGCTCGGTTTTCCCCGTGTGGCCCACTTGGACCGGTCAATCAGCCAGACCGGGACGAGGGGGTTACATTTGTTGGTATCAGAGCCTGAGGTTATCGAGACCTCGGGCAGGTAAGTGAGGTAAACTTGTTATGTTGAGTAACTATGTTGTTCAATGCATGTATTGCCATGGAATCTTTGATATTTGACTGTTCGCATGATGTTTTGAAGCATGAATTGATGTGTTTGGTGTAGAGTGTGTGCCCATTGCTACTATTACTTAATTTACAAAGATTTTGAAAAGAGGAGTACTTGAGCATTATTGGACCCTTGCTTTGACTAACGAAATCCTTATATGTTTCTTGTTGTAGTTTATACCTTGATAGCTGTACCATGAGACCACGTGGGAGGCCTAGGAGGTTTCGACCGGAACCACGGGCAGAGGCTCCAGGAGTAGAGCCAGTGGTTAGAGTTGAGGCTCAAGTGGGAGAGCCTGTGATTGGAATTGGAGCTCCTCCACCACCTCCACCACCACCACCTCCTCCACCGGGAGTTGGAGGCGAGGCTGAGGCAGGAGGAGAGGGACCACCAGGAGGTCAGGGTGGCCAAGGTGGCCAAGGACCGGCAGGGATTGACTTAGCTCCATTGGTTCAGGCGATAGCCGGGGCTTTTCAGGCTGCAGTAGCTGGAGGACAGGCAGCACATCATCATGGTGAGGGCACCGGATTGCCATTAGAGAGACTTCGGGGTCTTGGGGCTGAAGAGTTCAGGGGGTCTACTCCGGAGAGGTCAGAGTTATGGCTTGAGAAGACCGTCCGTATCTTAGCTCAGATAGGGTGTACTGGTGATCGCAAGTTGGGCTGTGTTGAGTCCTTGCTTCAAGGCGATGCCTACACTTGGTGGGTCACTGTTACTTCAAGTATGGATGATGCTGAGATCACTTGGGAGTTCTTTGAGTCAGCATTCCGGAAGAAGTATCTAGGTCCACGATACATCGACGAGAGGAAGAGGGAGTTCATGGCTTTGATTCAGGGGCTTAGATCCGTGACAGACTATGAGATTAGATTTGTCAGACTAAGTCAGTATGCACCTGAACTTGTTCCTACTGAGGTGGAACGCTGTAACCGGTTTCGTTATGGGTTGAATGAAGAAATCAAGACATACACTTTAGCGACAGACTACACTGATTTTGATGTCTTGGTTTCGAGGGCCAAGGACTTGGAGCACAGTTTGAGTCTGACCAGGCGATCAGGTGGATCTAGTTCGAGTAAGAGATCCAGTAACTTTGATAGAGATGATGCCAAGAGGCATCGAGACAATAAACCTCATTATGATAATAGGCGTGGTGGCGGTAACCACGGTAAAGGCCATCAAAACCAGAAGGCTGGTGGGAAGTTGCCTACATGTGCTACTTGTGGGAGGAACCACACCGGTGAGTGTTGGGGAAATTTCCATTCTTGTTGGAATTGTGGGGCTAGAGACCACATGAGGCGTAACTGTCCACATCCAGTGGGACAGGCAGCAGCACAGGCTCCTGCAAGAGCCAATGATTTTCAGAGAGGCCGTGGGCGCGGTCGTGGCTACTTCCAACCTAGGATAGATGCACCTAGGGTGGATGCTCAGAGGAATCTTGCTCATGTTGTGGCAGTACAGCCAGAGGCAGGAGGACCAGCGAGAGTTTATGCTCAGAGAGAGGCTGGGAACGACACTGATGTGATAGCAGGTAATTTCGAGTTACGGTCTATGTCTTTGCTTTCTCTGATTGATTCGGGTTCTACGCATTCCTACATTTTGAGTGAGCATGCACAGAAATTAGATATCCCTGTTGAGATCTTAGATGTAGGTATGCATGTCACTAGTTCTTTTGGTGAGACAGTAGTGGTTAGACGTATATATAGAAGATGTCCACTGAAGATTCAGGGTCATGTGTTCCTAGTTGACATGATGGAACTTCCTTTTTATGGTTTCGATATAATTTTGGGTATGGACTGGTTGGTTGAGCATCGGGCTAGTGTGGATTTCGAAACAAAGAGAATTTCCCTGAAACTTTCTGATGACTACGAGGTAGTAGTAGTAGGCGAGAACGTTAAGTTCTTGTCTAATGTGGTGTCAGCTTTAGAGGCTCACAAGTTGATGGACTCTGGATGTGGGGCTTATTTAGCTTATGTTATGAATCCGGATATGAATGAAGCTAGACCAAAAGATATCAGGACAGTGTGTGACTTTCCAGATGTATTCCCTGAAGAGTTGCCGGGTTTACCTCCTGACAGAGATGTTGAGTTTGTAATTGAGACCATTTCAGGGTCTAATCCAGTTTCGATAGCTCCGTATCGTATGGCTCCAAAGGAGTTGAAAGAGTTGAAGAACCAGTTGCAAGAATTATTAGACCGTGGATTCATCAGGCCTAGTAGTTCTCCGTGGGGTGCTCCCGTGTTATTCGTGAAAAAGAAAGATGGTAGTATGCGTATGTGTATTGACTATAGACAGTTGAATCAATTGACTGTGAAGAACAAGTATCCGTTACCTCGGTGATCAAACCACCATCACCAGACACACTCAATTTAGCAAACATAGCCCTCAACTCTATAGCCACTTTCCTACTCAAAGCATCGGCGACTACATTCGCTTTACCCGGATGGTACTCGATGGTCAAATCATAATCTTTTAGCAACTCAAGCCATCTTCTCTGTCTCAAGTTTAACTCCTTCTGTGTCATCAAGTACTTCAAGCTCTTGTGATCGGTGTAAACAATACACTTCTCACCATACAAGTAATGACGCCAAATCTTCAATGCGAACACAACTGCGGCTAGCTCGATATCATGTGTAGGATAGTTCTTCTCATGAACCTTCAATTGTCTAGAAGCATAAGCAACAACCTTTCTCACTAAGCTTATAGCTTACGCTCTCCATGTTCAACAATGCAGATCATTAGTGTATCGGGATTGCCCTTATCTCCTTCAAAGAAGATTTCAGTTTGGGTGATTGTTGATAGGTTCACTAAGTGCGCTCACTTCTTAGCAGTGAACACTACTGATTCCTTAGACAAGTTGGCAAACTTGTACATCCGTGAGATTGTGAGACTTCATGGAGTACCGAAGTCTATTGTTTCAGACAGGGATCCTAGGTTTACTTCGAGGTTCTGGGGTTGTTTGCATAGTGCCCTAGGTAGCCGTTTGCATTTCAGCACTTCCTATCATCCACAGTCTGATGGACAGTCAGAGCGAGTAATACAGATTCTAGAGGATATGCTCCGTTGTTGTGTGATTGACTTCCAAGGTTCTTGGGAGAAGCACTTACCGTTGGTTGAGTTCGCTTACAACAACAGTTATCAATCTAGTATTCAGATGGCTCCTTATGAGGCTTTGTATGGTAGACGATGCAGGACTCCGATCTGTTGGGCTGAAACAGGTCAGAGATTGTTACCTATGCCAGATTTGCTTAAGGGGACTACTGACAAGGTAAAACTGATTTGCGACCGTTTGAAAGCAGCTTCCAATCGTCAGAAATCTTATGCAGATTTGAAGAGGAAAGAGATAGAGTACTCAGTGGGGGAGAAAGTGTTTCTGAAGGTATCTCCTTGGAAGAAAGTAATGAGATTCGGCCGAAAGGGCAAGCTGAGTCCGAGGTTCATTGGTCCGTATGAGGTAGTTGAGCGGATCGGGCCTGTAGCTTATCGTTTGAGGTTACCTTCTGAGTTAGAGAAGATCCATGATGTCTTTCATGTGTCTATGCTTAGGAGATATAGATCAAATCCTTCTCATGTGATGCCCGTTGAGGAGATAGAGTTAAATCCAGATTTGTCTTATACTGAAGAACCCATTGAAATACTTGCTTCTGATAGCAAGGTGTTGCGTGGCAAGACCATAGAGTTGGTCAAAGTGTTGTGGAGACATAGAGGTGTAGAAGAGGCCACGTGGGAGAGGAAAGCGGATATGATTGAGCAGTTCCCGTATTTGTTTCCACCAGGTAATTTCAGGGACGAAATTTCTTAAGTGGGAGAGAGTTGTAACACCCGTGTTTTGGGCCTAGGAGTAAACCGAGTTTATAGTCGAGTTAATAAAATTTAATTAGAGTCAACTCAACTTAAGTTGTGGTGTAATTGAGCTTTAATAAAAGGGGAGGGACCTATGTTGCGATTTTACCCAAAACTTTTATTAAAAGTAAGATAACTCTTAAAATATAAGACATCATCTTCATTTTCTCTTCTATTCTTTCTCTTCTAAACGTGAACCACCATCTCTATACTCTCTCAAGCTTTTCACTATTTGATTGATCATATTACTTGATTTCAACGTCGTTTTGAAAGGTAAATTATGTTTTCCAACTCTCCTCCTTATTCTCTATCTATATTTGGTCTTAAAATTTAAAAACATGAGACTTTGAGAAATTATGGTTTTATGTTAAAGTTTGGATTTTAGGTGGTTTTCCAAATTGTTTTAATGTTTTGAGTTGGGATTTAACTTAATCATGATGAAATACACATTATATGTCAATTTGGTTAAATTTGGATGAAAATTCGTACTATGTTCATATGTTAAATTTTAAGGTGTTAAAATTTGGTTTTTGGTGAAGTTTATGTTGAAAACTAAGGGCTGATGGTTAGGGTATGATATGAGAGTGATTTGGGATGTGTTAGAGGCCATTTTGGTGTTTGGAAGTGGAGTTTTCAGCAAGGTGTTTGGGGAGTACGAAAATTGAGTTTTTGGGATGATTGTGGATTGAGAAATTGAAGAATATGGCTTATGTTTGTGAAGTGAGTTGTTAGTTGAGTTTTAGCATTGAATTATGGTGTAATAAGTGTGTTTTGTTTGGTTAGAAGCAAGAAGAAACGTTGAAGGAGCTTTGGAGCCGAATACGAGGTCGTAGGAGGATTGTTTCGATTGACAAAAGAAGGGCGGTGAGTGGTTTTAAACTTATCCTAAAGTTGGTTCGAGTATGTGTAGTGTGCTTGTGTAAAGTGTGCTTGGTAGGCCACTTATAGTTAATTCGAGTTGTTAGTTATCCGTTGATATCCATATATGCTATTGTGCTTACTTAGCTATGCTTTTGTGATCTTGGTGGTTTTGAACATGTATATTCATGAGGTGTATATATATGTGATGAGCATGAGTTATGATTGATGGAAATCGTGTTGTGGTAAATGATAATTGGCACTAAATAATTACCGGTTGTAAATGATCGATCATTAGGATTAGTGTGCACACAAATTGAGTCAAAACGTACGTGGCCTTGGTGGCGTTGAGGCACCAAGGAGGAGTACGGTAATGTAATATTCTACCGGAAGCTTTTATTCATTTCTACGTGATGATGAGTGGAATCCCATCCGTAGGGCATGTGGCGATGAGTGGAATCCCGTCCATGCAAGGCCGGTGATGAGTGTAATCCCACCGAGGTAACGTGTTTGTTGAACTTATTTTGATTTTGATATAACTTACAAAGAAATTTTAAAGGACCAAATTGTAAAAATTTGTAAAGTAATTTTAAAGAAATAAATTTGTCAAAAACTCGATTTTAACTTGACAAAATGCTTTGAAAAAGTTCGACTCAATACATATATCGAACTACATTTTTGAAAGTCAACAAATGCCCAAAATGTTCATTTTGGAAGAAAAGTTTCGAAACTATACTAAAGTTTCGAAACCTTCCTGGGCAGTAGCACTCTGTTTTTGAAACCTGGGTAAAGGTTTCGAAACCTTCATAAGGTTTCGAAACCTTGGCCTGAAAGTTTCGAAACCTTATGAAGGTTTCGAAACCTTTGGCCTGTAACGGTCAAGTTTTTTAAATAACGGTCTTATTTTTCAAATCTAATCTTAAAGTTTCGAAACCCTTGGTAAAGGTTTCGAAACTTATATGCAGGGGAGCTTTTAAAGGTCAAAAATAAACACTCCCAACGGCTCCAAAGACCCCCCAAAGGCTCCTAACGGCTAGATACTCAAACAACACTATAAATACAGCATTTGATCAATATTGAAGCATCAAGAAAGAGTAAGAAACATCAAGAAAGCATATACAAGCATTCAAGCTTCCAAGAGTTTATTTCGAGCTTATTTTTCGATCTTTCTTGAAAAACACTAGAGTGTTCTTCATTGTAATTCTTGTTCTAGTGTTTATTCGGGTGTGTGAGAGAGCTTAAACTTTGCAAACACTTTCCTAGTGAGGATTTTCTAGTTTGCTCATTTGTATCCAACTTTGGGATAGGATTCAATAGACTTTGGGGTATAAGTCTATTGAAGTGTGTAAGGTTACTCCTTGTCCTTAAAGGAAAGACAAATTAGTGAATTTGTGGGAAATCCTTAGTGTGGACGCTAAGGTAGTGGATGTAGACTTTGGTTAGAAAGTCGAACCACTCTAAATCGCTTTGCAATTTTTATCTTTGCAATTAGCTTCCGCCGTTATTTTCAAAAATCCAATTCACCCCCCCTCTTGGTTTTATTCGATCGATTGCCACGTTCTACAATTGGTATCAGAGCTTGGTTCATTAGAAGGTCTTACAACCTCTTGAAAAAGATCCAAGAAGTGTGCAATCATCCACAAAGTCATCCATGGCATCCACCTCCAATATTGTAGCTTGGGGAGATTCTCAACCCACCAACAAACCGCCTTTCTTCAATGGAGTAAATTATGCGTATTGGAAAAACCGCATGAAGCTCTTCATCCAAGCTTATGATCTTGAAGCTTGGAAAATCATCATGAGAGGATACATAGCACCAACGAGCAATATTGAAACATGGAGTGTTGAAGAAGACAAGGGATTCTCAACAAATGCAAAAGCTATGCATCTCATCTTTTGTGCCCTTGGCCCGGACGAGTATGGAAGGGTGTCATCTTGTTCCAATGCAAAAGAAATTTGGGACAAACTTGAAGTTACACATGAAGGTACAAATCAAGTGAAGGAGACCAAAATCGGGCTCCTCAATCTAAATTATGAGAACTTCAAGATGGACCCCGAGGAAGACATCAAAACCATGTCCGATCGATTCTCCGTAATCGTTAATGGTTTGAAAGGTTATGGCGAAGTAATCCCCGAGGACAAACTTGTGAGGAAGATGATCTACTCTCTTCCCGATTCATGGGATTCGAAGAAAACCGCCATAATAAAAGCAAAGGACCTCAAAGTTCTCAAATTGGATGAGCTTATTGGTTCCTTGCTTACTCACGAAATGATGTCAACGGGCAAGGAAGAAAAGAAGAAGGAAGTGGAGAAAAAGAAAGTTGGTCTTGCCCTTAAAGCATCCAAAAAGGATGATGATTCTAGTGAAGAAGATGAAGAAAAAGAAATGGCTATGTTTGCCAAAAGATTCAAAAACTTCATGTTGACCAACAAAGGAAGAAGATTCCAAAGAGAAGAGGGATTCAAAAGCAACAAAGGGAGAGATCCTCTAACTTGCTATGAGTGCAACAAACCGGGACATATCAGGATCGATTGTCCTCAACTAAAGAAAAATAGCTATGAGAGGAAGAAGCACAAGGCTCACGTAGCTACTTGGAGCGATGACTCTTCCGACGAGGACGAGGATGAAGTAGCCAACTTGTGTCTTATGGCTATCGAGGATGACTCAATGGTAACCTCTAATTCATCTTATTCATTTGATTATACTTTCGATGAATTACAAGAGGTTTATAATGAATTAGCCTTAGAGTATGAGAAGTTGATTTTGAAAAATAGAAAAATTACTTCAAAATTAAAAAATGAAAATGACTCTCTCTCTAAGACTAATAAGGAATTTGAAAGCAAGTTCGAAGAAATGCAAGTCCAATTAAAAGATTTTGAAAAGAAAAATCAAGACTTGCAAAACTTACTTTCAAAGGTCCATGAAGATCATCAAAAGGAACTTGATGATCTTAAAGCTTCTTTTAACAAAGTTGGGACAAAAATTGTTGAAAAATGTGAAAGTTCAAAAACCAACTATGTTAGAAAGAACTTTCAAGGGTATAGACAAAGATCACCTAATCGAAAGATGATTAGGAGAATTTGGGTTCCAAAGGGACTCATTGCTAACAAAGATTTTAATCTATTGTCAAAATGGATACCCAAAGGGACTAAATTACTAGGAACTAACTCTTATGGACCCAAAAGAGTTTGGGTACCAAAACATACATAGTTCCCTTTTTGTAGGTGTGTTGGAGCAATGATATGCAAATTTGAAGAAACTTGAAAGCTCTAGACACACAAAATGGAAGGACACTTGAAGAAGCTCAATCGACATATCTTGATTCAAGTGGTAACATTTTTATGCAAAATTTACTCTTACATGTTGATTTTGTATGAATATTTTGTGTTGAAACATGTTTGAGGTTCCCCATATGTTGTATGAATGCTTTTAGTAAGGGGGAGTTATGTTTTGCATGTTTGCTAAATGTTTGGCCTTATGTGTTAATTGTTTGTATTTAGGCCTTAAAATATTAGCAATTTTATGTGCTTAATTGTTTACTTTTTTTTTGACATTAGATAAGATAGTCACTTTTAAATCCAACTATAAGCGTAAAATTCTTTGATTTTAGTTCAAATATGGTCTTTAATGTTGATAATTATCATAATAATATTAGAATGCTTTTAGAAACAATTTTGAGGCAAAATCTGAAAATTTCTAAGTCATTACAGGACAAAGTTTCGAAACTTATACAAAGTTTCGAAACCTTGGATGGATAGTTTCGAAACTTTAGCAAAGTTTCGAAACTTTTAGGTGCCCAGAATTAACTTTTGCTACTGGAGGCAAAAGTTTCGAAACTTTTCCCCAAAGTTTCGAAACTTTAGGCTGAAAGTTTCGAAACTTTCCCAAAGTTTCGAAACCTTCATTAAAACTGGCCTTGTTCGGACGGGTCTTTCAGCATAAAAACATATTTTTCTCAAACCCTAACTCATTCCTTCAAATATCAAACGGCCAATAACCCAAATTCTCTCAAATTCCTCAAAACCTTTGCTCAAAACTACAAGTTTCAATCAAACTTTTGGGTTTTCATCATCATCTTCATCAAGTATTTGAGGTAATTTTTCATTAAAACTTCAATTTCTTTAAGTTTTTGAGAATTTTAGGGTTATAAAATTTTTTAGGGAATCAAGTTTTAGAGAATTTTAGAACAATGTGGGTTGATAATTTTGCTTATTATATCATGTTTTGCAGGAGGTATCACCCAATCTTGTTAGAACTCTTGTTTAAACACCTTTAAACTCTTGCCCACAAAGTGTTTGATAAAATTCCCCAACCAAAATTTTTTTTTAGCCAAAAAATCATGCCTCCTAGAGTAATTCTTCCTAGAACCAATCCTCCTAGAGCTAAACGTCAACGCAATGAAATCGGTCAAAATTCCGGTTCTAATCCTAATCCTCAATTTGAGGATCGTTGCTTTAGGGATTCGGATAACCTAGATAAATATCAAAGTATATATGAAAATAAAAAAGTTAGAGAAGAAAGAACTATTGATTTTGATTTTCTTACTTCTCCAGATTTTAATTTTGATCTCTTTGAACTATTTGCCGATTGGAAATGGCTCGATTATTTAAACATTCCTCCCTACACCCATCGCAAATTAGTTCGTGCCTTTTTTGCCAATGCCTCTTTCATCCGATCACCTAGGGATCGAAACACCATCTTAGGTATCCGTTCTTACCTCATGGGTACCGAATTCGATATAACACCTCAAATCATAGCTGATCTTTTAGGTGTTCCTTTAGATGGTAGTTCAAATGAAAACGAAGCTCATAACATTCCCGTTTTCCCGGATGGTAGTCCTACTCACCTTCCTCTTGAGGAGCGCCTCTTTTTACTCCTTACTACTTGGTTCTTCCGTTCCTCCGGCGGAAAAGCCACTAGTATGCGAGCTTGTGATTATTGGTGGCTACGCCAATATCGTGATAGAACTTGTCCCGATGTTGCTACCATCATTTTCCTCAACCTCATCAAAATCATTCATAATCCCACTTCATTCTCTCTCTCTTATGGGAATGTTCTTAGCCATATTTTTAGGAAGCTCAACATTGACACTTCCTTAGATCCACATGTTAAGAACAAGAGCTTTATTGACATTAAATCTTGTCACAAAGCCCAATGGTATCATGGAGATCACGGTTGGGTTCATAGAGGAGAGGAGTTTGATGATCATGAGGATCCTATTGGAGAGGCTCCACTAGCACCGGCACCAGCACCTATGACCTTAGAGACTATGTATGCGACCATGGTCACGCGCTTCGATAGCATCGATGCTCATCTTCGTGGCTTAGATGATCGCGTAGCATCTTTGGAGCATGACATGCACGATGTTCATACTCACTTTTTTCCACCCCATTTGCCTCATGATGATGTTTAGTTTATATTTGCATTCTATATGACTTTATGATGTTATTGGTACATTTTTAGACTTATTTTGATTTACGCTTTAGTCTTTGTTTTTAAGACATATTATGCTCTTTGATTGAATATTTCTATGAATTTTATTTTGTTGGATTATAAATCTTGGATGATATGCTTTATGAATGATATGCTTTATGGATGATATACTATTGAATTATATTGATCTATTAACGTTTTTGTTGCTTGTGTAGCCATTTATCCTTTTTGCTATAACAAAAAGGGGGAGAAGATTAAGAGCAAATTTGTTTTTAACAAAAAGGTTTTTATTCAAATATTTCATTATGTCTTTAAAATTATAATTTTCAAAGATTTCATAAAGACATTTATTAAGGGGGAGCTTATGAAAGAGATTTGAAAATTTAACAATTTATTTCAAAAACAAATTTTTACAAAATGTTTTGTTATATCAAAAAGGGGGAGATTGTTGAACTTATTTTGATTTTGATATAACTTAAAAAGAAATTTTAAAGGACCAAATTGTAAAAATTTGTAAAGTAATTTTAAAGAAATAAATTTGTCAAAAACTCGATTTTAACTTGACAAAATGCTTTGAAAAAGTTCGACTCAATACATATATCGAACTATATTTTTGAAAGTCAACAAATGCCCAAAATGTTCATTTTGGAAGAAAAGTTTCGAAACTATACTAAAGTTTCGAAACCTTCCTGGGCAGTAGCACTCTGTTTTTGAAACCTGGGTAAAGGTTTCGAAACCTTCATAAGGTTTCGAAACCTTGGCCTGAAAGTTTCGAAACCTTATGAAGGTTTCGAAACCTTTGGCCTGTAACGGTCAAGTTTTTTAAATAACGGTCTTATTTTTCAAATCTAATCTTAAAGTTTCGAAACCCTTGGTAAAGGTTTCGAAACTTATATGCAGGGGAGCTTTTAAAGGTCAAAAATAAACACTCCCAACGGCTCCAAAGACCCCCCAAAGGCTCCTAACGGCTAGATACTCAAACAACACTATAAATACAGCATTTGATCAATATTGAAGCATCAAGAAAGAGTAAGAAACATCAAGAAAGCATATACAAGCATTCAAGCTTCCAAGAGTTTATTTCGAGCTTATTTTTCGATCTTTCTTGAAAAACACTAGAGTGTTCTTCATTGTAATTCTTGTTCTAGTGTTTATTCGGGTGTGTGAGAGAGCTTAAACTTTGCAAACACTTTCCTAGTGAGGATTTTCTAGTTTGCTCATTTGTATCCAACTTTGGGATAGGATTCAATAGACTTTGGGGTATAAGTCTATTGAAGTGTGTAAGGTTACTCCTTGTCCTTAAAGGAAAGACAAATTAGTGAATTTGTGGGAAATCCTTAGTGTGGACGCTAAGGTAGTGGATGTAGACTTTGGTTAGAAAGTCGAACCACTCTAAATCGCTTTGCAATTTTTATCTTTGCAATTAGCTTCCGCCGTTATTTTCAAAAATCCAATTCACCCCCCCTCTTGGTTTTATTCGATCGATTGCCACGTTCTACAGTGTTGTTGAGTTTTAAATCCGCACAATCGGGGTAATTTAAAGTGGCCAATTAACTTATTCATATATGGTGATATATGGTGGTGAAACATGACTATTGTTATTGATGCTTGGTGCTTAGTATGAGGTAATATGCCATATTATGCCACTTGATGGACTAGCTAGGACTACTTGTGATGTTGCCTATGCATGTTAGATATGAGGTTTAGGGATTACATGCTTGAACCCTGCATTGTTGTTGCTTTCGTTTTAGAGCATCCTCACTAAGCTTATAGCTTACGCTCTCCATGTTCAACAATGCAGATCATTAGTGTGGCATTAGCTCGGATCAAGGCTAGAAGGGCTTCCAAGTTTTGTAACTCAAGTACGGTGGTAATTTTGTACTAGTTAGCAATGTGGCAAAAGGGTTGTTGTATAAGTTTTTATAACTCTTTGTTATATATGATGTTTTGGGGTGTAAAGCATGAATTACTTTGTTGAATGTTAAGGGGGATGGTATGTTGAAAATGCTTAGGTTGCTTTGGTGTATGAATTCTTGAGATGCATGATCCTTGTGTGTTTGAATGCCATGTGTGTTGACATCTTGGTTGTTAAAGGGTGTTTGTGTGTTGTTGAGTCTAGGGAGGTTTAGTTATGCATTTAGAGTGTGTGCCTTATATGTTTTTGCTGAAAAACAGAGCATTGTAAAGTAGGGCGTATCGATACACCCCTGTGTATCGATACACCCTCAACTCTCTGAGATCCAAATCAGGCTGAGCGTATCGATACACAGGAGTGTATCGATACACCCTCAACTGTCTGAGTTCCAAATTAAGCTGAGCGTATCGATACACGGAGTGTATCGATGCGGTCCCAACTCTCTGGAATCTTGGGGAATTGTAGAGTGCATGGCGTATCGATACGGTGTCCAGGCGTATCGATACGGTTCAACCTAGTTGACCAAGTAGTGTTGACCGAGAAGGGCGTATCGATACGCTCATGTGCTGTATCGATACGGTCCTCTTATGTTGACCATAAGGTGTTGACCTTGGTCAAGGCGTATCGATACCCTCTGAAGGCGTATCGATACGTCCTGCTTAAAATGGAAAATTTGGTTGTTTAATTGCAGGTTTGTGAGTTTTGTGTCAGTGTTTGTTCGCTGCGTGTCCCCTCACATAGGATTTAATACAAGCATCTAGAAAAGAAGAAAAAAAAATAGGGTTGCTAACCGAGGGGGAATCTTAATTGGTTTTCGCTCGGTTTTCCCCGTGTGGCCCACTTGGACCGGTCAATCAGCCAGACCGGGACGAGGGGGTTACATGGATCGTTAGATGAGGGGAATGAATGGCTCAGATTAACTCCTTATTCTTTTTTTCAAGTGATAATCTTCACATATTTATTGTTAATCTCATCTATTCGTTTCACTCATCCAACGATCCAAAAAACGTGTAAAACTTAAAGAGTTTTACATTGTGTAAACGGATCCTATCCCATATATATATATATATATATATAGTAGATGATGGAATAAAGGGAGAAACAACTATTTCAAAGCAAGTTAAAAGGGAATATTATATAAAAAAATAAAATTTTAATTTCGTCTAGTTATAGTTTTAATTTAGCATATAAAAGTATTAATAAAGGATTAAATTTATATTAAAAATTAAGTGAAATAAAATTAGAAGAAAGAAATACGTGTCAAAACTTTATGTATAATCAAATAATAAACACAAAATTTTAAAAAGAAAAAATTGAAGGAATTAAAATTGATAATGCACTTTAAGTTTGTCAATGCTACTTTTGAGAATCAAGTGTTTTTTCATTGTGCACCTTAATAGATAGTTTTTATTTCTGAAAAGTTTTTTATTTGAATATGTCATTGACTTCAAATCTGCTATTGTTGTTAGATGCTTTGATGTTGCAGTTGATTTATTATTTACGTGCATAGTTTTTAATCTTATAGGCCGTCTATCTTTTTATAAATATAAAAAAAATTCATGCTATGAAAAGAGTGGTATTATAATTAGGAATGTTGCTTCCTTACTTTTAGACAATATCTTTCGATCTATTATGGTTCACCCAACTTGATATTTTTGGATAGCCCATTCTTACCAAGTGCTTCAAGTTTTAAAAATGTTGATAGTTAATATTAATTTGTTTCGTATTGTTAAAGTTGTGGAGTAAAGGCTTGATTTTTTTTTAAACATTTTAAAAAAGAAAATTTTTTAGAATGTATATCAACAATCTCTAGAGCATGTGATTTAAAGCTTTCAATTGACACTTTCTCACCTCCCTTAGGTCGTGGACTCAATAGTCGTTAAGAGCAAATTTTTTCTCCCCTATATAGAAAATTTTCAAACATGTAATCATATTATTTTGATGGTGTGTGTTTTTGAAACATGTAATCATATTATTTTTAGTCGGTTATTATATTTTTAATTTAAAAATTATATATATAAGCTATGTTAGATAAATTTCTTATTCTATTTATATTGGCCTAGTCAATAATATATTTCTGGATTCGTCACTGGTTTAGAGAATTAGTGGTAGAGTGTATTTTTTAGGGTATAAGGTGTAGGGCTTAGGATTTAGGGTTATGACTTGGAATTTAATTTTTTTAGTGTTGGGCATAGAAAGTGGCACCAAAAAGAGGCAACTTATTTTTGTCCATTTAATGAATAGAAATCGTTTGCCCCTTTTCGGTGCCTTTATTTATGTCTCACACTAAAATTTAAGTTTAAGGTTTAATGTTAGGGTTTGTGGTTAAAGTTCAGGGAATTAGGGGTAGACTTAATAGTGTTTGAATTATTTTTTTTACAATAAACGTTTTCGGGTATTAGTATATCTTTTCAAGTTTCAATAAACTGAAACATATGTTATGGATCTTTCGCACTACATTAATTATGGTTCGAGTTAACAACCTTTAGAGTAAGTGGTTAAAATCTCTCAGTTGACACCACATTTCCTCTAAGTTGTGAGTTATAGACCAGTAAGAGTAAATTTCTTCTTCTCCTCCCTTAAGTAAGAATTATTCAAATATATATAGTTCGAACCAATAAAAATTATTCATTTCATTCTTTTATGTAAATTTTTTAGCCAATAAATCTTTACTCATATTTTTCACGTTAATTTTTTTAAAATAAATTAAAATTTATCAATTAAGTGGGTTGATAACATAAAAAGAATGATAAAAAATATAAATTTCATTAGCCAGAATCATGATTAATATAATAAGAATCCATAATGTATTTTTAATAAAATAGTCATTTTAATTAATTGAGCCACTGTATGTGGTCCATTTATGCATCATAAAATGAATGGTGATGCTAAAATAATGTACAATTATTAATAACCGATTTGAGGAGTACATCAGACCATTCATCACGAGCTGCACTTCAACAATTGACTCCAATTTGAAATTTAAACATTTTTTTAACTTCGGGAATATTAAATTTCCATATAATTTGCCATTAGATCAATAATTTGTTGGCGGCTCTGGCTTTAATTTTAAATAATGACTTAAGGATTTAATAAACCTCTGAAAAAAATAATTCAGTTCTTTGAACTATTTTTTACTTAATTAAATTATGAAACTCATGAAAAAATTAATTTAACCCTTTAATCAATATTAATCGTTAATCTGAATAGTTTTTTATAATTGCCACGTGTTGTAATAAGATAATGCCACTTGACATTTCTAGTATTTTTTAATTTTACTTTTTAATGATATTTAAAAATCATTAAATTATTTTTTAAAATTTTGAAATTCGTTTAAAATAATATATAATAATCATTCAAAAGACTAAAATATTTTTAAAAATTATACATATTAAAAAATATTTTAAAATTATAAAATATTAAATATTAGTAAAAAATTATAAAAAAATAGAAAAACAAAACAAAAAATTTATTTTTAAATATTTAAAATATTTTTACTTTTAAATAAATTTTAAACTTTTCAAAAAAATCATGTAATATTTTTATAATATTAAAATATAAAATTTAAAAAATAAAATTTAAAAATTCTATAAATGCCATGTGGCATCACCAATGTGTGCCACATGGCCAATTTTTTGTTACCACGTGAAAGATAACATGTAATCGTTAAGATTTAACGGTCAAAATTGGCCAAAGGCTTAAATGATGTATTGTTTTTTGTTTGAGGGCTTACTTGGTCTAATTTCTCAGTACTAGAACTTAATTGGGTGTAAAAAGTTTAAGAAGTTAATTGATTTATTTTTAAAAGTTCAGGAGCTTATTGAACCCTTGAACCTAAATAAATTCTATTTTATTGAACCTTGGTCTCCTTAGAAAAATATGATTCATAAAACTCTTTATAGTAAATTCTCAAAAAAAATGTAAAAACAAATTACGTACATCTTTAACATACAACAAATCACATGTCATTGTCGTTTGAAAATGGTGCAGCTAAAGCAGAGAAATCAAGGGTGCACTGCAACCCCAGAATGTGCTAAAATTCAGTTGTACTGTCGTGTCCACTGTACTGAGGTCAAACATTTAGCACTTCCTTTACTTTTGTTTCAATTCTCCACCTTTGCTTTTGTTTTGCCCTATGTTTCTTTATAAAAACAAAAAAAGAAAAAAAATGTTGGAAGATAAGAGATGAAACAGGATTTTTCTAGCATGCGGCCGCCTAATATACGGCTAATATACGGCGTTATCGGAAACATGATAAGGTATATAATGTATTCGGTAAAGCGGTACCGGATATGTTGATATGAAATGATGTATCCGGTAAAAAACAGTAAAAAAAATGAATAAATAATGGTAACCGGTAATTTGAAGTTAACGGTCAGACATAAAAAACCGGTAGCGTCTAATTTGTTATAATGTATTCGGTAAGCGGTACCGGATATGTTGATTTCGAAAGTATCTATACTTTTGAAAAGTTTAACGAAACTTGTTATCAATATATCCGGTAGTAGGATAACATAATAGGTAGCCAATAAGAATCGATACCTTATACAAAATTATCGATATTTTAATAAAAACATTGGAACTGGTTCAATTGTGGGTCGATAGTATGGATACTTAAATAAAACATATGGATAGTTATATTAAATGTTTCGATACGTTTATTAGAAGTATGTATACTTTCTTTTACTTGCAGGCAAAGTATGAATACTTATATCAAATGTTTGGATACTTCTATCAGAGGTATGAATACTTTCGAAAAAGTATGGAAAATTTATAAAAATTATGGATACTTCTATTAAATCGTTTATATGAATTAGAATGAAGGAAAAAGATTACAAAAGCAAAAGATTAACAACAAATTAGACGGCAACGGAAAGAAAGAAAGAAATTGAGAAGAAAAAAAAGACTCCTCCCTTCAAGTCCCCCTGCCACCCATGGAACTTGTTCCAGCACCAGCTTGCTGTCCAACCATCTGTGCATATGGTCGCATCTCAAACTTGACCTTTTGGTTGCCTAATGAACAAATTTTTTTTGCATAAGTATGAGCAGAAGTGTATCTTGTTATTTATAAAAGAAGAAAATGATAGAGAATTCTAACCTTGGAGATGGCGGTTGAAGATGTGTATGTCTTCTTTTTCAGCCATGTAACCATATAGTTGGCGCTGGCTGGAAGGAGGGGATGGAGCATGACGTTGCCAAGCATCTAACCCAAAACCTTGGGCAGCAAACTGGTTATGCAGACGCTGGGCATCTAGATAACCTCTTGCCGTGCTCTCAAAAATCAGAAGGCTCATCCCACGATGGCCTTGTGGACCGTATGAATGGCGAGCCTTGGCAACAGCACCATAGGAACTGAAATGGTCGAGAAGCTGTTGGTTTCCCATACCAATCCACTGAAGCAAGCAGAAAATTTAAAAAACAAGTTAAGTATTAAAATATAATATTAATGAAAACATAATTCAGAGAAGTTATATAACTACCTTCCCATCTCCATCTCTATGAAGCTGTGTGTTCATAATCATCACCATGGGTGGCCAGAGTATTTGGTGATGAGGTTCCTGGTTGCTTGAAGGCGGGGGGGGGGAGACAATAGCAGCATCATTAATCAGACCACTCCATTGGCCTGAAGCTTGACGTTGAGGTTGAGGAGTGGCCGAAGTACCCCTTCTTCGCAATTCCTCCTCCAACATCTGACTCAGGAGGCGATGAATTTTCAGCTTTTCTCCTCCTTTGGTTTTTGCATGGGTGAGTAGGGACTGAAGGCCACCAAACGACTTGAAGGCACCAGGACCTCCGTGGCATGCTGGACACAGCCATTTCGTAGTAGGGTCGTTGACAGAGTGCATTCGATCGAAGGCCCCGAAGAAACTCCTGAAGCATTTGCTGGATTTCAAAGCCTCGTGGCTTAGTTGTTCGTCATTATCAGAATCTGAATCAATATAGAAATCATCATCACTGTTTGATGATGTCTCGAAATCAATCTTCCTCTTTGCCAAAGGCTGAGGATTTTTACCCGAACTTCTTCTTGAACTCATTGTAGAATAGAAGATTGTGAAAGAGAACTGATTATAAAAGTAAAGGAAAGGGTTTAGTAGATTAATTTGAAGATGTTGTGAAGAGTAAATAGAGGAGTTGTTAATTTATAGGCAAATTCCGATTGGGAGGGAAAGTGATAATGCTTGAGACTGAAAAGGCAGAGATTCGTTCGTTCTCCTCGTTTCCCGGGTTATAGAAATAAATGAGGAGAAGGTACATGAACAGAACGGTGTATGTGATACGTTGGAAAGACGCGAAAATGAAAAGGTAGAATCAGATTCGTTCTTCTCCTCGTTTCCCGGGGTTATAGAAATAAATGAGTAGAACTAGGAGAACTACCCAATAAATGAAGGTCATGAAGGGTGCATGCGTGATACAAGTGAAAAGACACGATACTGAAAATGAAGAATCAGATTCGTTCCGGGGATAATGGGTTTCAGCTTTATACAGGATGAGCAGTAAACGGTGCATGTGATACAAGTTAAATGACATAACACTGGAATGCAAAGTTGTAGAAGTGTATAATGAAAACGGTAATAATAATCCGGATACATTGATGTAATGAATAAAGAATACAGTAAAAATATACCGGAAACATTAATGTTTTTGCAAACGTATCGATAATTACATTAAAACATGGAAAAAAGTATCGAAAATCTTGTTCCCATTAAGCTATGGCAAGCCTTAAGTTATTGTTAATTATCGATATTTTTGTAAAAGCATCGATATTTTCGAACGATATTCGAACCGGAAACATTGATCTTCTCTCAAAAGTATCGGGTTTTTAATTAATAGTGTGTAAATCGTATCGAAACTGTTGTTCCAGTATGCAATTGGGATCCATATGTGAATTAAAAGTATCGATAATTGTTTGCAAGTAGGATTAAAGTATCTAAAATTTCGACCATAATTGCTAACGTAGCATGTAATTTTACAACAGTATCGAAACATTTTCAGAAAGGGGGAATAATGTATCGAAACTTTATTTGGAGGCAGTGGACAAGTAGGGATAAAGGATGAAATAAGACATCATATAACATAATTGGAAGATAATTTCAGAAGTTTATTGTTAATCTGAATCATCGTAGTCAATGGACACGTCTGAACTTAGGTTTAGTTCTTCGATCAGCTGTTGTTTTCTTTGTCGACGCCTGTACATAAAAAGTTGCAGCTCGTCCGCAGCCGCATCAACATCCGGTGAAGACTGTGCGTGTTCAGTGTTCAGATCAGGTTGTACGGGTGCAGACGAACTACCTTCGCCGGCGTTGACGTCGTCAAACTTAACATGTAAATCGACGTCTGTAGCTCCGACGGAATTGAGGCGGTCATACATGTTACGAACGTCTGTTTCGTTCGTAAGCTTCATAACGTAGTGCGTTTCGTTTGCTGACGGTGTTGGGATTCGACATTCCATGGAAGAAATATGTTTGTCGCCGTGTTTACTAACCTCGATTGTTGTCAACTGTATTAAATCTTTCAGTGACATTTTGGCGGTGATTGTTGACTGAAAATGAGTATCGAGAAAATGAAATGTTGCCTGAAATTTTGCCATAAGGTGAGCAAAAGATTTGGTGTTTAGAGAGAATTTGGAATGAGTAAATGATGGTGGAATTCGTGGGTATTTATAGGAAAGAAAAACACCACATAAGTAAATTTAAGTGGAATGAAAACTTTAATTCGCATTTCATTTAAGAAAACTTTCAACATGTATTCTTTAATAAGTAAATTCAGAGAATCCTTTGTGCCTGAAAGTATCGATAATTTTATAGTAACCGACAGAAAGTATCGATCAGACTCGTGTTGTTATGATGGAATTTTACAACAGGATCGAAACATTTTAAGTACGTTGGAAAAATGTATCGAAACTTTAGTTCCAGTAACCTCGGACAATCCTGTGTGCCTGAAAGTATCGATAATTGTTATCGTGAAGGACAGAAAGAATCGATATTTTCGAGCAGATTCGGTAACGTATCATGGAATTTAACAAAAGTATCGAAACATTTTCAGAAAGGGGAATAATTGTATCGAAACTTTAGTTACAGCAACCTATGAGAATTCATTGTTTCTGAAAGTATCGATATATTTTATCGTGAAGGACAGGAAGAATCGATATTTTCGCGCAGATTTGGTAACGGATCATGGAATTTTACAACAGGATCGAAACTTTTTCAGTAGGCGGGGAAATTGTATCGATAATAGACTACAATTTATTGCACGTTAACTTTGTAGGAAGGAAGAAATAAATGCTCTTAATGCTTTCAACAACCATCAACCACCACAACCTACCGAATTTACTACCTGAAAATGAAAGCAACACAACGACAACAGAAGTCATTTACAGGAAAAGGTTGGACCACTTCAAAAAATCGTGTTTAAGAAAATGGAAGGTACTCCATCCAACGATGTTAATGGTAGCGGGAATTTGCAAGACGAACAGTTGACCGTTGATGATTCGGAACGGTTGGTAGGTCAGCTCTTTTCTTCACGTGAGGAAGCATGGAATTTTTACAAGGCATACGCAATAAAACATGGTTTTAGTGCATGTCGAGGAACAACACGGCTGGATGGCGAAGGGAATGTGAAGACACATGAATTTTGTTGTTCAAAAGAAGGGTTTAGGTGTACGAAAGTCAAAACTGTTAATCGTCAACGATCTCATACGCCACTCACACGAACAGGATGCAAGGCCAAAATCGTTGTCACACCAACAACAACAAAAGATCAGTGGGTTATAAGTAAGTCTTTCCACGAACATAATCATGCATTGTGCACACCTTTTATGACACCATTTATGCGTTCAAATAGAGGTGTGACTGAGGCTGATGTGGCTGAGGCAACAACGTTGAAAGATGTTGGTGTAGGTACATCAAAGGTAATGAAATATTTCATGAATCAGGCAGAGGGATTTCATAATGTTGGATTTACTAGTAAAGACCTGTACAATGCACTTGATAGAGGTAAAGCAAAGGAGCTTGTCAATGGGGATGTGAATGCACTCATTGCTTACTTTGATTACAAGAAAGAAGATGATCCGGGTTTTTTATGACATACTCCACAGATGAATCAGGGGCATTGCAGCATCTTATTTGGGCTGATTCAACATCGAGATCAGATTACACTTGCTTCGGTGATGTTATTGCGTTCGACACAACTTACAAAGGTAATTACTATGCACGACCAATTATGCCTATTGTCAGTGTCAATCATCACCATAGCACAATAGTATTTGCTATTGCGATCATAGCTGACGAAACAACTCAATCGTTCGAGTGGGTGCTGCGAAATTTTCTACAAGCCATGATGAATAAAGCGCCTCTTTCAGTTGTGACAGATGGGGATAGGGCAATGCAGAGGGCTATCAAATGTGTTTTCCCTTATGCGAAGCACAGATTATGTTCCTGGCATCTATCTCGCAATGTACAAGCTAACATTGCTGACAGCAAATTTAGCATAGCATTTAATAGATGTATGAGTTCATGGTGGACAACCAGCGAATTTGATAGTGAATGGTCTAGGGTGATTTCCGAATTCAACGTCGAAAACCATCCATGGGTGATAGAGAAGGGAAATACTCGGAACTTATGGGCTCAAGCATATCAAACGGGTCATTTCTTTGCGAATTTGCGATCCACACAAAGATGCGAGTCCTTGAATGCTGCACTCGGACGTGCCCTGATACAGAAGAAGACATATGTAGACGTAGTTCGTACAATTGAACAAACTATTGGTAAAATTCGTATCAACGAGTTGCAAGCAGATTGCTTAAGTTCGCAGACAACGCCCTTCCAGATCACTAAACTCAAAGACCTAGAAAGCAATGGTGGTGAAATTTATACGCGAGCATCATTTGGTATCTTCCAAGAAGAACTTCAAGAGGAGACCTTGTACCGGATTGACGAACAAATTCAGTCCTTATCAGATGAGTGTATGCATTTTGTTCTGTCAAAGTACAAGGAAAAGAACATTAGATTTGACGTATCTATTGATGTTGTCTCGGAATCCGTCACATGCTCGTGTAGGAAATTTGAGACAGTAAGAATTCCATGTTCCCATCAACTGCATGTTCTGAAGCACTTGGATTACACATGTATTCAAAGTCGTTGATTCTAACTCGATGGACCAAGGAGGCGAAGGCTGCTGCACCAAGTTTCCTTGACTTCAATGTAGCACCTGAAGCTATGCAAATGGCACGGTTCGCGGCCCTACGTGCAACGTCAAGTCGTTTATGCTACTCTGCATCAAAGACAGATGCATCTTTCATAACCGCAAGAGATGAGATGAAAAGACTAACTGCCGAATTTGAACACTCGTTCGGTTTGAAAGATTCAAGTAAACGACGAAATGTTGATAATGGAGTTCGCGTTGGCGACCCTAAACGAAGAACAGGAAAGAGAAAAGTAGTCCAAAAGAAGATGGTCCAGAAGAAAAGTAGGCAATGCTCTTTCTGCAACATTGAGGGACATAACAGAGTAACGTGTCCTAAATTAAAGCTGGGTCTGGATTCTTGTACACAACCTACCTCGAGTGACTTTTTTGACAACGATGCGGAATGGTCCTACGGCCCCGGAGATGAGTCTTGTAATGTAAGTTACTTTATCTATTCTACAACATATTGTCTTCAATTGTTTGTTTATGGTTAATTTTAATATCAATCACTTGTTTATGTCTCAGGGCAAGGAGGACATTTGGAATACAGCAAGTACTGATCAACAGACATTGTGACTACATACAACCAGGGGCGGAGGCAGAATTTTTTCTAAGGGGTGTCATTTTTTTAACGGTATTTAAGAGGGGTTAATTTTTTTATAAAGAGGTGTCATTTTATTTATAAATAGGTGTGAATTATATAATTTTCAATTTGTTCATATACAAATTATATAGAAAAATACGATTTCCAAAAAATTTTGGGGTGTCATCAGACACCCCAATCCCCTTGGTGGCTCCGCCCATGCATACAACAATATGATATAACATTCAAATGTCTAAAGGGTTATTTTTAACAAATTTGGGTACAGTACTATGGTCATTCGCCAACTTTTCGAAAAATTCTCGGATGCTTCCGCCCTTTTCTGTGGATATATAAAAATAAGCCAAATTAGCAGACTGTCAACATCTTCAATATATAAATAAACCAATGGAATAAGTCACATATGTAACTGTTATACCTAACGCATTGTCGTTGCAAGATGATTGGTTATAGGGATGCGGACATATGTAGCTGTATTCCTATACAGAAAACATAAATTAACAAAATAATAGCATATTACGTTATTAATAAATTGAATGTCAAAAATATTACTCACTGGATTATGCCTCATTTTCTCGGTAGAATCATCCACCAACAGTGTATTCTCCTCTTTGAATTGAGGATACTCATTCCAAACTTGATGCAAGTCTTTGCAGAAGGTGTATTCCTCTTCCTCTTTGCACTTTGATTGATCCTGTTTATAGTAAATTGTAAAGCACAAATTTGTAAGAATCATAACAAATTCAATGTCAGTGCCAAATAAGAAGCATCTTACCCAGATGAATATATATCGTTCATATTGTACGGGTAGTTTGTTAAGAGCAAGGTCAATGTTATGCCTGCAATCGTGAACAATTACCACGATAAACTTCAAAATCTTTAAGAGGTCAACGTTAAATGTTAACAATTTTAATCATAACGGTGCTAACCTCAACTTCGATGACCATATTCCAACAAAAAAATTCTCTAAACAAAATTGCATAAATTCTTCTACACCTGGCCTCAGTATAACATCTACAACATGAAAAAAAATTCAACATTATTGTTTTCTTTATAGCCGAAAACAAATTTGCAGACATTTAATTACCTCTGGGAGTTTGTTTTGTATAATATGCAAGGACTCCGTTGACATGAAAAATGACAAGTTTTTTGTTCTGTGTTACAGAAATCATATATCTGTTGGGGTCTTCACTGTCATCATCATCTGAACTGTGTACCTCTTCATCATTCTCCTCTTCAGGCACCGTATCATCCTCTTCATGCACAACTGGATTCTCCACTTCTGTTATAAGCATGTCAATAGTCAAATAACCGAATGTGAATAGTAAATTTAAAGAGTTATTTTACCTATGGGTTTGTATTTGCTTTGAAGCCATTGATTACGGAAGTTGGAGAAGTCAGCACGAAGTGAGGAAATATCTGCTCGCATTTTTCCTATTTGGTCATTAATATTGCCAAAACGAGCATCCATATGCTCGCGGAAATGAACCATGTAAGCCATCACTGACTTCATGGTAATCACCCCTTCGATCTCATCTTCTTGCATCCGCTCGTGGGGTTCTGCTTCAACTGTCACCACTTGGTCGTTGCCTTGTTCCGCTCGAATTACACATTTGTTTATCCAACCGACGTTTTCAATAAAATCGTATCCCGCTTTTGTCAAGGTAATCATGTCGATCTTCTGGGATAGTCGAAGAGGGTAGTCAAGATTGAATTCCACTCCTTCCTTCCTCAATATATGGCAAATTATGCATCCATATGGTAGTGAGGTTGTAATGGAAGCACCCTTCTTCACTATATGTAGAATTGTCTCATATATCAGTTTTGCTATGTTTGGAGCGGTTCTTGATTCATATTTAGATAACCACCAGTAATCAATATCTCGAATTTGTGAAAATTTCCCACCGGACGGCCGAAGAAACCAAGTGACAAGAAGGTGGAACAATCTGCCCTCTGCACCAAGGTTAATGGGACTATTCCGATCAACACGTTTCATGGTAGGTTCTAAAACATGTTCATCGGAATCTCCTACATTCTTCACTCCTATACCAGCAGCAATAGATGACGCATCTATATATATCTCCTTACCCATGACATGAGTCGTAATTCCTAATATTTTTCCCGTACTAGGCTGGAGGTCTAATTTTGCATTACTGTAGAAAACTCTAACCAGATTGGGGTAATATTTTGGTTCTACACCAAGCAGTTCAAGCCAGCCCCAATTTGTAAATGTTTCTTTAAACCCAAATTTGTTTTTCTCATCGAAGAAGAAGTCTAAGTCAATAACACGTTCTGGACGAATCTTCCTCGTTTTGAAATTGCTATCATATGTAAGTTTCTCATCGGTGCTTCTAAAGTTTTGCGATTCAAAAGACATATTTTCTTCAGAAGAACTTGAACTTACTTGACCAGCAGACCTTGATTTCGAAGATGTCTTTATCTTGGCAGCAGAACCTCTCTTCCGTTTGAGTGCCCCTTTTATGGGTACCCATTTTTTGGGTGCCATTACAACTGTTATATGCAGAAGAGGAACGGTTACTCCAAAATCGTGCAACACCCTAACCCTAAAGTACGCAAAATCAGTCACTTTTACTAACCTATAAATATGATCGTACAAATCGTCCTCGTCGGTGTTGAGTTTACCCAGGTTGAACGGTGCAATTTCTCTGAACGGTGGTAATCGTCGTTGGAGTTGAAGAGTTCTCTGCAATAGTTTCGATAAAATCCTTTAAGTTTAGTGCTGGTTTAAATAGAAATCCCGCCTATATTTCTGATTTAATCGTTACCGGAAACATTGACATTTCTCCGGGTACATTGTTTTTTTCAGTAATGAAAACGGTAAAGTTTCGATAATTTGATATTTGAAGGAAAAAAAGTTTCGATAATTTGATAATGAAGGAAAAAAAGTTTCGATTTTGTCGTGGATTGTTACTCTAAGGATACATATATTTCGTATAAAAGTTTCGATATTTTTACTCATAGCGGCAGAAAAGGTATCGAAACTTTAATTCCAGTAAGCTACGGCAGTCCGTATGTGTCAAAAAGTTTCGATAATTTGATAATGAAGGAAAAAAAGTTTCGATTTTGTCGTGGATTGTTACTCTAAGGATACATATATTTCGTATAAAAGTTTCGATATTTTTACTCATAGCGGCAGAAAAGGTATCGAAACTTTAATTCCAGTAAGCTACGGCAGTCCGTCTGTGTCAAAATGTTTCGATAATTTGATAATGAAGGAAAAAAAGTTTCGATTTTGTCGGGGATTGTTACTCTAAGGATACATATATTTCGTATAAAAGTTTCGATATTTTTACTCATAGCGGCAGAAAAAGTATCGAAACTTTAATTCCATTAAGCTATGGCAGTCCGTCTGTGTCAAAAGTTATCGATAATTTAATAATGAAGGAAAAAAAGTTCCGATTTTGTCGGGGATTGTTACTCTAAGGATACATATATTTCGTATAAAAGTTTCGATATTTTTACAAGAGTATCGACAATTGCATCATAAAGGAAAATAAGTATTGATTTCTTCTGGATTTTTTATACGGAATGTCTCTACACTTTTTCAAGAAACTAATATGTTAACATAATTTACAACAAACTAACTATGATATCATCATTTACATAGTGGGAAAAATTATGGTAACATAATTATGTTTTCATACGTTCCAGGCAAGCAGTTGTGAACTTCGCTCTCCTTCTATTACAATCGTGATTTACGAGATCGTTTAAAACTCTCGGACGATCAAAATCCCCAACAACCTACATTCAAATTAGGAGTCAATGTCAGTGCCAAAATTTATTAAAAATAAAGTCCTTTTCGGACCACTTACCAAATCATCCGGTGACCTCCCTTCAGAAATAGCTTCCATCCACATGACCACATACATTGCGCAATCATGTCTATTATAATGACGCAAAATGTCAAATAGTAGATAAGCACAATGAATTTTTTGACTTATTAAATACTCAAATTTCATACCCGTTCGTTTGCACTTTCGTCTTACGGACCACGAATTTTAAATCCCTCGGTGGTACCTTAATCTTCCCAAATTGGGCACAAAACGCCTCGTCCTCACTAAATTTATGTAAACATTCCAACTGCGTCAAAAAAAATTAAAATTAGATTACGAAGAATTTATGCATTATAAATTACAAAATGTATCGACACATATTGTTTTCTTGGTTTCCTCCACTCTAGTCTTGTGCCGGGGAGATCTATGTAGACTATCAAGAAACGATGCTACACGATCAACCATATCCAACACCAAGAGACACCAATGATTATTCGAATCGTTTATTGGCATGAAGATCTACAACAATTGTCACACAAGATATTAGAACATTTATTGTTATTATTTACATACTTAACAACATGTACGCAAAAATATCTTACCATGTCACAATCGGTGAAATAATTATGGTCCATCAATGTTCTAGAAAAGAAGCTTATAAGATTCGGCGCATTTTGACCGTCCATTATCAACCCGGTCTGCATTTTAAAAAACAATCTCTATTAATTGACCAGCCATGAACAAATTGGACACGAAAATGTGTAAAACTGTAACTTACCACAAATTCGGATGGTAGATAGCAAATCTTCCGCTTCGCTGAACTTTTCCTCATCGAATCGTAACCCAACAACCAGCCTTTCAAATTAATAATCGGACTTATTAGCCATTCCCCGGGTTTTAAGCAGCCAAGGTCGCCTACTGTGCCGTGTTCGAGCCCGTAATCTAGGATAACATCTCTATATAAGCAATTTTTTGTATTAATTTTTTCCCACATTTATTTAAATATCACTCGCAAAGCAATATATATAACTTACGATGGTTCTAACAATCCACTATTCCATACATAATCACACATCGCAGCCTCCACGGCATCAATTCCACTTGGTATTTTCACCTTTGTAACCTACGATATATCAATAGATATTAGCCACAACACAATAATCAAAACGGATGTCATTTGTATTCTTCATTTTACCTTTTTAGTCTTCTGCTTCTTTGGTGCAGGACACCCTGAATCGAGCTCTACATGTATTGCATGATCCGGTGTCCTCGTATCTTCATGGTGGACCTCTCTTATATTTTCCTCCACTCTCTTACTCAATTCTTCTACATTTTCTTCATCATTTTTTATAAGTTCATCATATTTTGCCTCAACATAACTCCTCTTTTTGTTTATTTCAGGACTTAAATGTATCCCCTCATCCAATTTTTTTTCCACCGTTTCAATCACCCCCTTTAACTCACCCCTCAATTCCACCACTTCTTTAACAACACCATTAACCTTTTCCCCTACTTCCCCCTTTAAGCTCTCAATAGCCTGTTCGATTCTGAATTGTCTTTGCAAACAATCAGAAACGAGTTTTTTAACCTCCGCCAACTCAGCAATCAATATGTCAATTTTACTTCCCCCTTCATTCACTTTCACCTTATATTCTACCTTCTCATCTTCCTCCTCTTCATCCTCTTCCTCTTCTTCCTCCTCGCCAACCTTCACAAATAAACTACATTATTAGAGCATCTTTCTTTTTTAAGTCCTTAGTAATCTAACAATATGAGCATTACCCTTACCTTCTTTTTCGGTAATTCCAACTTTAACTTTGCCATAACTCGAACAACTTCTTCCTTGCCCCAGGCAGTGATGCGTGCCACTCCGGTTTTTCGGAATGTCGGCACACAAGAAGAATCTGACCAAAAATCATACAATGCAACCTGCATTTTCTATAAACTTTATCATTTTCTATAATAACTACTTACAAAGTTTTCTAAACCAATACCAATATTCAACTCGTTTACCTCTAAGACAGCAATGCATCCTTTGAGGTATGAGGGGTTTTTGGACTTTTGAAAAGTCTTGATTGCATCAATTAATTTGTCATACACATATGAAGCCCAATTTAATTCACCTCTAAACCCGGAGTCGCACAATAACTTCATACTATCCTTGCTCGGGGATGAATCACCCGTTGGACAAAGGAATACTCCGACAATGTACAATAGTACCCGGGCCTTCAGATCATCCCCTTCATACTTGCCACTTTTTATTTCGTCCTCAAGTGTAGCAAATGACACATTAGACGTTAGGCCATACTTCTGCACAAGTAATTTCCAATCCTCCCTCTTTATAACTTCATCCACACTCTGGCCTTTATTTTGTAGCCCCAATACGGCTTCAACAATTCGGACACTAAAATGAAATGAATATTCTCCGTATCGCACATCACACTTCTGCAAATCAAAATCTCCCATCAACAACCGACACAATTCCCTCCGAATTGGTCGGTCCTGAATCCCAATAAGAGATCCAAACCCCATTTCTTCCAACAGATTTGATTTATCCTTCGCTTTCAACTCATCTACTATGTGGTGCACTCGTTTTATGCTACACCTAGTCGACACTTCCTATGTAAATAATATTCATATAATGTTAGAGTTTTTATATATCATTTATCAAAATATTTACAACTATAATGAATATCTTCTTCTTCTTCTTCTTCTTCTTCTTCGCCTCATAGTTTTCTCTAGCATTTATGGACAACATGTTGATGGTTGCTTCTCAGTTTCACTCATCGTGTACCATTTTTTCACCACCACGTCTCTCACCTGCAAATTATGCATAAACCATAAACAATCAAAATATTCAACCTCCAATATATTCACTATAATTTCAATTTACATACAGAACCGACAGTGTAAGTCCCACAATCCCCCATCCTCTGACATTCTTCAATACTGTCATGATAGGAAAGTTTAAATGTTCTTAAATACTTTCATCCAATTACAATTTACAGATTAATCATTTCACAATTTCTACTTACTAGAAGTACAGAAATCCACCCTTTGGTTTCTTCGGATTTTCCTCCCTATCTACTCTCTCCGCCTCCATTTGAATCATTTCAGTCTCATCTTGAACAACATCTTCATAATCCTTAGAACCCATCTCGCTCGCTTCAGTTTTCTGACAAAAGTTTCGATATATAATTTCTACCGACATTATTAATTTCTACCGATAAGTTTTCAGAACAAAGTTCCGATATTTTTTTTCCTAAATATAATTACACAATTTCGACCTATATCGAGGAGTCGATCCGAATTCCGATTTTACTTCAACATCACTAAACCCAAAACATTATCCCCAACTACCCAATACTACATTACCAAAAAACTAGGGTTTCGACAACATACCTTTTACTTCAAAGTCCCCAAACCCAAAACCTTTCCTTTCGATTCTGATACAACAAATTAGGCTTTCTGTAAATGCAACCAAACTCGGCTTGATTTCAAATACTCTCCTCTCTTAGGTTTTCTGTAAATGCAAGCAATACAAAGGCGAGTGGGAGAGTAGATACTTTTAACCGGTTATATCATTATGAATTAATATGAATTGTGTCGATTCTTTCGACACCAAACAATAAATCCGGTAAAGATTTACCGGTTACATTATATGAATTAATAATGTAACCGGTTATGTAGAATTTTTTTAATTGTACCGATTCTTTTGCGCACGCTCTTAAAAAAATATCGATATTTTCGATATTTTTTTCCAATCGCGGTTACATTGGTGTTCAAAAAGTTTCGATAATGATTTATAAAGTATGGATACTTTCGAAATAAACAACAAATTAGGCGCTACCGAATATATTGAAATTCGGATCAACATAACCGGTAATTTTACCGGTTTTGTTATAGTCCAAATGTCCGAGTCCCCATCAGCTCCAACTTAACAACAAATTCGGCGCTACCGAATATATTGATATTCGGATCAACATAATCGGTAACTTTTACCGGAAACATGATCTTTAATTGTACCGATTCTTTTGCGCACGCTCTTAAAAAAATATCGATATTTTCGATATTTTTTTCCAACCGCGGTTACATTGTTGTTCAAAAAGTTTCGATAATGATTTATAAAGTATGGATACTTTCGAAATAAACAACAAATTAGGCGCTACCGAATATATTGAAATTCGGATCAACATAACCGGTAATTTTACCGGTTTTGTTATAGTCCAAATGTCCGAGTCCCCATCAGCTCCAACTTAACAACAAATTCGGCGCTACCGACTATATTGATATTCGGATCAACATAATCGGTAACTTTTACCGGAAACATGATCTTTAACCAGTCACCTCCCTAGCCGGTTACGCCGTATATTAGCCGCATATTAGGCGTCGTACCGCAGAACCTCCCGATGAAACATGAGTACCTTGCGGATTAGTTTCTGTACTTGGAGGAAACTGGAAACTTGTCTGATGGGCGTTTATGCCCTTTCTAAAAAATTCTTACACCAATGTTTTGTCTCTCCAATTGGTCACAACTTAACGGAAAATTTAAGGGTAATCTTCACCAGTGGTCCCTTTCGTTTAGGGTGTGTTCTATTTTGGTCACCAGAATTCAAAAAAGATTATTCTGGTCACTTACGTTTAGAATCGTTTCTATTTTGGTCCCTTAGCCGTTAGTCTCCGTTACTTTGAAAAAATAGTTTCTAATTTAACCCCCAAACTTTCAAAATTTTATTTTTCACTATCTTCCCCAAAAATCCCCACAAAATTAAATCAATGGCTATAACCCACAACTACAACCCATTCCCCCAAGATTAAAATTAAATCAATGACTAAGGGATTGAATGTTTAAACAAATTTTCAAAATGCAGACGACACCAACTTGGAAAACACCGATTAACGAGAGTAATTTCTCTTTCGAAATAAATTTAGCTTGCAACTCAACGAAATTCATGAACAGCCGTTGTCGGCATCTGAACCCAAATCGAAACTTACCATGGAATATAATAAATTATCATGGAATATTATATCATCAAATCTGTTTGGTCGACAAAGAACAGAGGAGCAAGCAAGGGGATTTTTCCAGCCAATGGAAAATAGTCATTTTAGGACAAGAACGATTGTATTTGGTGTGACAGAGAGTATAACAATTGAACCAAACCCTTTCAAGTATTTCCAGGTTAGCTTTTGTTGTAATACTAAGTATTTTATTACTACTGCATGTTTTTCTCTTCTTCTTTTAAGGAGTATTTAGTTCTTCTTCAAAAGCATGGCTCTGAGCTCGGCCACATCGATCTCCTTGGCAGAGTTCTATGGTCTGTAGCATCCGGTAACCGGGTCGGGTACCCATGAAACCTTCTCTTTAGCTCCGCCTACAACCATCTCTTCCTTCACCGCCGTCGCAACAGTCCTCCATGCTCCTCCTCTTATTCCAGTCGACACAACCCATTGTGAAGCTGCCGCATATCCTCGTCTGAACAAACAAAAAACCATCAATAAATCTTTATTCGTCTTTCATTAAAAGACAACGAAAACCAGAGCCATGGAAATGAAAAAAAGAAAGAAAGAACTTGGGGGTACCTAGATATAACGTTAGAGATTCCATCGACGACGAAAGCAGAGAAAAGTCTAGCGTTTGAGAAAGAGCGAGCCATTTCTTTTCTTCCCTATTCTTCTTAAATTCAAACTTTAGATTTGATGGAACTTCAAGGCTACTGCAAAAAAGCTTTCTCTTTTCTTGAAGTGAAAATAAAGTAAAAACCTTCCACAGCAGCGAAGAAGAAACTCTCTGTATCTATCTAGAAAATGGTGTGAAGAAACTCGGGTTCATTTCGGGCTTAAGTTGGTGTCATCTTGGGGAATGGATTGTAGTTGTGGGTTATAGCCATTGATTTAATTTTATGGGTTTTAGTTTTATAATTTTTGGGGAAGATGGTGAAAAATAAAATTTTGAAAGTTTGGGGGTTAAATTAGAAACTATTTTTTTAAAAGTAACGGAGACTAACGGCTAAGGGACCAAACTAGAAACGATTCTAAACGTAAGTGACCAGAATAATTTTTTTTGAATTCTGATGACCAAAATAGAACACACCATAAACAAAAGGGACCACTGGTGAAGATTACCCAAAATTTAAAGACGAAGGATCTTGACAAAGTAGCATCCGGGTATTATGTGAGGCTTTTAATAATGGAGAAAGGCTTGAATTGTTCCTTGATTGCGCTAACACCGAAAGTCAATGCTCCTTGTACTTGGAATGATGATCGGCCCATCAGCCTTGTTGCCAGGTTGTTGGCTAAGAATAAAAATTCTCTACTTTTTTTGATATTTTTATTTAGGGTAAAGTATACATACGATCACTGAACTTTGGTAAAAAAAAATAAAATGGTAACTAAACTTTCAAAAATCACAAAATGACAATTAAACTTTATGTTTTGTAACAAAATGGTAACTAGACGTTAACTGCCGTTAAGTGACTGTTATAAAATTTGGTATAATAACACATTTAGTCCTTCATATTTATACATTCAATCAATTTAACCCTAATTCGAACTAATTCACTAAATTTAGCCCTCGTTATTTACGCATTCTTTCAATTTGGTCCTTAAAGCAAAATTCCAAAGTATGGTAGCATGATAAATAATTACAATAAATTTTTTAAAGGAACACGAAAACTCGACTCGATTCGAATCGAATCGAAAAAATTTCAAATAAAGTTTGAGTTGTAAAATATGACGCGTCAACTCGAATAACTCGGAATTTTTTGACTCGGCTCGATCAAACGCTCATCTCTATCTTAAGATATGACGCGTCAACTCGAATAACTCGAAATATTCGAATATTTTAAATCATTTTTTCTTTTGAAATCTAATATTTTTTGAAATAGAATATTTAATATTTTCATATTTAAATCACATCGAATATTTAATAACTACTTTAAATATTCAATTTAATTTAAAAATATTCGATTTAAAAGAAAAAATGATTTAAAATATTCGAATATTTAATAACTACTTTAAATATTCAATTTAATTTAAAATATTTGATTTAAAAGAAAAAATGATTTAAAATATTCGAATATTTAATAACTACTTTAAATATTTTTTCTTTTAAATATTCGAATATTTAATAATTACTTTAAATATTTATTAAATATTCGAATATTTTAAATCAATATTTTTCTTGTAAATCGAATATTTTTAAATTAAATCGAATATTTAAAGTAGTTATTAAATATCTGAAGTGATTTAAAAGAAAAAATGATTTAAAATATTCGAATATTTTGAAGTTATTCGAGTTGACGCGTCATATCTTAAGATAGATGCGAGCGTTCGATCAAGTCGAGTAAAACTATTTCGAGTTATTCGAGTTGACGCGTCATATTTTACAACTCAAACTTTATTTGAACTTTTTTGATTCGAGTCGAGTCGAGTCGAGTTTTTGAGTTCCTATAAAAATTTAATTAAATATTCAAATATTTTAAATCAATTTTTTTTCTTTTAAATCGAATATTTTTAAATTAAATCGAATATTTAAAGTAGTTATTAAATATTCGATGTGATTTAAATATGGAAATATTAAATATTCAATTTTAAAAAATATTTGATTTAAAAGAAAAAATGATTTAAAATATTCAAATATTTTGAGTTATTCGAGTTGACGCGTCATATCTTAAGATAGAGGTGAGCGTTCGATCGAGTCGAGTAAAAAAATTTCGAGTTATTTGAGTTTACGCGTCATATTTTACAACTCAAACTTTATTTGAAATTTTTTCGATTCGAGTCGAGTTTTCGAGTTCCTATAAAAATTTAATTAAATATTCGAATATTTTAAATCATTTTTTTCTTTTAAATCGAATATTTAAAGTTGTTATTAAATAATCGATGTGATTTAAATATGAAAATATTAAATATTTTATTTTAAAAATATTCGATTTAAAAGAAAAAATGATTTAAAATATTCGAATATTTTGAGTTGACGCGTCATATCTTAAAGTATTGAAATATGTATATTTCTAGAGTTTAGGGTTTAAAATTTAAAATTAGAATTTAAAATTTAATTTTTTTTAGTATTGGACATAGAAATAGACACAAAAAAGAGACAAATTTTTTTATCCCGATGTTGAGTCGGCTTTTTTTGCTGGTCATCAGTTTCTTTACGGATTCTTGTTTGCTAATGTATTTTTTTTTAAAATGAAACCACTAATTTTATTAAACGAGGAAAAATTCGAAAATACAATGAAAGTTTATCCATGAGTAAACAAACACCTAAATCCGGATACAACCCCAGAAAATTAAAATAGCGGCTCTAGATCATAAAATGACCAAACAAGGAGCAGGAAAGAACCTACTCCAAAGACTCGAAACAAAAGGCGGATACAAACATCCCCAAATCAACGATGATGGTAAAACCATCAACAAACAACATTGACAAATGCATATTACAGTGATCGAACGTTGACAATAAGGCCATTACCACAACTCAATCGCTAATAAACGGTAGATGTAATCACGTATCCAAACCCGCTTCAAGGGTCCAAGATAGGGAGATCAACAACATAATGAAAGGAGCACCATTTTGATCAGTCGTGGTGACGTCAGATCCAACCTTGAAGAAGACAAATAAACAAAAACCGTGCCAAGAGATAGAAAAACATGCTAATAAATAGAGAAAAAAACGTACCAAAAGGTAGACGATTTATTAGAAAAAAGACTGAAAATCAAAAGAAACGATATAAACAAATAAAAAAACAAATAAATAATGGATCCGGCGGTCGGTAACCAACAAAGTTGAAAACCGCCGTCGGCTACTTAACGGAAAATATAAGAACTTGCGGCTGCACTTTGTTAGAGAGAAAAGTAGAATTTTTTTGAAATCTGATTTTGTTTTAATGTATATGTTGTGAGTATTGTTTGCTTATGTTAATGCTAATGCTAATGAGATCATTCATAGCATGGAGGTGTCTGATTTTTAAAATCAATGAATCGGATTAGATTAAAAAACCAGATTTGAGTCGGACCACGGGAGTATTGAAATTATTAAAACCATCAAGCTTACATGTTACATCATCTTCTCTAGGGTTGTTCATGCAGTCGAACAAAAATAATAAGAGCATTCGAGTATCGTCCATTACTTCTTTTTATTTTATGATTGATTCATATTTTACAAAACATTTCCCCTGCCCCATGCGTAGCACGGAACGCTACTAGTTTTTTATAGGGTAAACTACATTGGTAGTCACCGAACTTTTAGGGAGCTTTCAATAAGGTCACCGAACTTTTAAAATTTTCATTATTGTCACCCAACTTTTAATTCGCTTTCAATAAGGTCACTGCCGTCAACCACTGTTAAAAAAGCTGACATGACATGTTAAATTTAAGGGTAAAATACATTGTTAGTCACTGAACTTTTAAGAGGCTTTCAATATGGTCATCAAACTTTTAAAACTTTCATTACCATCACTCAACTTTTAGTTCGCTTTCATTACCGTTAAAAAAGTTGATGTGACACGTTAAGTTTAAAAATAAACTTTTTCTCACCTTATTTTATCTCCATGTCTTATTTTCTTCCATCCAAACATGTCTATCTTTTAGATACATTAATATTTTCCTTTGAACTCCTCATTATCTAGTGCATGACTCAGTAAATGTCGGGCCTGAAGCATAAAGAGTATTTTTATGAGCAAAATTTTAGTTACTTCTTTATCATTCCATCATCGGATGTCTCCCAATATTTTTCTTGTTCTCACACATGTCGCATGCATGTCTAGATACATTAATATTTTCCTTGATGTGTTACTAGAGAAGTAACGACCTTCACCAAAAAATTACAATTTAATTCATATGGAAGAAAGAGACATGTTTGGATGGAAGAAAATAAGAGGAGAGAAAAAATATGGTGGGAAAACGTTTATTTTTAAACTTAACATGTCACATCAGCTTTTTTTTAACGGTAATGAAAGCGAATTAAAAGTTGAGTGATAGTAATGAAAGTTTTAAAAGTTCAGTGACCATATTGAAAGCCTCTTAAAAGTTCAGTGACTAATAGTGTATTTTAACCTTAAATTTAACATGCCAAGTCAGCTTTTTTAACAGTGGTTGACGGCAGTGACCTTATTGAAAGCAAGTTAAAAGTTGGGTGACTGTAATGAAAGTTTTAAAAATTCGGTGACCTTATTGAAAGCGCCCTAAAAGTTCAGTGACTACCAGTGTAGTTTACCCTTTTTTATATACTCCATAATTCTACATATATTTTATATATTAATCTTTCATATTTTAAATATTATATTTGATTAAATACTAACTTAATTAAATAATAATATAAATTAAAAAATAGAACTCGTCAAATCAACCAACGTGATGAGTTTACTATAAAGGTGAAATAATTTTTTAAAGGTTGATATTGGATCAGTGGCTGATCTACTTAGGAGTTAGGGCATGCTCAAGCTCACCCTGAATTTTTTGAAAGTTCACACATTTGACTTTAATTTTTTAATTTTTATGAATTAGTCCTTAATTTTTAACTTGTGTCCACCTTAAAATTTTAAAATTTGTATAACTTGTGTCCACTCTAAAAAATATTTTAACTTGGGTGTAATTATGCCCCGCCTTTGATAAAACTCAAATTTATCTGTTTTGGGAATTCATCCGTGAAGGAGATAAGCCCACCTACCTACTTGTCTGTTATGAATATTAATTTATCTATATTTGGGCAAGTATAGGCATTTCTATTTTGTAGAGGAAGACTGTCTCAAATTTCAATTATTCCGTTTTCAAAGAATTCTTTATGGTGAAAAGACGTTTTTGGCCGCTTAACTTTACTAATTTCGTCATTCAACCCTTAAACTTTTAGTATTACATTATTTTCAGGCTTAACTTACAAATAAGTACCTAAACTATACTTTTTTTTCTAGTTAGGTGCCTAAATTATTTTTTGGGCCAAATAGGTGCCCAATGTTTTATTCCGTGGCCCATTTTATGGTTTTTCCGTGACAAACGTTATTTTTTTCCGTTATCCAATGAAATTCAAACACGCGACATGATTTATCATTTTCTGAAATTAAAATTCAAAAAACAGAAAACTAAAATAATAAAATATATTAATTAACCCAACAATATTTATTTTTTTCTAAAAAAGCTCCAACCCTAACCCTAAGTCCCTAAATTCCCCCACTCCGACCACCAATTCAACCACCACTGGTCGTTGTCTTCATCGGTCCCTATCTACCGAAAGCTCCATCATCTCGTCATAAATAATTGACGAATGAAACACCGATTTCACCGTCAATAAACACCCAACAATAAAGAAAAAAAAGTTGATTGAATTTCGATCGACTACTTGAGGGTGGGTAATGTTGAACGGCGAGGTACCTAACACTTGAGCGGTAAACGGTGAACCATCGACGTGTGGAAAATGCCGGATAATGGTTATCCTGTACCTTAATAAATATTCCTTTCAAAAAAATGAGACAAGGGTCAATGGTTATCCTATACCTTAATAAGTATTCCTTTCAAAAAAAATTGAGTATACTTGAAAACACTCCCAACACTCTTCAATTCTTAGGATGGGTGATAATTGATGTAATTATGTATGTAATTATACTATTCAATTTTATAATTATTATTATTTAAAATTTAAATTTATGTAATTACGTTATTACAATTTGTATTATTAAACATTACATAAAAATTAAAACGTAATTACACTCTGTGAGTCAAACATATCTAAAATAGAAATTATATTTTTATACAATTACATTGTGGTGTCAAAGTATGGAGAGAGAAAATTAATATCATTTACGTTATTTTATCAATAATACATACATTTTTCATTTAAATAAGTTATGTAAATTTTTATTATTTTTATCAATAATATTATTTATAATTGAAATAATGATATTTAATTCTTTTAACTAAATTTATACCAATAATCCATGTCATCATCTCAATTGTTGATTTCTTTAAGTAAGTATAGATTAAGTCAAAATTTTCTTTTATGTTTTTAAATTCATTCATTTTAATTTATAAAAAAAAACAACACATCCTCAAAAATAACTAGCCACTAGTTTATCATTTACGTTATTTTATCAATAATACATACATTTTTCATTTAAATAAGCTATGTAAATTTTTATTATTTTTATCAATAATATTAAAAATCAGTATTATTTTAAAAAATTCTTTTACACAACATAACGAATGAATGTGTTATAGTAATTAACTAATCCAAATTCTAGATGTAGATGCGTGCAAATACGTGGAATAATCAAATTTAGTGCATTGTTGGAAACCGACCGATTCATCTGTGGAGTTGGGAGTCAACTTCCAAACATATAGCTACCGAAATGGATAAGATTCAATTAGTTTTTGTTTTTGGAATTAAATATTAATCGAATGAATTAATTATATATATTCCAGCGAAATTTAAATTTATTGGTGCATTATTGCTTACCGATTTGACATGCCTATAACTTATAATAAATATTGCTCCTCAATTATTTCTTATCACTTTTATTTTACTTAAACCTCCCATCATCAATTCATCACTCATGTCTCAGCCACTTATATAAGTAAATTAAAACAATATGTTGGTAGTTTTGGGCTTTGTCAACACAAACCATTTGACCGTGTGCCAACACGTTACATGATAAACGTATCCTTAAATTTAAGAGTTATATTTAATGCATTTTGTTTAAGTTTTTATATTATTTTTGAAGTATATCTCTTAAATTTTATATTATATATAATAATGTATTTTAATATGTTTAACTGATAATATGAACTTTATATATTGTTAATATATTGTCAACAATCTCTAGAGCAAGTTGTTAAAGCTCTCAGTTAACACTCTTTCTTTCTCTTAGATTATGGGTTCAAGACTTATTAGGATAAAAAATTCTCTTCCCATCCTCTAAGTAGAAATTGTTCAAATATATATATATACACAAATTTGTATTTAATGTATTAGGAGTGTATTGATATAGAAAACACACAAATTTGTATTTGTATTTATTTGTAACCTTTATCAATTAGACGTCTTCACGAGAATTACAATCATTTTATAGATTTGTATGTTAACAATATCAATTATCAAATTTAAATACTTTATATTATTATATATGATGGGAGATCAATTTATGGTTAATTATAAATCCTCTGTCTTTATTATATATATATATATTAAAAATTATTTATTTCAATTTATCAAAATTCTGTTTGTGCTTTATAAAAATAAAAAATATTAATTCAATTTTTTCTGGCTGGTTGAGTCTTGTTAGATCTAAGTATTTTTTAAATCCTTCTGAATATTAAAAAGAACCTTAATTTTTTTTAATCCCAATCAAAATCTTGGCAAATTTGGCCAAGTAAGCCAATATTCGGCAAAATATTAGGGAATAGGGGTTCTTTGGCAGAAATTTGACAAACTAGGCTAATTTCTACAGTGTTTAGGGGACCACGCCACCTGCAGAAGGCGTGCCCTGGACAACGCCACCTCCTGTTGGCGAGGTCCTGTTGGAGGCAGGCTTAGCAGCGTGGGCGGCTCAGCTCCTCAGCTGCATGCTTCTCCCTGACGTGCCTGCATGGCACATGCAGGCACGTCAGGCTTTATCTAAGCTTTAAAAAATACACAGAGTTTGGCAGGGCAGAGATAGGGTTGTCTTTAGGGTATACGGGGCAGAGATAGGGTTGTCTTTAGGGTATAGGGTTTAGTAGTTGGTTATAATATAATTTTTATATAGTATGTATAGCTAAAATTGGGCATATAGGGTTTAGGTTTGTAAATATTGTATGTGTTTTAAAAAAGATACTAAGATGGCGGGTGGTATTTGAAAATTATATATATATATATATATATTTAACATATTATTAAAATTTAAATTTTTTAATAAACAAAGTAAAAAAAATCTTTGAATTCAGATCGTACCGAATATTTCGGTTAACCGAATAAACTGTTAACTGGTTGAATGGTTACGATATAGGGTCGAGATTTGAGTGACCCGAACTTACCGGTTGACCGGAACAATTTACAAATGGTTAGTCGAACCCAATTTTGCACACCCTAATTTAATTTTAAAATTAAAATATCCATCGAACCCTATTTAATTTTACCCTTTAATAGCAGGCGTTTTAATAAATCTAGCCCGTACCTAGAACCCTATTTACCCTTTAATAGCCTGACGTACCTATACACCATGGAAATAAACCCTATATACACTTGCCTGACGTGCCAGAATGGGACATGCAGGTGAACAGGACCTCGCCGTTTGCAAATGGCGAGGTGCTGTTCACCTGCATGTCCCATGCTGGCATGTCAGGCAAGTGTATATAGGGTAAATTAAATAGGGTTTAGGCACGTCAGGCTATTAAAGGGTAAATAGGGTTCTAGGTACGGGCTAGATTTATTAAAGGGGATTAATTTTTTAATATTATTTTATGTGTGTGTATATATAGAGGGTTTAGGGAAGATGAGATAAGTGTGTAGTGGTTGAGAAAAAAATTAAGAGAGTTTTTCGGCAAAGAGGGACGAGTTTGTGAGTTTCTGAAGAAATATTCGAAGAAGGTGATTGAAGAGTTCGTAAAAGCCAGTGAAAATTAAGTAAGTAAATTTTTCCTTTTAATCTAATTTTTTTAATTCTAGAGAGTTTGTATATTTTTTGTATGATTGAATATATATTCAGATGGTAATAGTATTTTTAAATTTTAATAAAAAAACCAAAAAATTTAATGTTGTGCTTATGTTTTTTAATATTTACAGAATATGAGTTCATCAACATATTCGGACACCGAACTCACAGTTAGTCGTTGGGGCGAATCGCTTGAAGATTTCAGTGATGATGAAGAAAATATTGTTCCTATGAGTGAAGATGAAGAAGATGTCGTTCAGTTACTCGATGCTGATGATATTGACGCTATTATGACAGAAGCGTCTCAAGGCAAAGGTATTGATGTTGAAGAAGATGTTTGGGCCGCGGATGTTAGTAGGCTCGGGTTGAGAAATGAACAGCCGACTGTTTGGGGTAATGCTGCACCGCAGCACCAACAACCGGAACCTCCAGCCTATGAAGCTCCAGCAGCCCGCATGTATGAAGTTGTCTATACTGCAATGCAAGATCAAGAATATGAAGCTCGCGTATTTGGTTCTTCATCATCTTCGAACTTTGGAGAACTGGAACTAAAGGCTCAATTTGAAACAAAAAAAGCCGCGAAGCTTGCAGTTCAAGAGTACTGTCTCAAACACCATACGTCATTTTCTGTTGTTGAGTCCAACAAAATTACCTATTGTGTAAGTTGTTATTATTGGAAGAACAATTGTTCGTGGTGGGTAAGAATTTCTTACAAGAAGAGAACTGAAATGTGGGAGGTGTCACGGTTTATTAATCAACACACATGTACCAATATGGCTTTATCACAGGACCATATTAATTTAAACTCTGATCTAATACGTGCTTCAATCAGGACTTTGGTTGAACATGATCCAAGAATTTCGATTGCAGTGTTAGTAGCATCTATCCGGTCCCAGTTTGGTTATGTTCCGTCTTACTACAAGGCGTGGATGGCAAAGCAAAATGCGATGGCGGAACTGTATGGTGATTGGGATAAATCGTATAATGAGCTACCAGCTCTTTTACGAGCAATGCAACATTTCATCCCGGGGACCGTTGTAGAGTACGAGACTTTTCCGGTGTTCAACTTACAAGGCGAATTAATTCCTGGTAAAAGAGTATTTAGTAAGTTATTTTGGGCGTTCAATGCGTGCATTCAAGGGTTTCCATTCTGCAAACGCATGATTCAAGTGGATGGTACATGGTTGTATGGGAAGTACAGTCATATATTACTCTTGGCCGTTGCACAGGATGGAAACAATAATATATTCCCAATTGCCTTTGCCATAGTTGAAAAGGAAGACGCGGATGGATGTGAATTCTTTTTGAAGCACCTACGCAATTATGTTGTAAAAGAAGACGGGATTTGTATGATTTCTGATAGAGGAACTGCGCTCTTATCAGTAATTGACAGACCTGGGAGTTTATGGATACCTCCACATGCATATCCAGCATATTGTGTAAGGCATATTGCAGCGAATGCGAAGACGCGGTTCGGAAACAGTCAGATTAAGAGAGAGGTTTTAGGCGCGGGTAAGTTGTTATTTGTTGTTTATAAAAAATTTAATTTTTTTAGTTCATCTTGTTGTTTTATTTAACTTATTTTTTATTTATAAATAGGGTATGAACTAGTTCAACCAAAATTTCATGAAAGGATCAGAAGGTTGAGGCGGCACGGTGTAGGTGTGATAAAATTTGTAAATGACATCCCCACGGAAAGATGGTCACAAGCCTATGATGAAGGTCGGCGTTATGGTCATATGACAACTAACCTTGCAGAGGCTATAAACTCTGTTCTTAAAGGAACACGACATCTCCCAATTACAAGTATTGTGTGAGAGACCTACTTTAGATTAGGCAAAGTGTGGTTCGACAAAGGGCAAGATGCCAACGCCCGAATAAACAGCGGACAATATTGGTTTAAAGCCCTGCGAAAAAAATGATCGATCTTCAAGCTAAAGCGTCCGCTATGCGAGTAAGATCATCCGACTCAAATAGATGGGAATTTTCTGTGGAAGCTACAGTCTGAGGTGAGCAAAAAATGTTCACTGTGAAACTTCATCAGAAATGGTGTGATTGTGGTGCATTCCAAGCATTTAGATACCCTTGCTCTCACGCACACGCCGCCTGTTTGCATTTTCGACTCGACCCTTACGGTTTTGCGGATGACTGTTATAAACTAGAGAATATTGCAAATATATATAGAATTCAGTTCAACACAATCTCGAACCAAGACTATTGGCTGGTAGAGCCAATATACGAAGAATGGTTACCAAATCCAGTGCTTCGTAGAAAGTTGAAGGGTCGACCGAAGTCTACTCGTATTAATATGAATATGGATGATCCAGATGATAGAGAGGGAGGAGTTCAAGTTAGACATTGTAGTCTTTGTAGTCAACCGGGTCATTCAAGAAACAAGTGTCCGCACAAATCAAATCTTTCCAACTATCGTGCCGGACCGTCAACCTAAATACTTTGTTTAATGTATGTCTAATTTTATGGTAATGAGAAAATATTGCATCTTTTCAATTTTTATTTGTTTCAATTTTATCACACGTGCACCGTCAACCTATAATTTAAAATCTTGATTTGGAATTGGAATTCAAATTTAGAAATTGAATACGAAAATTAAAAAAAACATAAATATCAAAATGCAATCGAAATTATAAGAAATACATATAACATTAAATATTCCGGGTTCGCAAATTACAAATAAATAAAAACAAAACAAAACCCTATTTTCGCCTCCTCCTGGTGGGTAATTCTTGCCGGTGGAGAGGGCCTGTTTGTGAGTACCGCGGAGCGGGTTGAACCTGTCTACGAGCTCTTAGATTAGGAGTCAGCTCATCGTCATCGAAAAATTGCTCATCCGTTATTTGCATAGTAGGTGGTGTAGCAAACATTTCTTCAGGGTGAAATGATGGGCTGCTAATGGTAGTTGTTGACAACATAGATGTCATGCTACCAACACCAAAACCTTCCCCATATACAGATGATTGAGGATACTGAAATTGTGGTACGTATCCTTCATCATCATTGTAAGCCGGCTGAGAAGATGAGCTACCACCAGTTGCAAAATTAAAACGTGATTGCTGTGGAACATGACCAAATCCAAATGTTTGATGACTTTGTTGAAATGGGGTTTGTTCCGAAACATCACCAAATGGTGGTTGCTCCCAAAGATTACTGCTTACATGTCTCGGGGGGAGTCAGATCGCGCCCACGAAGAAGTCCAACCTCGGTTGGTTGCTCCCGAAATTCCTTCCAAGTTTGGTTCGTCTGTTGATTGCTGAGAGCTCTGACCAAACTCGGTTGAGAGGCGAACCTGTCTTGAGCACTGCGGGTTTTGAAGCCATCTATTTGCATCTTCGATAGATGCTATGAACGGTTTCCCATTTGTCGAAAACCATGAATAGTATTCTGTATTAAATTCAAAATCGCTGGCTTGAATTGGACTCAAATCATTAGCCCACCGCGCCCATCTTTCCTCCCACAATTCAATGAAATCGGCTTGCTTCACAATCCAATTCTCATTGAATCTACCTCTATGAACGGTGTGAATTTTTTCTCGTGGAGCTCTTGGAATGGGTTGATGGAAGTTAAACTGCCTCAACACTCTGTCAGCACAATGAAACTCAACAATAGAAAAATGGATCAAAGGCACAATCGCACCCCAGAATCCTGCACATTCAAGCACAGTAGGTGGTAGGCAAGCCCTGACGTCGTCATTCGCGTACGGCTGCCAAATAAACTGTAAAAAAAATTATTAATATGAATTCATTCACAATGAAATATACAATTTTTCTTTCAAAATTAAAATATACAATATACAAAATAATAACAAATAATAAATTAAATTATATTAAATAGGAAAAATTAATATATTAAAATAAATTGATTATGATACCAGATCTTTTCCTATTGTTTGGATCTTTAATCTCGTCTCTCTGACAGTGTTGTGAACCACCCCCGCATTCGTCAACGGATGCCTCCATCTACAAAGGTATATTGAAATTATATTTCGAAGTCATTGCATATAAATTTTATATCAATAAATATTTATATACAACTGCAATCACATTATTACCTTCCAGCAAGCGGAAACTCCATATCTACCGGTACAGAAAAAGCGGGCGTTAGATAAGGCAGCCTGTACCATGCCCAGGACTGCAGTAATACTTGACATCCACCCATATCTGAATTTGCCTTTTCACCATGCATAATTGTGACCTTGCACATTTCATGGTACAAAAATGCTAATACTGCAGACCCCCAACTATATGTAGCAGCTGTGTCCAAATTACCCAAGAACTACAGGTATTGTGTGTGAACCATATTACCAGATGTATCTAGCATCAACACACCACCAATAAGTTGCAGTATATAAGCTCGAGCTGCACACTCAAGTTCTTGATGACCAGATTCATCGGTCACAATAAATTCCTGCTGCAACCATGATACTCTGACGCGTAGCCCGTCCACACAGCTCTGAGGAGGAGCTTTGCCCAGGTACTGCATGCAAAGCTCATATGTATTGTAATTATTTTGTCCAACCAATGGTGTCCCATTTGTTGGAATACCAAGTTGTGCCGCAACATCCTCCAAGGTTATTGTACATTCACCAAATGGAAAATAAAATGTGTGGGTCTCTAGTCTCTGGTCTCCACCGTTCAATCAATGCAGTAATCAACCCAGGGATTATCTTAAACCCACGGAGAATGGTGGCATTATAAAAACCAGCTCGCTGTAAGTAATACGCTAAACGCTCATCAGGTTCCTTTATCTTCATTCCTCGACGGCGTATCATATGCTCTACATCCTATAATTAATTCATTATAATTTCGAGTTATAATAATTACATAGTAAATATGAAATTTTAAATTACAAAACATTTACTTACTTGCTCTTCGTGAATATGAGACGAAATGTGTTCATGGTCACGGTACAACAAAACTCCTTCAGATGCCATTATCTATTTCTACAGCTACAAAACAATTAGCATTCGAATATATACAAAAAATATATATTAACTTCAACATTTCGAATATATACAGCTAATAAACTAACTTTAAAAAATCAGATTAAAAAAAATGCATGCCCTTATCAGATTCAAAATTCGAAAAACTAGCTTCTTTTGTTCGAAACGACAATCACAACCAACCAGGATAGCTTCATCAATAATAAAAAATAAATTTCATTAGATCATCAATCACACAAAATAATATAGGGACACTAATAATTACAAAAATAACAGATAAATTTAAACTCAAACTTTTTCTCACCCTCTTCGAATATATCTTTAAAAAGATATACAGAAAATTCTTCACCTTCACAAATTTTTTTCTCTTCTTCTCTTCACAAATAACCAACTCTAAAAATTTAACTCACACCACCTATCTATATATATATACACAACCCTAAAATAATGTAAAAAAAAAAATTAATTGGGCAACCACCTGCTGCAGCCCGTGAGCAGCAGGCCTGCCAGCCTGCACCTCGCCATAAGGAGGTGGCGAGGTAGGCCAGCCCACGTGAAGCCGCATAAGCCTGCACCAGCTATAGCTCGCCTGCAGTAGCCGGGCCATTGGCTCTCCCAGCCGGTCACCAGAGACCTCGCCAGCAGGAGGTGGCGTTGTCCAGGGCACGCCTTCTGCAGGTGGCGTGGTCCCCTGAACACTATAAAAATTGGCTTAGTTTGCCAAATTTCTGCCAAAAAACCCTTATTCTCTAATATTTGGCCGAATATTGGTTTACTTGGCCAAATTTACCAATCTAAATCTTCAAACCTAATAGTTTTATTTAAATTCTATACAAACCAGAAAGAATAAAAAACGAAGTTAACCAAACCGGTTCGACCATCAAAAACTGAATCTAGCCTTAACACCGTCCATGTTCAACAATTTCTGACCTACGCTTGCAACTAAACCAAACCCCAGGAGGCAGGAGGGAATCAAAGTAGAAGCCACGACATATATTTGACTTTTCTATTTCATTAATAAACAAATAATGTGGACGGCAGCTCCGTTGATATCATAAAAATTTTATTTTTTTACGCATCAATTAGACAATTTTTTTGATAAATAAAATAAAAACAATAACATGAACTATCAAAAGGTTTTTAAACATTTCACCAATAAAAATATAACAGATATAAAAAAGATAAACGTCATATCGGTAAGATCAGATGCTTCCTCTTTGTATTAAAGAAAATCTATGCGTTCCATTGTAGGAAGTGTAAACACAAACTAGACAAAATCTTCAAAATCAACAATCACCTTTCACGCATATTCCTAAACACGGCGATCCGCTACACAGTTCTGATTACATCGGCCAATAATATAAAAGGGATAAAATTATCCAAAACCGTCAACAAATACGAATAAGAAACAAAGCCGTGAGGGTCACCAAACAAACACCAAGCATTGCAAAAATAGTCATAAAACGTGTCATAATGTAGAGGCGTATTATAAAAACAAAAAAATATATATAAAGACAGAGAAAAACATGACAAAGTGTAAAGAAAAAAATAAAAAATTTAAATACAAAAAATAAAAAATATAAATTACAAGTATTCGGCGATCAACATTAAATTTAAGACTACCGTCAATTAAAGAAAAATAAATAAACAAATAGAAAGAGAGAACAAAGCAAAGCAAGCAAGCGGCTAGGGCTATAAATTATTAATTAAAACCTGCATTTATTTCTAGCTTTGGAACTTCCGAAACACACACAGATTAATGATGGTTGATACTAAGAGAGTTCTTAACTGGATCATATAACGAAGTTATTGTAGGATTAATAATATTCGTCTTTTATCCTTATGTTTGATTGCCTGGAAAGATTAAAGCTCTCGAAAGCATACGTATAGGAGAAAACGATACAGTAATTCTTTCTGGTAGCAGTTGTAATATTTACCCTTATTATTTTCGTAAATTGAGTTAAAATAATATTTTATAATGAATTATATATACATATTAATAAAAAAATTGATACACAATTAATGTAAAAAAATTACACAATTTTTTATTATTTAAAATCTAAAACCCTAACAGCCTAAATTTTAAAATATAAACTCTAAACTCTAACTTTAAATGCTAAATTTTAACGCCTAGATTCGACAAGCACATGTGAACTTTATCAAAATTTTCTCTTTTACAATTGTACCTCCATTCCAATAAAAAATATTTCTCTATTACAATAGTACCCCTAAAAAAATTCAAAATAAGTTCTCAAATATATATAGAGAGAGAAACTTGGAGTGAACTTTAAAATCAATTACAAAAAATTAAAAAAACTGACAAAGTTGTTCAAGAACAATTCAAGTAAGAAAAAAATATTGACAAAATTAAAGTTTGTGAAGTTATATTTACGAGCAATTATATCGCAAAAAAAAAATTAAATATAGTTGTATTCATAGCAATCGAGAATGATATTTCGGAATAAATTGATATTTGAAAGCGTTGTAAAAAATTATATTTTAAAATATACAAAAAACCCAACACTTTTCATGCGAAAAAATTAAATTTTTAGGTGTTTATAATTATTTTTATTTTGACCAATTAATCTAACATTTTGTAACGAAAAAATTATTTCAAAAAATTTATACCATCCGTCTAATTATCTTCTCCACAGCAGCGTCACTTCTTTTTTCATCTTTATTTTTCTTTTACTTCTTTTATTACAAATTTATTTTTTTAGTTTTTTAATAGAGCTGTATTTATGGTATTTTTTTTAATTTTTGGTATGTTTCTAATTTTTTTTATCAATCGTTTGGTCGTTTTTTTCGTTTATCTTTTCTTAGAGTTAGATCTGATATCGTATCAACTGATCAAGATGATGTTTATATGTTATCTTACTAATCTACCATACTTTGAACATTCAAATTGGTTTTAGATACGCGTTTGCGTTCATGAATAGTTTTCTCGCGACGCTCAGCTCTGATTTACAGTCGTTTGTGGTCTTTCAGTAGTTTGATCACCTTTTATGGTTTTATTTACTGATACAGTCAAATCTATTCGTATATACCTTCTGTTTGAATCTTTTAGTTAAATTTTTAAATTTTTCATTGTGTTGTATTTATACGTTATCTGTGGTTAATTTCTTGTGTCAACACTGATAAAAATGCTCTACCCCTTTTCAGTGCCCTTACTTATGCCCAACACTAAAAAAATACTACAAAATTAAATTTCAAGCTCTAATCCTAAATTTTAAATCTTAAACACTACATCCAATACTCTAAAAATACACCTTACTTTAATTTATCTAAACCTTAAACTTAACTTTGAGCATAGAACCATAGGTAGGGACACCGAAAAAGGTAGAGAATATCTATCCGTGTCAACAGTTATAAAAAATGTCAAAAGAAAAAAAAGACAGAAAATGGTAATAAAATTGAAAGGCGGTGTTGGATTCATCGAACCTGGATGAGATTTCGGTTCTTTCTAGGTGATTATCTTTCTTCTTCCAGAAATGGGCTTATTTGTTCATTATCTATGAAAGTAATAGAAATATCAGTATATCATTATTGGTTAAGTGGAAGGAGCCTGGTTCCCCACCCCAGTTATCGGGTTTGAGTCTTGAAAAACTTCCCTGTTTAAAGGAATTTATTTAGAATCAACTTGTTTACCGGATATCTGATATTTATTATCAAAAGCAAATATTACAGAGAACGACGAGAACCCTCAACTCTGGGAACCAAAAGGTGAGCTTTTGAACTCATATTTTAGCTCTTTTTTCTTCGCATGAATACAGTTCACTAATTTCCCTTTTTGTTATTTATTGTTCTTTTAAAGATATGATCTTTAAGAAGGTGGCTGGGGAAGGATGGGGACTTCCACTTTCAATGGTTTCAATGTGAAGTATATGAAACGAGGTGGAATAGCTTTTATTCTCCGTCCTTAAACTGACATGCACTATAGAAAGCACATACATTCTCTTTGATTATAATTTGAACTATATTTCAAGGCTTTATCTTTATGAGTTTATGGAATAAAAATAAAAGGAATGTTAATTATTCCCTTGTAAGATGATGCTGCTGAAATCAAGATTTTAAGCATACCGACTGGAACTGCCTGTTACTTTCATGCATTGCATCACTTCAATGTTCAAATGATTAATCATGAATATCCTATTCTTTAATATAGTCAAATTTACGTTTTTGATATTGTGAAGGGTCATTGTTGAATTTTTTTGAACATTTTAAAGCATTTTATCTTGCTCTCTTTTAATTAATTTCTTTTTTCTTGGTGGAGCATGTCTCTTACAGTAACCCATTTTATAAAGGGAGAAATTCGATCTATATTAAAAAAAACAATTGGAAAATTTTTTATTGGGAAAGGTTGTACATCAATATACAATGCATTCCACGTATAAGGTGTTGTTTATTGTTTGTAATTTTCCTGGGAAAACTTTCCATGATAGTTATAAGAAGAAATTTATATAACAAAGTAGAAAATAAAGACAAGCAGAAAGATATGGCTAAGGTCTCTGCCACCTGTGTGTTATATAGTCAACATTTCTTTAGAGCATATTTTACACAATTATGGAAGAGAGATGAGCATTTGCTTACATCTTTAGTTGTGTTGATTACTTTGTAATATGAAAATTTGCTACCACTTGTTATCTGACTTTTTTGTGACACATGTAATAGATCCAGATTTATACACTTTTATTGTTGAGAAATTATTAGATGAATACAACTCATTACGTTATTCGTGGTTCATACAATAATATTTATTTATTTCTGTATAACTTTCAAGTAACTATCTACTCTTTAATTACATGTAGGAAAGATATGAAGATTCACCTTGAAAAATAATTATATAAAAAAATATTATTAAATTGAACCATAAATGACGTGATGAGTTAGGCCATCTAATAATTTTTTATTATTGCTGATCAATTTCTGTACCGCTCTCGTAAATGTTTGACCTGCAATCCTTTCTCTACTTATATAAGAAATATCTTCCCTAGCTAGCTTCTTTAGCAACTTAAAAACCAAGTCTTTGAAATTTCTAATCCACTCATCTGCCAACTACCTCCGTATCCACTATCTTTGGTTAGCTTCTAATTATTTCTTTGTCACTATTAGTATTAGCTCAATATATTTTCATCAACTTTTGAGCCTGATGCTACAGTAAATAATTTAGAGAAACATTTGCTTGTAAAAACTAAGAACTATTATTACCATTTGATTGGTGGGCTAATCTTTATGATTTTTAAGATTCTGCATGATATAACCACATGTTTTACTCCTACATGGTAAAAGAGTTTGAGTTTGTTGGTGTCTTTAGTCTTCCTGTGAGTTTAAAATTCTCTTAGTACTGAGATAAGCTTTTAGGGTTTCAATGGATATTGTCATATTGATACGTAGAACCACGCAAACTCATATTTAAAATAAATACTATATGTTATTCGTGATTTGCTTTTCCTGTGGTACAGATAAGTGATATGGCTTCGGATTCTCATGCAACTAATGAGCAAGCCGAAACCAAGGAGATGGACATTAGAAGCCTGTCGTCCTCTCGGCGACACGTGCACCGTGAACCCTATCTTCACAAGGTGGCGGTTCCGCCTAAGCAAAACCTGTTGCAGGAATTCAAAGCCACTGTGAAAGAAACATTGTTCGCTGATGACCCTCTGCGTCCCTTCAAGGACCAACCCAGGTCTCGAAAGTTCGTCCTAGGAATCCAGGCCATCTTCCCCATTCTTGAATGGGGAAGGGGTTACACCTGGAGAAAATTTCGTGGCGATATCATTGCTGGTTTCACTATTGCCAGTCTCTGCATTCCGCAGGACATTGGTTATGCAAAGCTAGCAAACTTGGACCCGCAGTATGGACTTTGTAAGTTTCCATGTCATTTATCATCGTCTTACATTGCTAAAGTAGCTTTCTTTTTGGATGTTTCTTCGAGGGTTTTTTTTATGAGTATTATTCTTTTTGTTCCATGACAGACTCCAGCTTTGTTCCACCATTGATTTATGCCTTTATGGGAAGTTCAAGAGATATCGCCATTGGACCAGTCGCTGTGGTCTCTCTTTTATTAGGGACTATGCTTTCAAAAGAGATCGACCCTGTAAATAACAAAGCCGAGTATCTGCAGCTTGCATTTACTGCTACCTTTTTTGCAGGCGTCACTCAAGCAACTCTCGGTGTTCTTAGGTAATTACTTTTATGTATTTCACTCATGAATATACATTTAGCTGCTATATACAGTATACGCATTTCTGATAACTTTGTGTTACGTTACTAAATTAATCAGGCTTGGCTTCTTGATTGAGTTCCTGTCCCATGCTGCCATTGTCGGTTTTATGGCCGGAGCTGCCGTCACAATTGCACTCCAACAGCTTAAGGGATTTCTCGGTATAAAAAATTTCACAAAGAAATCAGATATTGTTTCTGTGATGCAATCTGTATGGGGTAACACCGATCAAGTAAGCACTTCTATATATGTATCTTCTTTTTCCAACAAAAAATTGCCAACTTTTCCACGGTTACAACATTTATATGTTTTGCAGTGGAACTGGCAGACAATAGTGATTGGAGTTTGCTTTTTATCCTTCCTTTTGTTCACGAAATACATTGTAAGAGATCCCATCGGTCTTATTTCTGTTTACTAACTATTACAGGCTTGTAAGTTGTAACCATTTCCTCACTTTCACATGCTTTGATTTGTGGAATAGGGAAAAAAGAACAGGAAACTCTTCTGGGTGCCTGCTATAGCTCCTTTGATATCTGTTATTCTCGCCACCTTTTTCGTTTTTATAACACGTGCAGATAAGCAAGGAGTTTCCATTGTAAGCATCTCCCCCTTGAATTGTAAAATACTGCAATTTAATGAGAATTGACAGAAAAACCACTGTTCTTCCATCTTTGCAGGTGAGGCACATTAAGGAAGGAATCAATCCCTCATCTGTGAATCAAATTTACTTCAGTGGTGAATATCTTACGAAAGGTATAAAGATTGGTGTCGTGGCTGGTTTGATAGCATTGACGGTAAGCCTCTTTTGTTTATCCATCTCCATTAAACCTAGAAAAAAAGCAATTAATAGACCCTTTGACGTCCATTTTCTTTTTTCGGGTCGATTTAATAGGAAGCTGTTGCGATCGGAAGAACTTTTGCTTCAATGAAAGAGTATCGAATAGATGGGAACAAAGAAATGATAGCATTAGGTGCTATGAATATCGCTGGTTCAATGACTTCCTGCTATGTTGCCACGGGTGAGAACGGAGAGAACACATGTTGTCACATACTTATATAGGTATATCTACAAGTATAACTGATGTTATTATATACCTTTGTTGCTCTGCAGGTTCATTTTCTCGTTCTGCAGTGAATTTCATGGCTGGATGTGAAACTGCGGTCTCAAATATCGTTATGTCCTGTATTGTATTCTTAACCCTGAAATTCATAACACCCCTTTTCAAGTACACCCCAAATGCCATCCTCGCTGCTGTCATTATAAACGCCGTGGTTGGGCTTTTCGATGTTCCGGCAGCCATTCTGATATGGAAGATTGATAAATTTGATTTTGTTGCATGCCTGGGAGCCTTTCTTGGAGTTGTGTTTTCGTCGGTTGAGATTGGCCTACTAATTGCTGTAAGAACTTAGATGTGCACTACCTAAACTTTCTTAAGATAAATTATATATACTCTGTTTTATACCTGTGATATAAATCTGTTGTGTCACCATGGCAGGTCATAATATCCTTTGCTAAAATCCTGTTACAAGTCACTAGGCCTCGAACTGCTATTCTTGGGAAGCTCCCTAGGAGTACTGTGTATCGAAATATCCTACAATATCCTGAAGCAACTAGAGTTCCTGGGGTTTTGATCGTTAGAGTTGATTCTGCTATTTACTTTTCCAACTCTAATTATGTCAAGGAGAGGTATACATACATTCTTGTGTCATAGATTCGATTCGATTTGAAGATGCTTGTAGTTAATTGGTGGACTTGGTTGCAGGATATTGAGATGGTTAGTGGATGAAGAAGAGCAAGTAAAAGCTGCATGCCAACCAGCAATCCGGTTTTTAATAGTTGAGATGTCACGTAAGAATCCATTTGAGTAATTCTTCTCAAGCTTATTATACCTTATGTGTCTTTGTTAGTTAGTTCGCAGTTTTAAGCTCACTGTTTTTCTATTTTCTTGTGTTAGCTGTAACTGACATTGATACCACCGGCATCCATGCCTTGGAAGAACTACACAAGAGTCTTCAGAAAAAGAATATTCAGGTAATTCTACAAATGATGCCTAATGCATAGTGTTGCGGGCTAGATTTTCAGCCTAACAAACCGTGCGGCACAATAACAAAGTCTAGGTTTTAATTAGCAGTTACCTGAGTTTGGTTGCATTTGTTGAACAGCTGGTTCTAGCAAATCCCGCACCGGTGGTCATTGAAAAGCTTCAAGCATCGAGATTCACCGATATAATCGGCGACGGAAACATCTTCCTAACGGTTGCAGATGCCGTGTCATCGTGTTCTCCGAAACTGGTGGAAGAAGTATGAACAATGGAAAAGAAATGGTGATTAATGTGTGATAGCAAAGTGTAAATGTGGAAGGAGGGAGGATATCCAAGATGGAATCTAATAACGAGGGTGTCAATTGGAAAATGAAAGGTAGGTGGGATGATCAAGACCGCTTATCAAAACACAAGTGTTTGTAACTGTGCTAAAAATAATTGTGCATATACAGAATAGAATCCAATGTTGTGTCCTGCGGGACCACTTATCAAAACCCAAGTGTTTGGTTTCCTATGAGGTAAGAATAAGATAACCAATTATATACGTTCAATGGAATGAACATAGACACAAGGTACAGCCAGATTCATTAACAACCTCTACCCGTTTGAGACGTAAGATTCTAATATTCTTTCTTTATTTAAAACCAATTGGGCATATTTTGAGGATAAGCTCAATGGTCCCCAATTTTCCAATTTTTTAAAGCTTGAGACCCTGGTTTAGGGTTTAACAACAAATAGTGATGACGATTCAAAAGGCCGGGGGAGATTTCTCTTTGCTTCTTCATAGTCTCCGAACTCAGAACATGAGATCATATTACCTAACACTAGTGAAGCACTTGATATTCTTTTTTCCTTTGGATAGAGGTTACACAAAAAATATATTTATTAGAATTTATGATAAAATGTTTTGAAACTGAAATGAACTTATTAGACAATTATTTTATGTATTGTTACTGCAAAAACAATTTCATAAGTACCTTTAAAATGTCGAAATGTGTCTGATTCATTTATTTTTTTAAAAAAACTAAATATATTTAAAGACACTTACCATAATTATAAATTTTCACTGTACTAAATAACAATCATAAAATTTTAATCTCAGCGTAAAGATTCATTTATTTTTATTTTATAAAATAAAAGTTAAAGACACATTTTAGTCCTTGAATTTGACCTTATTTTTACATTGGTGTATGAATTTGTGTATATATCTCAGAGCAGTGCCTAAACTTTTTTGCCCACATTAATACCTAAAATTTTCTATGTTTTCCCACATCAACACCTTTTCATAATGATATTAAAATATGGTGATGTCATACTTTAATATTGTGTAAAATCACACCTAAATATAAAGAAGTGTATACTAAAATTTGTAAAAATACAAGTAATATAAAGAAATTATAGAAAATTACAATATTTATAATATAATACTTTAGAAATTTGTAACTTCTAAAATATATAAGTTATAGAAACTACAATCAGTACAAAAAAATGAAAAATTGTTAAGTTCAAATATTAATGTGAACAAAAAATTATTTAAGCATTAATGTGAGAAAAGTACATAAATTATAGAATTACAGTGGGAAAAAAACAATTAATATCAAGATGCGAAAAGTAGACAAGTTAAGGTGAACACTAATATAATTTTTTTGAGCCTAATAATTCAATTACAACATGAGCGAAACCCAATTGAGCCCACCTAAGATGGGCCATGGACAAATCCAGACTCCATAGATTCTCAAAAACAAGAGAAGAAAATGCATCCTCATTCCTCAACTTCAGTTTCCCTTGACATGAATTGATAATATTACAGTCTTCGCCGGTGAAAATTCAGACACAAGCAATGGCTCTACTCCCATCATTCCGTACAATTGTCACTCGTTTTTACAGCCCAACAAGACCGCCTCCACGACTAATCCTTTCCTCTCTTTTGTTCCCCAAAACACTTTCTTCTCTCTCCCCTAAAATCCAACCACTTAAACCCCTTGCCTCCACCCGCCAAGGTTATTCGTCTTCTCTGATTCCCTCCCGCAAAATTCATTTTCATTTCTATATTTAATTCCCCATTTCTCCTTTCCCCCTTTGCAGAGACCACTTTCGTTTCCAACAACGATGAGCGCTTGGTGGGTTTGGGTTCAGTGAACAAGGACGATTCAATTCAGGCTCAGAGCTCGACCAGCACCATTGCGGCCATTGTCACTTCTCTAGGCGGCCCTCCTGCTGCCGTTGGCATTGTTCGTTTGTCTGGTCCCACTGCTGTCGATATCGCTGGCCGTGTCTTTTTCCCGGCCAAAATGAAGAAGAATAAAAAGAGACTCGATTCAGGTTCGGATTCTTGGAGGCCTACAACTCATGTTGTTGAGTATGGCGTTGTTTTGGATTCTCAGGGAAATGTAGTTGATGAGGTATAACTTTGTGTTTTCGTTATTGGAATTGGAGCATTGGGATGTTGTAAAGTTGGCTTTTTTATTTCCTAGGTTTTAGCTGTGCCGATGCTGGCTCCAAAGTCATATACTCGTGAAGATGTGGTTGAGCTCCAGTGCCATGGGAGTGAAGTGTGTCTGCGTCGAGTGTTGAAGCTTTGCTTAGAAGCTGGAGCAAGGCTTGCTGAACCAGGTTGTGATTAGCTTATGTAGAATTTTCTATGGATTTTCAACTGTTAGATAAAAAATAAATTAATTGACACCTTTAATTCTAGTTGATCAGAGTGTCACGTCCTTGCAATTTTTTTTATTAAAAAAATGTCCCTAATATTTTGTTTTCCTTCCTTTTCCTGTTTTTAGGCGAGTTTACCCTCCGTGCATTCTTAAATGGTCGCTTAGATCTTTCCCAAGCTGAAAATGTTGGAAAACTAATTTCAGCTAAGTCTGTTGCTGCTGCTGATGCAGCTTTGGCAGGAATTCAGGCATGTTTGTCTTTAGCTGTTTTTCTAATTATCTTGTTGTTTTCTCCATCGTTTTCGGTACCTTTAAATTTGCAACAATTCTTCTAATCTAGGGTCGGTTGGCAGTGCGATTAACAACATTAATGTGCTTGACTGTTTGACAGGGGGGCTTCTCTAGTTTAGTCAGATCTTTGCGAGGACAGTGCATTGAGTTGATTACTGAGATAGAGGCTCGTTTAGATTTTGACGATGAGATGCCCCCACTCGATGTCGATCTAATTGTGAATAGAATCCATGCCATGTCTCAGGATGTAGAGCATGCATTGGAGACTGCCAATTATGACAGACTTCTGCAATCAGGATTGCAGGTACAATCTCTTAGCACGCAAGATCTTTGAATGTGTGGTTTCAATTGCAGAAAGATGTTTCTTGTTTAGAATTCACATTTTTACTCCCCAAACATATCGTAAAAGTAACAGAGCAGTTCCCAACTTTTGAGCATTCAGTTGGATTATTTATATCTACCAGTCATTGTGGTTCTTTGATAGTAAGATAGATGGAGCTTTTGGTCTTTACATGCTTGTAGACAGGCTGTGCATGTTATGTTTAAGGTTGGTTATCAATGACGCGGTCGCCTCCGTTTCCAAAATCTTGCAGATAGCAATTGTAGGGCGTCCGAATGTTGGGAAGTCAAGCCTCCTTAATATCTGGAGCAAAGTACGTTGTTTTCCCTCCTTTCTTCCTATTGCATTGTTTTTATGAATGACCATATCTCAGTTTTGATGTCTGTGTTACATCATCCGAACAATTTGTTTGACTTATGAATTGGCAAGTCCTTTCATTTGCGCACTGGTTCTTTCATGTGGAAATTATATGGCATCTAGTTCAACCCCATGTCTTGCTTTTAGCGTGCAGAGTGAGAGGGCAATAGTTACAGAGATTGCAGGAACCACTAGGGATGTGGTGGAAGCCAGTGTTAGTGTTGCTGGTGTCCCTGTAACGCTTCTTGATACCGCAGGCATCAGGGAAACCGATGATATTGTGGAGAAGATCGGTAAGAATTTTCTCCTTGCCTGACTAATTCCAAAGATACCTTATGTAATTTATAAGCATCAAATAGGAGTTCCAAGTTGATTATTGTGCTAGAAAATGCTTTTTAATATGCAAGTTGATTCCTATAAATATATATTCGACTTCAGTTGCCATTCTCTTGAACGCACACAGAATGAAAAATAACATTGGAAATGCTATGTATTATCATTTTTGGTTGTCAGAAGACTGGGCTATCCTCTGTAGTTTATCAATTAAACCTGATTGAAGGCTTTTCACTTGTGAATTATGCTTGGTGGATTCTGAAGCTTGATCTTATCATGTTGCTGGTAGTAATGCCATGCATGATTTTAGTTTTTCTTTTTATTGCCAAAAGATACAATTTAGTTTGGCTTCTATGAAATGTTTGGGACCTCAATTTCTTCCCTTCGGCCTTAACTGGGTGTAGAAATGTTTGAACATTTAGTCGCTGCCTCTTCAGAGTAGTTGATTCAAGTATTATTTGAATAGTTTTATTCGCAATATGTCAGTAATTACTTAGATTTGTACAACCACTTTGTTCTAGGTGTGGAAAGATCTGAGGTCGTTGCTATGGGTGCCGATGTCATCATCATGACAGTGAGTGCAATTGATGGGTGGACTATTGAAGATACTAAACTCCTTGAGAGGATTCAATCCAATATGGTAAGCTATTGGCATTGCTATATCTACTGCCTTATCCATTGAATTAAGCTGTTTTGAAAAACATACTGAAATTGGGTGTTGTTTTGGGGTTTCAGGGATCAACATCCATCCCAATGATTCTAGTAATCAATAAAATAGACTGTGCTTCATCTGCCTGCGCTGATTGGGTCGAGAGAGAGAACAAGTCTTTCAGTAAGCATGTATTTACATGTGCCATCACTGGTCAAGGGATACAAGATTTGGAGAAATCAATCGTAGAGATCGTTGGCCTAAACAAGATTCCCACTGGGGGACGGAGATGGACCGTTAACCAGGTTAGCATTTTTAAAACTGCCTATTCAACCCTTTTTTTCTGTCCTTGCTTTTAGACGACTATAGTTCAATATTCATTCCTGACTGCTGCTTGTGGAATAATATTTTCTGTCAGAGGCAATGTGAACAGCTGATGCGGGCCAAGGAGGCTCTTGGGAGATTGACGTCGACGATAAAGGAGGAACTGCCTCTTGATTTTTGGACAATTGATTTAAAAGATGCAGCATTGGCTCTTGGCCAGATAAGTGGAGAAGACATCTCTGAGGAGATTTTATCCAACATCTTCGGCAAGTTCTGTATTGGTAAATAGCTGATGTGAACCACCCATTTTTGTTTATGTTTCACCTAACCTATTCACGGAGATTAATTATGATGTTTCATTTGTGGGGGCTTTCTCATTTGGTGTAGTAATTATTTTTAATTAAATCCCAAAAATTTAAAAGCATAATATTGGAAATATTATTTTAAGCGTTTATATTACATGTTGAGTTTTTCATGTCAAATGTTTTTAATACAGTTTATGTGAATGGAAATTATATAAAAATTTACAAAATGTTAAAACTAATTTGATTTTAGTATTTTACTCTAATATGGTAACATAATTTCTTATCTTATGGTCAATTTCCTGATTCTAACCTTGACTTTTTTTGGGCTGGTCCCTGACCCTAAGCATATGAGCAGGGTTTGATCATAAGCGTAACAACTATAAAACATGCACTACCTAAGTGCAAGAATGTAATTGTAAATGTTAATCATTGTATAAGAAAATTTATGTTCTTAATTTTATTCAAATTAAGAATTTGGCAAAGGGCAATAAACTAATAAAAACAAACTTTGTAAGTAATTGTAAACTTTAGAATGAAAATAGTATTCATAGAGAATAGGAATAACAAAATAATTCTTTTTTAATAAAAATTAAAATGAAAAATCAAACACAAAAGAAACAAAACGATAATTATGCAAAGATATAACAAAATGAAATCATAAGCATGCTAAGGAGACTAATAAGACAAGATGATAGTGAGTAAGTCCCAGATAAGGTCGATGACGGAACATGTCTAGCAATTTCATCCGTAGAAGTCGGTGGTGCTGTTGTTTCTATTGGCCCTGAAACGCTAGGTGGAGGAGGAATTGGAAATTCACCGGATGGAGAATTAACTGTTGTAATGTTGCAAAGAAGGAATTAAAAATTAAAATATTCTCGATAGTTTTGATAAACATATAGAAAAGTTAGAATTAATAATAATCTATTAAAGTAATTTGAGAACGCCTGCTAAGATCTCTTTAAATAAAGATGTTTTATTCATTTTGTCTATCAAATAAGTAAAAAAAAAATTATATGAACAAGTGAACATTGTTACCTGTAAAATTACATTCTGCGATAGGACGTGTCTGAACTTTGACAAGCTAAAGGTAAGGCATCAGCTTTCGTAAAATTTATATAAACACCCAAATCTACACTGCTTTTAAGGGCCTCACAAATGCATTCATCATTAGTTTCCACTACTATTTTAAAACCAGAACAACATGCAAGTGTTGGTTTATCTTCGGTATTATCGTCACTCAAAAACGGGATACAATCTATCATATCATAGATGATAGTAGAACAGCTCTCAGATGGAGATAATAATGGTGACAAGTTTGCTTTTGCCACCGCAATGAAATGCACTAAAATATAAATAAAAACAATCATATATTTCATTTTTAAGCTTTTGATGTTATAAGTATAGATTGCTCCCAAGACTCAAAAGTTTAAAATTAGAGTAAACAAAAAGTTTTAAATAAACATTTGAAGATGAGAATAAAATTTTAATTTCAAAATTTAATTAGATAAGGATTTGATGATAACAAAAGATTTCAATTTTAAATTTTTTGTGGTATTTAAAAATATTTTTGTTTTAAAATTTAATCTTGTTATTTTCTAATTCTAATAATTATCTAAATGAAAATTATTTAAAAAGATTGTAACTTGAGATTAAAAAGATTTTATCTTTTTCTATGGTTGAAATAAAAATTAGCTTTAATATAAATTAAGAAACTATATTTCTTTTCAAATTATAATGTTATATAAAAAATTAATCATATTTTAAAAATTATTTATTAAATAATATATTTATTTATATGAAACCTAACAATTAATTTTAATTCTCTTTAGTTTACAAAATTAAGTTGATCATATAAACGAATTATTTATTTTTAATATTTAATTTATAAAATTTATTCGAAATCTTAACAAAGGCCTTTACTTTTTATTGACTAGAAATAAAAATTCATTAATGAAATTATCAATAAAATAATGTTAAAATTTTATATTTTTCAATACTAAATATTTTTTATCTTTTATATGACCTAATGAAAAAAATCTAAAATATAATAATATTTTAAATATTGAGAAGATAATTATTATTGTTGTTGTTGTTTCTTCATTTAAAAAGAGTACTTTATACTATACATTCTAGAAAAAGTCCATTGCCTATTCAACATGTGTTCAAGTATTTTGCTAACATGTGGTAAAATTTTTGTTAGTTTTATATTCTTATTTTTATTTTAGAGATTTTGTTTTTGTTTACTTTCTAGATTGTATTTTAAATGATTGATACATATCAATTTGAATTCTTCTCAATGTAAAAAAGTCTCTCTTTTTTGGCTTATTACAGTTTATTGTATGACTTTTCGGTTCTCAATAACATTACGATATTTGGTGAACAAAGTTTAAAGTTAAAATTAGGATTAGATCACTTTTAAAAGTTGATTAGTCAAATTTATTATTTTAAATCACTTTTAAATGATTAATCACTTTTAGATTAATTTAAATTGAGTCGAAATCAAATAAATTAAAAGTAAAATATACAAAATTAATTACTCCATAATTTTTAATGTGTAAATAATAAATAAGATTATATCAACTTGAATTATAAAATGCATGTTATATTTAATCTCATTTCAAACAACTTATTTTAGATGGCACTATTGATAGGAGAATTAGAGTAAAAATGGTTTAATTAGCTTTTTTATAATTAAAAAAATGTGAGTAGTTAATTAAATAGCTTGATGTGATATAGTTGTTAAATGCTAAGAGTCGTATTCATATATAAAATTTGTGAAATGATTACAAAATGGATTAAGGCATAGGTGTGAAGTGGGGATTGGATGTATAGGTCTTTTAAACGGGAAAGGCCATTAGAACTTAGAAGAGAGTTGGTAGTGTCCAAAGAATACAAGTAGGGAGTCGAAAACAAGAAAGGGCAATCGGCAATCCAATCAATGGGAGAAAACAACATGCCAGTGCTCGACAATGACAATAAACCTTGCAATCTGTGATGCTTCAAATTATGTAGTAAATTAGGTGAAAGTGATCAATGGTGCATTAGAGGTTGAGAGAAATCTTCTCCCATTTTTCAGTGTCTAACGCTAAAAAATTAAATTTTAAATTTTAAATCTTAAACCTTAAAAATATACTCAACCTTAAATTCCCTAAACCCTAAACATAAATCCTAGCATTAACCTTAAACTCTAAACTTATTTTTTTAGTGTTAAGACATAGAAAATAATAAAAAAAACATAGAATTTTTATTCGTAGTTGAGGCCCTCCTTTGGACCCCCTCTCCTTATTTATTTAGGATCAATACAAAATGGGTTTATTTATGGTTGATTCAATTCATATATATATTTTTAAAAAATGTCCTCTTAATTTTAGTTGTTATCTCTATTTTTATTTTAACTTTGTTCAATCTAAAATTTATAGGATAACTATAAATAAATTAAAAGCGTAATAAAACAAGATACCAAGATTTTACGTGGGGTGACTACGACGACATACTCAAATCTTTTTGAAAAATGAGAGCGAGATTATCGGAATGAGCTACGAAATCCCTGACTCTGGCAGGTCGGATAACCTTGGCAAAGGCGGTCCTGCAGGCTATTTCGGTGTATGTGATGCAGTCCACGTGGTTGCCGAAAGGCACGTGTGAGGAGATGAAAAATTTAATTCGTCGATTTGTATGGGGTTCCAATGATGGTAAAAGGGGAATTAGTTTGGTACCTTGGAAGACGGTTCAAAGGCTTATGGTTGAAGGAGGTTTGAGTTTTAAAGATATTTTCCAGCAAAATGGAGCGTTCTTGATGAAACTTGGGTTTCAACTTCTAAACTCTAAAGGATGTGGATAAACTTTGGGTTCAGGTTCTTCGAGCGAAGTATAATTGGGATAAGGTGTTGCCGCTGTCGATCCACCGCACAAAGTGTTCGAGACTTTGGAAGGGGTTAATGAGTGTGTGGGAGGATGTTAAGAAAAGCGTATCTTGGGAGATTTGCGATGGAACGTCTACGAATTTCTGGTATAACAACTGGTTTGATCTGACTGGACGATTAATCTTTTCTTGGTTATTCGACTCTGCGCCAAGGCCTACGATGGTCGCGAATTCGGTTAAGGATTCGAGGGACTGGGACTGGGACAAGTTAGCATCGAACCTGTCTAAGGATGTTTTGGAGCATTTGGCGGCAACAAAACCACCTCGAGCATCATTAGAGGCTGATTGCTCTAGTTGGCGATGGACTGATGATAGGGTATTCATGCTTCGGTCGTGTTGGGTTTTTTGGGCACGCTCGAATTGATCACCGAAACCGTCAATGAGGGTTGTAATTGCTTGGTGGTTGAATTGGCTAAAACCGAAAATAGTAGACAATTTTTGCACGATGATTTTAGAGTGGTTCGACTACTCAACCGAGTCTACATCCACTACCTTAGCACACCACTAAGGATTTCCCAATTCACTCAACAATGAATTCTTCCTTTTGAGGACAAAGGGTAACCTTACAACCCTATCTTTTCAATGGCTAAGATAGAACCACTCTAGTTTTTCTCTCAAGGCTAAACTAGAACCTCTCCTTTTACAAGGGTAGAAAGATGTAAACAAATATACCTCACAAGGTGGGTGTTTACGAGAATTAAGCTCACAAGAGTGTAAAGAATAAAAACAATGAAAAACAAAACACTCTCTATACAATATTTACAAGAGAAATGAAGAAGATAAAGACTTAAACTCGATTTCTCTTGAACATTAAGCTTGGATCTTATTTCTTGCCATCTTCAAGTGTCCTTGGGGTGTTTATATAGTGTGGAATGAGTTTATAGCCGTTTATGGCCGTTGAAGATGTTTTGGAGCCGTTGGAAGCCATTTAAGTTGAGCATTAAATGCTCACCTGCACAATAGTTTCGAAACCTTTGAGCCAAAGTTTTGAAACCTTTGCTTAGGTTTCTAAAAAATCAGCTACTGCCCAGATAAGTTTCGATACCTTTGTTTGAGGTTTCGAAACTTTCATCTAAAAACATGTATTTCGGGCATTTTTCGACTTTTAAAAGTATAGTTCGATATAGGTATTAAGTCGAACTCTTTCAAAACATTTTGTCACGTTTTAAGGGCTTTTGAATTATTTTTGAAATCTTTAAACAAGTCCCTAAAACATTTTTCACATATTTGTTATATCAAAATATTTCTCAACAATCTCCCCCTTTTTGATATAACAAAACTTCTTTGAAAAATTGTTTTTGACAAAAAGCTCCCCCTTAATTTTTCACTTATTTCTCCCTTTTTTTTTGTTATATCAAAAATAATTCAAATCTTTATAGTACATAATAACAATGGGGTTTATGTGGGAGTATCGAAACGGTTTGAAAACTTCCCTAAACATAATTTCAAGTTGTTTGGACTTTGGAAATGTTTTAAATTCTTTTTAAATCAGTCCAATACATTTTTCAATTATTATATCAAAACATTAGTTCTTCAATCTCCCCATTTTTGATATAATAAAACCAACTTGAAAAATTGTTTGGGATTCTCCCCCTTCAAGTTTAAAAACTTTAAAAATGTGAATAAGAGATGAAAATTTGAAAAGTAAGTAGCTCCCTCTTATTCTTTTGAAAATACAATTTTTCAAAACATTTCTCCCCCTTTTTGTTATATCAAAAAGAATTTAAAATACTTTAAGCTCAAAATAACAATGGAGGTTTAAAAATTTTGATTAAGTTAAAAATTTTGTTTTAAAATTTGGCTCCCCCTTACTCAAGCATTCCATTAAATATTTAGCACAAAACTTGACACTTAAAGGCATTGAATTTCAAAATAAAATCAAATTAAGAGCATATGAAATTCAATTTATCCAAGACTTAAAAAATTTTATGCAAACATATGAATGAAACCATTAGACTCATATGCATAAAATTTTCAAATAATGTCATGCTTGTTTAGATATTTGAATAAAAGCTCAAATGCATGAACATTAGTCAAACAGAAATTAGATAACCAAATAAAAAATAAAAGCATTCAGCTTAGAGGTTACCTATCTTCTTCACTTGTGTGACTAGAGCATATGAGATTCTTGCTTTTCTTGCCTTTGCTCCAACACACCTACAAGAGACATTTACTTCGATTTTGGTATCCAAATTGCTTTGGACCCATTAACATTAATCTCGATGTCTCTAGTTCCCTTAGGAACCCATACTTGTCTAATCCTATAAGTTTTTCTTTTCTTTATAGGACAAGTATGCAACGAATGACCATGATAATGGCAATGTGAGCATTTTGCCATTATGGGATGAAATGAATTATTAAAAATGATTTCTTTTTCTTTTGTTAAGCTTTCAAGCTTAACCTTTAAATCAAGATTTTCTTTTTCTAAAACATCTTTGTTTGTTTTTGAAAATTCTAAATCATTTTTCAAAGTTTCATTTTGATTTTCAAAATCCATTTTTGTTTTTAAAAGAAAATCATTTTCAGTTTCGAGTTTTGAAATCATTTTCCTAAATTTGGAATTCATGGTCTCAAATTCCAAATATAATTCATTAAATGCATCTTGTAACTCATCAAAAGAATGTGAATTTAATTCATCTGAGTTAGAAGATACCTCGGGCTCATCGAGAGCCAAAACACCATCCACCTTAGGTGTTGAGGGGAGGATTGCACATGATGAAGCATCATCTTTCTTCTCTTCTTTCCCATAGAATTTCTCAAGCTTCTCCCAAATTTCTTTGGCACTTTTGGATGGGGAGACCTTCTTGGAAATCTCTTCACTTAGGGCACAAAGAAGAATGTGCATAGCCTTTGCATTGAGATGGTCCTTCTTTGTGTCATTGACACTCCTTTTCTTCTTCTTCTTAGGAGCTTCCGAATGTTCATCATTGATAATCCTCCAAATGTCGAGGTTGAAGCCTTGGATGAAATACTTCATGATGTTGCTCCATTGGAAGTAACCTTCTCCTTTGAAGAGAGGAGGACACATGATAGAGCGGCCTTCTTCAAATGAAATCATTGTAGAACCGCTTGCCATTTTCTTGAACGGTGGACTACGAGCGTTGGATCTTTACTCCTGGATGTTATTCCTTCGATGGAGACGAGGCTCTGATACCAATTGTTGGGTTTTTTGGGCACGCTCGAATCGATCATCGAAACCGTCAAGGAGGGTTGTAATTGCTTGGTGGTTGAATTGGCTAAAACCGAAAATAGTAGACAATTTTTGCACGATGATTTTAGAGTGGTTCGACTACTCAACCGAGTCTACATCCACTACCTTAGCACACCACTAAGGATTTCCCAATTCACTCAACAATGAATTCTTCCTTTTGAGGACAAAGGGTAACCTTACAACCCTATCTTTTCAATGGCTAAAATAGAACCACTCTAGTTTTTCTCTCAAGGCTAAACTAGAACCTCTCCTTTTACAAGGGTAGAAAGATGTAAACAAATATACCTCACAAGGTGGGTGTTTACGAGAATTAAGCTCACAAGAGTGTAAAGAATAAAAACAATGAAAAACAAAACACTCTCTATACAATATTTACAAGAGAAATGAAGAAGATAAAGACTTAAACTCGATTTCTCTTGAACATTAAGCTTGGATCTTATTTCTTGCCATCTTCAAGTGTCCTTGGGGTGTTTATATAGTGTGGAATGAGTTTATAGCCGTTTATGGCCGTTGGAGATGTTTTGGAGCCGTTGGAAGCCATTTAAGTTGAGCATTAAATGCTCACCTGCACAATAGTTTCGAAACCTTATAAAGGTTTCGAAACCTTAAGAGGGGTTTAAAAAAACTAGCCGTTTTATAGCCGTTTGTAGCCGTTACAGGGCTAAAGTTTCGAAACCTTTACAAGGTTTCGAAACCTTTGAGCCAAAGTTTTGAAACCTTTAGAAGGTTTCGAAACCTTTGCTTAGGTTTCTAAAAAATTAGCTACTGCCCAGATAAGTTTCGATACCTTTGTTTGAGGTTTCGAAACTTTCATCTAAAAACATGTATTTCGGGCATTTTTCGACTTTTAAAAGTATAGTTCGATATAGGTATTAAGTCGAACTCTTTCAAAACATTTTGTCACGTTTTAAGGGCTTTTGAATTATTTTTGAAATCTTTAAACAAGTCCCTAAAACATTTTTCACATATTTGTTATATCAAAATATTTCTCAACAGGTCGGCATATGACTATCTGGTTAATAGAGTGGTGGTGGATCCGGGAAATAAGTAGCGAGTTATTTGGCAGTTACGTGTTCCTCAACGCATACGAGTCTTTATTTGGCTTGCGGTTCATCAGCGCCACCTTACAAATGTGGAAAGGGTAAGACGACATTTAGTGTTATCAGAGGAGTGTGTTGTTTTTCGGAAGGATTCCGAGGATATGAATCATGTCCTTCGACATTTTCCGATAGCGGTTGAGCTATGGGAGCGCGTGATTGACCCCGACCAACAAGGCGTGTTCTTCCAAGGTTTGTTTGAGGATTGGATGCTACGCAACCTTGTCGAGAGCAGTACCAGGGTATTGACGAGTGTAACTTGGAGTGTTAGATTTTCGGTGTATTGTTGGTTGCTCTGAAAAACACGATGCAACATGGTCTTAGATGAGAGCTTTGTGTTACGGGAGGACATATTGAGCCGAGGGGATCGCTTGGTGGAAGAGTGTGGTCGAGCATTTTCACCAACGCGACAAGAGGAGACGGGCCAATCTCGTTCTTTAGTGCATTGGTCGGTACCGGCGTCGGGTTGGGTTAAGCTCAACGTTGATGTTGCGGTAAACACGAAGGATAACCGGGCAGCGATTGATGGAGTGATTCGAGATGAGACGGGTGAGTGGCTCTTCGATTTTTCTAGGCATGTGGGTAGATGCTCAGTTCTCCTAGCAGAATTATGGGCTCTGCATGATGGCTTGATCTATGCATGGACGAGGGGCTATAGATGTGTAGAAGTAGAAACGGACTGTAAGAAGATTACGAGGATTATTAGCGGTAAATCGGCAGCTTTGGCCGGTAGTGTGCTAGTTGAGGATATTAGGGAGTTGATTTGTCGCGACTGGCGAGTGATGATCAATCATGTCAAGCGGGAGAGTAATGGTGTTGCCGACAAGCTTGCGTCATTGAGTCAGGATGGGGGTCTTGCTGCGTCGACTTACTTGGAGCTGCCTCTACTTGTGATGACGTTGGTTGCCGCGGAATATGGCATGTGCTTGCGAGGGGATTTGGAGGTGGAAGCCGAGCACCACTTAGGCAATGGTGCTGAGGCTCGGTGATATGTTGATCCCGATGATTAAGGGGGTTGTTCTTGTCGCTTGTTCCGTGGTGTTTAGAGGCATGATTATGGTAGTTTTGTGATTAAGCTTATGTAGACGAGGTTTGCTCGCGTTGTATTTTGTCTTGGTATTCCGATAGGTACTCTTTTCCCATTTAATTTTAGGGAAATTTTTAACGATGCCTATAGATTTACCCAACTCCTTTCTATAAAAAAAAAATTATAAACTAAAAGACAAAAAATGAGAAATTTTACTAGGATTGGAATAAGACGAATTAACATCTAACCTAATTCCTAATATATATTTATAGCAACAAATCTAAGCTCACTTCCTCCGCTCCACATATTCTCAAATATAACCTCAATCTTATATCTCCAACAATTGTATGCAAACACGAACATTATCACATTAGAATTTGGTCACAAACTCCAACCAAACTCATTCCATGCAAAGCTAACTACGCCACACCACATATTCCACTCTCCTTCAAACTTTAATTTGATCAAAACCAGAGTCGTTTCTTAAATTTTAGTGGCCCAAGGGCGAATAAAAAATTAGGTCCTAATAATAAATATTAAAAAGTAGGCCTTAATGACATGTATTAGAAGAAAAAATAGGTTTCTATAACAAATATTAAAAAAGAATTTTAAAAATAGCCCCCCTAATAACAAGTATTAAAAAAATTAGGTTTCTAATAAAAAAATATTGGAAAAAAATTAAATTTTAAGAGTATTTCGTAATAAAAAATATTGGGAAAAAATTCTATACCTAATAAAAAATATTAAAAAATTAAATTTTAAGAGAATGTCCTTCATAACAAATATAGGGAATTAGACCCCTAATTATAAGTATTGGAAAAAATCGAGTCTAATAACAAGTATTAAAAAAATAAGAATATGTTACTAATAATAAATATTGAGAAAAAAATAGACCCTTAATAAAAAAATTGGACCCCTTATAACAAATATTGAGAAAAACTAAATTTTAAGAGTAGCCCCTAATAACAAATGTTGAAAAAAATTGAGTCCTAATAATAAGTGTTAAATAAATAAATTTTAAAAGTACACCCCCTAATAATAAATATTAAAAAAAATTAAATTTTAATATCGAATATTATAAAAAAATGAGGCCCTGGGAGGGCACCCCTCCTACCATGCCCAGGAACGGCACTGATCAAAACTAATCAATTGTCAATATCATATTAGCTACAAATTATTTTTATCAATCAATAAATAAGTAATTCACTTTTTCTTTTCTTAATTTAATTTCACTTCTTTAAGATTAAGAGTGTTGAGTGGATCAATGGATTGATCAAAGCCAAGAGAGGGTTGAATTGGGTTTTTAAAAATTATTGGAGTAAAAGAATGGCTAAAAATGAAGAACAAGTAATTTTAGAGTGGTTCAAGTTTCAAATGAACTCTACATCCACTACCTTAGCTACCACTAAGGATTTCCAACAATCCACTAATTGTTCTTCCCCTTTTCAAGGCTTAGGAGGTAACCTTTACAGAATAAGCACTTTGAACACTACACAATTTGGGGTTTACAAGAGATTGAAAAATAAGCACTTTGAGCTTGAATTTTTGCTAGGATGTTTATCTTTGATGCAATAGTTGTTGTTGGTCTTCAATTAACTTCAATTTATACCTTATATATCAATTCTATCCATTTCGGTGGTTAGGGTATTGATTATAGCCGTTGTACTCTCTCTTTTCACCATAAATACACTTTTTCAGCTTACTGTATCGGTACGCGTGGACATGTATCGATACCTGTCTCAAAACAGAAAGAACTGTTGCACAATAACAAGAGGGCGTATCGATACGCGTGTAAGCGTATTAGTACGGGACAGAGACCGTTTTAATACGGGTAAGACCGTATCGATACCATTTTCTCAACTTAGCTCACTGGAAGTTTCCGTATCGATACGACTAGGAGCGTATCGGTACGGGACAACCACCACTTTAAATTTTAGTTACCTAACAACTGACACCAACGGTCGAAAACATTAAAAGCTTTTCGGATTTAAAATTCTCTTAAATCCGTATCGATACGGTACAGGTGGAACCGTATCGGTACGCTATTCAAACTCCTTTAGTTTTACAGAGGGGTGTATCGATACAGATGCAATCTGTTTCGATACGATGTTTCGATACAGTTAGGAGCGTATCGAAACGTGTATTTCCAGTAGTCAACTTTGTAAAAAATGTATCGATACGTCTGGACGTTTTTCAATACTTTGGATTTGGAATACTTAGAAAATACTTGGAGTTTGAGTTTTTCAAATCAGATTAAAGCCTTGGTGATTTATAAATCATTTGACGAACTTAGAAATCTATTTCAAGTTTTCAATTTAATCCTTAACATAATTTGTTATATCAAAATCAAACATAGGTTTTACAAAGAGTATAAGATTAAAATTTATTTCAATTTTCAGTTTATTATGTAATTAAGATTTAGACTTTATTCATGAAGTTTTGATCGAGTTGTTAAAGATTAAGGTATTTAATCTTTGAACATAAGTTTGTCATACATTTATTGTTCTTTTGTTTGTAAATTGTAATGATTACTTCTAATCAGGTTCTTCATCAACCCTTTAAAACCGATATATGTATGAATAATTAATCTTCAAAAACCTAATGAATCTGCAAATCTTTACCAGCAATATTGCTAAGTTGATACTATAGGAAAAACCGAAGAAGTTGATATTTATTTATTTTTGGGTATACTTTTCTTTTTTGGATCCATATAAAATAACATGTCCAAAACTTGCTCCATTAGCATTAGAAAGCTAAAACTTGTACTGCCCATATGTCTGTGTAGATAGATAGATTCCTTCTAGTAGCATGGAAATTGAGCTTGGTGAGCCACAGTGGTTGATGTAGCTATACGGCGGCAACCGTCTCACCTTTGGCGGAGACACCGGGTCTTGGAGCAGATGAAGCGGGGGCTTGCTTTTTCGATGCTACCGAACATTTCTCGATCTTCTCGTCTTGGTTCATCTGCTGTTGCCTGCACTCCAGGCTACAAAATGCACCATCACCCCTGCAATTCAACAAATAACTTAAGTCACGTCATCAGTTAATTACCAAACAACAATAACGATGGCAATGATTATGATTAAGCAACGATTTTTTTCATGGGATTCTCATTCAATTCAAATACTCCTATTAAAATATCTGAAATAATTTATTAAAAGAAGAAGAATCCCGAGATTGTTAAAGAAATGAGTAGAAATTGAGCATATTAACAGGCATGCAATAACAAATAAAGACAAACAAGAACTGAAGAAGAGTCCTTGTAAGTTGTAAGTAACTCAGCAAGCAACTTGAAATTCCTTCCTATTAAAAATTAGATCAGAACTGCAAACAAAACAAAAAATCCTTTGAAAAAAGAAAGAAAGAAGTCTAAACGAGAAGCCCCCAAGAAACAGTGTCGAATTAAAAACAAAATCTCCCCCAGATAATTATTAAAGTTAATTTATATTATTCATATATTACACAAAAACCAGGCAAATGAAAGTTTTTGACATCAATAATCTAGATTTGGGACTTGATCAATAAATTCATACAAGAAGTTGAGATTTAAGGTTCGAACTTTGTTCTTACTTTTACTTTTTAATCAAACTATACCATAGCAAAAGAAAAAGTAGCGAAGAGGCAGGACGTAGTTTAAGGGAAAGAAAAATAACCTGTACATATAAATATCACGTCCGGGAACAAGGCGACGTCTGCAAAGGCCGCAAGACCTTAAGAAGTGAGGGGTTTCCATGAAATCAGCTGAATGTCTTCTATGAACTCTAGGTGACACCGTCGCCAACAACCGCTGATCTAACTCTCCACCGCTGCCATTAGCCTGTATCTGTAGACCCCAAACGCCGCCGGGAAGGCCAGCATCCTGTTTTGGGTGGTTTTTAAAAGGGTTATTATGTGGATCAGACGGCGGAGCTTCCATGTTGGTTGTGTTCAGATCAAAAGTGATCTCTGTCAAGCTTGTTGTTCTCTTCATTGGTGGCCTCGGCCTCTTCCCTAACATCATCTTCTTTGTTTCGTTATTTTCTTTACACTACTCCTCGAAAGGTCTCCAAGGAAAAGCTTCGAGAGAACAACCGAGAAAAAGAGAGAGAGGGCAGAGAAATGAAAGAAGTGGAGAAGACCAGATGGGGCATATAAAAGAAGAGCCAGAAACCCAGGAGTGAATCTGAGCCGTTCGTTTCTTACTCGTTGATTTTCTCTCTTTCCCTACTTTATGGTATTTGGAATCATACTATATATTTTCATGTAAATAATAAAAAACTTAGGATACCACATACGATTGAATTACAGGTGAAATAAACAATATATATAATTTGAAGTTGACATTAGTCTTGTTCAGGTCTTGCACAGTTCCTTTGGAAAAGAAATTTTCTTCAACAATTCCATCCCTTCCCTAGAAATAATTACATTAAATGTGTATGAAATTAAATATTTAATATAATAATTATGCATGATTTTATATATCATTTATGAATTAAACTATAATAAAAAATAAAAAATACATTTACATCAAATATCAATTCATGAAACAACTAAGGATACTCTAAATTCTCCCTTGACAGCTTACTTTCTATTTAGTTTTAACTGCCAATTATTTATTTTTCTTATTTGGACGGAGAGAATTAGTAAGTGAGTCATCAACTCAGCTGTCCCTACATAATTTTTTTATTGCATCAAAGCTGGATGAAAAATACTTGTGTCTGAATATACTTACCATATATGTAAATGGAAATCAATCATTGTATGGCCAATTTATAAAGCCAGTTCACTTTAAAAATATATATTTAAATTATTTTTACAATACTTTGTGTAACTTTAAGAAATTAGTCATGAGAACAAGTTAATTTTTAATAAAAAAATTAATAAAATCATCATCAAAGTTTAAACTCGCGTTTTTTTTATTCTTCTTAAAAATAAGCTAAAACAACCATAAATTTCGCGTTCTTTGTATATGGAAAAAAATCTATGCACAATATATAATTTGGCTTGTGATAGCGTTTACTTTTATAAATGTTTATCGAGCTTTGCTCGGTTGATATATCTTTGGTATAATATATAAGAAAACCTGACTCGTGAGATTGAGTATGTTTAAGAGTTCAATGTCCTCTAATTTATGAGTGAAGAAAAGTTTTAAGTATTATATATATTATATCATGTTCATGTATATATATATATATATAATAAATTTATATGTTTGATATAAAGTAAGATAATTTTAGAGCAATTAATTTAGACCAGTAAAACCAATAACTATATATATATAGTTATTAAATAAACTCTCTAAATGTTATTGTATGAATATGAAAATTCAATTCAAATTTAATCAAGTTTGTTTCATTGGATTATATGAAACGCCAAATATAAATGCATCACATGCAAACAAATTATCTTCAAACTACCAGCAAACATCTAACAAATATTCTAATTCTTTTACGTAAATAATTATAAAAATTATATACTACAGTATCAAAAGTCAAACTTTTAAAAATATATAAAATTTTATTTACGATATATAGTTGTACCTTGAAAATGCCACATATATGCTCCAGCTTTCAATGACAGAGAAGCTGCTGCTGTGCCACAATAGTATATTGTGTAGTAATTTTCACTTTTATATATGCCTAGTTTGCTGTTTGCATTACCCAGGAAGGAAAAAAAAGAGGTTATTTTATAATAATAATTTTACCAATGGTGTGGCACATTACATTTGGCGAAGAATGGCTGTCTTAGAGGATCCTGTTGTCGTTATTATTTGAAGGGTAAATATATATGTATATATTCTGATATATGAATTTGATTTCAATGTTTGATTTAGTATTTAAGTTTTTGGTCTAAATAGGTATTTAAATTTATTTTTTGTTTAAATTGGTGTTTACAATAAATGATTTATTTGAGTTCAAGTACTAATTTGAATAATAAAAGTATAAAACCGAGTCCAAGTATTTGACTAAGCCAAAAAAATAGATATCAATTCGAACCTTAAAGTCAATTTTAAAAATCTTAGACTAAAAAAATCTTAAGTGTCAAATTAAACCTTGAAATGAAATTCAGAAATCAATATATATACCCCTACTTAAATTATAATATTATAATTAGGAGTTTTTCTCAGAACATTATAATTGCGAGTTTTTCTTGAAATTTTGATAATATACTCGAACCTTAAGTTGCTCGTAAACTCGAACATTTTCTTTTCAATAAGAAACTTTCATGAAACCAAAATCAATGTAACTGTATATATCAACATCGAAATTCCGAATAAGACAATACACAGCTTCAAACAAACTGGTACAAATGCATGAAAAACCAAAGCTTCCACCAAGACAAACAAAAAGGGTCCTATTGTAGCATATTTCAGTATAAAGAATCGACTACATATATACACATGCTTACATTTTATGTTGTACTTCCCTTTTGATATAAAATAAAGATTAACCGGAAACCAAAATAAAATAAAATTGAAAATATTATTCTCCATCGAAAATAAAGTTAAAACAAGTGGTGGGAAATAGAGGCACAATTCACTCAGAACAAAGTATGCATTGTGTGTGAGATAAGATGGGATACAACAAAATTCAGACAGGAATACAAAATAAGATGCCTCCTCTTTTATTCATGTAGGAGAACTTGAGAAGAAGAAAAAAAACATAGATTTAAATTGCGGTCGCAACGCAGTGCAACGGTTTTGGAGGTTACCGCGACACTGCAAATCGCAATCGCATTAAAAATTATAATTATTTTCAGAGAAAAACCACGCCGCAACGTCCGCAACCGCGGCCACAATTTAGTACTGATAATGGAGCATTCTCCAGACCTATGCTCTTTAACTGATGATGGAATGGAACATCAATTATTATGTGGGTTGGCTGAGCCACTGCATATATGCCCACTTGCCTGCATATAGTAAGATTTTCTTATTCTTCAAGTGGATTAAATGTTAAATGTCCTTGTTGAAATCTATGGTCACAGTTAAGTTTAGCTTAAAAAAGCAAAAAGGGCTATAATTTATCAGTTACCACTTGCCATCAACCCTTAAAATACTTCTATATTTGAATGCCTTAGCTAGAATTAAGTGTTTTGCTGCAGAGTTAAGAAATCCCCCTTTGAGTATATATTTGTCTTACCTTATTTATATAACCTCTTCAAATGTAGGTTACTAGTAGGAGTTGTTCTAGACATATGTAATAGCCAATAAGAACGACCTCACAGTGTCTTAAAAATAGTCGGTCACAGAAATGATGACCTAATTGTTGAGATGCAACATGATTGAGGGTACGAGAAATTAATGGGTTGTCTTTTTTCTTTATCATTTTAACTTTCATAGCACTGGATGGAAGTGGGACAACCTATATATATATATGTGTGTGTATTATTGTCGGCTACATAATATATTGTTAATAGTTCATGTTGCATGGCTTGGATTTTTCATCCATGACTTACAAATAGTTCGTATATTGTATCTTAGCATTATTTATAATCTGTGTTTATCTATTTTATTTTTAAAATATTTTCCTTTTAGAATAAATCTTAGAAATCACTGTTATATATATTGTTCTTAGAGCATCCATGACAGTGACTGGAAATGCGTTAATGAAGTGGAAAGTTGAGGATCTTCGTAAGCTCGTTTATGAGATTTTGAGCTGCAAAAATCTAAAGTTTTAAAAAGCATTTGGTTCTTTTAATGTGGAGAATATGCCAGAGATGAGTGAAAAGAAAAATAAAGTGCATATTCTTGTAGTTGTAGCCTACCATTAACGATAACTGTAGCTTGAAACCTGAGATTTCCAGCATCTAGTTTTTAAGATATATGCTAATCAGTTTGAGATATTTTGCTTCCAAATCACAGTTGAAATCTTCAACAGTAATTTGACACTAGGAGTTATACAGATATTTAAAATTGAAAATTGAAATGATATTTTTAACCATAAACTCGAATTTTTCTCTATTTTTTACTTAAACTTAGAGGGTTCGACCAATTTGAGGCATGTGGACTATGATTTCATTTTTTTTAATGAAAGAGCTTTTTGTGTTTATATATTTTTTCTATATCAATAAGATTCGAACTTAAAATTTTATGAAAGAAGCATATATTAAATTCATTGGATCGAATAATTACGTTATTTTTTTTCAATATGATTGCTAGATGTAGCAGTTGCTTTGAACCAAGGAGTTGGCCTCATGGTGTTGGACCCATTATACTTGAGTGTTGCATATGCTTGACTTGAGCAACAACACATGTGAAGAGGTGAGTAGAAGTTGAGATGTCTATATTTGTGTTACTAATTGTTGTTTTTTAATAATTTCTGCGAAATTGAACTGTAAAAGCAACGTTGATTTATTTTAATTATTTTTTGGCTTGTGAGCTACGTTTGATCTTTCTATGCCTAGTGGGTCGAATTTCGTGGGACGTGCTGCTACAACAATGATAAAGTTACTCCATCATAACAATAATAAAATATCTGCTTAATCCATCTTCTTCACTAATGTCTCTTTCTAAAAACAAAAACCAATTAATTAACATTGAAAATGAAAACCTGTTACATAATTTGGCTGAGGGTCTCACGTTTAAGTCTTAACCCTTGTTGATTGTAATTTCGATAATAACCATGAAACATTTGTAGAAAATAAAGAAAAGGAAATTGTTAATTTGTGTGGTATGACAGATCAAATTTATGTTGTAATAATTCGTGTCTCCCACTAACACGGACATAAAAAAGAAAGAGGGAGGAAAAGAAAAGAAAAGAAAAGAAAACTATGATTCATTGATGTGGGGAAGATGTATCTAAACTATTGCTCCTATCACACATTTTGATATTTTTGACTAAGGCTTTGTTTTGGTTGCTTTTAGCAACCAAAAATTATTTTTTAAATGATTTTTTTCTCAAATAACTAATAGTTTGACGTTAAATGTTTGCTTACAGCTGAAAAATTTAACTTATGCCCGAACAGGCGTTACAATCAATGAATATTTGGCTACAACAATGACAAACGAAATCTCAATGACAAACAAAGTCTAATACTGCAGTCAGTCGATCATGATATGCAATGACAAACTTATATATTGAGAAGACTTAAACTATATAGTTTTTTTAAAATATATATCTATTAAATATTTAAATATTAAAATATTAAAATTATGGTATTGATTTTTTTATCATCAAATGTGATTTGATTAATAAGAAACCATAAAAAGAAAAATAATATATGCCTCATTAAAAACCCTTAAGCCTACGATGAAGGAAAAGAGCACAACATAATAACAAAGAGGACCAAACACCAAAACAAAATAAAGGGACAAAACCCTTTTCAAAATTCATTCAGTTACCAACTACAAGTTAATCTAATTACCAAATACGAATTCAGTTGTTGTGATTGAAACAAACTTAGTTAAAAAAATTCCCAATAATAAAATTCTAATGTAGTTGGTCTAAATTTGTGTTTAAATAATAAAAAATTATTTAACTTCATCCTTAATAGAGATGGCACCGCCTCAATCTCGACCCGAAATATGATGTATTGTACCTAATCTCAACCCACCCGAATAGTAATGCTATTGCACCTAGGGATGGGCACGGGTCGGGTCGGGTTTTGGCCCACTCGAACTCGACCCGCAACTAATTATCCTAAAACCGACTCTGACCCGACCTGATTCAATTTTTAAAAAAATTCGACCCGACCCGACCCGACCTATAGAAAAAAATTAATTTTAGGGACCTAATTGTAAAAAAATAATTTTAAGAGGCATAATTATAAAAAATAATAATTTTAAGGACTAAAATGTAAATAAAAAATAATTTTAAGGACCTAATTATAAAAAAAAATATAAAGAGGGGGTATTATTACAAATATCTCTAAAAAAATTTAAGAGAAAATTACACTATTAGTCCCGGGTCGGATCGGGTCGAATTTTTCACCCTAAAACCCGAACCCAACCCGACCTCACCCTACACAAAAACCCGACCCGACCCGAACCCGTTTTTTTCATAAAAATACCCGACCCGATCGGGCCGGGTCGGGTCGGAACCCGTCAGGTCCGAGTACCGTGCCCATCCCTATTTGCACCTGTCTTGAGATTTAGGATGCGAACCCCCCTTCCCTGTCTCGTTCCAAGTAAATTATATTTTGATCAATCAAAGTGAAAATGTCAAATCTTTTTTGACAGATTTGGAGAATTTGATGAATATCTCTCATAAATCTAAGTCTATAGATAAAAAGTGGAAGTCAAGAGGACTATGTAGACAAATTTCAAAAGACATCGAATGCTAGTGAAGATGGACAACGGTGGCTAAAGTAGCAACAATCTTGATCGATTTCTGGGTTTGCAAGAAAAACTTTAAACTTGAACCCATATTAACTGAAAATTGGAATAAGGTCTAAGGAGAAAAAAAATTGGAAACTAAGACAAAAAAAAAAACTAAAACACTCGATTTTAAAATCTTAAAATATAGGGTTAACTCATAAAGAGTTCTCAAATTACACATTTTTCTGAGATAGGTGTCTAATGTTTTTTTGGCTGAAATAAGTACTTAAAATTTTATTTCGTTAGTGTCTTAAGGTAACACCGTTAAAAATCATCACCCAATAATAGATTGACACGTTACTTTGTCTTTTTACACATATTTTAGCCAAAAAAATATTAAGCACTTATCTCAAAAAAAAAATATATAGTTTGAGCACTTATTTCTGAGATAAACCTAAAATATATTATATAAGGGCATATAATTATCTTATGATGGCCAGTGTTATTTTACTCTAAATGCCTTTTAGCATTATTAAAAAAGAGCATTTGCTTAAATAAGAAAAAAATTATTAGATAGACTAGATTCACTACGTCATATGTGGTTCCAGTCAATAAGATTTATTTATGTTATTTTTACTCAAGGTGAACCTTCACCTCTTTAAAACAAGTAGAAAAAGAATGAGTAGTTATTTGAACTTTTTTTATACGGATAGACCTTATTAGCTCATATAAAAAAGCTTAAATAAGTGATTTTGCTTAAATAAGTAATTTTTCACTCATAAATAATGTCAAACACCTATATATTGGAGTAAAAAATTTCTTAAAAAAGTAATTTTTCAGTCAATCTCAAAAGCTAAGGTTTTTAGCTTTTGGGGTAGAAAATCACTTTTAGAGCTGAAGTTATTTTTTATCCTGATTTATTTAACACTAATATTAATACTTATATATTAAAATTAGAATAATTTTGAATATAATAATTATAATAATAATATTAAGGATTTATTATTTTAATATTTTAAATAAAAATAAATAATATAAAGCTTTAATATTATAAAATAATATTAAATATAATAATTATTAATATATTAAATTAATATTTAGTTATATTACACTAATACAAAAATCACAACTTAGAGGTTAGTTTTTTTTATTTAATTCAAAATTTTATATTAATTATTTAGAAACATTTAAATTTTATATTATATATAATTATAACAAATTGTCATGATTTTTATATTTTTTTATTATTTAAGTATATTTATTTCAAATATAATAATGTTAATAAATTTTATGATAATGAATTTTTTGGTAAAATGGTATGATTCTATTAAGAGAAAATTATACACAGGGAATATACTTAGTGTCTCACTAAAAACTTCTTTAAGTCTAAATAGAAAAAAATACAACAAAGTATACTTAAAAGTTTGCGAAAGAGAAGAAACCCAAACCGAGAACACTAAATAATAGCGAAAAATGGCCTTACAAAACAAGACATAAAAGTAAAATTAACTCGGGCTATGCATATCCAAAAGCAGCGAATTTCGAACCACATTCGGGGGAGACGAAAAATACCGAACCTACAAGTCAGTCTCTGTAGCTAGTCTAGCCATATGATCGGCAATGCAGTTCCCCGACCTTGCAACAAACCTGAAAGTTAGAACACGATAGCCATTCCTAGTGTCCTCAATAAGCCGTAATGCATTCGAACAATCTGCCTCCAATCTCCTTGTCAAGCGCAAATGAGACCCAAATAGCCAAATATATGCCCCATAGTTTCGCATTGAGAGCCGAACACACACCCACAAATTTAGAATAACCCAGCAACCACTCTCCTTTATGATTACGATCGACTCTACCACAAGAAGCATGACCACCAGCTGGATGGCAGGATCCATCCGAATTGAGTTTGACCCACCCCTCAATAGGTAGGGACCAACGACCATGCCCATGATCTCCATCTACCGGCAGCAAACAACCAGTCACAGGTACATCAAGAGCTTGTTGTGATAACATTTGCAGTCGCTCCCAACACGGATCCATCATCATCAATAGGATTATCAAACGCCACCAAGTTACGATAACGCCACAGGGAAAATCACTCTTACCTTTTTAAAATAGATATTTATTTTTATTTTACAATATAATGTCTAAAATAAACATTTTATCTTTTAAAAATTACTTTTTGACAGCAATGTCAAACGGTAAAATCTTACAACTAACTTTCAAAATTATATTTTAACCGCACTTTTAAAAGCACTTAAAAATAATGTCAAACTGGCCTCTCACTTCACCTTATTCTTTTAATTAATCAACTTGGTCTGCCTCAAACTCTATTTTAAGAAGAAAAAAAATTTAACCCTAATTTACTTTATTTTTGCCATCCTTAATTCCTAATGACTGGCTCAATAAAAAAATATACATTAGTAACGAAAACAAATAAAAACTTACATATAATTATTATATCAAGTAATTTCATAAAAATGAAAAAATATAAATTGCATATATATTTTCATGCATTGAAGAAACCTATATGTCTCTCTTATTTGGATTACAGCTCACAATGAATGGACTTGATGACCCAACAAAATATAAACCGGCCCCAAAAAACCCAGAAAGAAACAAGAGAATGTGCACACAAACAAAAAACACGCTACTCAAACATGAATTGTGCTACCTCTTAGGTACAGCTTCATAAATTATGGGCGACATATTGAGCAATCGTATACTATCATAGAAAACTACAATTTTCAGCTCCGACAAAAAAAGTTGGCATTGATATTGATACTTCATGATATTTATCTGTTCTAATAATATTTTTTATTATAGTTTGGAATATTATGGTTGTAAAAAAAATTACCAATGATCTTAAAAAAATATCTCATGCAAATGTCTTTAATTCAAGGTTTAATTATTTAGTTTACGGGAACTCGTGGAGTGATATCAGTGATAAAGGATGATATATTTCATCTAGGTGACTTCGGTTTGAGTATCATGTGTGCACGGTGTGTGCGTTATTAAATGGCTAAAAAATTGAACATGTACTGCATTGTAATCACACAAGCATATTAAAAAAACTATTTGGTTTAGGGGAACTCGTGGAGTGGTCCTAATGGTAAAGGATGATGTATTTTATCCAAGTGACTCGGGTTCGAGCACCATGTGTGTGCGTTATTAAATGGCTAAGAAAATTGAGCAGATACTACATTGTAATCACACTAGCATATTAAAAAAATATTTAGTTTTAGGGCTTAAAGGTTTAAATGTAGGGGGTCTATAATTTATAATTCATGGTTATAATGTATGGTTTAGCGTTGGAATTTAGGGTTTAAAGGTTAAGATTTAGGTTTTAGGGCAATATGGTTAGAGATTTAACTTTTAACCTATACACCCTAAATTTTAATCACAACCCTTAAATTCTAACCACGTTACCTTAATTCATAATTCATACAATTAAAACCTTAAACAAAGTCTCTAAACTCTAAAACTAAAGCGTATGTAGAATTTTTTTGTTTTCAACTCATGTGCACGGAATAATTACCCTATTTTATTGGTTAGAGATTGAGAACATGTTGATTTCTTGCTACATATAGTCATATTCATGCCCCAAGTCCAAAATCAAAGGGTTAAAGCTTGATATAACCATTTCTAATCATCCATTTTAGACTAAAATGTTTGTTAACGTTCTTCAGAGTCCAATAAGCCCAACCAAAATTGGCCCTCTCGTACACCTTCAATTGAGCTTTGACGAATCGTTGGTATTCCTCTTTAGTAGCTCCATTAACTTCCCACTCCGCCACCCATTCACCTGAAAAATCATCGTTCATTGTATTTTAAAACTCACCATTAATGAATGCATGAGAATCAATCATCAATTCTTACCGACAAATGTAAGAGGACCATTAGATGTCGTAACATAATTCAGCTGCGAGGATCGGTTGTTGTATACAAAATTAATGTTCTGTTGGACAGTCATGTTAACAAAGATGTCTTCGAAAAGATTGTAATAATGCACATCAATAACAGATCTATGTAAACCATTGGCCATTGGGAATAACTCTCTCGGTTTCATTGGCCCTAACCTATTCGATATCATCACGAAAGCCGTTGAAGTGTGTTTACGCACGGCCGCATAACCTGCTTTGTAGTATTTGATCAAACTCGTCAATGTTACTCCCGGTGAGAGGGGCTCGTTAATAAGTTCAACTGCATACAAACTTGGGCTCTTTGCATATCTATTCAAAGGACAAAATGGAATTATATGAAGCTAGAGCTGATAGTTGGATGACTACTTGTGTTAAAAAAAGTTAAACATATGTTTGGTTTTGCGTTTGGGTCCAAAAATCTCGATTGAACGGGAAAACATGTTTCGGTCATCGTGCCAACATGTTTGGATCTAAAAATTCAAACGTGATTCTAGAAAAAGCAAGGTAGAAGTAGCTTTTGTGTTTCGCCGTGATTTTTACATTATATTTTTACACAATCGTAATTTTTAAGAAAAAAACTTCCAAACATAAACCGCGTTACTTTAAAATCAATTATACACAAAATCAATTCTATAAAATCACGATGATCCAAAATCAATTCTACCACCGCAAAACCAAACACACATAATTGACCTATTATAGTGTTTGAGCTTGAATAAAAGAGAATGGGTTAATGTTTTGTTCTTTTACCTGGCTGTTATGAATTCAATAACATTTATTGTTTGGTTTATGCTTTCATCTGTTTTGCTCCATTCTTGAGAGGAGTCCCTGGTACCGCTATGCTCCCATCCATTTTGTGAGCCAGGTGCAGCATGTAGATCAATTATAACTTTTAACCTATATTTTCTGAAAAATTAAAAAGGTGAATTATGAATATTTATATTATTATTTAAAATTTTAATTGAGTTGGGGTCAATAGTTAAATGGGTACTAACTCAATAAAAAAATAAAAACTCTTCTTTAAATTTTAATATGAATATTATCATAATGATTCTTTTGATTTTTTATGCATTTATATATTATTTAGATTAAAAAAATAATTAAAAATCAATCACCTAAATATCAAATTTTTTTTTAATATAATCTATATATTAATTATCACATAAAAAAATTTCCATAAATTTTTTCTTTACACTCCTAAAATAAGTGTTACAAAATATATTTTAATTATAAATTTCAGTTGTTTATAGGGAGAAAAGGGAACATACTCTGCCCATAGGAAAGCATTGTCTAATACATTCAAGGACCCGCCAACAAATGGTAGAGGTGGCGTCGGATCACTAGCTATCCACCAGCCAATTGGTATTCTTACGGCGTTAAACCCATTTTGTGATATAAATTTAAAGTCTTTTTTCACAATGAATGTTTTCCAGTGCTCCTGAAAATGAGGTATAAGCGTGTATAGAAAATTACGAGTTAATATTATAAGATGATAAAAATATATTCAAATTTATATAATACAAATTACAAATATACTTTTAATTATTTTGAGAAAAAATATATATAGACATAAAATATTTTAAATACAATTGCTTGATGGAACTTAAGTTACGTACCCTCATGACTTGTGGGGCTTTTTGAGGGCCATAGGCATTGGTCACTTGGAACTCGCCCTCCAACCTTCCGACCATCTTCATCACAAACACCGATGGATCGTCGTCTCCCCATCCATTACTCCCTCGCGAATCGGCCGTCACTTGCTCTTCTGTTTTTGCCTGCAATTTACAGTTTTTAATCAAAGCCAAAGGGCATAGGCTATGGACACTGGACACCATTATTTACTTATGCACTGCTTGAATACTTTCAGAAACCACGTTTTAACATAGACTTGCAAGTTTCAATTACCTGCAAGTAGTACCCATTTGGTGCTTTGATCCGAACCCGGTTCTTATCCTCGTCGTCCCGCAGAATCTCGAAGATCTCTGAATTTCCAGGAGCTTTGGAAACAGCTACTATTGTCGATCCCGTTCCCAATATTCGTGTCGAGTCCAATGAACTGCCGATTAAAGACCCTAAAATTAAAAGCTGTCTCATTGATCCTCCACAACTGTTTCATACCAATGAAAAAACAGAAACAAGTTATAAACGTTGAACTAGTATTGAAGCAAAATAGGAAAAACTTGAGCAGACAAAAAGCAGATAGCTTCGATTACTCTAAAGGTTTCCCAGGCAGAAGCAGCTGTCCGGTTGGGTACTACGACACTTCCACCACCTTTCCCGGCGGAAAGATATTTTCCGGTTGTTACTGACATAAACTGAAGTGCAGTTCCATCCTGTTGATCATGTAAAAGAAACAGAGAAATGTATTGTATTTTACATATGTTATATAGTGAATGAGTACATGCTTCTAAAAGAAAGGGCTTAATATCCAGACCAAGAAATCTTTGTTGACGATGCCATCAAAAAGAGAAGATTTAATCCAACCTTCGGTCACGAGCCAACCGCCTAGATTAACTGCTCGAATCCGGAAATTCGGGTTTACCCTTCCCTGACAGAAAGATAAAACCAAAGACATAATCTCTAAAATGCGGTCCACCTATTTATTGCAGACCCCCATGTTCCCTTTCTGACCTGATGAGGTCGTACCTGTCTGTGAAGGAGCAATCATAGACCCCCAAAAGAAAACCACCTTTAATTATCGTCAATCATCATGCTACCTTTTTTTTTCATATTGTAGACCCAGAAGCTTGTATTTGAATATATGGGCAGGCGCCAGGCAATATATACCCAATGTTTATAATTATAGGTCCAGGAGCCCACCCTATTAAGGGTTAGTTTACATTTTTCAGAGTCCACTAAACTCACCCAAACGTCCGCAATGGCGCACTTGAAAACATCTTGATTTTTTTTCTTAATTTTTGGATTAGCCCTGACTAATTTAAATTAATTTGTGTCACACATATGATCTTAGTGGGTGAGTCACCAACATAAATTTTTTGTATACACAAAATCTCAAACTCAAAACATACTTAAGCGATATTAAGTTGTTTACCACTTATATCAACCTGTTAATTTCTTGATTTTGCTTTAATACAACACTTGCTATCTAAATCTTTAAACCTTTAAATTAGAGGGTAACATATGTTTATCAAGTTTAAATTTATACCTTTCTACATGTTACAACAATGACTCATGTCAATCGATTTATACCTTTTTATGTGCGAGAACGGTCTGGTGGTCAGAGCACGCTCACCTGCTCCACTCTTTTTCCCTTAGACCCCGGGTTCAAGACCCCTCAGGAGCGTTGCCTTCACCTAGATTTTCTCCCTTCCCTCTAGGTAGAAGTAGAATAGGTTTTTCAAAAAAAAAATCAATCAACAATCTTTTTAGGTTTTTAGTTAATCGACTCTAAATAATAATATTAAAAAAAAAGCATAAATAAAGTTTTCTACTTATTATTTGCAACTCACCTAACTCATTTAAATTATTTTATTCACAATGTCATAATTTAAATTCTGAACATTGTTTAAAAGACTTAAAATCTCATCCACTAAATTAATTAATTGTTGGAGAATTATAAAAACTTGTTTTTCTTATATTTTTTTAGTTTACTGTCCAGCCGCAACATATAGAAACACCAGCTATGTTGGTGGAAGGTTTTGCCTCAAGCCAAAGCATGAGATGTGCCCTTAATTTGTTTATATATAACCACGCCCTGCCGCTGTAACATCAGAATGACAATGGAGTTCGGTGGTCTGAACTTGGTGTCTTCCACTTAATTTGTTTGTGACTTGTTTATTTGTTGGATTTAACTTGGTGTCTTCTCTATTCATTCCTTGTATTAATAATATAAACTCTGATCGTATTCGCATTTTTCTTACCTCGGTATCTTGGCCAATCGCCACAGCACAGGCCTATATAATTCACAAGGTCAGTTCTTTCGTGCACCCACCAAGACAGACGCCATCCTTTTCTCCTGAGCATTCGATTTTTGGTTTCTGGGTTGTTGTCTTAAAGGTTTGATTTCATCTTGTTCATCAAGTTTGTCTCATTTCCTGGATTTATTCTGTCCTTAAATCTACTATGTTCATTTGATTAATGGAAGAAAACCCCTTGTTCGATTGGTGAAACCTTTTGATTCTTGTATCTGTCGGATCATTTTTAATTAAATTTTATTATGATCGACTTGCTGGCATCCAAAAAAATATTGCTCCTTTCTTCATTCTTTTTCCTCAAAGAGATAGCTTTCCTAGTTTTAGCTGACGAGGTAGTGATCTTAGTATTATACAACATGTCTCTTGTGGTTGTTGCCTCGCTTTCAATGTTGTTGGAGTTTGTTAAACGATTAGATTCTTAATCTGCCTTGCCCTTGCGACCAACTTAACTAATGATTATAATGAAATGAAATTCTTAGTGGAATGATCACGATTAAGTTTAACTGTTATTTGCACTAGCTTTCTTTTCCCGCTGTGCAATGGAAGGGATCATATTAGCATGTCTATAATGAAGATTTCTCCGGTCTATTTGCATTTTGTTATAGAAGGTATTCTCAGTTGGTGCTTGCTTTTCTTGAATTTTCAGAATGGCCACTGTTATGTTGCACCAAACGGTTGTAACTCGCCAGCTTCTTAGTCATTGCCAAGTTGGGAACAATTCAGTGAATTTGCTTCCCAAAGATCTTAAGGTGGAAGTCGGGTTCTCGAAAAGAGGGGCTAACGGTTTTGGAGAGAAGAAATCCAGTGTTATTCAAGCCTCGGCTTCTCAAACCTCTGTTTGTGATCCTGTTTTATCTCCCTCTAATAAAAACACACATGAATCTATCAAGAAATCAAGTAAGCAGACCATTGGCATAGTGTCGTGTTTAATGACTGAATATCAAAAGAACATTGGCTCCGACTGATGAAAGTGATTTGTTGTTTCCTGATAACTAGAGAAAAAGTTGGATTCACTTTTTGTGAAATCATCTGATTTTTTTGAACTTGTATTCATTGCAGGTGAAGCAGCTTTAATACTGATTCGCCATGGGGAGTCTTTATGGAATGAGAAGAACCTGTTTACGGGTTGTGTTGATGTACCTTTAACCAAGAAGGCAATTGAAGCTGGAAAGAGAATCAGCAACATACCCGTCGACATGATATTTGCGTGCGCAGATGACTGCTATGCTAGCCATGACACAGCACTGTCACAAGAAGGTAACTTGAGGAAAATCTTTTATGGTGACTAAAGTTAAGATGCTAGCGGCTGCTTCATGGTACAGGGCACTTAGCATTCATCAGTCATTAGTAAAATTATTGACATGGTTATATGGATTTCAGCTGTTAAAACCACTTATTTACTTGTATTACAAGAGTTATTTTTCCTTTTTAATCTTTCTTTGGTGTATTAGGCTGATAACCTATTAATATTATCCTTTTTGCAGGTGCCTATTATCATGCATTATGGAATCAAATACACAGTGAAGACACCATAAAACAATCAATTCCAGTTATAGCAGATTGGCAATTGAATGAAAGAATGTAGTCACTAACTTTTTCTTTTACTTCGTATTAAGAAGAATGAAGTGATATCTGCTATTGCACCTCTTCCTGGTTATCTCCATTTTTCTCAATCCTCTTTTATGAATGATTCTTGCACTATCTTCTCTTTGCAGGTATGGAGAATTACAAGGTCTAAGTAAACAGGAAACTGCAGATAGATTTGGGAAGGAAAAAGTTCATGAGTGGCGTAGAAGTTATGATATACCTCCACTGAATGGTGAGAGTTTGGAAATGTGTGCTCGAAGAGCTGTTTCATATTTCAAAGATGAGGTAACTTCTACACTTGGCTTTATGATCCTTATATACATACATACATACATACATACATACATCAGTTTGTCAATCTGTTAGGCCTTAGATAAACGACTTATTTGGACCCTCAATCAATGCATTCTTTGCAGATTGAACCCCAACTTATATCCGGAAAGAATGTCATGATTGCTGCGCATGGGAACTCATTAAGGTCTATTATTATGTATCTTGACAAACTAACCTCACAGGAGGTACGACTCTATTTTTTTGTTCCATTCATGATGTTTTCAATTTTCTTTTTGGATAAATGAGATTTTAGCAGAAATTGCTACAAGTGTTTAAGGATGCAAAAAAGAGCACCATATACAACAAACCCCAGCCCCTAAGCAACTCATCTAAACCATTTACAACTTTCCTACTAGAGCTAATCCTAGTAGTTACAACCATTTAATTTCCAAAAACAAAGCCTCTACCTGCCTGGGATTACAGTTATGAATTCTCCTATTTCGTTCCTGCCAAAGTTCATACAAGAATGAATTCCAAACTACCCTAACAATAGAAGAAAACAAGGATGTCATGGTTGGCCAGTCTGAAAATACCTTTTGAGTCAACCTGCAAGTTCCAAGATAACTGTCGATCCCTGGTTGGCATCCTATTGAGAATTTCTAACCAGGAATCAAAGGAATGTCTTGGAACAGAAGGACCTCCCTATACAACCTTATGCGAAGGGACCTTGCTTTGCTTTTTCCTAACCAACTCCCAAACTTTATTAGCTTTGTAGCAACCTGGAATAGGCCCTATTTGCTGCAGCAAACTTCTAAGCTTCGTCAGTTTCCTCAAAGCCCAGATATGTCCTTGCTTAGCTTGAATGTCCCATATACTTTACCCCTTAAGAATGTAAGCATGCACCCAAGCAACCCATATAGAACCTGTGTGTTGCAAAATGAGCCATAAATTCTTAATTGTGCAAGATTTGTTCCATAATTCCGTTCTTGTAGATCTTTGAATGCAAGGCCACCTTCAGCCTTAGGAAAGCACACTCCATGCCAGCTAACACAAGCCCCTAAAGCTGGTCCTTCCCTCCCCTTCCACGAAAAACCAGAGAATAACTGAATCACTCTTTTATCACCTTTGAAGGCGGCAAAAATATCCTCCGCCAGAAGTTTTTTGGAGGCTGAAAATGACTGATTTCAGCAACTGAACTCGACCAGCAAATGAGAGCATTTTTTTTGTTTCAGACAAATAGTCTTCCCATGTTTTCAGTTTTCACGATGCTCTTGTTTAACATTAAAGCTACATTTCTTTACCTGAAATTATTAAAGGTTAATTGAGAAGACTAATGCTTCCTAGCATTTGCAACTTTTGCAGAGGTTGGCTCAGTACAGGCAGAAACTAGATGAGATGTTCCATTGACACTTCTTTTTTCAAGTATAGGTAACTTTGAATTCTGGTATTTGTTTCTCTGTATATGCCCCCCTTGCCAACTCAAATAATTTTTAGGCTTTGTGTTTTTTCTGTTTCCAGGAGAATATGTTCGTTTGCATTTGCATTACCATTTTCATCTGCAATCACGCTGGTTATATAATGTCGGACCAATAGCTCAAAACGCTACCCGCCATCGCAGTTGATTTTTTGTAGACTTGCAGTAATCTTCTAGTTGCATTTTCCTGCGCACGTCCTTATAACTCTACTTAGGTGTATTTCTGGCAAAGAGATTGAACAACCAAACCCTGTAACTGATATACATATATAAGAACGTTCATTTATCCTTGTATTATATGGAGTGAAAATGTGCCTTTTTTCCTTTGAATAATTTCTTCGTGGTGCCTATTATAAACCCGTCATTGCAATAGTTAGAATAATTCTTTCATTTGAAACACATGTTGATGATTTTAGATCAGAATGAACTTTTCACAGAAACAGTTTTAAAAATTTTATTTGAAGATCAAAGACTAAACTTGACTAGGATGAAATAAAGTAAGCTCTTGTCTAGGTATACCTTACACTAACTGAATGACGAAAATCATTCAGAAAAAGTTTAGAATGGCAATGATGCAAATTCAGAGGAGCTTTACACGACTTCATATTTCTAACTAAACCAGTAAAACCGTTGACACGGCCGGATACAGTCGGATCATCCTGTACCTTATTACCTAACCCAAGACAGGGTCGGGCTTCGAATCTCTTCTATCTCTTAATCAATTTTCCTGTAGCCATTATCACTGCCCTCATTAGCCAAGAGACTTCCATTGGGAAAGGGTTTCAGAGTCAGAATGATGACTAGGGGAACTGTCTACCTTGCCATTGTCAGAAGCGTTAGAATCCGAGTTTAAATCGACGGAATTCAAATCAACAGGAAGGGATGGCATCGGTGGCAGTGGAGCTGCTGATTGAGGATTTTCCCTCGTCCAAAATGCAGGCATCCTCTTGTCATCTTCCCGCATCCTCTCGGCATACTTACTGATGTCGAATCCGGAATCATCATTTCCACCAAATGCAGACTCCAGCTTCTCCATATCAAAAAGATCCTCCATTATTTTCTTGCTATTCGGATCATCAGAGTAAACAAATTTTACTTTGTTCTGAGTCTTGGGTTCTAGAAATGGTTTTACCACCTGTCAAGGAACATATAACCAATATCAAATCAACGCAGCATATGATGTTGTTACAACAACAAAACGAAAATGACTTGCATAGAGCTGGATCTAAATGTTGGAGGGAACAATATCGCATTTATATTGACAAGAACAACACATCATATAGAAAAACAACTAGAGTGCCGAAATGTTTCAAACTAGCATTTGCTGAAAGAAAAAAAACATAAAAGTTGAAAAGCTACATTGTGCCAAATCCCTGATAGGAACTATGCATCCAAATTCCATATTAACATGCTAGCTATCACATATGCCTACATGTAGATCTCTGTGCCCAGTGTATAGTTAAGTATGCATACTTTTGAGACACCTCACACACGTATGCTTTATGTAAGCAGGAGAAGAAGAAAAGCAGAAAATGTCAAAATGGATTACCTTCCAGAATGGTTCAAAGAACTTGGGAGGGTTGTATAGTATTGCCACACCTAGACGCTCTGGATAATGGTCTTGTAAGACATGAGCCGTTTCCCGTGTCACCTTCACTGATGTATGTGACATGTTGAAGCCATTGAAATCAATCAACCAGTCCATCTGTTCCTTGTTTGGTGGAAGATTTAAAATTGCATTTTCCATGCAATAAACCAAATACCTAATCTGCCCTTTAGTTGATTTTGTGTTCTGCAGTGAGAATGAACTTAACTAAGTTGTCAAGGCTAATCATTGTGCAGCTAAGTTATATGCTTACTAATCTGTAAGACACCATTACATTGACCTTTTTTTGGACTTACTAAATGTTTATGAGATGGCCAAAAATCCTATTGTTGGGACAAATATTGGAACCGCCATGACCGGAAATCCTAGACTGTTAGATTGGGGTGTATATCTTATGTATTCATCTATTGTTTCTTCATCCCCCCCCCCCCCCCCCCCCCGATGTAGGGTAATCATCAGAGTGAACTCTGACACCTTCAACTGAAAGTTGCTTCAATTTTTATGTAGAACCAGATCTACAAATTGCACAAGTAAGATGCAAAGGAAGTCAGATGGAACCTGGCAACTAGGTCTCATGACAAGAACTGTTCTTCCATGCTTGTCTACATAATTTGATCTGTATATCTTCCCTGTCTCCGCTTCATGAGCAATCTCTTCCTATATCATACAAAAAGAAAAACGTTGTAAAACACCATGTGTCAAAAGAAAAAGGTTACCGGAACCAGACAGAAAAGGACATCCCAACCTGTCAAAAGAAAAAGGCTTGTCTACTTAATTTCGTTCTTTTGCATTTAGTTGTATTCTTGAGTTCCCAGTTCAATGAACCATATTGAAAGAACGAAACTAAATGCAAAAGAATACAACTGCTAAGAAAAAAACATCAGGCCGCTCATTGCCAATAGCCTAGCACCCTCAAATTTCTAGATAAAATGAAAAACATGTTACAAGCAGACTGCATAGGCCATATTCTGCATGCATTTGGTATTCCCTATTCAAAACTACCTATCGTAGGAAGATGAATTGGAGCATACCCAGCGGATCTCTTCTGGTTTGTATTCTGCTCTCCATTTTAAGGTCTCTTTCAGCATTTTAGTTGCCTTCCTGACATTCCAGTTTCGTGCCCTTAAATATCTCTCGATGGCTGCATCAGAACAATAAATGGCCAACTTCTCAGGTAATGGTCCTATCAACTTTCTTATCTCACTAATCTGCAAATATCAAAAGGTTAGAAAGTTTTACTCTCTACGACATATACGTGGCTGCATCTATGAGATAGTATGATAGAGATAGGAGATAATATAACGGAAGATACCTTTGCCTGTTGCTCTTCAGTTGTTTCAGACATCTCAGAGCCATTCGAAGTGGATTTCTTTAATGTAGCACTCATAGTTTAACAGATGTCTCCCTGTATGTAAACAGTTACTGCTTCAGAAGTGTACTGTTAGAATCATCAATCTTGTGTAAGAGAAAGCAAAACAATTATATCAGTTCAAGAAATCGCTTAGGATCATGAAGGATGAAGATCCACTAAAGCTGAATAAAACCTCTCATATTGCACCTTCTCTGTAAATGAAATGCAAATTCATACATACAAGATTACTGAAATTATTGAATGATCTGTACCATCAATTGAGCAACTTTAAATTTGTATCACTTCAAACCAGACTACAACTACAATGAACCAGATAGCCCAAAACCGTTCAGCCCTTGTGAAAGTCTGTATCTTCCTATTTGGAATGGATAAATTCAACCAAAACATTTCAGACCAAACAGAGTCATACGATAAAAACAACGTTACTTTCACCTGATGACAAATTTGATCCATTAGCTTAAGTTTTCAGACACAAAAAAAAAACAGTCCGATCAGCTTCAAAAGTAAACGAAAAAGAAAACAGAAAATAGCTGCAGTTCAAAGTAAAAAAAATGTAAAGATCTAAAGACCGAAAATCAGTTTATGGCTGCGGTGAAAAGGAGAAACTAACCTGACGGATAGGATCTTTCAGGTTCAGATGGTAAAAGGTCAACGATGAAAAGGGTATTCTTTAAAAAAGGGAAAGGCGGGGTTCGTGGCTTTGATGGATATGTACTCGGTTCGGCTTCTCATGCAATGAATTCAAGAAAGCGGGAGATTTGGGGTTCCTGTTAACCTCTCATTTGTTTTTTAGTCTACTCTTTTGGCTGGAGGCTTCTTTTCTAACTTTTTTCTAGAATGGTTGTCCCGATTTATGAATATTTTTTTTAAGGGTAAACTATTTTATTGACCACCATACTTTTGATAAAGTTGCGATTTGACCACATTACTTTTTTTCGAAGCAATTAAACCACCAAACTATTTAAATGGTATCAATGTGACCACCACCCGTTAAACCTAACGGAGGGAGTGACGTGGCAGTTAGTAAAAATTCGTATAATTACACATTTAGTCCTCGTTACTTAAACATTCTATCAATTTAATCCTAATTTTAATTTAATAAAATAAGTAAATCTAATCGAATGAAATAAATCTAATAAGGACTGCATCATAACCGACTACCGTGACCACTGCACGTTCTTCAGTTGCGGTGGAACCCTGCCGGAAGTTTTCGCTGAGATGATTAAAAGCAAGGACGGCAAAGTAGGCTCGCTGCATTTTTACAAGAAGGATTCGAGCGGCCACGGGATTGTTGGAGCTCAGGTTCCGCTAGGATGTGCCTTGGCGTTGGCGCAGAAGTATTCTAGAGACAAAAGCGTGACCTTTGCTTTGTACGGTGATGGGGCTGCTAATCAAGTGAAGTTGTTTGAGGCATTGGATATCTATTCGCATTGGAAGCTGCCTGCAATTTTAGTCTGCGAGAACAATCAATGTGAGGGATAGGAATGTAATTCTATTGGTTTTTGATATTCAGTTTTTTTTGTGGATTTTCTTATTTATATATAAATGTACAGATGGTAAGGCGATTGCAGAGTGGAGAACCGAGCAAAGTTCAAGTCGTTGCTACCGCCTCGGGGATTTTGTTCCTGGTGTGAAGGTGAGAATTAGTTGGTTTGTTGAGATAAGATAACCATGATTTTATTAAGTTATGATTAATCGGTTCTTTAAGTAAGGTTATTATGGTTATCGAAAGTAAATGAAGATTTAGTTGTTTGTGGTATTTGTTTGAAGTGATTGGTTGTTGATGTCATAGTAGTGATTGTTCTAATTAAATAATTTATTTATTTTATTAAATTAAAATTAAGACTAAATTGATAGAATGTTTAAGTAACGAGGACTAAATGTGTAATTATACGAATTTTTACTAACTGCCACGTCACTCCCTCCGTTAGGTTTTAACGGCTGGTGGTCACATTGATACCATTTAAATAGTTTGGTGGTTTAATTGCTTCGAAAAAAAAATAATGTGGTCAAATCGCAACTTTATCAAAAATATGGTGGTCAATGAAGTAGTTTCCCTTTTTTTAAATGGTTTGGACTATTTGGACACCAGGGTAGAAACAGCAGATTAACCAAAAAAATGAAATAGTAGTTCAAACTGGGGGCCTCTTTTTAATATGGTGACGGTTAAGCGGTCTAGAAAAATGACTACCGATTAACTTTCTTTTTTTTTGCAAGGTAAAAGTATTTATCGAGCGAGTTGATTATAAGTTGAATAGTATTTTAAAAATTGTTCGACTCATATTTAATAAGTTCGATAAATTTTTACTTGTATTCGGCTCGTTAAGCACGACAACATTTCTATTTTAATTTTTAATATACGTAAAATTTAGTAATACTATATAGAATTGAATATAAATATAAATTAACAAATTTAATTAAAAAATCAAAATAGTGTATAAAGTAATTCTAAAACCTTAACTCCAATGCAACAATCCACAAAAACACCAAACTATTTTTAAAACATAACAAAAACACCAGACTAACATTATAAAAAATTAATAAATTATGCGTGAACTTATCAAGTTGGACCTTGCTGAATTTGACTTGTTAAAATCTTGAGTCAAGATCACAAATCAACACGAATTGAACATTGATCGAATTTAAACCAAATCGAACCCAAACTTCTCATCTTGGTTAATATTGATGAAGGAAAATGTTAAACAAGGCAGACAAAGCAAAAGGACAGGTTAGGATGCCTGCCCTCTGTTTTTTTTTTTTTTAAATCAGGTGGAAAAGGGAACAGAGGGCGTAGTTTAATTTCTCCTATTTGGCAAGTTTCAAATCTCTTGGTTTTGACAGCAAAGCCCACCAACTTTTCGATCCTGTCTGTGAGCAGGCACATGTCAGGAGTGCAAATTAACAAATAGCGTCCAAACAGAAGCCGGTTTTGAGATTTCCCTACTGCTGTCTGCTAGTACCAACTGTTTTAGGCCTCCAGATGTTCATAAATTAAAGCATGTGATGCATTTAGGTACGTGCTCATCACTAGATCAATTTATTTTCCGGCATTACCTAACCAGACGTGTAATATAAAGATATTACACAGGGATGTAAAAAAAACCAAAACCGATTCTCAAACCCAAAAAAACCGAACCAAAAAATTAGTTAATTGAATAAAAAAAATCGGTTTCAATTCGAGTTTTTATTATTTTAAAAGAAATCGGTTCGATTACGGTTTACGATTTTAAGACAAACCGAATAATCGAACCGACCGATTATATAATATATATTATTATATTATATGTCATTTTAATATTTTATATAAAAAAAATCATTTTTTATTTTATTTTCTCATTTTTAAAACCATAATTTTTCATTTTATTTTATTTTATAAAGTCTAAATATTTATCTTTCTAGTATTAAAAAAATACTAATATAATGTATCAATTTTTAAAAGTAGATACTTTTTTTAACACATTACTAAAATTTATATTTTTAATAAACAAAGTAAAGAAACCGTTACCCGAACTAAACCGAATCGAATTTTTCGGTTAACCGAATAAACAATTAACCGATTGAATAATTGCGGTTTAGGGTAAAAAATTGAGTGACTCGAACTTATCAGTTAATCAAAATAATTTGCTAATGGTTAACCGAATTTGATTTTGCACACCCCTAATACCTAATATTACATCATCCCAGGAGTCGATAAGTAGATATAATCATTTAAAACTATAGACCATTATTTAATGGTTTTCAAGTTGAGAAAAAACAGAGCAGCTGAGCTTTTCCACAGCTGATGAACCTGAAGCTGTATACACACGGTCAGCTACATGAGATTTCCTTTCACAAAATTTGTACCCTTCCTAGACATCTTCACTTCTCTATACAGAATTTTAGAGAAATGTCCTATTCCTATCAAAGTCTTTTGCTTTTTAAAACAACACAAGAGAACAAAAGCAAAGAATACTTGAGTTAGCCAAACCGAATCCTGCAGAACTAAATTTTTTATCACCTTGGAGCATCTGCACGTTCAAGGAATATATACAGCAGCTTCCGATGATGTTTGATTCTACATAAAAGTCTGTAATGCATGCCCCTTCACAAATCGCTAGCCATCCTCAGGATTTGTAAGCATTTGTAAAATAAATTGTACAAAGCATTCAAAGAATGTGACTGATCTAAATGAATTCGCCTTCCTGCATTCCACGTAGGGTCGAAATTATAGTGCCATGACTGGTCAATTGGTTCAATTAAAGACTTCATTCAAGTAAAACAACCAGATTGGGACGATTTGCTCTTAGTTATCAAGCAAAAAGATGTTGGTTGGGCGGGCACGATCCTTGATGCCAGCATTCAATTCCTGGATCAGACAGCATTAGTCATACTGATCACATATAAATTTTACATTGAAAGTTGTTCCGGTCTATGGACATCGTGATATATTTCTTACCTTTGAAGCCTGTAAACTGGTGGGTTGATCTAGGATATGATTTCATACGTCCTACCCCAAGATTATCCACCTCCTAGCAGGAATCAATTTTGAGGACTGGCTAAGTTCATTGGTGACCCATGCATTTCCCTCTCACCTTGTTCATCAAGGAGCAATTATCAGACATAAACCTGGCACCGACCTCCCACAAATTGTCTTGATCCTTGTGGAGCCAAGAGTTCTTCATAAATTTCAATGCAATAATTAATAAATAAAGTTTTGCTCCCAGGATCTTCATGTGCGAAAAACAGTTCAAAGACAAAAACAATTGGTTGCTAGGAATCTCTTTTCCCCATTGTACCAGCAGAATTTTGCTTCTTCTGTATACCATATTGCCAGGCATCTCTAGCTTTGTCGCCCGACTGATGAAAATCATCCAATGACGTCTCAAGCGGCAGCTTAAATGGCCGATAATTCCCATTCCTAGAAAATAATGTTGTGCCTGACTTCTCTTCATCTTCTGATGGTGTTCCTGACCTGGAGTCCATGTGCATGTCGAGCGACCTATGTCTTGGTCCAGCAGATCTTAAACCCCTCATATTAGGAGCCTTACCCTGTGATGGGGAATAACCAAGTCCCCTTGGCCCTGAAAAGTCTTTGGGGAGCAAATCTTTTGTGAAGTCCTTGGGGAGAGAATCCATATCCATATAACAATTCCTAGCTTTGGCATCAGCAATTAAGGCTGCCCAGTCATCAGATTGCACCAGAGAACTCGCGTTACCCATAACCTGTTCGAACACTAATGTCAATTCCAGAAAAATAAACAAAAAGTAAATTGGAGAACAATCTGAGCTAGAATGTAATAGCATATAGAGGTTAGAAGAAAGAATCTCATACCCACAACGCCCTTCGGGCACGAGTAAGAGCAACATTCATTCGACGAATATCTGCTACAAAGCCCACCCCGTGATTTGAGGCACGGACACAAGACATAATAATAACATCACGTTCCTGGCCCTGGAAAGCATCTACCGTATTAATATATAAATCCCTCTTCCCTTCCTCTGTTCTTAGAACACACTCAAACTCACGTTGTATGCATTTCAATTGCAGCTTGTATGGTGTTATTATACCCACTGTGATTTTTGGCACGCCCAAAGATTTTGAAATTTTCTGTAGGTACTCATACAAGCGCAAACAGAACACTGCTTCATGCACATTCTGATATGAAACAGATCCACCTCTATGGGATTCCCGGCCGTGGGTAATATCATAAAATAAATAAGGTTTAAGTAAAGGGTCCTTGTAGTAAACCTCGTCAGGTAAGTTGGCAACACTTTCACTGTCAATGAGACGTCCTTGATAGAAGTACCGAGATGGGAAATCCCTAATTTGGGGGTGCATCCTATATTGAACAGATAACAACATAGTCGGGCATCCTGCTTGCTGGAACCTTTCAAAAAGGCTTCTACTGTATAAGAGTGTCCCAGCAGCCTTGCTGATGACTGTTGCGGGAAGCTGTTGAGGATCCCCAACAAGTACACATCTTGCTGCACCAAGAGAAAGGGGAGGAAGTACTGCAACTTCACTGGCTTGAGCAGCCTCATCAATTACAACCATATCAAAACCATGGGTGAGGCGAGAGAACAACTTACGCCCACTACTTGAGACAGTGGTGAAAACAATCTCAGCCTCATTGGCAAAACTTGCCTCGAGATTAGCACGGGCTTCTTCCAAGTTGAAGTTACTGCCGACACGGAACTTAGGTTCCAAAATGAGAAGGCGAGACATCTCAACTAGAACTTTATCTCTGTTTTCAACAACTGCAGCAAGGTTCTGCAACAGTACATCTCGGTTCTGATCCCGTGCAACAAGAATATCAGGGTCAACACCAACAGAACCTTGGGACCGAACATTAACAGCTGCAGCAGTGAGTTCCCTTTGAAGAATAGCTATCTGCTGAGATAACATAGCTTCACGAGCCTTTAAAGTCTGAATATGTCCAAAAATTTCATCACGATTCTTCTGTAGAAGTTGTTCAGTTCTGCGCTCAACAGAAACTGCCTGGGCAGCCCGTGTCTGAGAGTCTACCCCAACCCGGGCCACATCAGGACGGTAGATTTTCATCTCACCATCAATAAATCCCCGATCAAGAACACGTGCAAGAAGCTCATCAGTTGCAGCATTAGAAGGAGCACAAACTAACATTCTAGGCTTTTGGCAGAGTTTTGGAAGGGTACGAAAAAGATTCTGGTCCATGTTCTGCAGGACTTCATCAATTGATCCAATTGCAAAATTGTCGGGATTGCTCTCATTAGCTTGTTTATAGCTCTCAGGTGCTAATTTCTTAAGCAAAGAAGTATAATAGTGTTGATATTGGACCAAATGGATGACATTTAGCATCCCCCATACTGTATGCGTCTTACCTGTTCCTGGAGGCCCTTGAACAAGTGTAAAAGGCCATGGCTCTTGCCTCTTAGTAAGCCCACCACTTGTTCCAGCAGCTGTATGCGTAGCTGCCCACTGTATTGCTGCAAGCTGAGGCACGTTAAAGGTCCTATGCAAATAATCAACAAAGCTTGGTGTGAAGCATTCAGGCATAGCCGGAGACTGCTGCTCATATTTTGGAAAGTGATCTGGACTAGGTTTAAGGATTGCAGTTTGCATCTGTGCACAAGAGAAACTTTGTTAACCCTGGATTATACATAAAGCAACTAGAACTACACCTAGCCACAGGAATCAATACAAATGATAATCATAATAAAAAAAGATACCTGAGAATTAAGACGACAAAAAGCATGCAATGCCACATACTCACGCTGGGTAGTAGCAAGAGATCCAAGAACAGTTAGATACCACAGAGTCCTGGGCTGAAGTTTCCGGAGAATGTGATCATCATCAACCTTGCTGCAAGAGTTAATAAGTTATTTGACTTTAAAACACCAAAGAAGAAAAGGGGTATAATGCCTATGAAATGTTGGCTAAAACACAAACCATAAGGGTACAAGTGCTTTCAAAACTACAACAATATCAATAAGGAAGTGATATTTCTCTATATACCTGTTCGAATCATAGGAATCACCAACATAAAAGTGAACGATTGCACCAAGAGGATCACGAGTATCAAGGGGTATGTGTCGCCTAACAGTTCCAACCACGCGTCCAGTAACCTCAGCGTCTTCATCTTCTTCAACTGAAGAGGTATTGTTCCGCTTGGTTCTAACTGCTTGACACAAGAAGTAAACACCCCTAAGATATACTTAAATAGATCTGAAAGGAAACTTTTTTTCCAATGCCATACCTGAGCCAGGTCTTGGAGTTGATAAAACAGCAACATCACCTTCCTTAAATACCCACTTGCAATCATTAGCAGGAAGAACTATCACATCATACCATCCTAAACCAACAAAAAGAAATTTCCTGTCAATTAAAAAAACTGGCATAACCATTTACTCCTGACCCCAGAACAAATTGACCTCAATTCTACTCTGGAACCAAAATTGCTATACAGAATCAAAAGTGAGAATTGTTGAACTTATTAAATCCCATAACCTAAAGTTTATGGACTTTTACCTCTTTCTCGCCTCTCAATGTTTTTTATGCGAACCATTACATGTGTGTCTCTTGAAGGCGATTCAATTAACTCTTCCCATGTGCTGTACAGTTGTGCACGGCATTCCTCAAAAAGCAAAGGCTCAAATACTCTGACATAGTCTTCCACTGATTCAAACCGTCCGGGAACACACTGGAGCTCAGTATCCTCTGATGCAGGAAGTGATAAAAATAATTGTAAGAGCTGGAAGTCCACAAAATTTTAATAAATCAACAGAAGGAAAAGATAAAAACAAACAAATATAGAGATGAATGGATCTTCAGTCTGACACCGAAAGTAGCAAAACTGTCATAACATTGCAAACACCAAAAAAATAGGAAAATTCTTCTACTGCTTCAAAAAATCAGTCAAATGCTTAAGCAATCCATGAAGGGATATTCAAAAGGTCCCAAAACAAATAAAGAAATAGTTTTGATCCATATATTGCAAACAAGTGACCTCAAAGTCACATAAATAATAAGAGTCCAAATTGATATTCTAAGAGTTAATAAATATTAAAAAACCAAGATTGTCTACCCAGATGAATCTCCTACAACATGCAAGTATCAGCAATAAAAATTTTAATGGCTGTTTATTCAATGACAAAAAATTCAGTAAACACACAATTTCAACTCAAGGAGCAATAATTGAGTAAAAGAGTAAACTAAAAACTACACAGGTATTTGGACAGGTCTCTCTGCAATAGAAATTCTCTAAGAAAAAAACAAATCATAAAAAGTAGTGCTAATAGATATTGCAAGTAAATCATTAGCAACGGTAACATTAGAAACCACCTTTCACAATAGAAATATAGATCTCATCACCTTCCATGTCCTCTGAGCGTTACCATTATCAATAGAGTTATAATTGAAGGGACATGGATAACTGGCATGAGAAAAATAATTAAAATTTTGCAAAACAAAGCAAGAGGGAAAAAAAAGAATACAAATATCTTGAATGGAGTTTAGAAGTTGTCAACAACTATCTGAAAATCTGTCAGCATATACCTGGGTGATGCCAAAACTTGTCACTGGTCACCTCTCGTATAAGACGTTCCACAGATGTATCTTGATAAGAGGTACTAGTAGCAATTGTCTTTTTAGAAGAAATATGTTTCTTGTTTACAACCTTTGTGTCCACAGAACTTTGGTTGATTGGAGCTAGCTTTCTATTAGAAAACTGCAAATTCTTAACCTGCCTCGAATCCATAGGTTGCTTCCATGAACTCTGTCTAGGAATGGGAAGTAGATGACCCTCTGAAAGTTCAGAGTCGCTATTTAACCTCCTAGGTCTGGCAAGTAGTCCAAAACTTGTATCACCATTAAATTCAGATTTAGGATCGCATAACTCAACCACAGGATTGTTTGCTTCATTATTTGGTAAATCAACTTGCCTCTGATCCTCATTTATTGGCTGACCTTGCTTTTCTCCAGCGCGTTCACCAGATTGAGCATTGGTACGAACCTCTTTCACAGTACGAGTAATAACTGGTGTAGGAAAGTTCTGCCTTCTTGGAGTAGAAGTTTTAATAGGTCCAGCTTGTTTGACATCTTCCAAATTGAGAAACATGGTCTTCCTATTCCGTTTCTTTCCCAGCATTGCTTCTTTCTGTTGGTCTATCTTCCTCTTTACAGGATTGTTCGCGCACTTCAGAGCATAACTTGCTTCAATTCCTTTAACTTCTCTCTGTTTGGGCACCAACCCAGGTTCTTCCTGACCATCAATGGATATATCACCTTTAACATTACCTTCTGAAACTTGGACGCTGTTTTCCCTTTGCTCATTCAGATTTTGGTCCAATCTTAAAGGAGAATGGCTGTTTTCGGCGGCACGAACACTTTCAACAGCCGCACCTAAAGCATTAGACTCCATCACATTCCGTACACCTTGCTCTTGTGAAGCTTTAACCTCTTCATTCATATTACAATTTCCACATACATCAGCAGAACCCTCAGCATCGGACCATTCACCTTCTTCTTTTTCAACCGCTTGAGCATTTGCAGAACCTGAAATAGATGCTGCTGCTACATGTGCTTTTATCTCCCCACTGTAATTTGACTTTGAAGAGGACAATGCCAAATTGGAATTCTGATCACCTGCCATTTTGCATTCAAAGCTTACTTCAGGGGAAGGAGAAGCTCTAGGCCGAATAAAAGGCTGAAAACCTGAACCAGTTGATGCATGTGAGAATGCATGGTTATTTACTATTCGTTGAGAACCTGATGATGTCACAAACAAGTCAGAAGCATGAGGATTTGCAGATGGAAGTGCCTTTTGTGGCTGGACGCAGGTAGCATGATCACTCTCCTCATCATCTTCGGCCGGGGGTTCATTAAGATCAAATAATAATCTTCCTCGCGAGCCCATTTCATGTATAAAAGCATACAAACTATATGAATACTCTGCCAAAATCTAATTGGATCTACTTGGTTGTTTGTTTCAGCAAAATATGCACATGGAAAACCAAGCTGTACACATAGTAGAAAGTTATCAGTGTAACTGATAAAGATAACTCATAAAGCAGGTAGCTTAAGCAAACAAAGTCCAGTTAGAAACACAAATTCACACATCTGATAAGAAACAACAAACTAAATATAAGAAGCAAAACAATGTATTTGCTAAGATTTCAACCAAAGATTAAGCAAACCATCTATCATGCGATAAAAATGAAATGACAACCAGCTTGATTGCTAAATCAAGCCATACACATAGCTTTTATAAATAAATAAACAGTTTCAAAAACAATCCTATCAAATCTACAAGTCCAAACAATATGCATCAAAATCATTCAAAGCAAAACGTAATAATATATACTATATCACAATAAATCAACAAAGGTTGTGGTCAGATAAGCAGTTAAACTCAGGCAATACCAATCAACGGCATATATTACCAAAACAAAGCAAGTAATTTGACCTAATTGGATGCAATGTAAACATTACTAGAAAAACCTAAAGAACTTCACCCCCCCCCACCCCCCCCCACCCAATTGTAAGTAGCTTAAAAAATAAAGAACTCCAATCTAAACTAGATTAGAATCATAAGATCCCTAAATTAGACTAACCTAAGCTCAATCTCGATGAGCACAAAATACTTTCACCTAATTAACCCTCAAATCATCCCCAGATCGAAACTCCCTAAACCAATAAAAAGAACTAGGGTTTTAAACGAGCATAAAATCTAAATCCAGTTCTGTTTTCATTTCTTTCAAGTCCGCGAATTTCAAGATATCAATTAGCTAAAACCTTTGGCAGATCAAATTAAGAAAATCTAACAACTTCTCAAATCACGTCAAAGATATAGCATCCAAACAATGCAATAATCCAAAGGTCAAAGTCTCTGTTCTCCGATTCAACTTCGCCTAATTTGTATATTTCCATTCCTCCAACGTTTTTCCAATATTCGAAATATATAATCCCAAAAAAGCAAAATAAAACAAATAAAACCAGTTGAGGCTTGAGAGAGAGAGAGAGAGAGAGAGAGGATAATTTCCGTTTTTTCTTATAATTTTTAATTTAAATTCATTATTGCTTTACCTCTTGAGAGCTGAAGAGAAAGTAGCGAGCCAAAAAGAGAGAGAGATAGAGAGAATACGAGGTAGAGGTTCTTTTTCTCTGTAGAAACTGGAATGCATTTTGTGGATGGAGAAAAGGGGTTTATATAGGAAATAACGAGCCCATCTAACCGGCCGGTTTTTTCTCCGTTCAAAATTTAATTATTTCCCCGTCAATTAAAATAATAATATATCCCACGCTTTTTTTCCTTTTTTTTCTTGTTTTGTTTATCCTTCCAATGAAACTGAATTTACGGAAACCACCTCATATAGTACCGACCGACTGGAGATCTTGAAATAAGCAGTAGGGGTATTTCTGAGAATTAGCGAAAAGAGAGGATCTACTGGTTTGGCCATTGCGTGTATTACACTCGCATGGAAGAATCCTGTATCTAGAGAGTTAATGGTCGTTGATTTTTGCTTTGGGTCCACGAGGCATCCCACATGAAATCGTTGGGATAATTGTGTTGAGATTTTGAATTAATTACATTACACGTCTTATGACATTTATTTTAAATTAGTTTTAAAATTTTTATGTTTTAATTTTATCTTTAAAGTATTGATGTTATGTTAAATTGGTCCTTAAAATTTTAAATATTTTAGATTTAACTCCAAACTATAACTTTCATTTTAAATTAATTTTTACATTTTTGAACATTCTAATTTTACCTCCAAATTAACATTATATGCAGGGACGGACCGAGGGGGGTGCTGGGGGGGGCAACCGCACCCCCTAAAATTTTGAAAATCATATATGATTTAGAAAAAATTTAGAATTTTTCTATGTATTTTCTATTAAAAATCTATTTTCGCCCCCCTAAACTTCTATAAGTTCGCCCCCCCCTAGAAATTTATAGGTTCGCCCCCCCTAACCTAAAGTCCTGGGTCCGTCCCTGATTATATGTTAATCGTATCTTATGTTAATAAAACTATTATAAAAAATTAATTATCATGTAAACATTGATGTGTCATAAATGATAATTTGATGATAAAATTGAAATGTTTAAAAGTTTGGAGACTAATTTAAAATGAGAGTTATAGTTCAGGGATGAAAATGAAATACTCAAAAGTTTGTGACTGTTTTAGAACTAGATCATAGTTTAAGGACGAAATTACAACATTAAAAATTTAATGATTAATTTAGAATGAAGAGATGTGTATTACAATTAACTTTTTTCTTTAATTAAAAAAAGTCACAGACGTATTATGGTGACGAGAAGCTGCCATTTTCAGTGCTTTAGAGGGCTAGTTTCGTCAATCTGAGGGGGAACTAAGGCAGCTAAACTGCATTCCCACGTGCGTTCCTAGGTGGAGTGGTGATCACCGTCCTATCAATTCATCTCATATGACAGCGAGGTGTTCATCCGATTTTCCCTCGTGTCGTGTGCGGCCAATGGGTGTCCGTTATTTACGAAACTGCCCCTATTGATCCGATCGTGGGTGTACGTGATGGATAGGCGCGTGAGAGAACTGGAACTCTTTGCCCGATTAGAGGAAGAACAATTCATATGCTCTAATTCCCCTACTTTTTATTAACAATTTTTTTTATTATCAAATAGTACATTTTATTAACAAATTACTTCAACTAAAAAAAACCTTTTTATCTTTTTTCTTACTGTACCTATCGTGATTCATTCACCCCAAATATATAATATAAATTATGAAAAAGGAAAAAGATTAATGGTCATGAATTCATCGGCAATGACACGGAAAAACAAAAAAGGTTAACAATTAATATCAACTTCAATGACTATTTTATCCTTGTATTCATGTCAATGTTTAAAATCGTCAATTTTTTTTTATACATTCTTAGCCTTTAGAAATCAAAATTAGATTGTCACATTTGAAAGGAAAAAAACAAATCAAATTGTCACCAACTATTTCTTTTAAAAAATAGCAATAAGCATTTTATCAATTATTTGATAATTATTAACCACAGTCTTAATATTTTCCTTAGTCTTGGTAGTGGTATAGACCCATGACTCAATATCGGAAATGAGCTAAGTCAATTTGTTTCACTATTATATTATTTAGGGGTTTAACTATCGGTATCCGGTTTATTAGTCGACTAATTCGGATCGAATTTTGTAAATGCTCAATATGGGACGACTCTCTCAATTTAATTTTTTCTTTTCACAACGTCATGATTTGAATCTCTAATCTCAATTTAAATGGCCTAGCGTCTCATCCCACTAGACTAACTGGTTGTTAGTTGTTTCACTATTATTTTGTTTCGGGAAAAGTACAAGTATTTTTATTATTTTACAATTTCGTAAAGTGCTTAAGGAAACACATATAGTTTATGTTTTATTGGGTTATTGTATCAAATTTGCATGCATTAATCAATTTTTGGGGTAAACTCACGAAATAGTTGAAACATGAATGATCTTAATTATTAATTTATTAGATACTAGTTTTATGCAAGTAGTTTGGTCTATAATAATGTGGTGAATGCCAATGGCATTGCTCTCTTCGATGTAATTTGAATGAGAATGATGAAAATGTCAAATATAAGATATTTTGATATTCTTTCCGTCTTATTAAATTTGTTTTTTATTGACTCTTTTATCAGTTTTTTTATTTATTATTTAAAATTTATTATTGATAAAAATATAAAAAAAATATTTGCATCGCCCACATCATGCGGGTGCACCTCAATCCAAATAAGATTGGACTCATACCCTTTGTTCAGCACAATTTAATCTCAAGTTATTTTTTTTTGACAATGACAACTGAATTTTATTAATAACCATGAAAAATATCTCAAATACAAAGCATCCAAAATGAAGAAAAATGAGATCTAGTACACTAAAATTTCAAACAACCCAAAGATGCAAAGAAAATAAATATTTTCATAGATATTAGCATACCGACAAAATCCAGAAGTCTTCCTTAATCTCAAGTTATTGAATGACTACAAGTAGTGATAAATGTATATAAACACTTCTCAATCCATTTATCCCATCAATGTGAGATTGGAGGTTTCCATTTTCTTTTATTGCTTTGCAACCTCCTTACTTTGACCATCAATTTTTCATTCATTACTCAACTATTTTGAGCATATGAGATACCATTATAATGATCTCATAAATTTAAATAAGTTTTCGTGAAATCTTTATTCAAATCTTCATCTTTACTTATTCAAAATATTGCTCAAAGTTTTCATTCTCTCATATTTTTCCAACAATATCTAACTATACATTTGACATTTAATAGGTAAACTGTAAAGGGTAACAACTAATCTTTATATAAAAAAAAGCAACAATTATAATGCAAAAAATAACGACATCTATGAGAATCAAAACAATTTCAAACTGTAGGTTAAAATAAATGTATTTTAAACCATAGATTAAACCAAATCACTACAATAAAAAAAGGGCAACAGCAAATTTTAGCGCGACTCCCATTAGGAAAAAGTTAAACTAAATTTGTTACAACAAACACCTTTTTAGATGTGCGTGTTTTTTTTTTTTTTGAATGAATATAGTTGGTAATGGCAAGAACTTTTGAGATTGGAATGTAAGAAATTGGAGATATTTGAACGAATTAACTTGGGTATTCGTTTTTTTGTTTGTTGAAAAATTACCCAGTAATTGATTTATTTTTTTAATTTGAAGTTGTATTTGCATGATGTTAGCTTACGAATTTGTTTTATATATATATATATATTATATATGTTGTGTGTGTCAGTTTTTCAACAATTTTTTTAATATATTTTTTATAAAATTTTAACAATTTCCAGTTGTAGAGAAAGAGATGGGATTAAATTGATATGTTTTAAAGTTTAGGTGTTGAATTACAAATTAACATTTTTTTGTCAATGTGTTGCATAATCAATATAAATAAGAATTAACGTTTCAATTATCAAATTATAACAAACCAACAACGTAAGTCATTAAATCATAACTTTTAAAATTTTGATAATTAGAATTAAACAAAATCAAAACAACAAAAAAAGATGATAAACGCATTTTTATCCAAAAAAAAACTTTTATCGCAGAGGTATATATAGAAAAGTATTAATTAAAATCTAACAAAAGTTATATTAATATGATTTTTTTGGTGAAATGATATGCTTACATTCATAAGTAATTATACATTAGGATGTGATAATATGTGCTTTATTAAAAAAAATTCTAAACTTAAATGGAACAAAGAGTATACATACTAACAGTCTAACACTAATAAAACCTAAATAATCCGTCAGAAAAATAAACAAACTTAACTACTAGAGTTATCCAACAATAGCAACGAACCAACAAATTTTGGTGCATACATATAATAAGTGACCTCAAAACTATCAAACCGTGCATGCTTGGCGAGAGTATCTGTCACCTGGTTCCCACTCCAGCAAATATGTTGCATATTGTCACGGGCCGCCAAACCGTGACCGAGCAAGCCGCACAACAAGGGGCTTAACCTAGCACACCACGTGCCTCACTCGACTGAGGGACCTGAGTCCACACCAACGTCGCACACCATGGGGTCATCACCAGCACCCCATGTGGCGTCCACAACCAAAGGAGCTGAGCTAGCACCCTTCACGCGCACCATAGGGCTGAGACAAGCACCCCATGTGTAACACCCCGGTTTAGGGGCTAGGTGAAAATAATATTTTAGTATTGTCTCGGGTTTCGATTTTAATATTTTATTTAATAAAGTAATGGTTTGGGCCTCGGGTTTTAAGATTTGGACTAATTTTAAATTGAGCCCAAAAGCCATGGATGGCACTATTGTGGTTTCCCTTTTTCTTTAAGGGCATTTTGGTCATGGAACATTAAAATTTTAAACATATATAAAATAAGGGGAGTCATCATCTTCTTCACTTCTCTTCCATTCCATTCCAACGTAAAAAATCTCTCTCCCTTTAGAGATACTATTTCATTCCATAACTCATCCGTTTTTGAAGATTTTTCAAAGGTAAGGACGTTTTTGACTTGTCCTTGTTATTCTCTACATGTTGATACCATTTGTTTTCATTTTTATACATGTTTTGAGATTTGAGGTTTGGAGGGTTTTGGATTCAAAAATGTTGTTTTTGAGGTCTTTAATCAAGCTTTCTATTTGTTTAAGTTATATGAGTTGTCTACACTCAAAAAGGATCAACAAAATCGATTTTTACAACGTTTTATGGAATTTTCGGATTTGGGGAAAAATGAGGTTTTGAGAGGTTTTAAGTTGAGTTTTGGGGATGTTTTAGGTGAAATTTTGATGGCTGATGATTAGGCTATATGTAAGTGTTGTTTTGGAGGCTTTAGGGAGTAAATTAAAGTTTGGAATCATTGGTTGAGGGGTGTTTAAGGGCTGCTCGAGATTATGGATTTTTGATGTTGTGTGCTTGGTATGTAATCGTGTTGGTTATTTTGGAATATGAACTGATTTGAGGTTATTTAAATTGTGTTGGAATGTGTAGAAACAAGAAAGTTTGTTGGTGAAGCTTCTAGGACAAATTGAGGATTTCGGAGTTGTGAGCTTGGTCTTCGATCTTCTTTTAGGTAGCAACGGTGAGTAGAATTGTTGAATTATGCATTGTGCTCGATATGGATTCTCTTGGGGTTGGGTGAGACCTTGAAGGGTCACCTAAACCCGTGTGTAAGCCTCTCTACTCTCATGTTGTTGTGGTATGATGAATGTTTATAATTCATGAGCTTTAAGTGCATTTGAGTGGTTAATTGTGTAGTTGAGTTTAGTTCGTGCCTCACGTGATGGTTGTCGTTGCTCCGGTGATGTGTAGTCCCGCCGGTAGCAAAAGTATAAGACTCTGGTGATGTGTAGTCCCACCGGTAGTCACTGGTTGGGTATTCCTTTGATGTGTAGTCCCATTGGAAACCCACTAGTTGAAACGGTGATGTGTAGTCCCACCGTACTTGTATGTTGGTTGTGCTTGTGCAAACCATGTGTGTTGTTGTTATTGAGATTGATTCTTGTGCATTCATTGTCTTCTTATATATAAACGTGTTTTGGAAAAACTGTGCGTTGTGAATTGTAGAGTCTCTCTCACTAAGCTATTTGGCTTACGCTCTCTTTGTTTCCAACGTGCAGATCGTTAGAGTTCGGAAGGCAAGCGGGTGAGGAAAGAGCTTTTGGAGTTCTCAAGCTAGTTACAAGTATGGTTTGTGTTTTGATAAATTGCCTAGACAATGGGGTATAGAGTTTAGAAAATTGTAATTAAGCTTGAGATGTTGCTTGTGTAAATATGTCTTAATATGTATGGCTTTTAAATGATTAAGGTTGTTTTGATGTCATGTCCTTTATGATATGTTGTTAATGCTTATGTTGATGGATTTGTAAACCATGTCTTGTGAATGATGTTCGTCCATGTTGGTGTCTTGTATGACTAAATTTTAGTTAATAGAGGTGGTAGGAATGCTTGGATGTGTCTAGGGAGGTCTTGTTATGCATTTAGAGTGTGAGTCTTATGTGTTTTTGATGAAATTAGAGTATTGCAAAGCAGGGCGTATCGATACGCTCAAGGGTGTATCGATACGGTCTTGCCTGCAGAACTCAGTTTTGGCTGGGCGTATCGATACACTGGGGTGTATCGATACGGTATCAACTCTCTGAAATTCAAGTCAGGCTGAGCGTATCGATACACAAGGGTGTATCGATATCGTCCCAACTCTCTGAAATTTAGAGGAGTGGGTGGGGTTTAGGTCGTATCGATACAAGGTTGTAGCGTATCGGTACGGTTCCATCTCGTTGACCTCTAAATGTTGACCGTGAGAAGCGTATCGATACGCTCAAGGGTGTATCGATACGGTCTTCCCTGAGTTGACTGAGAGGTTTGACTTTGGTCAAGGCGTATCGATACCCTCTGTAGGTGTATCGATACGGCCTGCTTAAAAAGGAGAATTTGGTTGTTTAATTGCATTTTTGTGGGTTTTGTATCCGTGTTTGTTCGCTGCATGTCCCATCACATAGGATTTATTACAGGCATCTAGAAAAAAAAAATAGGGTTGCTAACCGAGGGGGAACCTAAATTGGTTTTCGCTCGGTTTTCCCCGTGTAGCCCACTTGGATCGGTCATCCGGCCAGACCGGGACGAGGGGGTTACACCATGTGTTGTCCACGAGAGAGGAACCCGATGGAGCACCTTACACGCACCCAAGGGGGCCCAACCGAGCACCCTCCATGCTGCCAACACCATGGAGCCCGAGTCAGCACCCGACGTGCACACCAGGGGGCCTGGAAGAGCCCCATCCTAGTTGCCCAGACCCCTAGGGCCCAATTCAGCATCGAGCATGCTACCGATGGGATTTTGGATGAGCAAATTGGGCCTATCAATGCCCAATCCGCCTAAGAGACCAAGACACATAGTGAGTTCTCATGTTTTAACCAACACACATGGAAAGATATCACCCTTTGAGCCATACTTGGGGTAAGTATCCCTTGCCAACTCATGTGTGATGTCATAACCTTTGTAGCCAAGGCCTCATTATATTATGAGTGATCTCTTGCCATAACTAGGAGATAGCTATCTTAAGGATTCATCTATAGCCCTTGGATCAAATCACCTATGATCGTTGAATCGTAGGAAGTGAGGCTATAAATAGAGGCCTTCATTGTAATCCATTCCATCATTTTCGAGTATTCTTGAGTAAAGAGTTATATTTATCTTCACCTTGTTCTTTCTTCCTTGTTTTGCCTAGCTATTTCCCATTTTTTTCTCGAGCTTCTGCTATTCTAAACATTTTTGCTTAGCGATTGTGAAGGCTGACTTAGTCTTCGACTAAGGCCGCACGAATCAGCTAGTCATACTCTAGCCTCGTGACAATATGCACAACCCAATCACGCCTGCGAAGTTTATTTAGGTGCTTGCGAATATGATTAATTTATCAAAACAAACATATGACTCATTAATATTTTTAGAAGAGATCTAAACTCAACTGTAAAAATAATATTATTGAAATAATTTTATAAATCATGAAACATGAGAAAAAAATGTGTATGTAATTATTCATGTACGTAAAATCGTGTATGTGTGTATATATATATATAATGAGTGAACTTGAGTGAACAATGTATACACACTTTGCAGATAAAATGAGTGAAAGAAGCCTATATTTCTTCACAAAAATTTTTTCAATCCAATGGTGGAGCTTCTTCAAACCTGAACCTGGATTCCATCAAGCATTGTATTACATCGGACATGAATGCCAAACTATGCTCTGAATTCACTGCGGGGAAAGTAAAAGCAACCTTTCTTCAAATTCACCCTTCTAAGGCCCTAAGTATAGATGGTTATCCAGCCTCTTTCTTTCATAAATTTTGGCATATTGTTTATAATGATTTCATTAATTTGTGCCTTGATTTATTGGCTGATAGAGTGAATTTTAGTGAGGTTAACAAAACTGTAATTGTTTTGATCTCTAAACTAGATGAACCTAGCCTTATTATGCAATACATGCCTATTAGTCTATGCACTGTCATTTATAAATATGTTTCTAAAGTGCTTGTGAACAGATTGAAAGATGTTATGCCTATTTGTATTGCTGAGAATCAAAGTACCTTTATCCAAGGTAGATTGATTTCTAATAATGTGGTTGTTGCACATGAGTTAATGCATTATTTGAAAGGTGCTAGAAGTGGTCCCAATAAGGGTGCTGCTGTAAAACTGGATATGGAAAAAGCTTATGACAGAGTTGAATGGAATTTCTTATATGATGTGATGTTGAAACTTGGTTTTGCACAATAGTGGGTGGATTTGATTATGTCATGTGTTACTTCTGTTTTCTTATGCTTGAGAATTAATGGTAAACTGTCTAGTGAGTTCAGGCTAGGGAGGGGGATCCGACAGGGAGACACTTTGTCGCTTTATCTATTTCTGTTTTGCTCTCAAGGTCTTTCAGCTCTTCTTTTGAAAGAACAGGAAGAATAAAGAATAGATGGGATAAAAACAAGTATGCATGGTCCTTTGGTTAACATCTCTTTTATGCGAATGATAGTTTGCTATTCATTAAAAATTCTGTCCAGGAAACGAAAAGATTAAAAGAGGTTGTGCAGGTCTATGAGGAATCTTTAGGGCAGAAAGTGAATGTGGACAAATCCTTCATTTATTTTAGCAACGGGATGTCGGATCACAATAAAAGCCTTATTAGAGATGCACTTGAATGTAGGGAGTTACTTAGGGTGGAATAAGAATATGTTGTTTTTTGGTGGCCGAAAAGTTCTTTGTTGGTAAGAACAAAATCGATGTGTTGGGCTTTTTGTTCAATAAGGTGGATAAGAGAGTAAGAGGGTGGAATAAGAATATGTTGTCCTTTGGTGGCCGAAAAGTTCTTTTGGAAGCCGTGACTCAAGCACTCCCAACCTATACCATGGGATGTTTTCTCCTACCAGATTATATTATCGATCCCATTGTCACTATTATGTGCTCCTTTTGGTGGCCGGGCAAGGCAAATAAAAGAGGATGGGCTTATGTGGCTTGGCATAAACTTTGTAGGCCAAAGAAGTATGGGGACTTGGCTTCGAAGACTTAAAAATGTTTAATATGAATTTTCTTAGGAAACAAGTTTGGAGGTTGCTTTCATTCAAAGACTCTTTCTGTTATAAAATTCTATCGGCTAAATATTTCCCTAATAGTTCTATTCTAGATGCAAAGACCCATTACAAACCTTTTTTTTGTATGGAACAGCATTTTCAAGGCAAAGGAACTGTTGAAGGAGGAATTTCATGCTATAATTGGTATCAACAGTCAGATTCATGTGTTTAAAAAAATGGGGAGGAGACTCGGTAATTACTTTGTAAGGCAATTATCTTGATGGTTCCATCCAACCTGTTGTTTGTGGAGAGTTCATTGTACAAGATAAAGCTAGATGGGATGCTAGGAAAGTTAAGAGTGTATTCTCTCCTGTGGATGCAGAGAGAATTTTGGGTTGCCCTATTGCTCCAATTCAGAGGGATATTTTTGTTTGGGATCACCATTCCTCTGGCATCTTTACTACTAGAACAGGGTATAACTGGATCTAAAAATAGAAATATGGATAGAGACCTCTATCCCTTATTGGTGAAAAAATTGCCGCAACACATCTTGGCCTTGGTTTGTGTCCACTTTGCACCAGGGAAACTGAATCTCTTCTTCATGCCTGTAGAGATTGCCCTGCTATTCAATAAACTTTTGTTTATTGTGGTCTATCGAACATAATCCCTATAGATTCGGTAAACAGTTGTAAGAGATGGTTAGAGCTTTGTTTGGAGGTTTTGGACAAGGATCGGTTTACCTTTCTTATGGTGTTGATTTAGAACCTGTGGAATATGAGAAATCATTTAGTGCATAAGTCTATTTTGTTGTCGGTTAGAATTGTTGTGGAATATGCCCAATTGCTTGTGAATGACTTCGTAGCTGCCTTTGATCATAATGCTCCCAATGTTACTTGCAACAGGTTCTTTAGATGAAAGTGCCCTCCTAAATTAGTGTTCAAGATAAATATTGATGATGCCTTTATTCTTGAAATCGGAGCATCTGCTTTTGGAGTTGTGGCCCGAGACGAGCATGGGCTTATGGTGGATGGACATGCCCAAGTCATTTTGGGAACCCTTACTGCCGAACTTACCGAGGCGTGGGCATTCTCAGAAGGCATCAAACTAGCGACCTCTAATGGGTGGAGCAAGGTGATCATTGAAGGTGATTCCATAGAGTGATCAACAGGTTACTCTCAGATGGTCCTGATCACTCTTTAGCCGCCATTTTTCTGAAGGAGGCTAAGCTTATCCTTAGGTCACACTCTGATTTTTCTATTTCACATGTAAGCCGAGAGACAAATAGAATAGCTCATTCTCTAGCTCATTGGAGCTTTACTTGTATCGTGCCTTTTTATTTTTCAGTTGAGGTGCCAGACTGTGTGGCTAATGATCTTGTAAACGATGCTATTTATGGTTGTTAATGAAGTTTTATGTCTTTCCCTAAAAAAAACTATATTTTGATAAATAAATTTGTGTAAAAATATATTTTACGATCCTACTTTAAAATCTAACACCTAAACCTTAATTCTTAATTTTTTACAATTGCACAACTTGTATATTAAAGTTTTTTTCGTCTTTGTTTCAATTTTATTTTCTTTACAATTTCAAGTAACTACTTGGGGTTATTAGAATCAAGGTTGTATCTGGGTTAGGCAGGAGGGGTAACTGCCCAGGACCCAAATTTTTATAATGAATCATACATATTTTTTATAACAATGATAAGGCCCAATATTTCACAACTTGTTATTAGGAGTCTAATTTTTTTCCTAACATTTATAAGAGGCCCAAATTTTCCTCAATATTTATTGTTAGGGGTCCACTCTTAAGATTTATTTATTTTTTCTAATATTTGTTATTAATTACTTAATTTTTTCTAATATTTATTACTATGGGCATACTCCTAAAATTCAATTTTTTAATACTTATTATTAATGGTTCAATTTTTTCAATATTTGTTATTATGGCTCTAATTTTTTTTTAATATTTGTTGTTAAGGTCATACTCTTAAAGTTTATTTATTTTTTAATACTTGTTATTAAGGGTTTAATATTTTGGATACTTGTTTTGGGGCATTTTTTGTTCAATATTTGTAATTATGAGCATACTATTAAAATTCGATTTTTTAAATTTGTTATTAAGGCACAATTCTTTTCAACACTTGTTATTATAGACATACCCTTAATTTTTTTCAACACTATCGGGGACATGAGTTTAAATAACGGTCCGCAACAACGATCGTTATATAGTGGTAGCGACATCGTCCGAAACTGCGATATTCACAACCGTTATGTCCACAATAGTATATGTTATTTAAAAAAATTCACAACCGTAATACTCGCAGTGACCGAAAATGCGACTACAACCGTAATTTAAATCCACTATTAAAAGTTTAATTTTTTAATTTACCTTAAGGGGCGTTTGGTTCGTGGAAAAGATTATTACCTGGGGGAATGATCTTTTCTGGAATCACATACCCACGTTTGGTTGGAGAGCATTCCCTCCAAGGGGTAATATTGCATTCCCAACAATAACATTTTTTTCATTAAATGGTGGAAATGTGATTCCCTTGTATTTCTTAGGTATTTGTCAATTCCCTCCCTTATAGACCATATTGCCCCTAAATTAATGAATTTTGTTCATATAGATCCTTTGTTGAATTTAATTAGATGATTAAATATGTATATTTTAAATTAATTAAATATTTTTATTCAATATTAATTTAATATTTAAATGGTGTTACACATATTTAAATATTATTTTAATATTTGTTGTATTTTTATTAATATATTATTTATGATGTTTATATGGTATATGTCGGGATAGCATATTGTTTGAAAATTAATAAGTTAAAGACTTTATATTTTTAATTTTATTCTTTGATTTATAAGATGCTTACCATCTTATTAAATATTTTAGTAGGTTAAACTTATGATGTAATTTATTATTGGTATTCTACAACATTGAGATTTATTTTATTATTTACTTTAATTTACTTGACATGTCACAAGTAATAAAAAAACTAAAAATTTTGTACATATTAAACGTACATTTAAAAATTTACAAAAATATTTTAATAGAGGATAACGAGGGTAAATAAATATAAAATATTTTTTTGAATAGTCTAAAGGTGAACAAGGTAATGTTTAATATGTAACATTCCCAAAAATAATATGTCAGGTAATGTAACATTCCCAGTAATATGTCAGGTAATGTTATATTTCGAGAATCTTATTCCCAAAAATAATCTTACATTCCGTAAACCAAACGTACCCTAAAGTCACTAAAATCTCAAAAACTGGCCTACCTGAAATTTAGCAAGTACCAAACCCGAATTCAAAATGAAGTACAAGTAGCGTTATGAAAACAAAGCCACGTCAATTATATGTAAAAACGAATCATATACTACTAAATACTAATCCATAAAAGCAAATAACAAGGTCAAAAAGGGAAGATGCCAGCTTGCTAGATAGAGCCTACCCGTATTTGTAGCTATCTTGCAGCTGATCAACTTCACCCGTCATTTCCTAGATTGGCAACCAACAAAAAGGCCCGATGAGATAATAATACCCATGAGAAATTAGGCCTAATGTTGGGATTCCAAACATAAGAATCTTGATACTATATTACTAGCTAAAATTCAATGACAAGACTTACTACTGGAAGCATCCAAGTTTGTTGTCTCCATATTTGTTTATATCAATATATTAGGTGTGTGGATATCCAAACATAACGAAATTTTTAGCATCATTTCGTGGACAAAGATATCATACACACTTTATATGTAGGTGAAATGTGATTGAGCGAAGTATTATTGAGGGAAAGAAGAATTATTTAATATGAGATATTTTTTTGTTCGAAATGTGATTGAGCAATGTATTGGTATGTTGAAAAAAAAAATTTACTATATTGAGAGAGATGCTCAATTATCCTCTTAGAAAACAACGTTGTATACCGAAAGCATGTTGTACTGTGCATAATTTTATTAGGTTGAAAGCTGAAAAGGATGAATTGTCTAATGAAGGTGAAAGAGAAAATGAACAAGAACTAGATGATACGGAAGAAACTTATTATGGTTCGAACGAGAAACACATCACATTTAATATGTCACAAACTGTTGAGATGACTCAAGTTAAAGACAAAACTGCAACATTATTATGAATTAATTATAGGTAGAATTAAAAATCCAAAAAAAGTCATTAGGAACACATTTTACATTATTCTTATTAAGAATAAAAATTATTTTTTATTGATTTAAAACTTGTTTATTTAATTATATTTAATTTATTATATTTTTAATATTTTAATTTAATTTTTCACCTAAAAATATTTTTATTTTTATTTAATTATTTGATAATTACTTATTCAATTTTATTTTAAAAAATTAGATACCAAATACCGTGCATGCCATATTTTTCCTATTAGGTTTGGTGGAAATGAAAGGAACTAGTCTTAGCCTCTTGGGCGTTAGGAGAGAATGAGAGATATGGGATATTTTCCCTAATAGGTCGAGCTGACTCACCCAATAGAACTTAAAAGAGAATGGGAGGTGTGAGATTATAGAGCTTTTGAGAGCTTCAGTTTTTGAGGAATATGGGCCTTTGCTAGATTGCTTTGTTTTAGGAAATTACTCTGTATTCAAAACATTGATGAAATATTTTAAGGATAAATATTCTATACACAGGCGGTGGAAACTGAAAGTTTCCACAAGCGCATTAGTTTTAAGGTATATAGAGTTAGTTTAGGGTATAGAGTTTAGGGGTTTAGATGTAGGTGTTAGAATTTAGGGATAGTTGTTTCAATTTAAGGTTTAGGGTTATAATTTAGGGTTTATAGGTTAAAACCTAAATACTCACCATATTACCCTAAAAACTAAACCCTAACCTATAAACCCTAAATTATAACCCTGAACCTTAAATTAAAACAACTATCCCTAAATTCTAACCCCCTACACCTAAACCCCTGAACCTTATACCATAAACTAACTCCCTATACCCTAAAACTAGGGTGCGTGTGAAAACTTTCAGTTTCCGCCGCCAGTGTATATGATATTAATTCATATTTTAAAATCAAGTATTGGATGATTGCAAAAACAGGCATCTGAACAATCACTACAACTTTACATGTAAAAAGTTGGGAGGGTCCACTAACTCATTGCCAGAGATGAATTTCAATATAATATGCACATGAATGTATACATGTAAAAGGATGCCAAGATGATTGGGAGGACCATATCCCTCTCTTGCTTTAATGTGGCACCTCCGCTAGTATCAGCTGAGAAAACGACTCTAATCTCTGATTCTTTGTCTCCAATGCTCAAGAAATGGGACCCTTCATGTACCACCATTACACCATCTTCATTTGCACTGCTAAGATGCTCACAAGGGCTCAACTCAAATTTGATTTCAGCTTTTCCCCCTGCTTTCAGATCAACACTGTTGAATCCTACCAATTGTTTTATTGGCCTTCCATTGCCAGCCTTTGCTTGCCTCACAAACAGCAACACTGCATGCTTACCGTCCATCTCGCCATCGTTCCGAACCCCCACTGTGATTGGGAACTTGCTGTTTTCACAAAGTTCAGTTCCCATCTCCGAAACTGACTTGTATCCCAGAGCTATTTTATCACTTGATTGATTGTTTAGATAAACCTTATCTTTTGTTAGAGGGAGAAATTCATAGGAATAGTTCGAGTAGCTGAGACCGTAGCCGAATTCGAAAACCTTTGGCCCTTGGTAGAATCTGTAAGTGCGTCCAGGATAGCCTGAAGATGGTTCAGGACGCATTCTCATGTCTGTCATTGGTATTTTAGTCAAATTTTGTGGATACCAAGTAATTGGTAATCTTCCCCCTGTATACACAATTGCATTTCTAATCTATTTATCATTCAAATAAAGGAAAGTAATTTTATTCATACAAACTTGGTAACTGAAACTTCACCTGGATTATGATCACCAAATATAATTTCTGCTAAAGCTTGTCCTCCGGCTTCACCCGGATAGCCAGCCCATATAATGCTCCCAATGTTTTGATCATTCTTGGCAAAGGATATATCTACTGGTCCTCCACAAAGAAGCACCAGGATGACAGGCTTATTTGCAGCACTTGCAATGCTGGTAATGAGTTTCTGTTGGTTTCCAGGAAGAACCAAGTCGACACGATCATGAGATTCCCTCTCTTGTGTTTGATCCAATCCCATTACTAATACCACCTTGTCTGCTCCTTTCACCATCTTGATCGCTTCGTCAGTCGAATCGGAAGAACAGTTAACTGTGCTACAACCTGGGTGATAGTTGATGTTCTCGACATAGCTCTGAAATGCTTGCAATGGGGTAATAGGTTTGCAAGGAGGGCCTGCATAGTTTCCAACAAGTGTTTCAGTAGAATTGGCATTAGGGCCTATTACAGCAAGGGAAGTAATTTCTGTTTTTGCGAGTGGAAGTAGTCTGTTAGTGTTTTTCAGAAGGACAATGCCATTGCGAGCAGCCTCGAGAGCAAGATTCAGGTGTTCTTGGGAGCAGACTTGGTCGGAACCGATGTTTCCAAAAGGCTGTTTAGTTGGATTTCCATTGAAAAGCCCCAGCCTCATTCTGATTGAGAAAAGGTTGTGAAGTGCTCTATCTATATCAGACACTGACACCTTTTTCTTTTCGACAGCTGATCCGGTGTAGTTCTTCAAATATTCACCACAGTCCAAGTCCATTCCTGGTAAGATGTATGATTAAAACTTTAGATGATCTTATTAGCTAGCATCCCTAAACTAGATTCACAGCGGGACTGCTGTAGTACTTAATCTACCACAAGTTTAAAATACAGAGTTGATTTAAAATAACTAGAAACAAAAGGCCAAATCTATTTACCGGCCTTAAGAACATCGGCAACGGCATCCTCCGGTTCTTTAACATATCCTTGTTCATCGTAAATGATCGAGACAGCATCACAGTCTGAGGTGATGTACCTGGATAGTTTTTGAACCAAACAAAGTGTTATCTTTCTGAATGACCTTGAAAATTTTTCTATATGAATATTTCTTTTTTATTACCCATTGAAACCCCACTGTCCTCGAGCTGTTTTTGACAACAGATTGTAATCTGCACAGTTTGGAACTCCATTAACACGATTGTAAGCACACATTACCCCACTGGCTTTCCCTTTCTCTATACAACTCTGAAAAGGAGGCTGATATGTGTCTGCTAAATCCTGTACAGTTACCTAAACAAAATCCAGAAAAAATACTAATCAGCTGATAATGCACTTCATAGCTGAATGATTCCAGCAAATTAGTTTAAAGTTTAAACACAAAGGAACAGTACTAATGAAATGATAATTATAATATCTGAAAGGAAAAACTTACATTAGCGTTAAAGACGAATCGGTTAATTCCTTTCCAGTTATCCAAATCATAAGCTGTGAAATGCTTACAACAAGCTGAAACTTGAAGATTCTCACCAAGCTTACCACCTTCAAATGAGTCACCTTGTATTCCTCTCACAAATGAGACTGCATACTTTCCTGCAACCAATGGATCCTCACCAGGTGTTTCTTGCCCTCTTCCCCACCTTGGGTCCCTGAATATGTTAATATTTGGTGTCCAAAATGTCATGCCTCTTGCTTGTCCAGCGTTATATACTCCTCTAGCTTCTATTCCAATTGCCTGTTAGTAGTCACACAATGAAAATGATATATTATCTAAATCTTGTTTGAGCTATGCCTATGCACTTGTAATTAAACTAGTTTTCTTCTTAAAAAGATCGAAATATCTTTCGATTATAATACTCTTGGGGTTGACATTAAAGCAGACAGATAGAATACCAAGTAATAGGACTTGCCTGGCCAATGCGATACCATAGATAAGGATCAAATGAAGAAGCAGTGAGGATGACTTGTGGGAAACTGGTGGCAGATTGAATTGTTCCATTGAAACGGATACCTTGGCTTATGTTGGCTATGAAGGCAACCCCATGTAAGGCCTCGGACCACCACTCATAGCCAGGGATGCCGAGTCGTGGAACCGCGGCAGCAGTGTTAACAAGTTGAGATATTTTCTCATCTAATGTGAGCCTGGAGACGAGGTCTTGAACTCTTTGGTTAATGGGAAGTGTAGTTTTGCAGAAAGGGTAGGATTTGGTTAGTGGATCAGACGAGTCACATGAGAACGGAGGCTGATCAGTGGACTGAGCCGAGCCGAGCACGAGCGAACACAAGTGAACAAGTAGAGACAGGTTCAGGAGCTTCATTTTCCGAGCTGATAAACGATGCATGGGATTCTGGTTTGTGCACAGCATGTTCCTGGCAATCAAAGTGGATTGTTGTTTGGTTCTCAAATATTTCATTGTTCATTGACTAACGAGAAATGGTTTGTGAGTACTTTTGTAGATGAAGAACAAAGAAAACGAAATTTTACTTGTATAGGTTGCAAATAAAGCAATATCGGCTTCCTTAGGAGTAAAGTATCAATTTCCAAGCAAGGTGTTTTTTCACCTTGAGTGATTAGATGGTTCATAAGCAGAGTTGTCGAGATCCAGGGGGGCCATTTGAAACTTCCCTTTCATTTCTCATGATATTGCCATTGTAGTTTGGTCACCAGAAAACATCAAAGCCATTAGTTTGTAGTTTGGTTAACCAGAAACAATAAAGCTATTAATTCGGTCCTTTTCTAATGTGGTTTTCAAGCTTTTCTTATTATTATTTGATATAAAAAAAATTACACAACCCTTTCTTATTTAAATTATACAGCCTAAAATTTAAATTTTTAAACCAAACAATTTTAAATCTTAAATTCTAAATACTTAAATCATAAACCCTAAACTCTAAATTTAATATCTATACAAATTGTGTATCAAAATTTTTATTTATTGTTATTTTCTTGGCAGCTACATTATTATATTAACATATATAATGAATATCAAAATTTCTCTCGAAGCCTAAGAGAAGTCAATGCATTATCATAACCACTCAATCTATTATGTAATTTCTTTAAATAAGATAAAAAACGAATATATATATATATATATATATGGATTAATATCATATACACTGGCGGTGGAAATTGAAAGTTTCCACAAGCGCCTTAGTTTTAAGGTATAAAGAGTTAATTTAAGGTATAAGATTTAGTGGTTTAGGTTTAGGGGTTTAGAATTTAGGGATAGTTGTTTCAATTTAAGGTTTATAGGTTAGGATTAGGGTAATATGGTGAGGATTTAGAATTTAACCTACAAACCCTAAATTATAACCATAAACCTTAAATTAAAACAACTATCCCTAAATTCTAACCCCTACACATAAACCCCTAAACCATATACCCTAAACTAACTCCCTATACCCTAAAACTAAGGCGCTTGTGGAAACTTTCAGTTTCCACCGCTTGTGCATAGAATATTTATCATATATATATATATGTGTGATTTTAAACTTATTGTTTATTTTATATTTTTTTGTATTTTATGAGCTATGAAATTTTCACAAGTTAAATTTAAATATTTTTTAGCCAAATATATTTTTTATTTTATGAAGTAGAGATATTATATTCTCAAGATAAATGTTAGGATTCAAATTCATACGAGATGAGGTAACATTTTTTTATCAAAACTAGATGAGGTAACATGAACATCCTATTCCTCGGCCACTTGATCAATTAGTGGATCTCATCCAAATATATTTTTATTAAATGTTTAATATATTTAGTATTTATTTAATATTTAAATTAAGTTATTTAGGTGTGGCTTTTGTATTCAATTTTGGGCTAAATGTTGGGCCATTGTTCGGTAGGCTTGGCAACCAGAAGTATAGCTCACTAAAACTTGTCTCCATTTCGTTTTGATTTTACACCGCATAAAATTTAATCTTTCACAAATCACACAATCGGTAAAGACCTACACATTTCTTTGTATGATATATAGTTTCTAAAATAATAATATAACACTTGCTAGTTGCTAATTCCTATCATCCTTAGGTGACTTAATTAATGAAATCAAGTTGTTGTGTTTTAATTTTAAGTCTTTTATTTTTAAATACGTAATAAAATTGAATAAAAAAATCTATTCATCGCTTTGTTAATTTTATTACGATAGATTTTATTAATAAATCTTGTCTCTTAATTATATTGACCCCTGACTCTATAGATATTTTGAATATTGAATGACCATTGTGTTTTACTTCACGCCAATAATTCCACCATTATCCATTAGAGAAATATAATAAACAAAATTATTTTATATTTGTTTTACATTCATAGAGATAAGGATATAATGCATGTGGGTAGTGGGCATTGTAAGTCTTGTCTGGGTTGCTTTGACGATTGTTTAGTATTCATTTCGAAATTGTGGGGTTTAGTAGAGTAAAATATTTTATAAATAATATAGATGAATTAAACCTTTTCAGTTAAAATTAAAAAAAAAATTAAATAATTTCCATGTTTCTATTTTTCACTTATCATGTTGATAGGATAATTTTTAATAAGTGATTTTTTTTATAAATTTTAATTTTAATTTTATTTAGAGGGGAGAGGAAAACTCTAAGGGAAAGAAGAAATTGTTTCTACCAGGTCTAAAAGTCATGACATAAGGGAATGTGAGGGGAAAAAATGAACAATTTGGCCAACTGCTCGAATTATGTACCATTTTTGTTTTTACGTTTGTAGAAGGTCAATTTTTTTATAGGTAAACTTGGGATCACTAGTAAAACTCAAATCTTCTTGAGGATATATATATATAATTAGGATTCACTTAAATTATGTAAAATTTAATTTTTTATATATTTTTTGGCCTGTCGGATGAGAGTAATAAATGACTAAGATTATTTTATTATCTTTTTTCAAGTGATAATCTTTAAATTTCTTACTATTAATCTCAACCATCCATCTACTTACATCTAATGATCCAAAAAATATGTAAATTTTACCTAGTGTAAGACCTCTTATGTATATATAGGCTTGACTTCTCAAAGTTGGAAAGGTCAGGGAAGAGAAAATTGTCCAACTATCACATAATAAAAAAGTGTGTATATGTGTCCATATTTGTAATATTCTCGAGAATATATACTGTTGTATTAAAATTTTAATAATATTGATGTAATGAGTTAATTTGATGTCGATTTAATTATTAAATTTATGTAAAAATCTTACAAGCTTATTAACGTTAAGATAATGTTTAAGTATTTTTATACTAAGCACCGACTCTAAAAACAATTTATGTCATTTTTTTGCTTCAAGATATTTATACATTATTAAAATAGTCGACTCATATCAATTTAATTTATTTTGCCTACACACCCTTATATTATTTTATATTTTGAGTTTATTTACATCATTATTTTTTACCAACTTAAAGATAAGGTGGGGTCTGAAGGTTTGATTCCAACGAAATGAGTTTGTTTTATGGTGGACCAAATACTAAGCTTTGGAGTTTAAGCTTTGTAACATACTAATGTTGAATGGTGAAACCGTGTTCAAAAGCCTTGCTAGTCCCCAACCAAAATTGGGCCCATCTATCCGATTGATTTTTTTTTTATCAATAATCTACCCAATTGAATTGATAATTAATTAAAACTGGGCCCCTCCTAAAAATTTAAATTTTTTATATGATCAAAAAGTTTTTACTCCATTATTTTTAAAATTTTATAAAATCTATTTTTATATTTTTTATATTTTTTATTATAAATCTATTTTTATTTTTTTAAAAATTTTATAAATTTATCATCTTACATAAAATTTTGCGTTCGTCCATAGGGATGGCAGACGGGTACAGTTTCGCGGATTCCGCACCCGCCCCAGTTGGGGTGGGGATGGGTATGAGTTTGGTGGGTAGTGGGCGGGTGTGGATGTAAAAAGTCATACCCGTCGCGGGTAGTGGGTAGGTGGTGGATTTAAGACCTTACCCGCCCCGCACCCGCCCGCCTCGCACCCGCCCGCCCCGCACCTGTCTTCCCCGTATGCTACCCACCATATTATGTGGCTTTGAAGATATTTGATTCAGTATAAAATTTGTTTTTTTCATTCAAATTTCAAGTTCATTGCTTTAGTTCTTTGCACTGTCTTATCCTCAGATTTCTCACATAATAACTAACTTACACCGGTGTAAATTAGTCATAGTTAGTTAGCTATGGTTCAGTAGAACTTACACCGGTGTAAGTTAGTTATTATGTGAGAAATCTGAGGATAAGACAGTGTTAGGGTCGGGGGCGTTTTAAATGACGAAAGAAAACTCCATGGGGCACATTAAACGCATCCAAAGTTCAGGCACCACATTGAACTTTCTGTCAAAGTACATGGGGCATTGGTGCCATTATCCCTTCATGTTTTATGTGATATGGTTGCTACCAGGCGGGCGGGTAGGCGGGTACAGACGAGTATAGGCGGGTATAAGCGGGTACGAGATGGGTAATGGGTATCCAATTGGGTGGTGGGTGTGGGGATAGATTTAAGAATATACCCACATGGGCGGGTGTGGATTTGAAAATTATACCCGCCGTGGGTGGTGGGTAGGTGGTGGATATGAAAATTTTAGGTGGGTATGGGGATGGGGGAGGGGATATCCACACCCGCCCCGCCCATTTGCCATCCCTATTCGTCCATGCCTTTGCATCTAATCCATTATTTTTAAAATCTGGAAACATTTATTTGGATTCCATTTCAACCACTCTAAGTCTCTAATATTGATTACAATATAGATTTGAGTGCAATGAAAACGATGTTTTGGAACAATTTTGTTACAGGACTCGACAAAAAAGCTTCTTGTCATTTCCTATTTGTTAATTTTTTCGGTAAAATATTAGATTCTTTTTGTCAAAAGTAGTAAAAGCTTTTTTAGGCGTAGGAAGTGATATTGCCATATTAGAGATATATATTCATGGTCGAAGATTGGTCGTAAATGGTAAAATTGCGAATAAATTTCTTTAGGGATTATAAAACTATAGAATAATACATAATAGAATTTCTATGCAATTGCAGCAGCTTCAAAGAAAGATGACCGCCATGCCCATGCACTTCAACCACCCCCATTGCCGCCACATCGAAGACTTTTACCGCCGAGCCGGTGGTTGCTGCTTGAACTTCGTAGAAAGTGGATCAATGAGTAATTTGATAGAAATTAAGCCAAATATCTAAACCCACCCCACAAGTGTAAAAGGAAAAAAAGTGAAATTCAATCGTCTTTCGTCATAGTTACGTTAATTATATAAAAAAAATGGATGGTAGCTTGAAATCATATCAGCACTTTTATTGGTACGATGGATGAGCGGCGAAGGTTAGTGATGTTGAGATCGGTTAGTTAAGGAATGTGATGTTTTTTTTTTTATAAATATTTTTAAAGTTAATTTTTGTACGAATTAAATTATTTCTGGTTTCATTAAAGTATTTTTTATTGTTTTTTTTAAATAATTTTGGTTTTTTTATTTAATAGGATTGGGAAAGTATAATTTTAAAGCCGTTATTTCATATATTATGCTGTATCCTATCATTGATTCAATAGGCGCATTCTTCTTCAATTTTTTTAATTGCTTAATTGGCGGAGACATTATTTTATGTTAGATGTCGATTGTCGATAATTTATATTTCTTTTATTATTTTTTATTTGATTTTAGTTATTTTTTTACACATTTTATTGTGCTTTTTTCTGTATTTGTCATACGTTTTTCTGTTTTTATGGCTCGTTTTAAGGTTATTTTTACGAGTTTTTTTATGTTCGTACGGTGATTCTCACGACGGTTATTATTTTTATTCGTGTTTATCGGTGGTCACGTAGAGTTTAATCCCCTTTTGAGTTGTTTGCCTATGTAATCTATAGCATATTGTCACTTTTGGGAATAAGCGTGAAAGATGGTTGTCGATTTTGAGGATTTCATCTAGTTCGTATTTTAACAATTCCCCATAAACCCTTCCTATAGTGGACCGTAAAAAAAATTTGGTGCAAAGAGAAAGTATTTAACCAGTCAAGTGCAACACTTATATTTTTAAATTTTTTTTTTGGATGTTTAACTACTCATATTTTGTTATGTTCTGGTTATACTTTTGTTTATCAATAAAAGTGTGGTTGATGTGTTAAACAAATAGAAGCTATAAAATAACAAAAAAAAAAAACTCACTGCAATTATAGTGATCGTGAATGTTCTACTACAAGGGCCCGTAGATTTGGTGCAGAAGGCATTGAGAGCTAGCAAAAAGCGGGCAGATAATGGAGAAATGACCCCACGGTCACCCCTTTTTAATTTCCGGTTCTGAACTCCACCCTCTACTTTTTGCAATCAAAGCCAAATTAGTCGCATTTATTAAACAATGTATTTTTAATTAAATTATTAGTTTAATGAAAGTGATTTTAGAATTCGAATCATGCAAGTTCGATTATGTTTTTTTTCTTCTTCTTTACGCTAGTCAGTTAAGTTAAGTACGATGTTTTCTACGAAATTAATCATACTTTGAAATTTCGTGAAAGGATGATTTTTACGTATGAAATATTTAGGGTAAATTTCCTAAATGGTCACCAATATTTTAGAGTATTTTCATTTTTGGTCATCTAAAATGTCCTCTCAATTTAATCACCGCCTTTAGGGAAATCGTTCATTTTAGCCGTTTGAATATTCCTTCACGGCATTAATGGTATATTATTCAATTGGTCACCATATTTTTGAACCAACATATTGTTTATGCTTGTTTGTTTATTTAAAGCCTATTTATGTCTGTTTAAAATTTCAAAAATGAAGCAAGCATATTGGCCATTTGACCAATTTGTTCATATTTGTTTTTTCATATACTCTTAGGTCATGAGTTCTAGACTCACTATGAGTATCCCTTCCCAAAGTCCCCTCCTCTCTTGGTAAAATTGGTATTAGAATTAGGATTTGTAAAAAAAAAATCAAAAATGTAATTGTGTTTGCTTATATAAAACTATATATATATATTCATGTTTGTTTGATGTTTACGAACATTAAACGAACATTTTTAATAGATTCAATATCATACATAATTGAATATGCCCACAAACAATTACAAAAATATTTACAAATAATAAACAAACACACCGCAAATAATTTTTATTATTTTATTTTTAGATATAATAATTAAATATAAATATTAATAATTAGGGTAAACTACATAAATGGTCACCAAACATTAGGGCAGATTCATTTTGGTCACCGTACTTTTAAAATATTTGATAAAGTCACCCAACTTTTAGTTTGATTTTAATATAGTCATCGAACTTTTAGTTTGCATTCAATATGGCCCCTTCCGTTACCTTCCGTTAGTCGTTGACGTTCCTTAATAAAAAAATGGGTAAACTACACCAATCATCATTCAACGTTCTTCTCACTCCTATTTTGGTCACTAGAGTTTAAAAATTTTCAATTTAATAACTTAACTTTCAAATTGTTCATATTTGGCCACTCGCAAATGACAAGTTTATACAAATAGAAATATTCAATTAATCCTTAAAAATAGTTTGGTTAATTGGTAAATTCAGATTGTTCAATTTTTTATCTTATATTGTACCAAGTAAATTAGATAATCTGTTAACCAGTTAACCGAAATATTTGATTCTAGAAGTGATTTTTTATTTTGTTTATTAAAATATCAAATATGATAATATGATAAATTTAATAATTGTTCGGTTGTAATAAAAGTATGAAAACAACTGGAAAGGTAAGAATTGAAAGTTCACAACTATTAATCCTACCAGAGCCAAAACTTTAAAAAAAAATCAGAATGATATTAAAATACTAGAATATAAGATATTGTAATGCATAAAAATTAGAAATATTGTATATAATAGATCAGATCGGTTAATCAAATTTGCTTAAAACTGTGAACCGTAATCGAATCAAAATAATTTATTTTAAAAATTTGTACCGAAATCGGGTTCGATTAATTCTTAAAAATCATTTTGGTTAATTGCTAAATTTAGATTATTCAATTCTCGATCTTATATTGTACCAATTAAATCGGATAATCGATTGACCGATTAATTGGAATATTTCATTCGATTAATATTTTTTACTTTGCTTATTAAAATATCAAATATGGTAATATGATAAATTTAACAAGCAAAGTAAAAAAAATCATTACCTGAGTTTTTTTAAAGTTAATCGATTTTTTATTTGTATAACCATGTCATTTGAGAGTGGCCAAAATATGAACAATTCGAAAGTTAATTTATTAAATTGAAAATGGTTAAACTCTAGTGACCAAAATAGGAGTGAGAAGAAAGCTGGGTGATGATTGATGTAGTTTACCCATTTTTATTAAGGAAAAAAACAAACATGAAGTGGTAAGGGGAGGGACCTTATTGAATTCAAACTAAAAGTTGGGTAACCTCATCGAATATTTTAAAAGTACGGTGACCAAAATGAATCTACCTTAAAAGTTCGGTGACCATTTATGTAGTTTACCCTAATAACTATACAAATAAATAAAATGAACATAGATATTTTAAATTCTATTTTATAGAAAAAATCAATTTTTTTTTTTGAAAGGTCAAAAGGGCCTCATTAAAAACCCCTTCCTAGTGAAGGGGAAAAGAGTGCCCCACTACTTTTATTGATCGAATACCATTGTCTTTTACAGTTACATCAAAGCCATCCATACCAAGCCATATTACAGGACAACCCATAGTACAAACAGAAAAAAAAAAGAAAACGACCAAGTCCAAATACATGACGAACTAATGTTCAACCAATACCATTCCTAGCCAATGAGTCTGCAGCAACATTGCACCTCCTAGGGACCCATTTGATCAGGACGCCACGACCACGAAAAGCCAAGGCGAGATTCGTGACTTTGTCTATCAGCATAGAGGGGGGGGGCAACCTTCGAATTCAGCCAATCAACCACAACCCTACAGTCGCTTTCGATTATAATTCGAGCCAACCTACCCCAAATAGAGCTGATGGCCTTATTATACCCGATAATAACAGCTTCTAATTCAGTAAAAAATCAATTTTAAATAAATTAGTATGTTCGAGAACATAAACAAACTGAATACAAATTATACTCAAATTTGTTGTTTTGTTAAACAAACATTTTTTTGTACTCGTATATTTAACTCAACAAACTAATATAAAGCGGACAATTCACGAGTAGTTTTCAAACGCCCTCTATTTGTTTAGATGTGTAATTAGACTAAAAATTTTAAGTACTAAATTGAAACATGAAATTAAATTGAGATACCAAAACACATATATACCAAAAAGAGAACACGGCACACCAAATTCAAAGTCCATTTTTTTTAATAGCTACCATGATCGTTACTCGTGGACTCCAGAATACAGAAGGAAAAGTTGGTCCCACTCGTAAAATGTCACGTCAAGGGTCTTGTGGAGAATGAAAATGCCATCCAGCTATTAACAAACAAGGCTTTATCTTTAAGGAATTAGCATTTTGCCCCTGAAAAGTCAAATTAACATATGGGAAACGAATTTACAAAGCTCTCTCCTTCTCTTAGGGGATGAAAATGTAAAAAGGAGAAAAGGTAAAAGCAAAAAACGAAAACAAATGGGAGGACGGCGGGGGAGATGAACTGACTCAAATGTTCAACTTTAATCAAACCAATTGGCTATTCAGACTTGACTTGAGCGTTATCCTAATTTTAAACATAAAACAAAACCATATGACTCGACCGTGACTTTTTCATTGGATGATTGAACAATTACTTCCGGCTGTGTTGGGATGCAAACATTTTGGAAAAACGTTTTGTGGAAAAACAGACAATATTTATTAATTCAATCAACATTAATAGTCAAATTATATGAACTTAATAAAAATATTTACAAAAGGTTACATTAATTTAATATCATATGCCAAAAGAAACTAATATATTGATATAATATTTATCTTATCTAAACTTAAAAAATAGAGGACAATAAGAGCAAGCTCATTTGGTCAGTTGGTTAAGTTGTTCATCTTTGTTCCCTCGTATTTCTTTAGGTCACGAGTTCTAAATCCACTAAAAACAACTCTTTATTCCCTTAGAATTAACTATTATCTTGTTTATTTATTTAAAGTCTAAATAAAAATTAATTCCACCTAATTAAACTTCCAAGAAGATCATCACCAAACTTCATGCCATTCTCAAGGTCAAGAACTTTGCCTGGTGACTTGGTCATGAGGCTCTTGCCACAGGAGGGATTGGTTCTGGGATTTGCCCCATGTGTGGCCTTGTCATTGAAACTGCTCTCCATGCTTTCCGTGACTGTGCGAATGCATGAGAGGCACTGATACAGTAATACAGGCCTACCTCCCTATCAGAAGTATTAATAAAGTCAAATATAATTAGTCAATTGGTTAGTTTGTTACATTCTGTTAATGGACTGTTAGTCTGTTATTACTATCAACGTTGGGCTATAAATATTAGGCTTGTATTGGATTTGTTTAATTCAATTTTAATAATGAAAATCTGATTCACATTCTCTAATTTCTCAACTTTACTTTTCTCTCATCGTCTTCTTCATCTTCCGTTTCCCCTTTCACTCGTCTTCCCCAAACACCAAATTACCTAACCCCACCTTCATTTTCCTACTCTAACATGGTATTAGAGCCTCACGATTGGCCATTGTCGTTGCTCCAATGTCTCACATGTATTAGCGATTCGAGTTCTGTGACTGCTTGAAGTCCATTCGTTATTGTCTTCGATTCTTTTCTCGTTTCTGGTGACGCGGTTGATAGTCTTTTGGTGATCTCTAGCTCTTTTTCTCTGTGAGTATTTACCTATTTTTCTGATCTGGTTCTGTTTGGACTTGCTATTGCTACTTTCTTTCGTTCCAAGCTCCATGCCCTAATTTCGTCAGATATGCTTTCGCTTGCTCATTTTTCTGATTTTTGATTCTCTACTTAAGTTGTTGCATATTGTGATTGATCTATCTGTAGAAATCATTGCGGTTGTATCTGTTGTTATCTGTGATCATCTGCTTATTACATTGGATCAGTTTGCTATATGTGGTAATCAAATTGCATCTCAGTTTTGCCTATTTCTTGCTAGTGTTGTGGATCTATTGAGACTTGCTGGATCTATTGAGATTTGCTATCGGTTGTGATTTGCTGCACTTCTTGTACATTACGGATTATCTGAGATTTGTGTTACATTGTTGTGATCTCTGCATATCCCTTATGCGTGCCTCTTGAGTGCTTCTTGTGCTTTATATTGTTATCATAACTAATATTGATGATGTCAACACATCATCCACTGATGTTAATAATAACACTGAAGTTGATCCTCTAAATACAAACCCTACTACTGCTTCAACTACCTCAAATGTCTCATCTAGTAAACTGTTTGTATCTAAAAAGATTAATGTTACCTTGAATGATGAAAACTATCTGTTGTGGAATCAACAAGTCCTTCTTACCATTAAAACCAATCGTTTAAAGAAATTCATTGATGGTAATGTTACTTGGTCACCACAGTACATTACCAAAAATGGAACATTATCCATCAATCCTGATTTTGAGTATTATGAAGAGCAAGATGGAGCACTTGCCTCTTGGCTCCTCTCCATTGTTAGTGAAGGAGTTCTTCCCAATTTAATTGGGCATAATACTTCAGCTGAAATCTAGAGTACTCTTCATAGAATTTACAGTGGTAAAACCACTTCTAGGCTTATGTCTTTAAGAAGATTACTTCATTCACAGAAAAAGGGGATCTGAGTATGAGAGAATTTTTAATGAAAGTCAAGGGTGTTTGTGATTGTTTAGCAAGCTGTGGGGAGATTATTTCTGACAAAGAGCATGTCACAGCTATCCTAAATGGCTTACCTCCAGAGTTTGAGTCTGTCATCACAATGTTAATTGCAAGTCCTACACCTTCTGATGTTAAGTCTGTTCATACTATTCTGCTAGATGTTGAGGCTAGACAAACATGATTTTTAAATCAGATCAGTGCTTCAGCTAACCTTACTACTCACCATTCAACAATTTCACAACCTCAAAATCAGTAAACTTCCAGTCAACCTCCATCCTATCCTCATTCCACAACACCCTACACACCTATCATCTATTCTTTATCATCCATTGTTCCTTCTCAGTACATCTCACCTGAAGCCAATACTGGTTCATGTGATTCTTCATCTGATTCTACTCAAGATGCTAGTTTTGGGTATAATGTTTGTAACACCCATGTTTTGGGGTTAGAAGTTAGTCGGGTTAGTGGTCCGAGTCGGTAAAAAAATTAAATTTAATCTTTTTGACCATGGCTTGAGTTAATTAAGTTTAAAGTAACCAAGAGGGACCAAATTGGTAATTTAACTCAAAATGAATTAAAAAGGATGACAACTTTTGAAAGTTAAAAAGAAAAGAAAATAAAGTGGTCTTCTCTCCTCTCCACCTCCCCAACCCAACGTTAAACCCCTTTCAAAACCTCTCCCAAAGTCCCATCTACTATTCCATTGATTTCTACATCAACCCAAGGTCATTTCTCAAAGGTAATAGTACTTTCCCACTCTCCTTTTCATCCTCTATCTTTACATGGTCATATATTTTAAAACTATGAACTTTTGAAAATTAGGCTTGATGAAAGTTTGAGTCTTTATGGAGATTTTCAATTTGTTTTGAAATATAAAGTTGGATTTTAGTTTATTTACCTTAAAATGAACATAATATGTTAAAATGGTTAGGTTTGGGTGAAAACCCGAAATGGGTTCTTGAGGCAAATTTTAAGGTGTCTAAAACTTGATTTTTGGTGGGTTTTGGGTTTAAATTGGAGAGCTAATGGTTTATGTACGTTAGGAGGATGTTTTGGGACCATTTGGGTGTCATTTGGATGTTTGAAAATGGAATTTTCAGCTAGGTTTTGAGGGAGCACGAAAATGGGTATTTTGGGTGGTTATTTGGTTTGGAAATTATTGAAGTTGGCTTGTGTTTATGGGGTGAGATGATGGCTGAGTATTAGCATTGATTTCTGAAGTAATGGGTGTGTTTTGTTTGGCTAGAAGCAAGATGAGACGTTGAAGAGGCATCGGGATCGTATCCGGGCTTGTAGGAGGTTTGCTTTGGTTGTTAAGGAAGGGTGGTGAGTGACTTTAAATTTGTTTTAAAGTTTGGTTCGAGTGTGTGTAGTGTATGAGTTGAAATGTTCTTGGTAGGCCATTTCTATGTAGAATTAAATTGGTAACTTAGCTCTTGATTTCCATTAAATGCTATTTGTGTTTGCCTATTTGTGCTCTTGTGAAATGTGGGTTGATTTGCACATGTGTGCCATGACATGTGTATGTGATGAGCATGAGATATGATTGATGGATATGTGATGTGGTAAACGAAAATTGGCACTAATTAACTTACCGGGTGTAAATGATCAATCATTAGGATTAGTGTGCACACAAATTGAGTCAAAACGTACGTGGCCTTGATGGCGTTGAGTCATCAAGGTGGAGTACTGACAAGTCGTCGTTAACCGGTCAAAATAAATATAAATTTAACCTCTTTCAATAATTAATAAAATAAAGAAATTAAGTAGTATAAGGAAAGAGGGTCGATCCGCAGGGAGATTAGATGGAATTGTTGACTTGAATTTGTTGAATCCGAAATCCCAGGAATATCTGAAAAGGCAAATAAATAAAATAAGGGGGTGATATGATTTGTGATGAAGTAATAAAATAAAATGCACAAATTAAAAATAAGGAAAACCAAGTATGTGAAATAGCCTCGAGCTAGCCTTGTCAATTCCTTCGATCATTGAAATAGATTTTTACTCCGGGGATCATGTCGGTTACAGTCTGCGAGGCCCAACCCGTCGCAACTTGATTCTCTCTCGGGTAACCAATCCTCCCAAGACTATCTTCGAAGGTTGATTCTTAAACAAATTAGCCATGTCTATCGCCGTTAAAGTGTTTAGTTTTGAAAGCAGGAAAAGCCCGACTCAGAAATTGTCTTAAAAAAGAATCGCTTCTGATTTTATCTTTCCTTAGCGAACCGCCGCTAAGAGTGTTCACAGGAAGTCGAAATTGCCAGAGGCCGATCCTTCCTCCCAACTATGTTTTTAAACGATTCCAGATCAACGAGCTCTTTTTGATTCGAAAAACGATTAAAAACTTTAGTAAGGCCGATTGCCAAACTATCTAAACCGAAAGATAAAAATGTATTCCCGAAGGAATTAAGGCAATGTTCAATTCTCACGATTAGAATTGATTTAGCTAGCTCTTGGCTCAAGAAATTTAGCTAAGCATGATATTGATTATCATGCTTAACTTGATTTTGAAAAAATAATTAAATAACATAAAATAAATGAAACAAGAAAATAAAGAAAAAGAACTTGAATTAAAACTAAAAATGTTTACAAAGGTAAAAACTAAAATGATTGATGAAAACTAAAATGAATGATGATCTAAGCCTTTACCAAGGGTGGTATTTATAGGCTTAGATTTACAAAGATAAAATGATGAGATAATTCAAAATAATAAACAAAAGATAAAACAATTCAAATGTTTTGAAATTTAAATGCAGAAATATAATCGGATAAGCTGATAAGATCTCTCAGAACGTTCCAGAAGCTTCTAGAAGTCGCCACGTCATTGCCACGTCAGACGCGTCGTGCCCGGTGTCGTGCTCATGATGCCAGTCATGACAGAATTATAATAAAAACTGCAGAAATGCCCCATTTTCACTGCTATTTCCAGAATTGGGTTCATGCACAAAATATAACAAAAACAGCATGTATTAAGCAGCAAGAAGTCCCAGTAGCTAGAAAAATAACAAATGAAATATGTCATATTTGAGCACTCATCAAATTCCCCCTCACTTGTCTCATACTTGTCCTCAAGTATGTCCGAAAAAACATAAACCAAAGAATGCATTTCTCAAGCCATTACATGCATCAAACATAATCATAAGAGTTCTAGCGCAATTGGAGTATCATGAAAGAAAACATTATCAAACCAAATGGATGCGAGCAAAGATCAGTCCTTATCTCTTCCAATTACCTATCAAGCACTAATCAAATCCTATCCTAGTCTTAATCCTCACCAAGGTACACTCAAGAGCATTCAAAATGTTTTAAAGGTAAATTTAAAGCAGAAACACTCAAAGTCATGCATGAACAAAGGTTTCCATAAGCTTGTAACAAGTTCAATTCTCCACTACTTTATTAGAATCAAGGTGCAAAAATCAGTAGGTCTTTTATTCAAGGTGTAATGAGGGTTTAGAGAAAAAAGGTAGAAAGATGGAAAGAAAAAGAAGATGACCAAAGCAAGATATTTCAAACATAAGCAGTGAAGACATTAAAAAGGAGCTAAAAATGGGCAAGCAAAACACACATTTTTTCTTTCTTTTTTTTTCTTTTCTTCTTTTCGAAACTGTTTTTTTATTCTTTTTTCTTTTCTTTTTTTTTTCCGAAGCAATTGCTTCCTTTATTCTGTTTTTTTCTTTTTTCATTTCGAAGAATCATGCCCTTTATTCGAATTGCAGCTCCTTATTTGCCTAGTAATATAGTTTCTAGCATTTGATCAATCAAAAAGTGGTTAAGCCAAGGAAATAGGGTGTAAGGCTAACAAAGGCTCACTAGGCGATGAGAAAGGGAAAATCAAAACGAAAGGGAAAGAAAAGGTTCAAAGCCTAATGCCTAAATCATTTTAAAGCACCTCGTTCTTATTGTAGTCTCGAATTGTAAGCAAGCCACAAGTTCTAGATTCCTAAGTTCAAGACGACACTCTCAAGCAAGGAAAAACGAGCATAAAGTATAGGATGCATGCTCAAGGCTCAAATCTTACCAAAATTAGGCTAAGTTGATTAAGCTAGGCGAGAAATTTAATTAACACTGTCAAGAGTAATTAAAAGAGATGTTAAACTGCATATTACCCATATCATTTGATTATCAAAAATGCTCTAATTCAATCACTCCTAAGTACTAGAGCAAGTACAATATGCTGGACAACAAGTAATGGCAAGAAAAAAAAATTCATCTCAAGTTTAATTAAAATCAAACATATAATCAAACAAGCAGACAAGTGGTAATTTATTACCCCCCCCTCACTTAATTGAATTGCCCCAATTCATAAAAATTAAGGAAATATAAAGATAATAAGGGCAAAAGATACTCCCCGTGAGTGATGAAATTGAGTCGATGGGAATGGTGCACTATGAGTGGCTCGGATCAGCGGCGGCAGAGGGCTTTGAACGGAGCTGTCGGATGTGCGAAAGAGGGTGCATCGAAGGGTGGTTCGTCAGTCTCGTCGGGGAAGGTGGACGGCGACTGGAGCTTTGTCCGGCAGTGCTGTTGGAGAGACGCGAACAGTGGATGACGGTCGGGGAAGGAGGCGGAGGAGCGGTGGGAGCCATAGGCGTGGGGTTCTCGATCGAGCATTGGGAGCTTGCCGTTGTCGACCACCACGACGAGGAGGAGGTGTGGGGCATGGTGAAGTCGGCGTGGCTGGGTGAAAAAAAAAGGTGTTTGGTTGTGTTTTTTTTAGGGTTTGGTGGTTTGCGGGAAAGAAAGAAAAGGGGAAAGGTTTCAAATGGGGACAAATAAAGAAAAGAATTGAAAACAATTCTTACTTTATTTTATTCCTAAGCAACCGGTCAAAGGGTTTTGAAAATGGTTGGAAAGGGGTTTGCTACCATGCGCCATTAAGTGGGAAGGGGTTTTGCTATCGTGCGCCAACTTTAATGAAGCGGTGCACTTCACTGGAGTGTGATGTTTGTCTTGCTGTGTGCGAAAATAATCCTGCAGAGGGAAAGAAAATTTTATTAAGGAAAATAAAAAAAGAATGAAAAATAAAGAAACATAAATTAAATAAAAAAAAGAGTGAAAAATGACGAAAAATAAACTAATGGGTTGCCTCCCATTTAGCGCTTTGTTTAACGTCGTTTAGCTCGACGACCTTTGCTAAATTTTTGGCTCTTCAAAATAAAGGTCTTCAAATAATCGATAATGTCCATCGCTCGTCGTTTTAACGTCTTCCTTCATCTTTCTTTTTGTGCGCAAAACAACAACTAAGCTTCTACCTGCTTCCCAAGATGACAACTTACTCAAGATGATATTTGGCAAAGTTTGGTTGCCGCCTAAAAATATATAATCAAACCATTCCAACCTTGGCTTTGATTCCTGCAAAATTGATGGAAAATGTTTAATTCGAATTGGAATTAATCGAAAATCAAAAAGGGAAGAAAGATTTGAAATGATTTCGCCTTTGTTTTTATCGTCGAGATCTGCGAATTCCCTACAAAATTCATAACACAAATTAGTTTCAATCAAATTTTCAGCTAACGGATCTATAATGTCAACGAAATTTAAACTTGCGACCGAATCAGGATATTTCATAGCTTTATACATATCAAATTTAACTACTTCCCCATCAAATTCCATAGTTAAAATGCCGCCGCGGACATCAATCTTTGTATGCGCGGTTGATAGGAAAGGTCGGCCAAGCAAGATTTCGGATCCGTTGTTACTGCGATCATTTTCCATGTCAATTATATAAAAATCAGCAGGGAAAATAAGATCTTTTACCTGTACCAACACGTTTTCTAGCACTCCTTTAGGGTAGATGACTGATCGATCGGCTAATTGAACCGTCACTCGCGTTTCTTTCAATGGTTCAATCGAAATTTTGTTGTAAACGCTTAGCGGCATGACGTTGATAGATGCGCCTAAATCGCACATCGCCCTTTTAATCCCAACTTTCCCAATTTTACATGGAATCGCTAACATACCTTGGTCCTTGTACTTTGGCGGCAACGGCTTTTGAAAGATGGCCGAAATATTTTCACCAAGGTTAACTTTTTCATTTCCGGATAGTTGCCTTCGGTTTGTGCATAAGTCCTTCAGAAACTTTGCGTATTTAGGGACCTTCTGAATAACATCCAAAAGTGGAATGTTGATTTCCACTTTCTTGAATACATCCAAAATTTCCTTCTCTTCCTCCTTTTTATCTCGTTTCGCCAATCTACCTGGAAAAGGAGGAACATGTTCGTAAGTAGAAACAGAAATATTGGATTTAGAGTTACCTGCAGTGGGTGGAGACTTTTCGTTCTGGTCCTTCGAAGAGCTGCCTTGCTCGTCAGATTTTTGCTCGGTTTGCTTGGGCGGTTTAGGCGTTATCACAGTTCCACTACGCAAAGTTATCGCACTAACATTTTCCCTTGGATTGGTTTCAGTTTGTGATGGTAACTTCCCATGGGATTCTAGACGGTTAACGGCTTGAGCTAGTTGGCTTATTTGTTTGTCGATTTGCTGGAGATGGGATTGTGTTTGGGTTTGGAATTTTTCCTGCGAAACTTCCAATCTCTCAACAATAGACTCAAGCGAGGATTTTTGGGGTGCTTGGTTTTGGTAGGGAGGTTGTTGCCTAGGTTGGTAATTTGGGTTCTGATTACCGTAGCTCAAGTTTGGGTGATCTCTCCAACCGGGATTGAAGGTATTGCTATGTGGGTTATAGGGTCTTTGGGGAGGTCCGGGAAATATGGCGTTAACCTGGGCACTAGATGTATCTTGGAGTAAGGGACATAGATCAGTTACATGATCGGACATGGTACATACTCCACAAACTTTGGCAGCTCCTACTTTCCCTGAAACAAGTGAATGCACAATATTAGTCAAATTATCAATCTTATTTTCTAATGTAATTATGCTTACTGTCTGAACCCGACGACTGGGTTCACTTGCAGAACCAAATTGTTGCGAATTTGCAGCCATTGTGGAAATTAATGTCCTTGCCGCAGTAGGAGTCATGTTAACGAGCGCGCCACCGCTTGCTGCATCTACCATCTTTTTGTCCATCGGTAACATTCCTTCGTATAGGTATTGAAGGAGTGTTTGCTCAGATAAGCCATGTTGCGGACAGCTTGTGCACAACTTCTTGAATCTTTCCCAATAATCATATAGGGATTCGTCGTGCATTTGTTGGATGCTCAAAATGCTTCGCCTAAGTTCAGTCGCTTTTGCTGCAGGGAAATACCTGTCAAGGAAAACACGAGAAAGATCAGCCCATGTATTAATAGAATTCAGAGGTAAATAAAATAACCATTCTTTAGCCATTCCGGCTAAAGAAAAAGGAAATGCCCTTAGTTTTATCTGATCCTCCGAAACTTCTTGCGGTTTCATGCTGCTGCACACCATGTGAAATTCGGCAAGATGTTTATGTGGGCTTTCAGTAGGGAGGCCATTAAAGGTGGGTAATAGGTGAATTAGGCCCGTTTTGAGTTGGAAAGGAGTATCGCCTTGAGGAAAAGCGATGCATAGTGGTTGTTGCACGGTAGGGGCTGCGTTCAGCTCTCGAATTGTTTGATCTGCCATCGGTTCTGGTTCTTGTGTAGGTTCTTGTTCAGATCGTCGTGTGCTTTGTTGTTGTTTCTTTCGTCGAAGTGTTTCGCCGTGAGTTCTACGAGCGCTTGCTTCGATTTCCGGGTTATATAGAGCAAAAGTACCCGGATTCTTCCTGGTCATAAAATAAGACAAAAATCAGTCAAAAAATTGCCGAAAATAAATCTCCCCGGCAACGGCGCCAATTTTGACAAGTCGTCGTTAACCGGTCAAAATAAATATAAATTTAACCTCTTTCAATAATTAATAAAATAAAGAAATTAAGTAGTATAAGGAAAGAGGGTCGATCCGCAGGGAGATTAGATGGAATTGTTGACTTGAATTTGTTGAATCCGAAATCCCAGGAATATCTGAAAAGGCAAATAAATAAAAGAAGGGGGTGATATGATTTGTGATGAAGTAATAAAATAAAATGCACAAATTAAAAATAAGGAAAACCAAGTATGTGAAATAGCCTCGAGCTAGCCTTGTCAATTCCTTCGATCATTGAAATAGATTTTTACTCCGGGGATCATGTCGGTTACAGTCTGCGAGGCCCAACCCGTCGCAACTTGCTTCTCTCTCGGGTAACCAATCCTCCCAAGACTATCTTCGAAGGTTGATTCTTAAACAAATTAGCCACGTCTATCGCCGTTAAAGTGTTTAGTTTTGAAAGCAGGAAAAGCCCGACTCAGAAATTGTCTTAAAAAAGAATCGCTTCTGATTTTATCTTTCTTTAGCGGACCGCCGCTAAGAGTGTTCACAGGAAGTCGAAATTGCCACAGGCCGATCCTTCCTCCCAACTATGTTTTTAAACGATTCCAGATCAACGAGCTCTTTTTGATTCGAAAAACGATTAAAAACTTTAGTAAGGCCGATTGCCAAACTATCTAAACCGAAAGATAAAAATGTATTCCCGAAGGAATTTAGGCAATGTTCAATTCTCACGATTAGAATTGATTTAGCTAGCTCTTGGCTCAAGAAATTTAGCTAAGCATGATATTGATTATCATGCTTAACTTGATTTTGAAAAAATAATTAAATAACATAAAATAAATGAAACAAGAAAATAAAGAAAAAGAACTTGAATTAAAACTAAAAATGTTTACAAAGGTAAAAACTAAAATGATTGATGAAAACTAAAATGAATGATGATCTAAGCCTTTACCAAGGGTGGTATTTATAGGCTTAGATTTACAAAGATAAAATGATGAGATAATTCAAAATAATAAACAAAAGATAAAACAATTCAAATGTTTTGAAATTTAAATGCAGAAATATAATCGGATAAGCTGATAAGATCTCTCAGAACGTTCCAGAAGCTTCTAGAAGTCGCCATGTCATTGCCACGTCACTGCCACGTCAGACGCGTCGTGCCCGGTGCCGTGCCCATGATGCCAGTCATGACAGAATTATAATAAAAACTGCAGAAATGCCCCATTTTCACTGCTATTTCCAGAATTGGGTTCCTGCACAAAATATAACAAAAACAGCATGTATTAAGCAGCAAGAAGTCCCAGTAGCTAGAAAAATAACAAATGAAATATGTCATATTTGAGCACTCATCAAGTACGGTGATGTAATATTCCACCGGAAGCTTATATATATTCTACGTGATGATGAGTGGAATCCCATCCGTAGGGCATGTGGTGATGAGTGGTATCCCGTCCATGCAAGGTCCGGTGATGAGTATAATCCCACCGAGGTAATGTGAATGTTGAGATTAAATCCGCACATTCGGGTAATCTAATAGTGGCCAATTGAACTTGTTCTTATACTTGTGATGCATGATATTGATATTTGATGTTTGAGCTTAGTATGAGGTAAGATGCCATATTATGACTCTCGAAAGACTAGCTAGGTCTACTTGATAATTTGCCTATGTATGTGAGTTTTAAGGATTGCATGCTTGGACCCTGCATTGTTGATGTTTTCGATTTTAGAGCATCCTCACTAAGCTTATAGCTTACTGACAAGTCGTCGTTAACCAGTCAAAATAAATATAAATTAATCCTCTTTCAACAATGAATAAATAAAGAAATTGAACAAGTATAAGGAAAGAGGGTCGATCCGCAGGGAGATTAGCTGGAATTGTTGACTTGAATTTGTTGAATCCGAAATCCCAGGAATATCTGAAAAAGCAAATAAATAAAAGAAGGGGGTGATATGATTTGTGATGAAGTAATAAAATAGAGAAAAAGAACTAAAAGTAGTAAGAAAAAGCAAGGGTGAAAATCAGCCTCGAACCAGCTCCTTCAATTCTTTCGATCATTGAAGTAGATTTTTATTTCGGGGATCATGTCGGTTACAGTCTACGAGGCCCAACCCGTCGTAACTTGTTCTTCTCTCGAGTAACCAATCCTCCCAAGTCTATCTTCGAAAGATGGTTCTTAAATAAATCAACCACGACTATCGCCGTTAAAATATTTAGAATAAAACAGGAAAAACCCGACTCAGAAATTGTCTAAAAGTAGAATCGCTTCTGAATTTATCTTTCCTTAGCGGACCGCCGCTAAGAGTGTTCATAGGAAGTCGAAAATTGCCACAGGCCGATCCTTCCTCCCAACTATGGTTTTAAGCGAATTCAGACCAAAGGGCCCTTTTTGATTTGAAAAACATTTAAAAAAACTTTAGTAAGGCCGATTGCCAAACTATCTAAGCAGAAAGATAAAAATGATTTCCCCAAAAGTATTCAAGCAAGTTCAATTCTCACGAATTGAATTGACTTGGCTGGTTCTTGGCTTAAAAAGTTTAGCTAAGCATGATATTGATTATCATACTTAACTTGTTTTTAGAAAAGCAATTGAATAACATAAAATAAGTGAAACGAGAAAATAAAGAAAAATGGACTTTGATTAAAACTAAAAATGTTTACAAAGATAAAAAGACTCAAAAACTAGAAGATGATCTTAAGCCTTCACCAAAGGTTGGTATTTATAGGCTTTAGATTTACAAAGATAAGAGATAAGAAACAATAATTTAAATTCAAATGTTGATTAAAATTCAAAATAAAACTAATATGGATAAAAGCTGATAATCTGATCGGATTCTTCTTCCGGAACATTCCAGGAGCTTCTAGAAGTTGCCACGTCACTGCCATGTTACTGCCACGTCAGACGCGTCGTGCCTGGTGTCGTGCCCATGATGCCAGTCATGACAAGATAATAAAAAAAACTGTAGAAATGCTCCATTTTCACTGCTATTTCCAGAATTGGACCCCTGCACAAAATGTAATGAAAACAGTATGTATTAAGCAGCAAGAAGTCACAAAACTTAGAAAATTAGCAAGTGAAACATGACAATTTTGAGAACTCATCACTTACACTCTCATTTTCAATAATGCAGATCATTAGCGTGATGTTAGCTCGGAGCAAGGCAAGAAGGGTTTTCCAAGTTTTGTTGCTCAAGTACGGTTAATAATTATGTAGTAGCTTAGCAATGTGGCAAGGGTGTGTGTTTGAATGAGCTATGTATGACTCATATATGATTTTGATGTCTATGGTTTGACTTGGTTAGTAAGCATGATATATCTTGCCAAATGCTTGTGTGATGAATGCCCTATGAATGTTTAAGATTGTTTTGATGGCACATAAACCTATATGAGTTGAATGGTATCTTTTGACTACTAATGTCTTCAAGCATGCCTTCTATAATGTGTAATTGCCATGTGTGAATGATTGTTTAAATCTATGCCTTGTGTACGTTTGAGCATGCTAGACATATGATGTATGCCTCTAGACTTTGTTTGTTTGAGTTGAGTGCCTTTAGAGGTCGTTTGGGACTTTTAGACTTGTGGAAAAACGCCTAAGTCTGGTTTTCAAGGGTTGCAGACAGCTCGCGTTTCGAAACGAGCTGGGCTGTTTCGGAACGAGTAGGCTTTAGGGACCCCGTATCGGAACGCGTTACGATACGGTTTGGCCTCTGAGAGCCTCTGTTCCGATACGGGTTTCAGAACGTTTTGGCTACTGGAAATCTGAGAAAATGACGAGATGAAAGCGTTTCGAAACGAGTCTAAGGGTTTCGGAACGGTCAAAATCTCGTTGACCACGAGAAGTTGACCGTTGAAGGCGTTTCGGAACGGTTGACCTCCGTTTCGATACGGCCCCTTGTATGGGCTCTGGGCAGTTGACCTGGTCAAGGAGTTTCGATACGCCTCAAGGGTGTTTCGAAACGGCCTGTTTAAAGGATTTAAAATTGGGCTGTTTAAATGTTGTTTTGAGTTCGAATGTTTATCTCCTATATTTTTATTCTGTTGTTTGATCACATAAGACTTAAATGAGCTTTTAGAAAAGATTAAGTTAAAGAAAAAAATTTAGGGTTGCTAACCGAGGGGGAACCTTAACGGGTTTCACTTCGGTTTTCCCCGTGTGGCCTACTCGGACCGGTCATCCGGCCAGACCGGGACGAGGGGGTTACATTTGTTGGTATCAGAGCCTAAGGTTTCCGAGACCTCGGGCAGGTAAGTGAGGTAAGCTTGATGTGCTAAGTAATTGCATTGCTCGATATATGCTTGCCATGAAATCTTGATGTTTGACTATTCGCATGATGTTTTGAAGCATGAATTGTTGCGTCTGGTATAGAGTGTGTGCCCATTGCTACTATTACTTAATTTAAAAGGAATTTTTATTGAAAAGGGAGTACTTGAGCACTTTTGGACCCTTGCTTTGGCTAACGTAATCCTTATTTATTCTTGTTGTAGTTATTACCTTGCTAGCTGTACCATGAGACCACGTGGGAGGCCTAAGATGGTTCGACCAGAACCACAGGCAGCGGCTCTAGGAGTTGAGCCGGTGGTTAGAGTTGAGGCTTAAGTGGGAGAGCATGTGGTTGGAGTTGGAGCTCCTCCACCACCTCCACCACCACCACCTCCTCCACCTGGAGTAGGAGGCGAGGCTGGGGCCGATGGAGAGGGACCTCAAGGAGGCCAAGGACTAGCCAGAATAGACTTAGCTCCTTTGGTTCAAGCGATAGTCGGGGCATTTCAGGCTGCAGTAGCTGGGGGTCAGGCAGCAGCACATCATCAGGGAGAGGGCACTGGGTTGCCTTTAGAGAGACTCCGGGGCCTAGGGGCTGAAGAGTTTAGAGGGTCTACTCCAGAGAGATCAGAGTTGTGGTTTGAGAAGATTGTCCGTATTCTCGCTCAGATGGGGTGTACTGGTGAGCGCAAGTTAGGATGTGTTGAGTCCTTGCTTCAGGGTGATGCCTACACTTGGTGGGTCACCATTACTACGGGTATGGATAAGGCCGAGATTACTTGGGAGTTCTTTGAGTCAGCATTCCGTAAGAAGTACCTGGGTCCGCGATATCTTGATGAGAGGAAGGGGGAATTTATGGCGTTGCTTCAGGGGAGTATGGCCGTGACAGACTATGAGATTCGATTTGTCAGACTGAGTCAGTATGCACCTGAGCTTGTTCCTACTGAGGTGGAACGTTGTAACCGTTTTCATTATGGGCTGAATGAAGAGATCAAGACGTATACTCTAGCTTCAGACTACACTAATTTTGATGTCTTGGTCGCGAGGGCCAAGGACTTGGAGCACAGTTTGAGCTTGACCAAGCGGTCTGGTGGTTCTAGTTCGGGTAAGAGGTCCAGTAACTTTGATAGAGGTGATGCCAAGAGACATCGAGACAATAGGCATCATTATGATCATAGACGTGGTGGCGGTAACCACGTTAGGGGCCAACGGGGCCAGAGAGTCGGTGGGAAGTTGCCCACATGTGCTACTTGCGGGAGGAACCACACCGGTGAGTGTTGGGGAAATTTCCACTCGTGTTGGGGTTGTGGAGCTAGGGATCATATTAGGCGTGACTGTCCACATCAGGTGGGACAAGCACCAGCTCAGGCTCCTGCTAGAGCCAATGACTTTCAGAGAGGCCGCGGGCGCGGTAGAGGTAACTTCCAGCCGAGGAATGATGGCCAAAGGAACATAGCACATGTAGTTGCAGTTCAGCCAGAGGGCAGAGGTCAGGCCAGAGTTTACGCTCAGCGTGGGGATCAACATAACACCGATGTGATCGCAAGTAACTTCTCGATACAGTCTTTGGGTTTGCTTTCTTTGATTGACTCTGGGTCTACGCATTCCTACATATTGAGTGAGCATGCACAGTCTTTGAATTTTCCTTGTGAAATGTTAGAGGTAGGAGTTAGTGTTACTAGTTCCTTTGGGGACACGGTAGTAGTTAGAAAGATGTACCGAAGGTGTCCGTTGATGGTTCATGGACATGTGTTTCCAGTGGATATGATGGAGCTACCTTTCTATGGTTTTGATGTAATTCTGGGTATGGACTGGCTCACGAAGCATAGAGCTAGGATAGATTTTGAAACTAAGAGGATTTCTTTGAGGCTCACAGATGATTATGAGATTGTAGTGGTGAGTGAGAACGTGAAGTTCTTGTCCAATGTAGTTTCAGTTTTAGAGGCTAAGAGGTTAGTTGAGTTGGGGTGTGAAGCATACTTGGCGTATGTGATGAACCCTAACATGAGTGAGGTTAGACCTCAAGACATTCGGACAGTATGTGACTTTCCTAGTGTGTTTCCGGAAGAGTTGCCAGGGTTACCACCGGACAGAGAGGTAGAGTTCACCATTGAGACTTATTCTGATTCGGCTCCTGTTTCGATTGCTCCGTATCGCATGACACCAAAAGAACTGAAAGATTTGAAGACTCAGTTGCAAGAGTTGACAGATAGAGGTTTCATTCGACATAGTTCTTCATCTTGGGGTGCACCAGTTTTGTTTGTGAAGAAGAAAGATGGAATCATGAGAATGTGTATAGATTACAGACAGTTGAATTAGTTGACAGTGAAGAATAAGTATTCGTTGCCTAGAATTGATGACTTGTTTGACCAGTTGAGAGGAGCATCAGTCTTTTCGAAGATTGACTTGAGATCAGGCTATTACCAACTAAAGGTAAGAGAGGTTGATGTACCGAAGACTACCTTTAGGACTAGGTATGGTCACTATGAGTTTTTAGTCATGCCTTTTGGGTTGACTAATGCACCAGCTGCTTTTATGGATATGATGAATAGGATTTTTCATCAGTACCTAGATCAGTTTGTAGTTGTTTTTATAGATGACATCTTGGTGTACTCGCGAACCGAAGAAGACCATGACCGACACTTGAGACTAGTTTTGAAGACTTTGTTAGATCATCAGTTGTATGTGAAGTTAAGCAAGTGTGAATTCTGGATCTGAGAGGTAGTCTTCTTAGGACATGTAGTGTCAACAGATGAGATTAGAGTTGATCTGAAGAAGATTGAGGCCATTGTTGAATAGAAGCAACCAAAGTCTGTAACAGAGGTACGTAGCTTCTTAGGCTTAGCCGGATACTATAGGAGATCCGTAGAAGGCTTCTCTAAGTTAGCCGCTCCTTTGACACAGTTGCTTCAGAAGAGTGTTCAGTTCGAGTGGACAGATGCAAGACAGAGAGCCTTTGAGAAATTGAAAGAAGCTTTGACCCAAGCACCGATCTTGATTCAGCCTGAGTCCGGGAAGGACTATGTAGTTTACAGTGATGCTTCTTATGTAGGGCTAGGGTGTGTTCTTATGCAAGACAAGAGAATAGTGCTTATGCCTCAAGACAGTTGAAGACCCATGAGCGCAACTATCTGACCCACGATATAGAGTTAGCTGCAGTTGTGTTTGCTCTGAAGATTTTGAGGCACTATTTGTACGGTCAGAAATGCACAGTATACACCGATCACAAGAGTTTGAAGTACATTATGACTCAGCGAGATTTGAATCTCAGACAGCGTAGGTGGTTAGAGTTGCTAAAAGACTATGATCTTACCATTGAGTATCATCCGGGTAAGGCCAACGTAGTGGTCGATATATTGAGTAGAAAGATAGCCGTGGATTTGAGAGCTATGTTTGCTAGATTGAGTTTGTCCGGAGATGGTGGCTTGGTAGCCGAGATTCAGGTTAGACCTACTCTAGGCCAGTTGATTAGAGAGAAGCAGCTCTTAGATAGATCTTTGGCACCTCACGTGCAAGATATAGCCGAAGGTAGATCTTCAGACTACAGTTTCAGTACCGATAGGGTTTTGTGTTTCAAAGATAGGATAATTGTGCCAAAGGACAGTGACTTGAGATGTACGATCTTGACTGAAGCCCACAGTAGTCCGTTTGCTTTGCATCCAAGAAGTACGAAGATGTACCGTGATTTGAAGAATGAATACTTTTAGGTTAGCTTGAAGAGAGATGTAGCCGACTTTGTGGGTAAGTGTTTAGTATGTCAGAGGGTGAAGGCGGAACATCAGGTTCCCTCAGGTTTGTTATAGTCGTTGAGGATTCCGAAATGGAAATGGGAGAACATCACCATGGATTTTGTTTCGGGCTTACCTTTGACTCCTACGAAGAAGAACTCAGTTTGGGTGATAGTAGATCGTTTTACGAAGTGTGCTCACTTCTTGGCAGTCAATACTACTTACACATTAGATAGATTGACCAATTTGTACATTGGTGAGATTGTTAGACTGTATGGTGTGCCGAAATCTATTGTGTCAGATAGAGATCTGCGGTTTACATCTCGATTTTGGGAGTGTCTGCATACAGCTCTGGGTACCCATTTGAACTTCAGCACGTCTTATCATCTTCAGTCAGAGAGAGTTATTCAGATCTTAGAGGATATGTTGCGTTGTTGCATCATTGATTTTCAGGGTACGTGGGAGAAGCACTTGCCTCTAGTTGAGTTTGCTTACAATAATAGCTTCAAGTCGAGCATTCAAATGGCTCCGTATGAGGCTTTGTATGGCCGAAAGTGTAGAACTCCAGTTTGTTGGGCCGAAGTGGGACAAAAGTTGTTACCTATGCCGGATTTGCTCAAGGGGACAACTGACAAGGTAAAATTGATTTGTGATCGATTGAAGGCCGCTTCGGATAGGCAGAAGTCCTATGCCGACTTGACGAGGAAGGAAGTTGAGTTCTCAGTGGGTGAGAAGGTGTTCTTGAAAGTGTCTATGTGGAAGAAAGTAACGAGATTTGGCCGAAAAGGGAAGTTGAGTCTGAGGTACATAGAACCGTATGAGATTGTGAAGAGGGTTGGTCCAGTTGCTTATCAGTTGTGTTTGCCATCCGAGCTATAGAAGATACACGATGTATTACATGTTTCGATGCTCCGTAAGTATAGGTCCGATCCATCACATGTTATGCCCGTAGAGGAGATCAAATTGAATTCGGATTTGACTTATGAGGAAGAGCCAATTGAGATCTTAGCTTCTGACAGTAAGGTGTTGTGGGGTAGATCGATTGAGTTAGTAAAAGTGCAGTGGCAACGTCGAGGTGTGGACGAGGCCACTTGGGAGAGGAATGAGGATATGGAAAGGCAGTTCCCGTATCTCTTTCAGTCAGGTAATTTCGGGGACGAAATTCCTTAAGTGGGAGAGAGTTGTAACACCCGTGTTTTGGGGTTAGGAGTTATTCGGGTTAGTGGTTCGAGTCGGTAAAAAAATTAAATTTAATCTTTTTGACCATGGCTTGAGTTAATTGAGTTTTAAGTAACTAGGAGGGACCAAATTGGCAATTTAACCCAAAATGAATTTAAAATGATGACAACTTTAGAAAGTTAAAAAGAAAAGAAAATAAAGTGGTCTTCTCTCCTCTCCACCTCCCCAACCCAACGTTAAACCCCTTTCAAAACCTCTCCCAAAGTCCCATCTACTATTCCATTGATTTCTACGTTAACCCAATGTCATTTCTCAAAGGTAATAGTACTTTCCCACTCTCTTTTTCATCCTCTATCTCTACATGGTCATAGATTTTAAAACTATGAACTTTTGAAAATTAGGGCTTGATGAAAGTTTGAGTTTTTATGGAGATTTTCAATTTGTTTTGAAATATAAAGTTGGGTTTTAGTTTATTTACCTTAAAATGAACATAATATGTTAAAATGGTTAGGTTTGTGTGAAAACCTGAAATAGGTTCTTGAAGGCAAATTTTAAGTTGTCTAAAACCTGATTTTTGGTGGGTTTTAGGTTTAAATTGGAGGGCTGATGGTTTATGTATGTTAGGAGGATGTTTTGGGACCATTTGGGTGTCATTTGGATGTTTGAAAATGGAATTTTCAGCTAGGTTTTGAGGGAGCACGAAAATGGGTATTTAGGGTGGTTATTTGGTTTGGAAATTATTGAAGTTGGCTTTTGTTTATGGGGTGAGATGATGGCTGAGTATTAGCATTGATTTGTGAAGTAATGGATGTGTTTTGTTTGGCTAGAAGCAAGAGGAGACGTTGAAGAGGCATCGAGATCGTATTCGGGCTTGTAGGAGGCTTGCTTTGGTTGCTAAGGAAGGGTGGTGATTGACTTTAAATGTGTTTTAAAGTTTGGTTCGAGTGTGTGTAGTGTATGAGTTGAAATGTGCTTGGTAGGCCATTTCTATGTAGAATTAAATTGTAACTTAGCTCTTGATTTCCATTAAATGCTATTTGTGTTTGCCTATTTGTGCTCTTGTGAAATGTGGGTTGATTTGCACATGTGTGCCATGATATGTGTATGTGATGAGCATGGGATATGATTGATGGATATGTGATGTGGTAAACGAAAATTGGCAATAATTAACTTACCGGGTGTAAATAATCGATCATTAGGATTAGTGTGCACACAAATTGAGTCAAAACGTACGTGGCCTTGATGGCGTTAAGTCATCAAGGAGGAGTACAGTGATGTAATATTCCACTGGAAGCTTATATATATTCTATGGGATGATGAGTGGAATCCCATCCGTAGGGCATGTGGTGATGAGTGGAATCCCGCCCATGCAAGGTCTGGTGATGAGAGTAATCCCACTGAGGTAATGTGAATGTTGAGATTAAATCCGCACATCAGGGTAATCTAATAGTGTCCAATTGAACTTGTTCTTATACTTGTGATGCATGACATTGATATTTGATGTTTGAGCTTAGTATGAGGTAAGATGCCATATTATGACTCTTGAAAGACTAGCTAGGTCTACTTGATAATTTGCCTATGTATGTGAGTTTTAAGGATTGCATGCTTGGACCCTGCATTGTTGATGTTTTCGATTTTAGAGCATCCTCACTAAGCTTATAGCTTACGCTCTCATTTTCAACAATGCATATCATTAGCATGGTGTTAGCTCGGAGCAAGGCAAGAAGGGCTTTCTAAGTTTTGTTGCTCAAGTACGGTTAATAATTATGTAGTAGCTTAGCAATGTGGCAAGGGTGTGTGTTTGAATGAGCTATGTATGACTCATATATGATTTTGATGTCTATGGTTTGACTTGGTTTGTAAGCATGATATATCTTGCCAAATGCTTGTGTGATGAATGTCCTATGGATGTTTAAGATTGTTTTGATGGCACGTAAACCTATATGAGTTGAATGATATCTTTTGACTATTAATGTCTTCAAGCATGCCTTTTATAATATGTTATTAATGTGTAATTGCCATGTGTGAATGATTGTTTAAATCTATGCCTTGTGTACGTTTGAGCATGCTAGACATAGGATGTATGCCTCTAGACTTTGTTTGTTTGAGTTGAGTGCCTTTAGAGGTCGTTTGGGACTTTTAGACTTGTGGAAAAACGCCTACGTCTGGTTTTCAAGGGTTGCAGACAGCCCGCGTTTCGAAACGAGCTAGGCCGTTTCGGGACGGGTAGGCTTCAGGGACCCCGTATCGGAACGCGTTCCGATACGGTTTGGCCTCTGAGAGCCCATGTTTCGATACGGGTTTCGGAACGTTTTGGCTACTTGAAATCTAAGCAAATGATGAGATGAAAGCGTTTCGAAACGGGTCTAAGGGTTTCGAAACGGTCAAAATCTCGTTGACCACAAGAAGTTGACTGTTGAAGGCGTTTCGGAACGATTGACCTCCGTTTCGATACAGCCCCTTGTATGGCTCTGGGGCAGTTGACCTGGTCAAGGCGTTTCGATACGCCTCAAGGGTGTTTCGAAACGGCTTGTTTAAATGATTAAAATTGGGCTGTTTAAATGTTGTTTTGGGTTCGAATGTTTATCTCCTGTATTTTTATTCCGCTGTTTTATCACATAGGACTTAAATGAGCTTTTAGAAAAGATTAAGTTAAAAAAAATTAGGGTTGCTAACCGAGGGGGAACCTTAACGGGTTTCACTTCGGTTTTCCCCGTGTGGCCTACTCGGACCGGTCATCCAGCCAGACCGGGACGAGGGGGTTACAATGTTAATTACAATAGAGGTGGGGGAGGCAGAGGAAGGTTTTCTTCTAATAGACCACAATGTCATTTATGTGAGAAAATATGTCACTTAGCTGAAAGATGCTATTCAAGGTTTAATGTCAATTTCAAAAATGAAGCATCTAGACCTGGTTTGAGTCAAGGAAGAGGTTTTTCTCCTCAAGCTCACTTTAGTGCATATGCTAGCACACCTCACTTTGGTTATCCTCATGATTCTATGACACATAACTTAGTGTACTTTGTTGGACCACAACATTTTTCACCAATGTTATATCCTCCTGCTACTTCATTCTTTCCTGCACACAAACCAGTTGTGTATACTCCTGCATCTACTCCTACTATTCATCAGCTGTCTACAATTCCTGCACCATAGCATCCTGTTTTTTCTACACAACCTCATGCATATATTGCAACACTTGATATTGTGAGTGACAACACCTGATATCCTGATTCAGGAGCAACACATCATGTCACCAATGATGCTCATAACCTTCATGCTGCAACATGTTACCCTGGCACATGTAGTGTGAAAGTTGGTCATGGTAGCTCTCTTCCTATCTCTTTTATTGGTCAATCTACACTTTTAACTCATCCCAAGTCTTTACATTTGTAGAATGTTTTATTTACTCCTGGCATCACTAAAAATTTGTTGTTTGTGTCAATGCTTGCTCAGGACAACCATGTGACAGTTGAATTTTATCTCAATCACTGTTAAATTAGAGATTTGAAAACCAGCAAGGTGTTGCTAACTAGTGGAGTGCAAAAAGGCTTATATGCTCTTCCTAGTTCTTTAATTTCTGCTACTGCTCAAAATAATAGTAGTCATGAAAATGATGTGCTAGATTCTGCCTTGAATTTTGTTTCTTCAACTGATATGTCTGTTGTTGATAGTTGTTGTTATCTTACTATGATTAATAAATTGCCTTTAGAACTGTGGCATAAAAGGCTAGGTCATCATGCCCAAGATACTCTTGTTAAAGCTTTACATCATTGTAATATTTCCTTTACTGCTAATAAACAAATCTCTTCATGTTCTGCATGTAAATTTTGGAAAGCACACAAACTACCTTTCACCTTTCACTGATTTCACACTAAATATACTGCACCTCTTGAATTAGGTGTAACTGATGTTTGGGGTCATGCCCCTATCTTTTCAAATGGCTTTAAGTACTATGTAGCATTTACAGATTCTTTTTCTAGATATACTTGAATTTATTTTTTGAAACAAAAATTTGGTGTTTTTAATGCCTTTATGCAATTTCATAGTCAAGCAGAGAGACAATTTGGGTGCAAGTTGAAAGCTGTTCAGTCTGATGGAGGAGGGGAGTTCATAGCTCTGGCCTCTTATCTTCATAACAAAGGTATAATTCATCGTTTTTCTTATCCTTATACTTCAGAACAAAATGGTTAGGTAAAGAGAAAACATAGACAAGTTTTAGAAATAGGCTTAACTTTGTTAGCTCAAGCCTCTATGCCTTTAAGTTTTTGGAATGACGCCTTTACTAGTGCCATTTACTTAATCAATAGACTGCCAACAAAGGCCTTAAAAGGCTTGTCACCCTATGAAAAGTTATTTAAAAAGTGTCCTGATTATTCTCTGATGAAGGTTTTTGGTTGTAGTTGCTACCTTTTTCTAGGGCCATACAACAAACATAAACTTCAATTTAGGTCCACTGTTTGTGTTTTCTTAGGATACTCTCTAAATCACAAAGGCTATAAGTGTATGAATTTCATTGGTTGGGTATATATAACTTGGCATGTGCAATTCAATGAAACTTTGTTTTCATATGAGTCTCATCCTCTCTTCACTAAGACTAATATTTCAAAACCATGCATTCATTGCTCTCAAAAGCAATCTGTATCTTTTCCTGTTTTTCAGCCACTTAAAACTCAGCATGTAGCACGCCCTCTTCACAACACTTGTTTCAGAATGAAAACATATAGTTCAGATCAAATACTCCTCAGGTTTTACCTACATCACATCATTTGTCTTCCTTGCATGATCATTCTCCAAATAACTTATATTCTCAAGCATCAGCACATTCTGAGTCTGCACTACATTCACCCATATCACATCATTTGTCTCCTTTGTCCATTAATTTTCAATCATCCAATACAAATTCTCATATGTCAGTTCATCACGAGTCTCCATTGTTTTCACCTGCAGCATCATCAAGTCATTCATTATCATTATCAGATCACACTCTTTCTTCCATTAATCCCATCACATCTTTCACACCTCGCAATTTCAATTTCATTTCTACCTCCACAATTCCATCCTCAACACTTCCATATTCCGCCATCCCTCCATTTTCTACAAGTCTACCTTCCATCTCTACCTCCACAATTCTCCCTCCATCTCTACCTTCATCCCAACTTCCACTACCACCCCTGGTGACAATTCTTTCAAAGTTCAGAATCAACACTCTATGGTGACTCGAGGGAAGGCAGAAAGTTTTAAACCAAAGGCATACATCACTGCAGCTGATACTTCAGAACCTACTGATATTGCTTCTGCCCTGCAAGACCCAGCTTGGAAGCAAGATGTGCAAGCTGAGTTTGATTCTCTCCTTCGCAATGGTACTTGAGAGCTACATACCTTGCCTTCAAATAAGAAATTCATTGGCTGCAAATGGCTGTTTCGCACAAAAAAGAATCCTGGTGGCTCAGTTGAGAGGCTAAAAGCCAGATTAGTGGCCAAAGGTTTTTCTTAGACTGTTGGCTTTGACTATCATGAGACCTTTAGTCCGATGGTTAGGTCTAATACTATTCGAATTGTTCTTGCTATTACAGTAATGAAGAAATGGGTCATTCGCCAAATAGACATTAATAATGCCTTTCTTAATGGCACCTTGTCTAAGGAAATCTATATGGAACAATCCCTGAGTTTGAGCAACATAGTGCACATGGTGAAAGACTAGTGTGTAGGCTAAAGAAAGCCTTTTATGGACTTAAGCAGACACCAAGAGCCTGGTTTCAAACCTTGAGAAATTTTCTTCTCTCTGATCTTGGCTTCACTGTTTCAAAGTTTGATACATTCTTGTTTATCAAGTCGTGTGATGGGTATCAAGTGTTTCTTATGGTGTATGTGGATGACATTGTCATCACTGAAAGTGCAACTGAATAGATTGAGACTGTTGTATATCAGATCAATGAAAAATTTTCATTGAAGGATCTTGGAAACTTAGGTTTCTTCATGGGGATGGAGATTCATGAGTATTTTGGGGGTCTTTTGCTAAATCAAAAGAAGTATGGCTTTGAACTTCTGTTAAATGCTGGGATGCAAGATTTAGGTGTTGTTGCCACACCAATAGTTGTTACTCCCAAATTAGTTGTTGATGATAGTGAGTACTTTGATGATATTCATCAGTACATGAGTATAGTAGGATAACTTCAATATGTGTGTCTAACAAGACCAGACATAGCTTATGCAATCAACAAGGTCAGTCAGTTTATGAATAGTTCTTGTGTATCTCATTGGCGTGCTGTCAAAAGAGTTTTAAGATACCTTCGTGGCACACTTAATTATGGGCTATTCTATACACATGGTGATGTGTTCAGCCTGGTATGCTACTCAGATGCTGATTGGGCATCATCAGTAGAAGATAGACGATCTACTACTGGTTACTGTATTTTTTGGGCAGTAATCTCATTGCCTGTAGCTCAAAAAAAAGTGTGGTGTCACGGTCAACGTGTGAGACAAATTATCGGAGCCTTGCAAACTATGTTTCAGAATTAATTTGGGTTGAGCAACTTCTCCATGAGATAGGTGTATCGGTTGTGGAAAAACTTGTAGTATGGTGTGATAACACTTCTACAGTTTTAATCTCTGCAAATCCAACTCATCATGCTAGAATCAAGCATGTGAAAATTGACCTTCACTTTGTACGTGAGCGAGTGGTTGATGGACAACTCTTAGCCAATTATGTTCCAAGCTCCGAACAAACTGCAGACATATTGACAAAGCCTATACCTCCAACATCATTTGAAGCTTTGCGTCTTCGGCTTGGAGTAACTTCTTACTCAGAAGTCAAACACAAATACCAGACCAATGAAGGAAATGAAGAACAGAACGAAGAGAATATCATAAGTATTAATAAAGTCAAATATAGTTAGTCAATTGGTTAGTTTGTTACATTTTATTAATGGGTTGTTAGTCTGTTATTACTATTAGCGTTGGGCTATAAATATTGAGCTTGTATTGGATTTGTTTAATTCAATTTAAATAATGAAAATCTGATTCACATTCTCTAATTTCTCAACTTTACTTTTCTCTCACCGTCTTCTTCATCTTTCGTTTCCCCTTTCACTCGTCTTCCCCAAACATCAAATTACCTAACTCTAGCTTCCTTTTCCTACTCTAACACTCCTCGCTTTAATCATCAACAATAATGCCAGTTTACATTTACTTCGGTTGGAAGAAGGAACATCCTCTCTTGACCAGGAAACTATAGCATTCTTCCTGTTGATTCTCTATAGTCTGTGGTATCGTAGGAAACTATATGTCCATGAGAATCATCTTCAGCTTACCAGAGTGACTATCCATAATGCTCTACTCCTACACACGGACTTCCTCTCTGCCACTGGGTGCATGGACACTCATCTTGGCCACCCAACTGATGCAGAAACAGTTTGGAAATCTCCTCATCCTGGCTACATTAAGATAAATGTCGATGACGCCTTTGATCATCCAAATTCTACTATCAGTGCATTAGCTTGTGATGATCGTGGTCGGGTTCTTGGTGGACTTGCGGAGCACGCTCCTAGTTGTCTCATAGCAGGCTTGGCTGAGATCGCAACAATGATCGCGGGCTTACAACACGCCACAAACAAGGGTTGGCAACATTTCATCATCGAGTCGAACTCTTCCATGGTGGTAAACAAGCTGAATCAGCCCCCCCCCCCCCCCATGATGATATCTCGGCCCTCAACCATCTCCTTGAACCAGCCTGCATCATCATTGAAGGCAATGTGAATTTTATTGTTAATTTTGTTCACTGGGTGGGTAATCAAGCAACCTACTCTCTTACAAGTTGGGCTCTTTATAATTTTTGTTCTATTTTTTTATTCGATTTGTCTCAAGGTTAATGTTCCTTATGTAAATTTGATTAGTCTCGAGTGAAAAAAGATCTTTTAAGCATTGCATTGGCTGGGGTGGGTGTTTAGGTCAGTGCCTAAGAAGATTGTTGCCATCTAATTTAAAAATTATCATTTTAATCTATAAATCTTGCTTTCCAAAGGATTTTTTTTTTCAAATCGAACAAATTAACAGGAAAAGTAAAACCGTTAACGCTAATTATTTTGTCATTTTTTAAAATTTATAAAATAATTTTAATATAATTTTTTACTTTTACAAATTTTGAATATTCTATCATTTTTAAATATTATTTTTATTCTTTTGAATTTTATTCAAAATAAATTAATGATAAAAATAAACCAATCTTAACATTAGCAAAAACAAATAATTAAGATTAATTTAACAGTTTTGTTTATAAAATTTATAGTTGAACTAAACAAAAGAACAAATACCAATCCTAATGAAATTACACCGAATATTAAAAAAGCTTGATGTCAGAAATTAAAATATTCTAATTAATTGTTAACTATTTTTAGCTCAAATGTTTAAAAATTCTTAGTTAATAGCTCATCTTCTTTTAAATTGTGGGTTTTGGACCTAAGTAAATTTTCCGGGCTTTCCTCCCTTTCCAAAGTAGGAATTGTTGGGAAAAAAAATTCTAACTAATTAAAGCTAAAATGAATTGTCAACCACCACTAAGGCTCTCTCTAACCGCTGCCAACCACCACCGCCAAGCTGACAAAGATCGCCGGAATTATTAGACGGTTGATACTAGACCCAACATTACTTTGGATTCCATTATTTATTTGTTTGTGCTTCTATTTTTTACCGTTTGGGTCCCACAGTCCACGGTCATACCTATCCTGCTGCCTACCTCCCTCCGCCTTCAGCGACTATAAGTATCCCCGCTGGGAATGCCCGCGTTGCTCTGTTTGCAGAAACCTCTAAAAAAATATACTTACTTCCTCCTTCGTTGCCCTTAATTCTCTCCCGCCCTCTGTGTTTCATTCTCTTCTTCTTTGCTTGATCTTCACTTGAACACTATCTATTTTAGACTATCCACTCGAACTGTATGTAACTCAACTATCTGTCGTTGAACGGTTTCGGTTTTATCTCTTCTCTTTCACTGTTTGTTTCCCGAGAAACCGTGTTTATTCCCGTCATTTCTGCTCCATTTATTTGAGTGTTTCTTTGTTCTTCCCGTTCTTTACCTGTTAAGCCTGTCACCGCCTTTTGCTTCTCCGGGACCTCCTGTGCATCGTTATATTAAGGTATAAATTTTATTTATTCACTTTAATTTTTAATTTCTTTTTTTTCTTCTTATTTTTTGAACGAGTTGCAGCCTCTTAATGAACCGTCAGAGACTTTTTTGTCAGATTTTTATTCTCCAAGTAGTTTTTATTTGCGTTGATTCGTCTTGTTTCTTTCTCTTTTGTTGTTTTCATATTATCTTGTATGCAATTTCATTTAAATTTTTTTTTCTAAGGAACAAAGTTTTGTGAATTTCTCTTCTCAAATTCTGTCATCTGAGACATTTTTTTTTCTTTTCTGTTTTGACGATAGCGAGTAATACAGGGGTTGAAGGCTATGTATTTTTTAATCAAAATCTTGTTTAACATGTTCCTTAACTGTAGCATAATGGAACGCTTTCAAAACGACGATCTTCATTACGTTGTCAATGATTTCGATGACGACGGTACCTTCGTCGAACCTGAGCGTCCGAGAGACGCCGCTGAATTTGATTCCATTGAATCCGAGTTTGAAGACGATTTTGAATCAGTAAGATTTTTTTCTTCTTTTTTTAAGAACCTTTCACGATTATGCTTGATTCTCGCGATTTAGATTCTAGAATCTGCAATTAAGTTTTCTTAAAATACATATTTTGTGGTTATTTGGAAAACAGAGTAAGCCGAAAACTGATACATCAGCTGAGGAAGCTAGAAATGGAAAAGATATACAGGAAATTCCTTGGGAGAGGCTTAATTTCACTAGAGATAAATACCGCCAGACTAGAATAAGAGAGTACAGGAACTATGAGAACCTCTTTGGTTCTCGTGAAGAGATGGAAAAGGTCCGTTTCTATATTTCTTGCTATTTCTGAAGAGTTTTTTATACACCATTTTAAAGTTAGACATAAAATATGAACGAGAAAGTTGTTCAATTATCTGCGGCTGTGTCTCAAGTGCTAGGAGTTCGTTTCCAAAAATTTTGGGCCAAGTAATTAAATATACATGTTTTGTTGATAGGAGTGCTTGCAAATACAGAAGGGAAAGACCTTTTATGACTTTCAGTTTAACACAAGGCTTGTCAAATCGACTATTGTTCACTTTCAGGTAGAGAATTTGCTCATTATTTTCAATTTTCACTACTAATCAACTATTTGTTTGCAATTTGGTTCCAATTTTAAGGCAGATGCATTTGCATTTTCTGTGTTGTCGTTTCCATTCTTTTTCTTTATGAGAAGTCTGTTCGAGCAGAAGTTGGTCTTTTAAAATGTCATGAGTCTGCAATGTTTTTAACGCATATTTTCAATGTTAGTTCGTTCTGTACACATAACTATTTCCTCCCTTTTTATAGGGATTTAAAGGTATTTGCAGTTCATTAGAGATGTTATGTCTTGAGAGTATTTGAGTTGTAATAATGGGTTGATTATAAGCTATTTGCCGCCATCTCTGTTCCATATATTTCTCTATCATCACATCTTTGGTTGTGGTGATTCATGTAGTTATCCTTTGCGATTGGTTTGATCTTCAATTATCTGCATATCACTAGTCTCATAGTTTTGCAGGTTCTGTTGTTATATTATTACACTTTATCCATATTTTATTCCATTATAGAAGGTATGGATTTTACATCTGCTTCTTGAGACCTTAGGCTTCAGGGTGCGTGTGTATATATTGGTATACATTCAAATTAGATTGCTTATAGTTAACTTGGAAGCAGCCAACTAATTTCAGAATAATAAGATTAGGATACGTGTTGTTGTATTTTGATTCCTATTTGACTTAAATTTTTGTGACATTTTCCTTTTCTTCTATTAGTTTCAAGTATTTTTACGTACTCCATCTGAGCCATCAAGATGGGGTTGTTATTCACGGAAATCCTTTTTTGCAGATTTGTGAAGGATGCTTTACTTTACACTTGCACATGTTAACAGTTGCACAAAATGTTAAAAATTAAAAGAAATATTTGCAGAGGTACCGTCTTGATCGTGGATATTGATGCTTCATGGCTGTGGTATGACTTGGGGGCTGGGGGTTTATTGAAATTTTATTAACAATTTATAGTTGTAGAACTCTACATTTGTTGTTCACAAACATGCACTGATTACACTAAGAATAGTACCATGCTGTTGCAGCCTGCTCATGAATAATGCTTGCGTGTGCCACCGATATGTAGTCTTTTTTGAATCTAGATGAGCCATGGGTATAGAAATTACCATAGGTTTTGCATTTGGCTACACTTATCTGAACAAGGTGGTAAGTTATTGGCATATCTTGGGATGATGATCTTCTCTTTGCATTAGTTATGGTTTATTTTTTATTGGTAGTGTAATTTTTGGATTAGGAATACATTTTATGATGCATGTGGATTTAACCGGTGGCATTTAGGAATTCTATTTCTCTTATTTCAGCCTTTAAAGCAGGCTGGGAGTAATTTCTAAGCAGCTGGCGCGATAAAGACACTTTGTTTATATGGTATGATAGGAAGCATTTAAGAGGCCTCTGTAGTGATTCATGTAATTTGATTAGAGCGATATGTCCTACACTTGAAGGGCAATTAATACTTGATTTGCTTTTCATCTTGCTGGATTGCTTTTAAATCATTAGATGCGTTCATAGTTATCAGAACTGAGTTACTTTGTAGTTGCTTTTGAGGGACCAATCTGAATTTGTGATTCAATTCCGTTTACTTGATTCACTGTTATGATATATCATTTGCATGAGTATCCAGTTTGTGTTACTTGATTTATTGTCCGATATTATTCTTTTGGATGATCTTCATGCCATGTCTAGTCTCTTCTCTGTTTTTTTTTTGATCCAGTAACCAAGTTTTAGGAAAGTTTTGGGCCGAATTCAGAATTTCAGTTTTCTTGCTGTGAATGAATTGAATATCTTATCTTCAAGTTTTAGGAACCTCAATTGGGGAAGATGTGTTTAGTGGAGCTGTATAAATCTATGCATTGTTGGTGCTGCTGTGTAGTTTTTCATTGTTGGTTTATGTTTTTCCTTTATGCTAATGCGTTTCCCTTTTATATGCATTTGTGTTCTTTGTTTTTGCACGTTATTCAAGTGCACCTGTGTGCGATCTCGTTAAGGTATATAGTGTGAGTCTTGACAATTTTCCCTGTTGTTTTACTGTTCCTAGCTGCAGACTAATCTTTCCGCGTTAGTCTCTTGATTTGCATAGCCAATGCTGCTTTGTGTCACCATAGTGAACTGTGTCATAGTAGTAACCTTTTATCATCATGCTGCGTCCTTTTATATTCAACTAATTTTTATTTCTTTTGTCATTTTTGTTTTATGTGTGGCATGTTTTCATGCATTCCGATTACATGTAATTTTCTTTTTCTTTTCTTTTCTTATTTCCATAATGGGTGTTTCGCGAGGTGAGTGAGGCATGAATTGTGTATGGGGACATGTAAGGTCAACCAAAGATCATGTGCTTTATTATGGATGGAATCATATAAACTTGTATCCTAGAAAAATCAATAGAATGCACTTATGGGTTTATGGGGGGTAGTAAAGTGTAATTATGACCCAACATATATTTTATGCCCAACTATTTTCAATCTTTTCTCCTTTGTGCAGCTTAGAAATCTATTATGGGCTACATCAAAGCACGATGTATACCTCATGGAAAATTACTCAATAATGCATTGGTCATCACTGCTTCACAGAGGCGAAGAAGTACTGAATGTGGCTAAGCCAATTGTTCCCTGCTTGGTTTGTGAGGATGACCATGATTAAATTTGACTTTGGCTGATAATTTTGTTCAAAGAGCCTGTGGCTTAAAAATCTTTTTGTCGATATGTTTGTAGAAACATCCTGGATCGCTATCTCAGCAACTCTCTAGAGTGCAGATTAGCACTATGGCAGTTAAAGAGAATTTCATGGTGGCTGGTGGTTTTCAGGGGGAACTTATTTGCAAGGTATGTATTTGGTTGGACAGGGGTCTTACCAATTTGATGTTCTATTTGCAATGTGGCTTATGTTTTTCATTCGACTCTTCTGTTTGATCAGTACTTAAACCAACCAGGGGTGGCATTTTGCACAAAATTAACAACCGATGATAATGCAATTACCAATGCAGTGGATGTGTACCATAATCCTAGGTGAGAACTACTGATTCTCTCAAGTATCTTGGACAATTTTGATGGTACTTTGTGAAAGGCAATGAGCTGAAAATTTTTATATTCTTAGTGGTGCAATGAGAGTTATAGCTGCAAATAAAGACGCTCAAATCAGAATTTTTGATGCTGAAACTTTTGCTAGTGTTAACCGCTACTCATTCGACTGGTCTGTAAATGTAAGTGCCTACCTTTAGAAGCCTGCTTTTGATTTCATTTTGTCACCCTCTGTTATGTACTCATTCCCTATATGGTTGTGTGCTGTGTTTCTAGAATACCTCTGTAAGTCCAGACAGAAAGTTGCTTGCGGTCCTTGGAGATAGTGTGGACTGCCTCATTGTTGATTCTCAATCTGGAAAAGTACGTCGTTCTTGCTGGGACTTGGCATAATTCTGGTAGTTGGATTATAATTAATTCTTTCCAATTTGTTTTGTGGAATGCAGGTTACCAGCAGCCTAAAAGGTCATCTGGACTATTCTTTTGCTTCAGATTGGCACCCTGATGGGCACATTCTGGCCACTGGGAATCAGGACACTAGCTGTAGGTTATGGGACATAAGAAACCTGTCAAAGTCTCTTGCTGTATTGAAGGGACGAATGGGAGCAATAAGAGGTGTGAAGTTCACATCAGACGGTCGGTTTCTGGCCATGGCTGAGCCTGCAGATTTCGTTCATGTTTTCGATACGAAGTCCGGGTATGTTAATTGCCAAGAAATTGATATTTTTGGTGAGATAGCTGGAATATCCTTTAGCCCAGATACAGAAGCTCTGTTCGTAGGGGTTGCTGATCGCACTTATGGCAGCTTGTTAGAGTTCAATCGCAGACGATGTAACCACTACCTAGATTCCATGTTGTAAACTGCAAGGCCACTATCTGATATCAGAGGCACCTCATTGTGAATATCTTATAATTAATTAAGGGGTTGTTCAGTCAATTTATAAGCAGAAAAGGAGATAATAATTTATTATAAACACAAAATCAACCTAAAATATAATACATACAAGAGTTGAGATTTAATGTAGTTTGATAAGGTCTATTTCCACTTATTAGAAAAACAATAATCCGCTGTAAGATCAAAATATTCCTTCTCGGGCGAGAGGAGCAGCAGGTTTAGTTTAAATTGTGCAGCAGACGACCTTAGTGACATGTTTCTGTGAAGGTAAATTTTCTTCACTAGCAGAAATGAAGAGAACAGTTTTGGTTTTGTAAAGCTTTTGGCAATCGTGTGTGTATATGTGGCACTACTGTAATTGTTCTATTAACAGTAAGATCTTGTCATATGGAGTAACACATTTAATAAGGGTTTATTATATTATTTATACATGTTAAAAAATAAAGCAGTTTTCTAATACACATACATACACAGTAGATTAAAGTTTACACGGTTCTATTTATTTGAGATCCACTAATTGATTGAGTGGTCAATGTTGTTCGAATCTAGACATTTTTATCTTGGGAGTATAATTATCTCTATTTAATAAAAAAATTAAACTATAAATGTCTAAAAATATTATATAAAAAATCCTTAAAATATTGTATTAATAGTGTAAATGTGTTTATCAGAATATATTGTCTACATCGTGTCGTTTTATGTATATATTTCTGTGTCACCGCCAGTTTTGTACTGGAATAGGTTAGAACCGAGGGCGGGTGCAAGTGTAACCATCACTTTTGTACTGGAATAGGTTGGAACTGAGGACGGGTGCAACCGTGCAAGTGTTTTAGGTATGTTCCAAAGTGTCGTGCTAGAATTGAGTTGCAATATTTTGAATGTTAATGCAGCTATCTCCCTCAGCTGGGGTCTCAAGACTGGAAAAAACTGTTCTGAAATTGAGTTGCAATATTTTGAATGTTAATGCAGCTATCTCCCTCAACTGTGACGTGCTGGTATTTCAACCTCAATAGTTTTATTTCTCCATAAACAAAAAGAAAACAGTCTTCAGTTTTGAGGATTACAGAAGGGAAGGAACCCATTGTTGAAATTGAGGGGGTCGGCTAAGTCATAATTTAGTGCATGTATTTATTGCAGTCTTAGCCGTACTGGATGGTTACAGAGCTGAACTGTATTGATTACTCCTCCAACTTGGTCCGATGCCCGTCTCCACTGTGTTACAGTTTCAGATTTTTATGGATGTTGCCCAACACTATTGACTAGGAGTAGGACTTAGCATTACTCTGATGCCCATCCTTAAATCCTAAATGAAGCCTTATGGTCCTATGGATGGTTGCGATTTTCGAATATGACAGCTAGAAATACTAAAACAGAGTGTAATACCTGGTATTCTCTAGGTGCACGTTAGTCAGTCTAAAATGCGCCGGTAGAGAATTTTCGGTTTTCTCTGCGTTTCTTCTTGATTTTTCTGTGATTTACTTTGGTTCTTTCTTGATCTTTACTGGGTCTTGTTTGGTTAATGGTGGATACGAGTTTGGCGACTGATTGCCCTGAGGGCTCAGGGGTTTTGAATTTGGGGGAGTTTCCTCCATTGAGGTCTGGTGCTGTTGGAGATAGCTCTCGTGTTACAGTTAAGGATGGAATTCCTTTGGTGGAGGCTAAGTCTAAGGCGGCGGTTGATGTTGTTGGGGATAGCTCTCCTCCTTTGGTGGAGGCTAAGTCCAAGGCGACGATTGATGTTGGTTCGGCTGGGAGGGATTGGGAGGCTTTGTTCTCTGGGCAGACTCTTTCTTTTCAGCCTCCGGTGAAGCGAGATGGGAAGGTCTTGGTTCAGCCTACAAAGGAGGTAATGGATTTGGGAGCGAAGCAGTGGGATAATGCTCTCATCGGAACTTTTCTAGGGAAATCCCCTCCGCTAAAGGTTTTTCAGCGTACTGCTGATAAACTTTGGGGACGCGAAGGATCGGTGGTGATTAGGTTTCTCGCGCCTAATGTGTATGTCATCAATTTCCCTTCTCGACAGGTTCGTGACTGGGTATTGGAGGCAGGGCCGTGGCATGTTCAACAGAAGGCCATTATACTCCGTAAATGGCTGCCAGGTATGATTCCAGAATTCATCAGTCTTGACACTGCACCTGTTTGGATTAAGTTGTGGCATGTGCCTCTTGAATTGTTTACTCAGGAGGGACTCGGATACATTGCTAGTGCCTTAGGTAAACCGCTTTACACAGATAGGGCTGCTGCTTTGAAATTGCAGCTTGAGTTTGCGAAAGTTTGTGTTGAGATTGAAGCTTCCTTTGTGATTCCGGATGTAATTACTGTTGATTTGGGTAGTGATAATTGTATTGATGTTGCGGTTGAATTAGATTGGGCTCCTCCTCGTTGTAGTGTTTGTTCCATTTTTGGGCATTCTCAAGAGAAATGCAGGAGGCATGTGGGGTGTGCAACGACTGATAACATTGTGGATACTGATGTTATTGGGCAAAAAGCTGCTGGTGATGGTGATAGTGTTGCGAATGAAGTGGGAGTTTCTGGAGAGGGTGAAAAGTCTGTGCTAGATGTGAGCAAGGGTACTGATGCGAATGTGACTAACGTTAGTGTTGGTACAGATAGTGTATCTTGTTCTGATAAAGAGGCTCAGATGGCTATGGTTGATAGTCAGGAGGCGGATGGATTTGGTGGTGTTCGAGGTGAATCTTGTTCGCAGGGTGGGATTGACAAACTTGTGAACAAGTTTGGTATTTTAGAATCTATGGGTGAGAGTCATGCAGGGTTGTCAAGGCCTGAGAGAGCAACTGCGAGTGGGGTTGCTGATTTGCTGGAAAAGTTGAAACCTAGGGAGATTGACAAAAAGAAGGGGAAAGGCAGGGGTAAGAATAAGGGGTTGAGTGATGGTTTTTCTCCATCTAAATGACTTTGCTTGTGTGGAATGTAAGGGGGTTTAATGATCCCCTAAAACAGAAGAGGGTTTTAAGTGTTGTTAGACGTTTGGATGTGGATGTTATGTGTCTTTTGGAGACTCGGGTGCAGGTTGGAAATGTTTCACAGATTGTTCAGAAACATTTTCAGGGTTGGTCTTTTTTCAATAATTACTCAGATTATTATAATGGCAGAATTTGGTTGTTGCTGCGGGGTGGTTGGCAGTTTGAGGTAGTTGGTCAGTCTGCTCAGATGCTTTCTGGTAGACTTAGGAAAGGGGATGATTGGTTTTATGTTTCTTTTGTATATGCTCACAATGGTAGGGAGGATAGAGTTGGTTTATGGAGAAGCTTGATTGATTTAAAAGCTTCTCTGGGTGGTTATCCTTGGGTCTTAGCTGGTGATTTCAATGTTACTACTAAGCCTTAGGAAAGTTCGGATTTTAATGGGGCTCAAGGTTTGAGTGGGGCAATGAAGGACTTTGTGAGTTGTTTGGATGAGCTTGATGTGGTTGATTATCCGTTTTCAGGATCTTTGTTTACTTGGTGCAATTTAAGAGAAGGAGCTCCTTTATCTAGGAAGCTGGACCGTGTGTTAGTTAATCATGAATGGCTGAGTCAATTCCCGGGGGCTTTGGTGGAGTTTTTGGGGCCTGATTGTTCTGATCATTGCCCTAGTCATCTGATTTTGAGGGCGCCTATTGCTTGTCCTCCTAAGCCGTTTAAATTTTTTAGTTTTTGGGTGGACCATCCTCAGTTCCTGAAGATAGTGGAAGACTCTTGGAGATTACCAGTTGTGGGAAATCCTTTGCAAGCTTTGTTTTCTAAGCTAAAGCGTTTGAAGGAGCCTTTGAAAAAATTCAATAAGGAATGCTTTGGAGGTTTGCAGAATAGGGTGGCTGAGAAACGTGTTGAGCTTGGTAATATCCAGAGTTTATTGTTGGAACGACCTTCCTCTGACCTGGTTGTGCAGGAAAAGGTTGTATGCAGGGAGTTGCGAGATTTGGAATTGGCTGAGGAACGATTCTACATGCAGAAATCGCGAATTCAACATATTAAGGAGGGAGATCAAAATACTTCTTTTTTCTTTAGAAGGGTTGCTGTTAGACAGAGGAGGCATACTATTCATAGTCTTCTTAATGAGAATGGGCAGAAGCTGGATACTTTTGATGCTATTTCGACTGAACTTGTGAATTTTTATTCTGGTTCTATTGGACAGGTTGATCAAAATGTGAGGAGATTTTCCAATGATCTGTTGAAGGAGATAATAGATGGTGAGATTGCTGAACATCTGAAATCTAGCTTAGTCTCTCCTATTACAAGGGAGGAGATTAAGAAGGTTGTGTTTGGTATGAATGGGAACAAGGCCCCTGGTCCAGATGGGTATTCAGCAAAGTTTTTTCAATTCGCTTGGAGGATAGTAGGGGAGGATTTCATTAAGGCAGTGCAGTATTTTTTTCTGTCTTGCTCTCTTCCTTCTTCTTTCAATTCTACAATTCTTGCTCTGGCTCCTAAGGTTGAGGTCCCAACATATGCTGGTGATTTTCGTCCTATTGCTTGTTGTAGTGTGATATATAAATGCATTACAATGATTATAGTGAACAGGCTTAAAACTGGACTGACTGATATTATTTTGCCAAGTTAAAGTGCTTTTTTGGAGGGTCGATATCTTGTTGATAATGTTCTTTTGGCTCAAGAAATTGTGAATGGTTATGGCAGAAGGTATTTATCCCCTCGTTGTGCTTTAAAGATTGATCTTAGGAAGGCATTTGATTCTTTAAATTGGGACTTTATTCTTCAAATCCTTGAGGTGTTGGGTTTTCCTAGTTTGTTTAGGAAGTGGATTGAAGTTTGCATAACGCAGCCTCGATTTTCGATTAGTTTTAATGGTGGTTTGGTGGGCTATTTTAAAGGTGCGAAAGGAGTGCGGCAGGGCGACCCCTTATCCCCCTATTTGTTTATCTTGGGTCTGAATGTTCTTTCGGGGTTATTGAATAAAGCTGCTTCTTATGGGGTGTTTGGATATCATCCTAGATGCAACAAAATTGGTTTAACTCATATTTGTTTTGCGGATGATTTGCTTGTTTTCACTAATGGGACTGCTGATTCTGTGGTGGGGATACAAAAAATATTGGATATCTTTTATAGTATGTCTGGATTGCAGATCAATACAAGTAAGAGTGAGCTTTATTGTGCTGGAATGACAGATGCAGAGATGCAGAATCTTGCTCTTGTCTCTGGGTTTAGTCTTGGTTCATTGCCGATCCGTTACTTGGGGGTGCCCCTTGTTTCTAGGAATTTAACCAGGGCAGATTGTGAGCTGTTGATTGGGAAGATTACTAGAAGAATGGCTAGTTGGTCTTCGAGAAGCCTTTCTTTTGCTGGTAGGCTCCAACTGATTCAGTCTGTGATTTTTAGTATTCAAAACTTTTGGTGTAGAATTTTTCTTTTGCCATCTAAAGTTATCCGTGAGATTACTTCTATGTGCAACTCTTTTTTATGGAAAGGTTCCGTTGGGTCTGCTAAAGGGGCTAGAGTTAGCTGGGAATGTGTTTGTCATCCCAAGGACGAGGGTGGTCTTGGAATTAAAGATATTCTTGCTTGGAATAAAGCTTGCCTTTTGAAGTGTATTTGACTTCTCATTACTCAAGCGGGGTCCCTTTGGGTAGCTTGGGTGAATAGTTATTTGTTGAAGGGAGATTTAGTTTGGGATGTTCCAATCAAGAGTACTCATAGTTGGGCTTGGAAGAAGATTCTCAAGCTGAGACAATTGTGGTTTCAGGTTGGGGGGGTGTTTCAGGGTGGCTTTAAGGCCCGGAGAGCTTGGGAGGAACTTCGGTCCAAGCTGCCGAAGGTGACATGGGTCAAGATTGTTTGGAGAAGTCCTTGTGTTCCTCGATTTTCTTTTATTTCTTGGCTGGTTGTGCGAGATCGTTTGCCTACGAAACAAAGGATGCTTGCGTGGGGGTGTTCTTTGGATCTAGGATGTGTCTTATGTGATGCGGGGAGTGAAACACGGGACCATCTTTTTGCTGAGTGCCCATTTTTCCGCCAGGTTTGGATGCTGATTTTGCAGCATTGTGAGCTTCAGTTTTCTTATAGAAGTTGGCTTGATTTGATAAATTGGATACTCCATAATGGTAAAGGAAGGACCCTTATTGCTGTCATCATTAGATTAGCATGGAATTGTTTGAATTACAGGATTTGGTTAGAGAGAAATGGAAGAATTCATGGGAGATTGGCTCAAGATACGAATACCATGTTTATACGGATAAAAAATGATGTTTATATGAGGTTAGTAGGAAATACAAGGTTTAGAAGCTGCTCCTTTAGTTTATGTGATAGATGGGGGCTGATGTAAATGGGGTTTTATGTTGATAGTGGGGTTGGTCTGGTTTTTTGAGATTGTATACTTGAGGTACTTTTGGATGAATAAAATCAACGTTTATCCAAAAAAAAAAAACAGAGTGTAATGTGGTAGGAGGAGGAGCCACTTGACACATTGTTAATGTTAAGAATAAGATGAATAGAAATACTCTATCCCTTTTCAATTCTCCTATTTATTTTTCACACTAAAAATTAGGGTTTAGGGTTTAGAATTTAAGGTTAAGGTTTGTGGTTATAGTTTAGGGAAATTAAGACATGGTGTATTTTTTACGGTATAAGGTGTAGAGTTTAGAATTTAGAATTTGGGTTAGGGCTTAAATTTTAAGTTTTAGTGTTTTTTTTTTTTGTGTGTAGCATGCAATGCAATTGCCCCCTGACCCAGAGCAACTACTCTAGTCTCTATTTCTCTATATATGGGTGTGTAGTGATACAATATATAGGCTTTATGATTTGAGTTTTGTCTGTGTCATTTGGTTTGGAAAAAAAGTGAGCTGAAGCCCATGTTATATGAATTGAGTTATGTTGAACTACATTGAAGAGAAAAAAAACGAACGTCATATAGCTCAATACATGTCGAGTCCAACAACTTGGGTTATTTTTCAAAACTTTCCCAAGTTGCACCAAACTACAAAATCATTGGTTTCACTTATGTATTTTTATTAATTTTGGGTTTTAAGAACAAATCAATTCTATATTTTCAAGCCCGAAAATATGTGTTGAGAATGGTCATTTTTATCATTATTTTACTTAGAACCATTTTCTAGAGTTGAGTTATTCGTTCAAATTTAATAATTTCATGTGAATATAATTTAAATATATAAATATAAAATTCTAAAAAATAATAATTTTGAATCATAATTGAAATAATTATTGTGGATCAATTTATCAAATCAACATTTTATTAAAAATATGAGAAGTTAGTAATGTTGAATTATCATTATGTGAAAGCTGAATATCAAAGATGAATGAAAATTAAGAGAGTAAAATGTAAAGGTTCACAAGAAGAAGTTTAAGAAAGAAGATTGTAATTTCTATGTAACCAATAAATCAAGTGATATGTGCCAGTACTCGTTCTGGTGATTAAGTGAATATCAAAGATAGTTATTATTACCTTTCTCAATTAATTTCAAAGATTTTTTTTTAAAAAAATAGTATATTATAATACATTAAATAAATATAATATCATAATATTATATTATATTATCATAGCATCTAGTAAACTAATATTTTATCTGTTCTTGAGGCAACTGTAATTAGAATATAACTCAAAACGCAATAAATGGTTTCAGTGAAAAAAACAGATGATGTTCATCTTATAAGATCCAGGTTCAAATCAGTTTGTCTCCAAGGTATTTGTGCATTGTCAAAGGGTTAAGACTGTATGGACATATACTACCTTATAATCACCTTAAAACTATTAAAAAATTAGAATATAACTCATTACTTTCTATTCGAATTTGATAATTCATGTTTGAATTAATAGTTCTTAAAACTTCCTAATTTTTTAGGATTTTCAAACTTACTAACGCTAATAATCTTTATTGTCTCTTTTTGTAACACCCCCTTCCCGGCCTGGTAGAGAACCGGGTCGGAGAGCGCTACCGGAAAACAATGCGGAGATCGGAGACATAAATCCAAAGTTCAAAAATCATTTCGTAATATTTTATTAATCTCTTTTAAGACTTAACACTCAACTTATTAACAACTTACTCAATTGGGGTCAATTTTAAACTTTTTCAAACTTAGGGACTAAATTGTAATTTTTACAAATTAGGGGTCCTTATCTGAAATTCATGATATTATACTGAAATTAAACTTACTAGTTATTAGCTTGTAAAATCTCATTACTAACGAAAGTCATTTACCTATCTGATTAGACGATACAATATTTTATTGACCCTTTTTTTAATTTGTCTAAAACTATTTTTTTATTCGAACTAACAAAGTATCTTAAACACTTAAAAATTTATACAAAACATAGGTAACGTATACACAATAGTAGGCCCACAAGACTAGTATAATTACTTTAACTACTTTGCCACCATACTAGGAGTTCATAAGGACAAAACACATTACTCTTTAATTGTAGTGACTTGCCAACCTTCCAACTAATCTCGATCTCGATCTGTTACTTTCCTTAACCTGAAATGTTATGCAATGAATGCATTAGACTTACATAGTCTAAGTGAGGTAGCCAATGACAATGAATGAACATGTTATGTCATGTGGCATGCTTCCAAAAATGATCATAATGCAATAACATGGCATACTTCATATTCATAACAAAGCATAATATCATATCATGATCATAACATAGCATAACGTATAAAACACATAATATATATTGGTACCATTGGATACGCGGATTCCCTGTACACTATATCATGAATCATAAATGAGCCATAGCCCTGAGCCGTAGCTCCATGTATATTCATAACAAAACATAATATCATATCATGAGAATAACATAGCATAACGTATCAAACACATAATATATTGGTACCATTGGATACGCGGATTCCCTGTACACTATATCATGAATCATAAATGAGCCATAGCCCTGAGCCGTAGCTCCATGTATATTCATAACAAAACATAATATCATATCATGATCATAACATAGCATAATGTATCAAACACATAATATATTGGTACCATTGGATACGCGGATTCCCTGTACACCATATCATGTATCATAATTGAGCCGTAGCCCTGAGCCGTAGCTCCATGTATCCCTTACACTTCCATCCTTTTATCTCCCACATATAGGCCGTAGCCCTGGACCGTAGTCCTCCCTTACATGTTGAGCTCGAATAACCCTATGGCATGCCAATTGTATCCAACGTCCATAATTACACACAAATTCACATAGTCCATGATTTTCAAATCATATCATATCATATGAAATAACAAGATGAGCCGTAGCTCCATATCATGTAGCATTTCATAGTCATATTCGAACATATCAAAGTAATGCAAGACACTTACCAAATTTGCCATTCGAGCATAGTTGCTCTACTTGATCCCTTAACAAATGCAAACATAATCATAGATAATGCAATGGGAAGGCACCGAGCCTATCCCTTGACACAACTACACTCACATATCAGAACAAAGAAACAAAGATCGGAATGACACCGCGTCACCCGAGACAAATGCATCCACACTCACATATCAGAACATAAAAACAATGATCGAAATAACACCGCGTCACCCGAGACAAATGCATCTACACTCACATATCAGAACATAAAAACAATGATCGGAATGACACCGCGTCACCCGAGACAAATGCATCTACACTCACATATCAGAACATAAAAACAAATATCGGAATGACACCGCGTCACCCGAGACAAATGCATCCACACTCACATATCAGAACATAAAAACAATGATCGGAATGACACCGCGTCACCCGAGACAAATGCATCTACACTCACATATCAGAACATAAAAACAATGATCGGAATGACACCGCGTCACCCGAGACAAATGCATCCACACTCACATATAAAAACAATGATCGGAATGACACCGCGTCACCCGAGACAAATGCATCCACACTCACCTCAATCCAAGCTTAGAGACATTTTCCTTATTCTCCAACTTTGTGGTTTCCTTCATTTCTACTCTTTTCTAACCAAACATTAAAGAAACATATCATTTAGTATATTAGGCAGTTTGCATTGTCCTTAAAGAAACATTTATATAAAATGTTCTATAACTCAAAATCTGATTTCGTTTGTTTTAAACGAAACTAGACTTAATAACCTTTTAAACCTTATAAATTATAGCTTTTATTTCCTCTTATACAATTTATAATGAATTTCTAAAGTCGTTGTTGATGCAGATTTAGGGGCAAACTGTTACCCTATTTTCATGACCTTTACTTATTCAAATATTCATATCTTTTTACTCACAACTCCAAATAAGGAGTTCTTTACTATTCTAGAAATATTATAAACACACCTTTAAGATCATGTATGGTACATATTTTTATCATCTCTCAATCAGTACAGTTTTGCATTTTAAAACAGGTCAATTTCATGATCGAATCTGTCCAAGCTAAACATAGTGGATTTAAAGCATATAATTTATATGTTTCACAATTCATTTGGTTCTGATATTTTAACCATATTAACTTACATGTATTAGCATAATAATGAAGTTCTAACATATTCAAAATCAAAGCATTCAAGTCCTCAATTTATCAATTTCCACAAAACAGCCCCCTTTAATTCTTTAATAATCCTATATGTGATCTAAATGGATTTAACTTATCAATTGAGACTTAATTCAAGCTTGGACATTTAATTTAATTCATTTAGTGAATCCCCTGTTCTAATCATAAATTTTTCAGAATTTATTAATACCATTTGACCCCCTAAACATTTCGAATTTCACAATTTAGCCCAGCAGATTCCAATTTTATTCAGTTTCAGTCCCGTAACTTCTAAGAACAATTCAGAGACTTATACTTAACATTTTTGATCAAATCATACTTCTATTCCATGTAAAATTTTGTTCTCTACAACTTTTTAGAAGAACACGTTTTCCAGAAACGACTCTAACATGTTCAAAAATGCAGTTTTCTACAGGACAGTTTACAAATCCGAATTCCTTTTACCCTTATCATTTACTAACCAATTTCATGCTTAATATATATTCTAACATTAAATTAAAGATAGTTGAGACTCTAATCTCAACTCTAATTTGTTTCACTCACCTTGACAGATCGGTACTTTATTTTTATTTCTTGGGCTTGACGGTTGTTCTGAATCGACCTTGTGTACTATGATAATTAATAAAAACCAATTAAAATCAATAAAACAGTATCGAATATATATAAAAATATTAATCAACTCGATACCGAAACTTAAACTAACTAGAGATTTGAGCTTACCCCATCATTGGTAGAAATTCGATATTACTATATCGAAAATATCGGACTACCAATCGAACATTGGATCGTATGCTACTATTTTTTTCTTTCTTTCTTTCTTTCTTGCTTCTTTGCCGTGAATTTCATCAATCTCCCCCCCCCCCCCCCTTATACTAATTTTTGGTGTTACTATTTCACCTACCAATTCTTATTTTAATCAACAAATAGCCATCATATTTCAATTGTCAATTTAGGTGGATTGCCGTGTACATCCATCCATTTCCTTTTTTTTTAATATATATATATAATAATAATAATATTAATAATAATAAACTAACTATTTAATCTATTTTGGGTACCAAATCAAACCAACCCTTAATCGAAATAAGAAATATTTGTTTGTTAGAACTTGACCTTGATTTATAAATTATCTCGAATAATCTAAATAAGATCGAATAAATTATTTAATAGTAAAAATATTCGGTCACCGGAACTTAATTCCGACTAGACCGGTTTTTTTTTCTATTTATACCCAAACATGGACGGCAAACACCCCCTTTTCTTTTCTTTTTTTTTTCTTTACCTACTCCATAAAATAATAATAAATTTAACCTACTCCATAAAATAATAATAAATTTTTACCTACTCCATAAAATAATAATAAATTTAACCTACTTCATAAAATAATAATAAATTCAAACTACTCCATAAAATAATAATAAATTTAACCTACTCCATAAAATAATAATAAATTTTTACCTCGGTCATCGGAACTTAATTCCGACTAGACCGGTTTTTGGGATGTGACAACTCACCCTCCCTTAAGAAAATTCGTCCTCGAATTTTCTCCGACAAGAATATGCTCATCTATACGAGCCTGACTGAACTTAGACATCTAAACATAAAGAGATCGGATTAATCGGCAAGTCACAATACTCAATAAATAACTCCTAGGTGGCAAAGTAACATAACAAACAATACAAACATGCATAAGTTTAGTCCAGAACCGACTAAACTCTAGCTCTGATACCACTAATGTAACACCCCCTTCCCGGCCTGGTAGAGAACCGGGTCGGAGAGCGCTACCGGAAAACAATGCGGAGATCGGAGACATAAATCCAAAGTTCAAAAATCATTTCGTAATATTTTATTAATCTCTTTTAAGACTTAACACTCAACTTATTAACAACTTACTCAATTGGGGTCAATTTTAAACTTTTTCAAACTTAGGGACTAAATTGTAATTTTTACAAATTAGGGGTCCTTATCTGAAATTCATGATATTATACTGAAATTAAACTTACTAGTTATTAGCTTGTAAAATCTCATTACTAACGGAAGTCATTTACCTATCTGATTAGACGATACAATATTTTAGTGACCCTTTTTTTAATTTGTCTAAAACTATTTTTTTATTCGAACTAACAAAGTATCTTAAACACTTAAAAATTTATACAAAACATAGGTAACGTATACACAATAGTAGGCCCACAAGACTAGTATAATTACTTTAACTACTTTGCCACCATACTAGGAGTTCATAAGGACAAAATACATTACTCTTTAATTGTAGTGACTTGCCAACCTTCCAACTAATCTCGATCTCGATCTGTTACTTTCCTTAACCTGAAATGTTATGCAATGAATGCATTAGACTTACATAGTCTAAGTGAGGTAGCCAATGACAATGAATGAACATGTTATGTCATGTGGCATGCTTCCAAAAATGATCATAATGCAATAACATGGCATACTTCATATTCATAACAAAGCATAATATCATATCATGATCATAACATAGCATAACGTATAAAACACATAATATATATTGGTACCATTGGATAAAAACCAATTCGATATTAATCAACTCGATACCGAAACTTAAACTAACTAGAGATTTGAGCTTACCCCGTCATTGGTAGAAATTCGATATTACTATATCGAAAATATCGGACTACCAATCGAACATTGGATCGTATGCTACTATTTTTTTCTTTCTTTCTTTCTTTCTTGCTTCTTTGCCGTGAATTTCATCAATCTCCCCCCCCCTATACTAATTTTTGGTGTTACTATTTCACCTACCAATTCTTATTTTAATCAACAAATAGCCATCATATTTCAATTGTCAATTTAGGTGGATTGCCGTGTACATCCATCCATTTCCTTCTCTTTTTTTTTAATATATATATATAATAATAATAATAATAATAATAATAATAATAATAATAAACTAACTATTTAATCTATTTTGGGTACCAAATCAAACCAACCCTTAATGTCTTTTGATTTCAATTAAGTATTTAATTTTTTCACCAAACAACTGTCGCTCTCGACCACCACCTGGAGGGACTGTTTAATGTCTTTTGATTTCAATTAAGTATTTAATTTTTTCACTCACCTTGAACAATCAGTTGAATTAATTAAATCATTTGATGAACATTAAGTGTTAAATATAATGAGTTTTTTGGATTAAATAGTACGAGTTGTGTCACAGTGTTACAACTCGACATTTTTTTTAATTTTATTTATAAAATCCGTTAAAATTTTAACACTTATAATATATATTTAAAAAAACCAATAATTGACACATGATAAAATTATAGTGTATCATGTGACAATTATAACTAAAAAAATTTATCAAGATTTAACTGTTGATATTGATCAAAAAGCTTAATTGATTCAATCTATTAGTTCAATAACTTAATTAGGTAAAAAAAATTGATTTATAAAAAATAAAAAATTCTTGCACCCTTAAGCCTTTTTATTATAATGGGTGTTAATTTCATGTTGAGATAGTTTCAGGTACAGCTGAGGGTATTATTTGGTAGGTAGGTGTCACGTCCCTAGAATTCTGACCCGTCGGACGTGCGGCCTTAGGCACCTTGGTGCGTGTGTGGAGCTTAAGTTAAGCCTGACGATCTAGTCGAGAGAGCCTAGATCCGTGCGAAAGACGTTTTAACACAATGGGTGACGGCCAAAGAAAAAGTGATGTGGGGAAAGCCGGGCGAATGCCCGACATCTTTTATTGAACTTAACGAAAATATGGCTCAAGGCCAGAGAACAACTGAAAGAAAGAAAAAGATGAATAATGAGGTGGGGGTAAGCCTCCTTAAATAGCCCCTCTAGTCCTAATCCTACTCTAACTAGGATAAACTAATGTCCTACTCCCTCAAGGAGATGTAATCCTTGTCCCAAAAGGATTCGTGGCCCCTAACCTCTAGGAATGCCTTGCTTGTGTGGAGACGAGGCCCAAGGCCCCGTGTGCGGACCCTAAAGTGCGTATGGCTGGCCCTGTCCAGCCCCTCCGTGTGCACCGTCGTCGGGACCCTAGGGTGCGGCGTGATCGGCTCGCCCGGTCCTGAGTGTCGGCCGCTGTCGGAAACCTCGGGTGCGGCGTGATCGGCTTGCCCGGTCCTGAGTGTCGGCCGCTGTCGGGACCCTAGGGTGCGGCGTGATCGGTTGGCCCCGTCCTTGGGCGTCGGTCGTTGTCGGGACCCTAGGGTGCGTCAGACTCGGTCTCCTCGGTTCCTCGGCGCGGGCTGCTGTCGGCACCCTTGTGTGCGTGTGCATCGGACCCGATGGTGCGGCCCTAGGCCCCCACGGTGTGCACCCGTGGTGCCGGCCCGAAGGCCCCTCGGTGTGCACCCGTGGTGCCGGCCCGTAGGCCCCTTGGTGCCGGCCCTTAGGCCCCTCGGTGTGCACCCTTGGTGCGGGCCTTTAGGCCCTTTGGTCCACACACCCAGCCCCATGGGTTGCGGATGCTTCTCGCCGGTGTGGTGGAATGTACGCACGAGGTGTGGCCTTCTCGGTTTTCCCCGTACTACGTCCCTCGGTTGTCATCCCTTCGCTCCGTCCCTTTGTGAGAACACACTCGGCCCCTTGATGTGTGGCTTGATCGGGTCGAAAAAATTGGTACGTGACATTCTCCCCCACTGGATTCGGCGACGCCCTCGTCGCTCGGCTAAGATGGTAACGACTCTTTTGTTTCTTGAACTGCCATACGACCTTGGCTAGTTCCCAACTCCCTTTGCTGTCGGGAAGTCCTTTCCATAGGACAAAGTACTTGTGACTTGGCCGTTGTCCCTGTCGTTGTATGATCCTTTCTACTTGGATATCTCCAATTTCATCAACGAATGAGACCTTTACCTTGCTGAGTGCTCGGTGGGATTGTGCTTCACCCATCTTACCCGGACGGTATGGCCTGAGTGAATTGACGCTGAACTCTCGATGCGTCTGGATGGTCGATGGTAGTTCTAATTGGTAGGTATTCCTTCCTACTTGTTTAGAAACTTTAAATTGACCCTCGTACCTTCGCAGAAGCCTTTTTTCGGAGGTCGGATGGTGTGATACTCCGGTTAACCTGGCTAGGACCAAGTCTCCTACTTGGAAGTTCTTGTCCCGACGCTTCTTGTTTTCCCGGTTCCTAGCTCGCCCCTTTGTCTTATGTGAACCTGCCCGAGCGGGTGGACTTGTCATTGGCACAAGCTCGATCTTGGGCTCAACCTCCCGCTTTGGTGGGAAAGTCCTCGGTTGTTCGAGTGAAACTTGTCTCGTTTCTGTGGGGACCTTTTTGGACATGGTCGGCTTCTCATGTGCCCTTGTTTTCCGGGGCGTTGGAACTTTCTTCCATCCCTCTCCGTGGAACTGAATGGTTGATACCATCTTGGCCCTAACTTCGGGTTGTCGCTTTGTCTTCACCGCGCATGGGCGCTTAGGGTCAAGTATGTACAAGCAATTGCAGAACGGGACAAGGAATGCCCTGATTCGGTCAAGGAAATCAATGCCGATTACTACATCAAAGTCGTCAAGGGGAATTACTTTGATGGTTTCTTTGCCTGACCAGTCGCCGATGTTGAGTTTGACTCCTTTTGCTATCCCGGTGATAGGAGTCGACGGAAAATTCACGGTTTTAATAAATCCTTTTGCCTTCTCAATTTGAAGGCCAAGTCCTTCGGCCCCTTGATGTGTGGCTTGATCAGGTCGAAAAAATTGGTACGTGACATTTTGTCACGGTCCTATTCGCGTGATAGGCGAGACCGTGACAGATGCTTGCTGGTTGTGCTTAATGCAGGATGCGGGATAGCAATAAGGGTGTAGTACGTGCCGTACAGCCGTTCAATCCTGGGGACTGGCGTGCTGGTAGGCACCACACTGGTCGGGAGCTGTCCCCGCTTCCCTGATGAGCCCATGAGAGGGCGAAACCAGTAAGCATCGAGTGGTAAAGGCTGAGCCCTAGGCTGGTGAGAGCCCTGGGTTGCCGCACGGGGACGATGTCCCTGCGCCAAGACTCTGACCCCGTGACAAATGGTATCAGAGCCAGTCCGTGTGCTAGCTGTGAGCTTACCAAGCGCTCATGTGCTGCGTAGCGAGTCAAGTGGACGAGCGTGTGTCTCGCACCCGGTAAATGGGTGTTCGCGAGTGGGGCCTCTATAAAGAGACGAGGTCGGGTAGGCAGGAAGCCGCAGCGAAAGTTCGCCAAGCACTCGTGCCTCCAATGAAGAGGGCGAGCAGGCAGGGAATTGCACACGAGATCCGAGCTAATTAAAAAGAAGAGGGTAAAGAGCTTTATCCCCATGCACGAGGGCATGCATGAATTGAGTGGGGGAGTTTGTCACGGCCTTATTCGCGTGATAGGCGAGACCGTGACAGTTGCTTGCTGGTTGTGCTTAATGCAGGATGCGGGATAGCAATAAGGGTGTAGTACGTGTCGTACAGCCGTTCAGTCCTGGGGACTGGCGTGCTGGTAGGCACCACACTGGTCGGGAGCTGTCCCCGCTTCCCTGATGAGCCCATGGGAGGGCAAAACCAGTAAGCATCGAGTGGTAAAGGCTGAGCCCCGGGCTGGTGAGAGCCCTGAGTTACCGCACGAGGACGATGTCCCTGCGCCAAGAATTTCCCCACCAAAGATGATGCTGATGTATCAACTTCAAGAACATACTTTTGCACTTTGAAAAGAAGGGAAAAATAATCAAAATGAATGGTTGGCAATCGCGTGGCTGGAAATGCAAGGAAACGTTAATTGAGGTTGGGAAAATTCCCCCGCCAAATCAGTGGAAAACGTATGTTCATGTAACCAATAGTGACACGAATTTCTAATAAAACTAAAACATGACAAGAATTTCGCTGTCAAGTAGAAATTCATGGCAGGCAACCTCGATTCCCAGTCCCCACAAGGCAAATAAATAAAACAATGGAATTCACTACTTTTATCTTTATCCTTAATTATCGTAATCACAGATAACATATTAAACCTATTTCTACTTTTATTTTTAGGCAAACTACTATGAAGATTGAAAATAACAGTGTCTTATTTTATTCACCAAAATTAAAAAAAATAACATTTCAGTTCTTTATGTTATTAATATATTATACGTTATGTTTACTTTCTTTAGTTTGATGATGCGATATATTAATAAAATAATTGATTTTTAATTTGACATTTAAATTTTTGACATAATACGAATTTGACTTTTGTTGAAGAGCTGCTTTGGAAACACGAAATTACGTCTGCAAATTCCATAGCTCATTTTGCGGTAAAAAATGATCCACACTCATTTCGCGATTTGGTAATGATGAGAATGAAAATTATGATAATTTTTAGCGGTTTATTATTTCTAATTTGGACAGAGAGTCACAAACAAAGATGAAAGCACGTGAAGAAAAGAATAGAATAATAAAGTTGAAGAAGATGATAAATAGTAGAATGAATAGCGGTTTATCATTTAAAATGGTGTGATCGTGATTGAGGAAGAGAATTCTACGGGGACTATAATGTTACATGCAGAGGTATTAGAGATAAAAATACATCTTAAAAGACTCAAAGACATATGGTAAAAGATTCCTCAGGAAAACAGTAGGCGAAATTTTCAAAGTCAGTAGGGATCATAGATGCGACATCAACAGAATTATTAGCAATCAGAGAAGCTTGTATATTGTGTAAATCAATTTCCAGATTTGCAGGTAAAAAGTATTATTTGCATCAGACAACTCCCTTGCGATTTCTTGGATTCAGCATCCTGGTGAAACTCCTCTTAACTTCAAACCACTTGTTGACGAGATCAGTAAAGTGGCTTCAACCTTCAACTGGAAATTCGAATCTGTTAGTAGGGAAGAAAATTCGAAAGCAGATCTGTTAGCCAAATCGGGTGTTGAAAGAGTTTCAGCTCTGGAATGGATACTCGAAGCTTAAATTGACAAATTGTGGATTACCCGTATGGTCCTGCTCGATTTCTGCTCTCTAAGTAGATGATGGTCCGTGAGCCTGATGGTCCATTGCTCTTTATAGCTAATGTTCGTTTTGGTTCCTTGTTTACATATTATTATGACTGTGTATCAAACTGATGGTATTACGTATGATAATAAAATAGGCTTAAACGTCAAATAGGTGCCCAAACTATACCCTTTTTTCAGTTAGGTGCCTAACGTTTGTTTCGGGCCACTTAGGTGCCTAATGTTTTATTCCGTAACCCATTTAAGGTTTTAGCCGTGACGGACGTTAAAATTTTTCGTTATCCAATCATAAAGCGACATGTGGCACATTTTCTATTTTTCTGATATTAACCAAAATAAGAAAAAAAATTAATTAAAAATAAAATTTAACCCTGGGTTAAATCCCATTAAACCCATTAACCCCTCTTCTTTCTTTTCCCTCTTCTCCATCAAACCGTCCCCCCTTTCAGTTTAATCTCAGGTAGAAACCCTAATCGAAATCGACGCTTCAACACTATAGCATTCAATCTCACAGAAACGAAAGATTAGAATAGTTTCTTTCATTTGAATATTCGCTCGTTTTGATAGTACAATCTGTCCAAGTAATTGAAGAAGAAATGCTGAAGAATGTGAATGGTCAAGAATTGAGTTCGAAGGAAATATATCAAAAGGTGCCTAACGTTTGTTTCTGTTACAGTAAGAATATGTTATTAGTTGCTAAATTTTTTAATTTAGTACTAATTTCGAGTAATTTTTTGATTTGGACAGATTGTCTTATTCTAACCCAACCCCAAGACATAAAGCTTGGCACAATTTGATGTTGTCGATTCTGAATTTGACCAAATACATTAAAGGTAAACTTCTTTTTGTCTTTGTTGTAGATTCTTTCTTAGAAAGTAGTGAATAAATTGATTAATAAATTGTTCGAATGAAATATATCAAAAGGTAAACTTCTTTTTGTCTTATTGGACAGATTGTCTTAGTACTGTTTTATGCTTTTGGTTGTTCAAGAATAAAAAATTATGCTTTTGGTTGTTATATTCTAACATGCTTACTGTGTTTATTGTTTATGCTTACTGTATATTGTTTAGTGTTTATTGTTTGTTGACTGTGTATGTTTGCTTGCTGAGTGTTGAGTACAACACTTTGTTATGTATGCTGTTTTGATGAGTACTATGTATGTTGGCTTTGATGAGTACAAAACTATTTTGTTGACTGTGTATGTTTGATGAGTATATAATTGTTAATTGCACTTATTCTCATTATTATATTTACAGCAATACACATTAGGAACATGGATCCACATTCTGAAAATGATGACAATGGGCCTAATGGGCCTAGTAGCATAGATGCAAGTGCTGGAGGTGGGCTTGAGGATCTTCATTGTGGTAGTAGTGATGACATGGTAGATGAGGATAGTTATGAGACCCAAAAGAAAAGTGATGGGGCTGACTGGGTAGGTGAAGACTATATATCTGATGATGAGGAGGAGCTGCAGGCAATTGGAGCTCATTTTAGGGTTGTGAAAAGAAAGATCCAAAATAAAATTGTGCAGGCGGCAGACTTGGAGCCATCATCTATTTTGCGTTCATGTGGGCAAAATGAGAATAAAGATAGGAATGAAGCAGCTGGAAATGAATTGAATGAGAATGAAGTTGTTGAAAATGAGCCTAATAAGAATGAAGAAGAAGTGAATGAGAATGCAGCTGCTGAAAAAGAAGTGAATGAGAATGAAGCTGAAAAAGAAGTGAATGAAGCAAGTTCAGATGGTGATGGAACTGAGTACCTTGGATCTTCAGATGTTGGGAGCTACGAGACAAGTTCAGATGGTGAATTTGTTTCCAAGAAAACTAGGAAAGTTTTTTTTATTCTTCTGCACATGAACCTAGATTTGAACTTGGTATGATCTTTGAAAACCCTGCTCAATTTAAGGATGCATTATATGCGTATGCTGTAGGTCACAGATTTGACTTCAAATTTGTATCTAATAGAAAAGAGAAAGTTAGGGTAGTCTGTAAGGAAAAAGGGTGTCCGTTTGTTATCCATGCATCTTTGAAAAGTTCTGATAATTGCTTTAAAGTCAAAACTTTTGTGAATGATCACCTGTGTTCAGTAACCTTTAAAAATAGTAGAGCCAATTACAAATATGTATGAAAACATTTTCTTAGCAAGCTTAGGATTCTTCATAAATTGAGGTTGATTGATATGATAAAGCTTGGTAGAGAGGAGTTGATTGTAAAGTTGAACAAACAATGTTGTAGTAGAGCCAAAAAAAATGGGCTGAAGAAAAGATCAGGGGTAATATTATACATGAATTTAATAGATTGTTTGATTATGTTTTGGCTTTGAGGACTGTTGATCCATATGACACCTTTGATATCATGGTGGAGAGACCTACTGCTGTTGATATACCTAAATTTAAGAGACTCTATGAATGCTTTAGTGCATTAAAAAAAGGGTATAAGAGGCACTGTAGGCCTGTAATTGGAGTAGATGGATGTAACTTGAAAGGATCATTAAAAGGAGAAATTCTGTCAGCAATAGGTAGGGACAGCAATAACCAAAATTTTTCTATTGCTTGGGCATTTGTTGAGGTGGAAAACAGAGACACTTGGGCATAGTTTCTGAATCATCTTTAAAATGATTTAAATTTAGCAAATGGTGAGAAATTGACATTACTTAGTGACATGCAGAAGGTGAGCTAAAAATTGTACAATAATCTTTGATTTTATTATTATTTCATTAAATTCAGTTGGCTAATCATGCTTTCTTTGACTTTGTTTGAAGGCTTTGACTGAGGAGGTCATAATTTGCTTACCATTTGCAGAGTACAGATTTTGTGCTAGGCATATGTATGCTAATTGGAAGAAAAATCACAAAGGAGGTGACCTTCAGTTATTGTTTTGGAGGTGTTGTAAGGCTACAACTGAGCCTCAATTTCAGAAATATATTGACAGGATTAATAAGTTAAAGGGTAAGGCATATGATGATCTTATGGAAAAACACCCTAGCCATTGGTCAAAGGCTTTTTTCTCCACTAGGTCTAAATGTGATGCTATTGACAACAATTTTTCTGAGGCATTCAATTCTGCCATTATAGGTGCTAGGTTTAAGTCAATTATCTCAATGTTTGAAGATATTAGACACTATGTCATGCATAGGATAGTTAATCACAAGAAAAAATTATTGCATTAGAAATGTGAACTTTGTCCTAGAATAGCAAAAACACTAGAAGAACATAAAGCTGCTAGTTCTTTCTGTCATGTCACATGGAATGGGGCTGATGGGTATGAGGTACAACATCATGAGGATAGTTTTGTAGTTGCTGTTAGGGGTTGGAAATGCACCTGTCGAGTATGGTATCTCACAGGAATTCCATGCCCTCATGCTGTGTGTGTTATTATGTATAGGGAAGAGTCAATAGAAAATTATGTTCTTAACTTATACAAGAAAGAAATTTATCAAGAATTGTACAGTGCTGCCCTTCCAATCATTCCAAGTGAAAAATATTGGAAAGACAATGGAATGGGCAAAATTGATCCATCTTTGAAGAGAAAAATGCCCGGGAGACCAAAACATAAAAGGAAAAAAGAAGAAGGTGAAGTGAAAAGTAGACATAAATTGAGGAAGATAGGAGGCAAGATGAGCTGTAGAGTTTGTGGTAATCCTGGACACAATGCCAGAACATGTCCACAAAAACGAAAGGTAATGAAAGTTTATGTTTCTTCATTTATTTATTTTATTTTATGGTTAATGTTTTTAATATGATTCTAATTTGTAGGTTCAGAATAATGTTGACCAACCTCCACCAATGGCAACACCCCCTGCTCCATCATCTTATACACCATATGATGGACCACCCTCAACTGCATCAGTCTCTGGTACACCTACTACTTCAACACCATCTGCCCACCAGTGCAAAAAGAAAGTGCATATGCTTCACCAATGGTGTTCATGTCAACACCATGTGTTCAAAAGTTTGCTGAACTTGGTAAGTTCAATTATTACACATTTACTGTTAATTCAATAAATACATTGTTTTAACTTCAATTGTCTTTTATTTTGTTTAGATTCCACCTCTCCACCTATCCAACAACTTGTTACTAGAAAAACAGTTTTCTCCCCTAAGAAAAAAGTAACAGCTAATAGAGTGGTAGGCTCTTCCAGAGAGTATGTTACACCATATGGGACTCGAGGGAGAAAAATTATGCAAGAACTTGGCATTAACACAACTGATACAAGTGGGCGGCAAAATTTAAATGTAAGATGAATGTTTTCTTCATTATTTAATAAAACAGAATACATTACTAATGTATTACTAACTATTATATTTTTTCTTGCAGCAAAGGATACCAAGCTAAATTTTACTTTCAAGGCTTGCTACATCTCAGCCTGCTGTATCAGAATCACCTTCACCAGCTGTCAGTTTTCCTCAGGAAGCAAGACCCCCAAAACTGACCATCAAAAGGCCTCTTCGTAAATCTATCATGCGGAAATCTTAAAATTAGATTGATGCTTGGTTGTTTGTAAGGATTTCAGAAAGTGTTTTGTCTTACTTTTTTGTGAATTTGAGCTACTTATCAAAAGCTCATCCTTTTATGTCAAACTGTTTAGACAAATGAATCATTTTCTTTGTTTGTTAAGGATCTTTTTAGACATACCTTTGTGTATTAAAGATGTCTCTTTAAACTATATAAACTTATTTTGAGAAGCTATGAATGGTTATATTTGCAAGTTATTGTGCATATTTTTTCAGGCAGTTATGAATTCTTGTTGTGTTGTTTTCTCTTAGTTATAAGCTAGTTATAAATGATTTCAGATTTTGGCAAACATTTGCTTAAATTTTTGCATATTATTGTTCAAATTGGAGATCCTTACAATTGTCTATACACAATCCATAAAACTAGAAAATAAATGCAGTCAAAATTCATAAGTTTCATTGCTAGTTAAAGAAAATTCATACACCATGAACTTAACTTAATTTCCTCACAAACATTACTTCTTTATAGACTAAATTTCACCAATACATAAACAATCCATGAAGTAAAAAAGGCAATCTTATAGAACACAGTTTCCTTCCTCCTCTTAGCTGATTTTACTTTCAGTGACCGTACAAGCTCTTTCAATTCCTTGTTTTCGTTTCTGATTTTCCTATTTTCAACCATCACAATTTTCAGTTCATCTTGCAACTCTTCAATAACATGTCCACTGTCATCTTGTTTATCAAACCACTCAAAAAAACCGCACCGATTCTGTCGATAACACCCATATTGATAAATAGTAAAACCATAATAATCATAATCAAACAACAAAGACAGTAAAGGTAAATCATATTCTTATCGAATTTCATAAAAAATACAACTAAATTACCTCTTCCGGCCGAGAACAACCATAAAACCTTCTTCCTTTGCTCCAAGGTCGCTTCGAAGTGTAAATAGGAGCTCTTATTCCACAATCGCAATTCACGACCCTTGAAAAGTTATCGGACTTTGAACTTCCAGTTGACATCTTGTAGATTTTGAAGTTTCAATTTTTGATTAGGGTTTCTACCTGAGATTAAACTGAAAGGGGGGACGGTTTGATGGAGAAGAGGGAAAAGAAAGAAGAGGGGTTAATGGGTTTAAGGGGATTTAACCAGGGTTAAATTTTATTTTTAATTAATTAATTTTCTTTTTCTTATTTTGGTTAATATCAGAAAAAATAGAAAATGTGTCACGTGTCGCTTTATGATTGGATAACAGAAAATTTTAACGTCCGTTACGGTTAAAACCTTAAATGGGTTACGGAATGAAACGTTAGGCACCTAAGTGGCCCGAAACAAACGTTAGGCACCTAACTGGAAAAAAGGGTATAGTTTGGGCACCTATTTGACGTTTAAGCCTAATAAAATAATAGAGCACTCTTTTCCTCCTTCCAATGCTGGTATTCGTCGAATATTAGTATGAAGGGGGTTTTTAATGTGGCCCAATTTTTTTTCAAAAAAAAAGGTAAAACATTATTTTGATAAAAAGAAATTTTTTAACATAACCCATAAAAAATCATAATAACTATTTTACAACAATTATAATAATTGATACTTTTGTCCATTTTTAATTAAGTTAAAATATTATATTAAATTAATTAAAAATATATACATAAAATTAATAATGACTAATGAAAATTAAATACGGCGATGAAATAGAATAGAAAATTTCTGTATATTTTGTGTCCCTATCTATGTTATATATTAAAAAAATAGGTTTAAGGTTAAAATTATAATAACTATTTTACAACAATTCTAATAATTGATAATTTGTCCATTTCTTATAATTAAATTAAAATATTAAATTAATTAAAAATATATACATAATGCATATATTTAATGTATAAATTTAATAATGACTAATGAAAATTAAATACGGTGATGAAATAGAATCCTCTGTATATTTTGTGTCCTTATTTATGTTTCATAATAAAAAAAATTGAAAGTTAAAGTTTAGTGTTAGAATTTATAATTATGATTTAAGGAAATAGATGTAAGGTATATTTTTTTAGAATTTATAGTCTAAGATTTAAGATTTATAATTTTAGCTTAAGATTTTGAATTTAATTTTTTAGTAAATCTTAATTTAATTTTTTAGTATTAAAATATAAAAAAGGCACAAAATTTATTATTAAGATGGACAGTCAAGATTAAACGAATATAAGAGATAAAAATGTAAATTTCTTATTTTTACAATAATGACTCAGGGTGTGAACGCATGCGCGAATGGTCAACATATTCCGCAGACCATTATATCCATGACAAACAGAGTAGAATCTGACGGTAAATAAAAGGACAGCTGTCAGCAATCCAATTGGATTGTAACACGCGTCAATCCCCAGTAGTAGTAGACAACGGATTGATAGAGTCTGACGTCAGGAAACCAAAGCTCAGTACAATGGAGTGGGGACGTAAAAATAAAAAAGTAAAAACACAAGAGGTTAAAACTTAGAACAGAGGCTTAATGATGATTAGTAGTCGTGATTAAGAGAATTAATTAAGGAACTAAAGTAGTATATAATGTGAAGGGAGCTGGTGACGGGAAACCAAGAGAGGCTGAGAGTCATTCACACAAAAAATCCGTGAGAAAAATAGAGAGAGAGAGAGAGATCTAAACACTTCGAGTGGTTCTGGTTTTTGTTCTTTGAAAATCTTCCCCCTTTCTTCTATTACACCCCGCTTCTCTGAATCCCTTTCTGTTAAGCATCTGTCTTTTGAATCAAAATCTGATTTTTGGGTTTGCTTTTTTTTTTTCAGTACTTAACACAGGGTGAAAAGCAAACTTAGAGACAAGGATTTCTTTTAAAGCCAGGTGATTTCAGAATCGAGATCCAGTTTTTTTTATGATTCTTACTGTTTTCAAACTGAATTTTAGGAATTTCCCTTTTTTTCTGTAGATAAATCAGCTTAGAGGGTAATTTTTGATCCCTCAAAGTTCATTTTTTTTGAAGTTGGATTTCAAAGGTTTTTGTCTATTTTAAAAAGACAACCTCTTTAATCCTTTCTGGGTTTAAGACCTGTTCTTCAAGTTTTGGTAAGAAACAGGTCACGTTTTCTTCTTCTTTGGTCTTCTTCTTTTTGTTAGTTTAAAATCCAGTTCAGTTTCAAAGTAACGGCAGCTGCAATGGATTTCATTAGTAGCGGAGCAGTTACATCAGATCTGTATCAGGGGGCATTAACGGAAGCACTTGAACCTTTTATGAACAGTGTTTCCTCCCCTTCCCCTTCTCATCTTTCTTTCTCTTCTTCCCAAACACAGTCCAATTTCTACACAGATGGATGCTGTTACTCCACTCCGATGAACTCATTTTCAAGTATCCAGCAGTACCAGGAGCCTCAAACTGGTTCAACAATCGGGTTAAATAGCTTGTCACAAGCTCAGATCCACCAGATCCAGCTCCAATTGCACCTCCAGAGCTATCAACAAAGCTACCCTCACAGCATCAGCAGGAACAGTAACCAGATGGTTAGCTTTCTTAGCCCTAAACCTGTTCCGATGAAGCAGATGGGTACACCACCAAAGCCCAAGCTTTACAGAGGAGTTAGGCAACGCCACTGGGGAAAATGGGTCGCTGAGATCCGGTTACCTAGGAACCGGACACGTCTTTGGTTAGGCACTTTCGACACAGCCGAGGAAGCAGCCTTGGCTTATGACAAAGCAGCCTTTAAACTAAGAGGTGACTTCGCGAGACTCAACTTCCCTAACCTTCGCCACCATGGTTCCCACATCGGAGGCGATTTCGGTGAATACAAGCCTTTACCTTCCTCTGTTGATGCTAAGCTTCAAGCCATCTGTGAAAGCTTGGAACAAAATCCAAAGCAAGGAAACAAGAAGAAACCATCCAAGGCGACATCCGAGAACAAAAGCAAGAACAACAAAGTCAACGTGGCAGAGCCCGAGCCCGTGGATAAGACTGTGAAGGTGGAGAACTCATCTTTGGCTGCGGCTCAATCCGAGAGTGAGGGTTCAGCAGTGTCTTCACCTCTATCAGATCTTACATTCGCGGACTTCGACGAACAGCCATGGCCTGAAGTTGCTTGCTCTTCTGAAACTTTCATGTTGTCGAAATACCCTTCGTATGAGATTGATTGGGATTCCATTCTAGCAGCCTGAAACGGAAAGAAAAAACCAGATGTTTCGGTTTATGTAATAGTGTTTTGTATGTTTGTAAAAGCCAACTGCGGCTGAGTTTTTGGGAGTTGCAGTGGCATGTATTTTAGGGGTAGGGTTGTTAGTAATTAGTATTAATTGTGTGCAAGTGTAAGCCTTGTGTTTATAAGAATATGAGATTTTCTCCTGTTGGTCAGCTCGTTTTTTTCTTGCTGAACCAAAGGGAGAAATTTGTTAGTGTTAATAATCAATTAATGTTAGTATTTCTTTTCTTTTCTTATGTAACACTATCACTTGATTCTTTCATTTTTATTTCATTTCTTTCTCGTTCACATGAAAGAACTAGGGATATAAAAACAGGTCAAGGTCGGGCTCTGTCAGGTCGGGTCAAATCAATTACAGGTTATTTCAGGTCATTTTTTGTTTTGACTCGATTCAGTTCGGGTTCATTTCAGGTCGGTTTCAATTCAGGTCGGGCTCATTTCAGGTCGGTTTCGTTTAAGGTCGGGTTCGTTTCAGGTCGGTTTCGTTTTAGGTCGGGTTCGTTTCAGGTCGGGTTCGTTTCAGGTCGGGTTCTTTTCAGGTCGATTTCGTTTCAGGTCGGGTTCATTTCAGGTCGGTTTCGTTTCAGGTCGGGTTCATTTCAGGTCGGGTTCCTTCGGGTTTAGGGTTTATTGTGTTATGTGTACTGTAGGGACTAGGGAGTAGGGATTAGGATTTAACATATATAATATTAGTACATTATACGTACATACATATAAGGATTATGGTTTAGTGCTTTAGTTGTTTGGGGATTAGGGGTGGGTGGTATGGTCTAAGGTTTAGGGATTGAGGATTAATGTTTAGGGTTCATAAATTGATACATACATGTTTACATGCATTGTATATATATATATATTGATGGATTGGGGTTTTTATTTTAGGGACTAGGGATTGTGGTTTAGGGTTTAGGGATTATTGTTCATTAATTGATGCATACATACGTACATGTATTATATATATTGTCGGATTAGAGTTTTTTTATTTTTAGGGTTTATGATTTACGAATTAGGGTTTGTGGTTTGTGGTTTTAGGGTTTACATATTGTGGATTACGTACATGTGTTATATATAGTAGGGATTAAGGTTTTTTGGGGTTTAAGGATTAATGTTAGGGTTTAAAGATTAGAGTTTAAGTGTTAGGGTTTATGGTATACTGTTCATAAATTGATAATACATACGTACAAGTGTTATATTTATATTGATATATTAGGGTTTTTATTTTTAGGGTTTAGGGTTTAGTGTTAGTGTTTAGGGTTTATCGTTCATAAATTGATACGTACATACGTACATGTGCTATATTTATATTGATGGATTAGGGTTTTTATTTTTAGGGTTTAGGGTTTATGGATTATGGTTTAAGGTTTACTATTCATAAATTGGTACATAGACCTGGCAAACTTGACCCGAGACCCGAAACCCGAACCGAATTACCCGAACCGAAACCCGATTTTGACCCGAAATGATGATTCGGAGTTGACCCGAAACCCGAACCGAACCGAACCGAACCGATCCGAACCGAACCGAAATTTTTTGTTGAACCGAAATGGACCCGAACCGAATGGACCCGAACCGAATGCTACCCGAACCGAAAGCTGAACCGTATATCGACTCGATTTTAACCCGATTTTGACCCGAATTTGAACCGATTTTGACCCGAATATGACCCGATTTTGACCCGAATATCTATTTTTAACAATATAATAAATAATAAAATGAAGTATAGAAATTTGAGATCTTGGTGACCAATTTTATAATTTCATCATAAAATATAGCATAAAATTGAAATTGTAGACTAAATTGACAATTTGGAAGTGGAGAAATTTGAGAGTCCAATGACCAATTTTGTAATTATACCATATAAATAAATAGGGGTCAATTTTGGCTAAAAATTAAATCTTTGAAATTAAAATGAACGAAAATATCAATATATTAAATTAATAGACTAAATTACAAAGATTAGTTAATTTCAACTAAAAGTAAATTTTTAGAGACTAAATATCACTACTGGGAGGGGATTTCTATATCCGAAGTCTAAACCGTGGGAATACTTGTGACTAAATTAAATTAAACTAAAACTTAAAGTTGACTAAAATGTAACATTTTAAATGCAACATGACCTAAAAAGTAATTAATCTCTAGCTTAAAAAATTGGTGGCTTATTTCCCTCCAAAATTTTGTCTTTTCTCTCTCTATTTTTTCCAATTGTCTTTTTCTTTTTCTTTTTCAATCCAGCTTAAAAAATTGGTGGCTTATTTCCCTCCAAAATTTTGTTTTTTCCCTCTCTATTTTTACCAATTGTCTTTCTATTTTTATTAATTTAATTGAGTTTCAATTTAGATTAATTTAATTGAAATTTCACATTTAGTTTTAAAATTATTTTAATTATGTCCGTGATTTATGCTTTTAGATTTTAGTTAGTTCAATTAGATCCTAAATTTAATAAATTAATTCATTTCAGACATTATTATTATTATTATTATTATAAACTTTGATTTAATATAATTATACAAAAAAATTATATGGATACATGAAGCTTTGATTTAAATATTTAATCAAATTCAAATGCATAGATTAACAAGTTGAATCAGAATTAATCTCATACACCAATAACTCTAAACTAAACCATAAATACTAAACCTCAAACCTTTAACCCAACTCAAATCGAATTAACCCAAAAATTTAAATGTTGACCCGACCCGAAATTGACCCGAAATTGACCCAATTTTAACCCGAACCGAAAGCGACCCGAACGACCCGATTTTGACCCGAACCGAAAGCGACCGATCCGATATTGACCCAACCCGAAAACAACCGATCCGATATTGACCCGATCCAATACCCGAACCGAATCCGACTCATCACAGACCCGAATTAGACCCGAACCCGAACCGAACCGACCCGAACCGAATCTAAACCGATTCTAGATAGACCCGAAATGACCCGAACCGAAACGACCCGAACCGAACCCGAACCGAATGACCCGATTGCCACCTCTATTGGTACATACATACGTACATGTATTATATATATATATTGATGGGTTATGGTTTTCTATTTTTAGAGTTTAGAGTTTATGGATTATAGTTTAGGGTTTAGGGTTTCATAAATTGGTACATACATACGTACATGTATTATATATATATTGATGAATTATAGTTTTTAAATAGGTCAAGTTGCTTAAAAAATCAAACTAAATTCACCTTACGGTTAAATTTTCCAAAAAAGTAATCATCAACTGCAAACTTTCTTACGGAGAATACGAAGGAAAGGCTGTCCTGGCAGGCTTTCATTGGATTGTGAAACGTATTGGAAATTGTATTTTTCATAAATACCCTTGATCTTTTTCTAAAAAAGCCCTCCATATCCTGTTCATGAATCAACAAGAATCTGAACACTTCATTGGTGTCATATTCCTTAGGTGTCCATGGCCAGGTTTGATCGGCTGAGGTCCGGTTTAAAAGTATTTTTTATATTTTGATTTATTATTATATTATTATTTGATAAGAACAAGTTGTTTTATTAAAATGAAAAATATTTAAAATTACGATTAGCGTTTATAATCATAAAATTAAATTGAACACATGATATAAACATTCTTTTATAACTTTTGAAAGTAAGAAACTAGCCACTTGAAATTATATAAGGAACATACGTACTTATAAAAAAAATTGAAAGTATCCCTAATTCCATCCAAAGTTAAACGACATAACTTAATTAAGTCATTTATGTTCTTGTAAAAGTTATGTAAGTTTTTATATATTCACTGTTAATTATAATGTTTTAAACAACTTAACTTAATTAAGTCATTTAAGTTATTCAGGTTTTTATTAAGTCATTTACGTATGTTAAGTTAATAAAAAAATTTAGTCATCTTATGTTAATTAAGTATACAAATTTAGTTTAATAATCTTTATTTATTTAACTAAATTTAATTAAGTATAAAAATTTAATTTAATAATGGTTATTCATTCAACTTAAGTAAATTAAGTATAATAATTTATCTTTGAAGTTATTTTAAAATAAAAGTTAAGTTAATTAGAAAGACAATTTGATTTAATAATGTTTAATTATTTAACTTAAAATAAATGCAAGTTAATTAAACTTATTTTTAATCTTAAGTTAAGTTAATTTAGTATTAATTTATTCATATAATAAAAATTTTAAGTCATCTTATCTTAATTAAGAATACAGATTTAATTTAATAATCTTTATTCATTTAACTTAATTTAATTGAGTATAAAAATTTAATTTAATAATGGTTATTCATTCCATTTAAGTTAATTAAGTATAATAATTTATCTTTGAAGTTATTTTAAAATAAAAGTTAAGTTAATTAGAAAGACAATTTATTAATACTTAGACATTATTATTAATTCAATTTGTCTTTTAATTGAAGTTAAGTTAGTTAATTTATTAATACTTGACATTATTATTAATTTTAAAATTTATCAATACTTGACATTATTTTATATTCATTAAATATAACTTCTTCAAATGTCATATAATTATCATTATCAGCAAATCAAATAATAGTATTAGTTCAGGTTAATATCAGTTCAGTCAATATCAGTTCATGTCAATATCAGTTCAGGTCAAGAACAGTTCAGGTCAATAACAGTTCAGGTCAATATCAGTTCAGGTCAATATCAGTTCAGGTCAATAACAGTTCAGGTCAATAACAGGTCGGGTTCAAAACAGGTTGGGTTCAAAACAGGTCGGGTTCAAAGCAGGTCGGTTTCAAAACAGGTTGGGTCCAAACAGGTCGGGTTAAATCGGTTATCTGGCAGGTTAGTCTCGGGTTCGGGTTCGTTTCGGTCGGGTGCAGGTCGGGTTCGGTTACTACAGTAATAGGTCAAATTCGGGTTCGGGTTCACTTCGGTCGGGTGCAGTTCGGGTTCGGTTTCTACAGTTACAGGTCAAATTCGGGTTCGGGTTCGTTTCGGTCGGGTGCAGGTCGGGTTCGGTCTTTGAATTCTCGGGTTAAACCAGGTTCTGACTCGGTCGGGTTTCAGGCAGGTTACCAGGTCGGGTCAGTTTTTCACACCCCTAGAAAGAACCATTGAAACGTATGATATAATAAAGCCTTGCATTCTGCTCATCCCCTTCTGTCTTTGTGGCAAAGGTAGATGTTAATCATCCCTTGGGATTCGGGTTTGAGCACCAGTAATACATACTGTGTGTACTGTTTTTGAAAAAATTAAAAAAGTTAAACAGATGCTATCCTTATATCACACCAGCATATTAAAAAAATAATAATAAAGCATTCTACACTGAACTATGGATTTCTTCGGTATCTTAAATCCGGCTGATATCTATCCCAATAGATGAAGGCAAGAACGTTAAAGTAGTAAATTGATGCCTTTTGTTATACGCAAATTATGGTGAATCATGTACCCTCGGCTTAAAGTAAATTCTACATTTTATATTTGTTAAAGCCTTGTTCAATGAATCTGTCACAATTTCTTAAGATTTCTTGATGTCTTACACAAGACTGTGGCGTTACTTTGAAGCAACGCGTTTTCCCAACTGTCCTCCGCTTTTCAGATTTGAATTTCAATTAATAATGGTTATGGAGGCACGCGTGATCCTTTCCGCTCATAAATCATAATCATGCATCTCGCCACTCGCCACTAGTTATATTTACGGATTGCAATTCTACTCATCGGTTGTAATTGAATATGTTATCAGAATTCAGAACCTATGGAGTAACATATTTAAGTATGGGTGGGTAATATCTGAAAATTGTGATATCTGAATCGATGGAATGAAAAAAAATTAAAATTTTTATTCACGGGGACGGTTGAAGTTTTATCGCCGAAACTCAAATAGGGATGAAGACGAAGATTGTTATATTCGAACTGCGGTGATAACTATATCGTAACCGTATAAATAACTGTAGGGATCCCCAACAAATATCTGCAAGGGTCCCGATATTATACAAGATTTTTAAAAAATATATATTTATTTATCTATATACCCTTATACACATCTTAATAAAAAAATTTAATTATATTATTATCAAACTTTTTCTTAAATCTAGTCACACTCAAGTTTATCAATATGTTTTTATCTTAGTTTTTAGATATTAGCTAAAACCCTCGTCTAAACCCTTTCAACCTTCTTCGTTTTGTAATTGCTTCCAATTGAAGTATCCAAACATTATATTTTAAATTGAATTGGTCGTTTAATTTGATTAGTAAAATAGTAAATTTGTTTAGTTTTTGGGTATGAGAATTCCCCAAAATCTGCAGGGATCCGCACGGAATGGTATGCGGATGAAAAAAAAAATTTCAAAGCATTTAACGGGATTCCTCGAAACCATAACCGCAAGTGTTGGGGACGTAGTGGGAAATGCAAAACGTCCCTGCGCCACCCGATTCTCACTCCTAAGCGTAGGTAATATTTTAAGTTGTAATATTATACATTTTTATAATATTTTTAGTCGTAACCTATCTACTATTTTTTAATCTCAAATTAGACTATTTTTTTAATCTCCCTATTTGAATATTATCAGGTTATTATTTTTTTTTGAAGTAAATCTAGTTATTATAATATGCAAAGTAAAATAGCACTAACATCTCTAACATAAATAATGAACTATAAAACTCGATTCGATTTTTTTTTGAGAAATTAAAATCAAATTATATTAATATTCAATATTTTAAATTTAAGTCTACTCGATTAAGTTTCAATTCACTTGTATTAAGTTATGATTACTGAGATCCATTAATTGGTTTAGTGGCTAAAAATATTCATATTATCTCATTTTGTATAAATTCGAATCTTGGTATGAGAATATAATATCACTTTATTTAATAAAAAAATTCTGATTGCTTTTCACGGTTAAAAAATAGAGTGAAAAAAAATTCAAATCCTCCGTTTCAGAAAACGAACTCCAATCTTGTATTGCCATCCACGATCATTAAGAATGCATACGACACATATATACATGTCTTTCGAGTTCATCTATACAGGTAAAAAGATTTTTTTAAAAAAATTAACTTAAATAATATATTCTGTTCAATTTTCATTAAAATCAACTTAATTCGAAAAAAGTCAAATTGAATTGAGATTATAAATTAAAACACATCAACTAAATTAACTTAATTTGCACTCGATTGGATGAAATACTTGTCCTTTAAACAAGATGATTATCGGTCAAATTACATTAAGCAAAATTTAGTGCAAAAGGAGCATTACCTCCAACTATAGCACAGACATTTGTTAGGAAGTGCAAGAATGAGACATGCTGCTCTGTGAAAGTCACCTGCAAAACAAAGTTGAAATTCGGGTGTCAGGGTCAGATGTATGTGTCAAACACGGGCATTTGCAATTTTTCTAAGTTTTCCATTTATTTGGATGATTACCTAAGTTTTCCAACTATTACCCTTGGCATATTGCCTGATCGATCATATCTGGATTCGAAAAAGTCCAACCTTTGTTTCTGTATGCTTCACGGACATCCTCACAGGAGTTGCAACACTGATCATCAGCCTTCGAGATGCAAGTGAAAAGAATGTTAAGGCAGGAAAATATATATATATATATATACCTGGAGCAAAAATATATAGTACTTATAACTGGACTTGTTTCAATGATTATTCCTCATCTAAATACTCACCACATCAGCTGCCTCTTCAGTCCAGAAATAACCACAACCAAAAAAAAAAATACAGTCTCAACCTTAAACGATGGGAAGAGAAAATGAGTATATCAAATTTTCATTGAATCCAATTAAGATTTAATATATATATATATATACTTATACAAATCAAAATCATATTATATATCTAATTAAAATTTTAATAAAACTAACATATTCATATTCAGAAGAAAAAAATCTATTACTTCTTGTAAGATTGAATCCGAACCAACTTTCTTTGTTGGTTTTTAGAGGGGAAACAAATCCTTGTTTGCATTCATCAATGATTTGTCCCGTTGGTAAATTCTTATGAATGAATTATGAACTATTTTACCAATTTTGTTTTCTTTATGTTATGATGTTATCTCTAACTAAAGAGTATATATAAGTTTTTTTTAGGTTAAAACTCGCCCAAATCTGAATCTTAAGACTAAAGGAAACTTGAAGAATGTCAAGGAAATTGGGGCGAACTACTTCTCCTATTAGGAATGATATATTTAAGCCCACCCAACACTACTGTCCAATTCTCCATCACCTTATTTAAAGCCCATCACCTTATTAAAGCCCGATTCAATCCCAAAAAAATGTATCAACAATTTAAAAAGAAAAAAGGGGTTCTTGAATTTTAACTGAAAACATTTTGTTTTAGAATCTCAAGCTGGGTTAAAGTAAATAGATCGATTCAAAAACAAAAAAATACATTACTTTTTGAAAAAATAAAATAAAAAATATAATACATATTGCAAAAAATATACTAGTCTACGCATTATATCTAAAAGTTCATTGCAGTTCGTTTACATTTAAAAAAATAACATTTTAGTCCTAAACGCTATAGTTATTATTTTTAGGCTTAAATATTTGGTTTAAACACTCTTTAGGTCCTTTTTAATTTTAGACTCGAACTAATTAATTTCTCACAAAACATTTTTGTATGATTTTTTTACATTTTTAATACTTATGAAATCTAAAATTATTTCATATTATAATTCCAAACCTTTTTGTTTCCGCTTACAATAATATTACAACCATAAGTCACAATATAAAAAATATTTAAAATTTAGAGTGAGAGTAAGCGTTTAATTGAAAAAGATAATATAAAAATCATAAAAAAATCTAATGAGAATTTCAAAATTATGCAAGAGATGTACGTTACTGATGAAAAATGTCAACGTCATCATAAATTGTTCTTATATACTCACTTTTAGAATATGCATTGAATAAATTGCTCTCGTTTTTAAGAGAGATCAATTTACTTAATTTCAAAATTGGCAGAAATTTAAATAATGTTTAAACTAAAATATTTAAGCCAATAAACTATAATATTAAAATTTTGGAGCAAATTGTTTACTTTTCAAACGTACACTAGCTAAATTATTTTTTTTTATAGTAGAGAGACTAAAATAAATTTTTAGATATAATACATGAACTTAGGATAGAGTTTAACCATTAGAGCTCGCTATATAACCATAAAGGAAACAGATTCTTAGATTCATATTCCAGAAATATGTGAAGATTCGGAAAATTAAAAAAAAATAGTAATAATTGGGTATGGAATTTCTCAAGAAAAATTCACAACTCACTCCATTGGAGCATTGGGCTAAATTCTTCATTGAAGAATACTAGTAGGGTCATTTGGATCCTTTTTCAAATCTCTGAGAGATTTGAAATATAATTTAATAAACTTAATTATAAGTAATAGATATTAATGTAAAATAATTTTTGGTATTCGATACTCTCTTTGTGTAAATAGTTTTCTTGATTGAGTTCGTTTAAGGAAAGTGAAACGAATATTAGCTGTTTAATTCGCATTTTTTATTGCTGAAATTTGGCTGGTCACATTTTTCTATTATTTTACCTTTAATTTGGAACCCCTTTCACCCTTTGTATATACAGATATTTTTGCAGTTTTGTTCTGGTATATTGATAAATTAATCAATTTTTTAATAAAATTCCATCCGATTGTTATTTTTATAAATTTTTTTCTTTCTTGCAGAATAAAGCCATTTGTGCTCCTGCTTAGCTCCACGAAATCTAACTACATTTTCCGGGCAAAGTTTTATTTATTTCATTTTTATTATTAATAATAATCACGTGAAGCTATAGACATACGTATAATTAATATATATAAGTGGATCATAACTTTATATTGTTATGAATATTTATCTATGTGGATGTCTATCATGATAAGGACTTTATCAAAGGAGATTTGAATTATTTTATCATTAGGATTATTATCTACATTAATTAGAGTTTAATGTATTATGTACTTCTTATGCCTATAAATAGATGATTTACTCAAGGCATTGTACACAAGTCAATATTCAGAATAATACAAATCTCTTTCTTTTCTCTCATCTTATTTTGTTCCTATTCCTTCTTGTTCTTGTTTTCATATTATTCACAACACGTTATCAGCACGAGTTTGCTCAGAAGATTTTAGTTACATATCAAGCTTCTCCAAAGATTTATCTGGTATATTCTTTTTCCATCTTATATATTTTAATTTATAAAATAATATATATACAATAATAAATTAAAACAATATATAATTAATTTCTTGCTTATGTTATCATCCATGTGTTGTTATTTATTTTGTTATTAATCAATCTAATTAATATAAGCTAACAAAGTCATACCTATAATGATAAAATTGTTGTTCGCTAGTATTAAAGGAGAGTAATCAGTTTTGTTTAATATTTACTTAATTATCCGTCTGTTATCATCCGTATGTTATCATCCGTCTGTTGGTATTTATGACTTCTATTATATAACAAATAATAATATTTTTCTTATTTAATCCAACTTGTTGTTATTTATTTTGTTTAATATTTTGTTTTAATTTGCCATGTTTGGTTATTATAAATTATATGTTGGTTTGTTTTAATTCATACCATGCGTATATACAATGAATTTATATGTTATTTGTTTTAATGGTTTAATCCGAGTATAATTGGCTGGACATCCCGTTCTGCGAGGCTACTGGTCTCAAATGAGGTTTTTAAATGACCTTGTGGACAAGTATAACAATGCCACGTATGAGGATTAAATCTTCTTTCTGTTGTTTTTTTTATTATATATATTAATTTATAATTAATCTAATTTGATTGTTTATCTTTTATAGTACATCAATGGCAAATCTTGCAAAGATTGAGTTTGTGGCTCTTGATATTTCCGGAAAGAATTATTTATCCTGGATCTTAGATGCCGAAATACACCTAGATGCTAATGGTCTGGGAAATACCATTAAAGAGGGGAATGCAGAATCTGCCCAAAATAAGGCCAAAGCCATGATACTCCTTCGCCGTCACCTCCATGAGGGGTTGAAATCAGAATATTTAATGGTGAAAGATCCTCTTATTCTTTGAAATAATCTAAAGGAACGATATGACCACCAGAAAACTGTTATTCTGCCTAAAGTTCGATATGACTGGTTGCATCTGAGATTGCAAGATTTTAAATCAGTAAGCGAGTATAACTCTGCTATGTTTCGTATTACTTCACAATTGAAGTTATGTGGTCAAATTATTACTGATGAGGATATGTTAGAGAAAACATACTCCACTTTTCATGCAAACAATGTTGTCCTTCAGACACAATATCGAGAAAAGGGCTTTAAGAAATATTCTGAGTTAATTTCTTGCCTTTTTGTGGCTGAGCAAAACAATGAGCTATTGATGAAGAATCATGAATATCGCCCAACTGGCTCTGCTCCATTCCCTGAAGCGAATGTGACATTTTATAGCGTAAGAAATAAAGGTTACACCAATCATCGTGGTCATAACTATGGGCGTGGTCGTGGTCGTAGTCACGGTCGAGGACATAGGCGAGGTGGTCGTTTTAAAAATAATTATACCCACCGTAAGTGGAACAATAAAGATGACAATAGTGCAAAAGATCAATCCAAGAAAGAGGAATCTATGTGTCATCGATGTGGCAGCTTAAATCATTGGGCCCGTGCTTGTCGTGTGCCAAAGCATCTTGTGGATCTTTACCAACAGTCAATCAATGGCAAAGGAAAGAAAGCTGAAACAAATTTTGTTTATATCAATGACAAAGATGAGTATGACCTTGACAAAGATGATTATGACATTACTAGCACTAGTAATGGCGATTATGGCTTTACAGATATAGATGTTAATGATTTCCTCATTTCCCCTGAGAAGAATACTTGATTTTTTTTGTTTTGTTTTGTTTTGTTTATGTTTATTATTATTTTAGGAAAAGTTTGTTAGAAAGATATAATATTTTATTAGGAATTATATATATAAAGAATAAAAATTATGGATGTTATTTATTTAATTTATATTTTGAATATTTTTTGAATATTTATTTTATTTTATTTTTCTTTGAAGAATATGATTCCGTCTCAAATACAATCCGCCAAAAATGGTGATGATTTATGCTTAGCGGACAGTGCAAGTACTCATACTATACTTAAGCACAAGAAATTTTTTTCCCATTTAACAATGCAAGGGAATAATGTGAGTACTAGATCCGGAAGTGCTAATATTATAGAAGGCTCCGGAAAAGCAAATATGTTATTGCCAAATGGAACTCTATTCCATATTCATAATGCGCTATACTCTCCAAAGTCGCAAAGAAACTTATTAAGTTTTAAAGATATTCGCAATAATGGATATCATATTGAGAGTAGTTGCCAAGGAGATACAGAATATCTCTATATTACAAGTATAACTCAAGGCAATAAGAAAGTTTTAGAAAAAATTACATGCACTGTCATCCGGATTGTACTACACAAGAATTAGTGCAATTGAAGCACATGCTATTGTAAACTATAAGTTTACTGATAACTTTATTATTTGGCATGACCGGTTAGGCCATCCCGGTTCGATTATGATGCGAAAAATTATCGACAATTCATGTGGTCACTCATTGAAGAACCAACAAATTCTTCAAAGTAATGCCTTTTCATGTGATGCTTGTTCTCAAGGCAAACTAATTATTCGACCATCGCCAGCTAAAGTAAATTATGAGTCTATCAATTTTCTGGAACGGATACATGGTGATATATGTGGGCCTATACACCCTTCTTGTGGACCATTTAGATATTTTCTAGTTTTAATCGATGCATCGACTAGATGGTCACATGTATCCTTGCTATCAACCCGCAACTTGGCATTTGCGAGGTTACTTGCTCAGTTGATAAAATTACGAGCACATTTTCCAGATTCCCCTATAAAGATAATTCGTCTTGATAATGCTGGTGAATTTACTTCTCAGAGTTTTGATGATTTTTGCATGTCGATTGGAATAAGTGTTGAACACCCTGTAGCGCATGTTCATACACAAAATGGTCTTGCAGAGTCCTTTATCAAACGACTTCAATTAATTGCAAGACCGTTACTAATGAAGTCAAAACTACCGATTTCTGCATGGGGACATGCCATTTTACATGCAACATCATTGATTCGCATCAGGCCTGTAAGTTATCATAATATCTCCCCATTACAAATGGTTTTTGGTCAGGAACCAAATATTTCCCATCTTAGAATTTTTGGATGTGCGGTATATGTTCCGATTGCTCCACCACAACGCACAAAGATGGGTCCTCAAAGGAGGTTGGGAATATATGTCGGTTTTGAATCCCCTTCGATAGTTAAATATCTTGAGCCTATGACGGGGAATTTATTTACAGCTCGATTTGCCGATTGTCATTTTAATGAGTCGGTTTTCCCAACATTAGGGGGAGAAAATAAACAGCTGGGAAAAGAAATAAGTTGGAATGAATTATCGTTATCTCATTTTGATCCACGTACCCAACAATGTGAACTAGAAGTTCAAAGGATAATTCATTTGCAAAACTTAGCAAATCAATTGCCAGATGCTTTCGCTGACCCTAAAAAAGTGACTAAGTCACATATACCAGCTGTGAATGCTCTGATTAAGATTGATGTCCCAGAGGGACAAACTCTAGTTGCTAATGAGTCAAACGCACGCCTGAAGCGTGGTAGACCAGTAGGTTCCAAAGATAAAAATCCTCGAAAAAGAAAAGGAGCTATATCTTGTGATGGTCTAATCGAGAAATCAATGTATATGAAAAATCTCGAGAAGAGATTAAAAGATCTCCAAAAAAGACATTAGACATGAATCAGGTACCTGATAATGATGAGATCTCAATAAATTATGTCATGTCTGGTAATAAGTGGAACCGAAACAAAATCGACGTCGATAATACTTTTGCATGCAATATAACACTAGAGATTTTGAATGATAATGTGGATCATGAACCATTGTCAATTGAACAATGTAAGCAAAGAGATGATTGGCCAAAATGGAAAGAGGCAATTGAAGCGGAACTAAAATCTCTATCAAAAAGAGAAGTATTCGGGCCTGTAGTCCGTACACCGGAAGGTGTAAAACCTGTGGGGTATAAATGGGTTTTTGTGAGAAAGAGAAATGAAAAAGGAGAAATTGCGAGATATAAAGCTCGTTTGGTTGCACAAGGATTCTCACAAAGATCGGGAATTGATTATGAAGAAACATACTCCCCAGTGGTGGATGCAACCACTTTTAGATTTTTGATTAGTCTGGCAATAAAAGAGAGACTTAATTTCCGCTTAATGGATGTTGTTACAGCCTATTTGTATGGGCCTCTTGATAATAATATTTATATGAAACTTCCGGAAGGTTTCAAACTGCCTGAAGCAGTTAATTCAGGTTCTCGAGAATATTATTCAATCAAATTGAATAGATCCCTTTATGGATTAAAACAATCTGGGCGCATGTGGTATAATCGCCTCAGTGAATACTTATTAGCAGAAGGCTATAAGAATGATCCAATTTCTCCATGCATTTTTATTAAGAGATTTAGCTCTGGATTTGTTATCATTGCTGTGTATGTTGATGATTTGAACATTATTGGGACTCCTGAAGAGATCTCATTGACAGTAGAATGTTTAAAGAAAGAATTTGAAATGAAAGATCTTGGGAAAACAATGTTCTGTCTTGGATTACATATTGAGCACTTAAAGAATGGAATCCTTGTGCATCAATCAACATACATAGAAAAAATGCTAAAGAAATTTTACATGCATAATGCACATCCATTGAGCACTCCTATGGTTGTTAGGTCACTTGATGTTAACAAAGATCCATTCCGTCCTCGAGAGATGGATGAAGATATTCTTGGTCCAGAAGTGTCATACTTAAGTGCTATTGGTGCATTAATGTATCTTTCTAGTCACACACGACCTGACATATCGTTTGCTGTCAATTTGTTGGCAAGATTTAGTTCATGCCCAACCCGAAGACATTGGAATGGGGTCAAACACATATTTCGTTATCTTCAAGGTACGAAAGATATGAGATTATTTTTCTCTAATCTATCCAAAACCGAATTGGTTGGTTTTGCGGATGCATAATACTTATCTGATCCTCATAATGCTCGATCACAGACTGGTTATGTATTTACATACGGTGGTACATCAATTTCTTGGCGCTCAATGAAACAAACAATTACTACTACTTCCTCTAATCATGCTGAGATTTTGGCTATACATGAGGCTAGTCGTGAATGTGTGTGGCTAAGGTCTGTAACCAATCATATTCGCGAAAATTGTGGTTTACACTCTGGAAAAGTAGCTTCGACGGTCTTATATGAGGATAATACGGCATGTATTTCCCAACTTAAGGAAGGATACATAAAGGGTGATAGAACAAAACACATCTCCCCAAAATTCTTCTTCACTCACGATCTACAAAAGAATGGAGACATTGATGTCCAACAGATTCGTTCATGTGATAACTTGGCAGATTTATTTACCAAGGCACTCCCTACTGCTCCATTTGAGAAGTTAATTTATAATATCGGATTGCGTCGTGTCAAAGATCTTATATGATGTATTTATGAGGGGGAGCAAAATACGCGTTGTACTCTTTTCCTTATCCATGGTTTTGTCCCATTGGGTTTTCCTGGAAAGGTTTTTAATGAGGCAACATGTTATGCGTATTAAAGATGTGTGTACTCTTTTCCTTTACTAAAGATTTTTTTTACGGGGTTTTTATCTTAGTAAAGTTTTAACGAGGCACACTGTCTTCATAGACATCCAAGGGGGAGTGTTATGAATATTTATCTATGTGGATGTCTATCATGATAAGGACTTTATCAAAGGAGATTTGAATTATTTTATCATTAGGATTATTATCTACATTAATTAGAGTTTAATGTATTATGTACTTCTTATGCCTATAAATAGATGATTTACTCAAGGCATTGTACACAAGTCAATATTCAGAATAATACAAATCTCTTTCTTTTCTCTCATCTTATTTTGTTCTTATTCCTTCTTGTTCTTGTTTTCATATTATTCACAACATATATACATTTATTTTTATTTATTTTATTTTTATATGAGTTAAAATATACTTACACACAATGTAAAATTATGAGTTTTAACACGCTTTTTAGATCATTGGATGAGTGAAATAGATGTATGATATTAACTCTTTACTCTTTTTTTCTAAGTGGTAATTTTTTTTTCTTGATAATACAGTGCATAAGAGAAACAATAACTAAGCTGCAGAATCTATGAGCAATGCAGCAGCAGTTTCAGGAGATGGAGCGGAAAACATTAAACTACCAGCAGGACCATCACGATGCAATGGCACACTTCAACCAACCAATTATGCGAGATAAGTTCCAGCAGGGATGCTACAAGGGAATGAGAACGAAGGGTATGAGAGGAACGATTCAAAATTCGAGTTGCTTCCAAATTATCCGACTCCAAGATCACCTTTCGGTAACCAAGATGCCATGCTTGCTGGAGACCATCAAGAATCACCCATAACTCCGACAGTAGAACAGTACATAAAATTCACTTATCCTACTGTTAACCTCAATCATTCATTTCACTCATCCAGTGATCCAAAAAATGTGTAAAACTTTAAAACTCTTACATTATGTAAACGGATCTCATCCGACATCCATATATATAATATGGTATGTTGGGCTCATCTAGTGATTGAAAAAAAAACGTACTCGAAGGGTTTTATCTCGATCCATTTTTGATATAGTTGAATTTTTTTATATATAAAGGGTTGAGTTGTATGTGGAAGGAATTCATCTCAAGATAGTTACGGAAAAATCTTTCTATATAATCAGTCAGATTTTGATAAATCTATATATATTAAGAAAAATTAGTATATGAGAGCAAACACATTTGGTCGATTAGCCAAGTTGTTCATCTCTGTTTCCTCATATTTTTATAGGTCATGAGTTCTAGACCCAGTAGGAGCACTTCTTCATTCCTCTAGAGTTTTTCCTCCACTGCTCTTCTAGGTAGGATTTGGATTAGAATTTGTAAAAAAAGAATAGTATATGAAGAACCCAACAAGTGTCCCAGTGGAAAAACGGATGATGTTCATCCTAGGAGATGCGTGTTCAAATCGCTTTGTCTACATGGTGTATGCGCATTATCAAAGGCAGAGGCAGAGCTAAGATTGAACATTTAAGGAGCCGAAATATTGAATTTAAAAAATGCAAAGGTTTATTAACTATTTAAAACTCAAAATTCATGTGACAAAACTTAATTTGTCTAATATTTAAACTTATAATGACTTAAAATGATATTAGACCAAAACAATTGATAATGCGGGCTCATTTTTTTTAGTTTAATCCCTACTTGATCATATGTTTAATAAACTATTGTATTTTTTTTACTTTGAACATTTATTTTTTCAGGGGCCAAATTATAATTAGATTAAAATTTATCGAATTTGTTAATTTTATAACATGGGCCGGGAACCCTTTGGGCCCCAAGGGAACTACGTTCCTGGTCAAAGGGTTAATAATATCTATAAATAGATACTACACTGTAATCATCTTTAGACTATTAAAAAAAACTAGTATATGAAGTACTAGAATTATGATAGTAAATTAAACTTTAATTTACCTTTATGTTGTTTAATTGAAAAAATTAATACTTTATTTGATTACCTTCCTATTTTAATAAATATATATATATATATATAAATTAAATATTATATTATATCGGATTAGACCAGAGTTGATTTTCTAATTAAAATTTCAGACAAAAAAAAAAAAACTCAATCGAGATCGAAAATAATGATATCGGGTCAGCCGGAAATCCCACTCCGTTGCAAGACTGATCCCTATGTGTTTCAATCACAAAAATGGTGAGTGAAATTCTGATCAAATCATGGGGGCAAGTTCTGTTGATTCAATTCAAATTATGTGGAATTGGCTTCATCTCTTCCTTCCCTATTGGACTTTAGAAAACCTATCACACATCAGTTTTCATTTCATAAATGGACGTAAGTTTTTTTTTTTTTGAAACACAAAGAAATCAGATTTATTAATAACCGAAGCTTAACCATGTGGCTCGTTAAAAAACCTCCCTAGGCTTAGGTGGAGGAAAAAGAGTGCAACATGGCTAAGCGAAATTACAACAGCCTATATAGGATTACACCTTATACCGAAAAGAAGCAACAGGACCTACAAGAGGACCTGGGTGTAAGAATGATACCGCTTGCAATTCCACCTCCCTTCAATCAGTAGAATATAACTCCCAGAAATCCCAAAAAAAACCAGAAAGTCACCGCAATGCAGGATATGCAATAGTGACCTTGCTCGAACTATTGCAGTTTAAAAACCTCACCAAACCTTTTAACAAACACCAGCATTATAGAACCAGGGACCAGACCAGGCAGTCTTCACGCACCTGCAAATACAACGAAATTTTGATTTTTGGCGATACCTTTCTTGGCTAGGCGATCGGCATGAGTGTTAGCTTCTCTAAGAACATGCTTTAAACACCACCTTATATTTTTCCCAGCTTCCAAACAAGACAGAATAAAAGGTTTGAAAATCACAGGCGCGGATGAAGGATTATTAATCCACTCCACCGCAAGTTTACAATCACTTTCTACGATAACAGCCGAAGAATTGGACCAACGAGAGCCTGAAAACAGGGACAACGCTTCGCGAACAGCAATGATTTCCGCAGTAGTTACATCCAAACAGCCCACATGTTTCGAGAATGTAATGAGAGACTTAGAATTAGCGTCGCGAAGGCAACCTCCAGTCCCAGCATCGCCAAAGCTACCGGCGACAGCACCATCAGTATTGAATTTTAATTCCCCTGGCAGCGGAGGAACCCAACAGCAAGGGACTAAACTGCTGCGAACTGAAGAAATATTGCTAGCTGCAAAACTGCCCGGCCAACACAGGAGGCCGTTGATGGAGCTAAAATCGTTAGGCCAGCATGCTTGGCACCACCATCCGAGCCTCAGAATAGCCAAGTCGAAAATCTGATTGAAATCTGGCTTGACCCTTCTAAAAACGACATTGTTTCTGAACTTCCATATTGTCCAAATAAAGCTGAACGCACTTAGATTCCAAACTTTTATGTTGAAACCTGGAGGAGGATAATTTGACCACAGAATGATGAGATCTCGAATCGATCCTGGGTAAACAAAGTGTAAATTCCAAAGACCGCACCATTTCTGCCAAACCATCCAAGAAACGTTGCAGTGGCAGAGGATATGAACCACGGATTCGGGTTCAGAACAGCACAATGGGCACAAGTTAGAAGAGACAGAATTAACATTTCTTTTCAGCAATTCCACATTAGTAGGAGCACGGCCGAGGACAGCTTTCCAAACAAAGGAAGACACGTTAGGGGGGGCGTTATTACTCCAGATAAGATTCCAGAATGGATCCGAGATATGGCTTGCTGAGCAGCTAAGAGAAACACAAGATTTAACAGTAATTATGTCACATTTTTCTTTTTATCTAATCACATTAATGTGCATCATTTTTTTAATTAGACTTATACCAAAGTTCTCCACAACTTTTTCCCTATGTATATCTCTACTATTAGAGGCTTCTGCATTTCAATTTTCATCTTTAGAAGAGTTCATTTTAGTGGTATGGAGTTATTTATTTAATTCTTAAAAAAATAAGTTTATTAAAACATCAATTTAGCACCTAAACTAATATTTCTTCAATTTTAATGTATAAATAGTTAGCCTATCAAAATATGACATTTAAAATGACAATGTGAAATAAGTAAAAACAATGAATCATATAAAAATGAGAGCAGAAAGAAGATTTTATGTGTTATCTGTTCGATTGTGTATTTCTTCTATTTTATGTGTTAATTATACATTAAAATTGAACTGATAACACATAAAATTGTATATATAAAGGCGAAATATGTAACTTGGATGATAGGAAAGGTTATTATACTGCCCCTGGCCTTGGCAATAGAGGGCTGAAAACCAGCTGGTCAGCATCCCTTGCCATGGCATTTTGTAAAGTGAAACATTATATTGTTATTAAGTGTTTTTCTTTTGGTATAAATATGTTATTGGTCTTTGTATTATTTCAAAATTTAATCTAGAAAATTTTATTTTTAAGAAATTGAGTCTTTATATTGTTTTTATTTAAAGATATTTGTTCATCCCTTAACTTTTATTCCGTTTTATGTGTTAATTGTTGGCTTGGTGGCTATAAAAAAGTAAAATAACTTTTTAGTCCACTATATTTACACTTTTATCAATTTGACTCCTAAAAGTTGTAAACGTAGATGATTGAAAAGTTGTGTTTGTTCAATTAATGATAATTTTATATTTATTTTTAAAAGTAACGATCAAATTGATAAAAAGGTATGGACTAAAAAATTACTTTATCTTTTTATAATTTTCGAGTTAAAAACTAATAATACAATTGAACAGGGGTTAAGAGAGACCAAAATTTTTAAATAAAAAAATTCATCAACTCATTTCGTAAAAATTAAAGTACAATAACTAAATTTTAAAATAGTAACCTTTGGTGGTTTAAAACTTTTCTTTTCCCATAGCATGTTAAAAGAAGTAAACAAATGCAGAGATTCAAACAAAAATCTCATTCTCTTTTTCGGTGTCTCTTTCTATGTTCTATTATTAAAAAATTAAATTTTAAGCTTTAACTCTAAATTCTAAATCTTAAACCATAAACTCTAGAAGCACATTCTACTTTTAATTCTCTAAACTCTAAACTCTAAACATATTTTTTGTATGAAAAATAAATAGCGCACCAAAAATTACATAAAATTTCTATTTGAGAGATTCATATTTGAGTGGTGTTATGAATGCAATGCTTTCCTCAACCAGGGACGAAGCTGTTTGATGATTGGGAGGGGATCTTGCCCCACGCACAAGATTTTTTTTTGGCTTTTATTCCATATATATTCTTTTAAAAATTGGTATAATTAAGTATTTATCTTCTATTTTCAAATATTTATATTTTACACCTCAAAGCTCAAATCCTAGTTTAGTCCTGCCCCAACCCCACGTTTGAAAACAAGAACAAAAAAACCACCTCTGAGCCACACGAATTCCTTTCCCTAGATTTTACACTACCAGTTGGCCCGGCCGAAAGTTATATATGATTCTAATGGTGAATTGGAAAGCTTTTGGTTCGTTTTCATATACCATGAAATTAAGGCTGCTGATCAATCCAAAAACTAATAATTTATCCACTAAATTAATATATATATATATATATATATATATATATATATATATATATTCATTGAAAAATCGCGCTTTTACCCTCACGAGATCTTCTTCTACCAATGAGTAGGTAAGATTACATGTTTTTAATTGTTGCCCTAATCATGATACCTAATATCATTGGGGAAAAAAGATGATCATATATTGTAAAGATGCTTTTGATATTGGCTGATAAATTCTTCATTGGACCATCATTAAGTTTTGGGTGCAGTAAGCACTAGAATAAAGGTTCTTTAGGAGTTAAAAAATCAAAATTTGGGAATTTAGAAAAGATCTATAACCCTAAAACAAGTGGATTACTTTTGCCAAATACATTCTTAAAGATAACATAAGATAAATATATTGCAATAATTATGTTTTGAGAGTATTCCCATTCATCCAAGTACATTAATCTTGATTTTTCTTTGTGTTATTTGAATTAAAAACTATGGAAAGTGACACACCACCATAAAAAAGAATTAACTAAGCTAATCATTAACCTTAAGTTGGCATAAAGAGCCACCACAATTTATACTAGGGGGATCTTCCTTTGTACCATAAAATGTTCTTCGGAACCTTATTAATCTGACCCTCCAGATAGAAAAACATCATGGAATATTGATTGGACCGTGAAAAAAAGATTTTGAATCTGTTTTTATAAATTAGTTAAAGACTCGATTTTATGTTTACATATTATCACGTCTAGAAAGAAGAGTGGACAATAATCCCACATCCGAAAAAGAGAGGTCTTAGAATATAAATACGGTGACATTACACATCTTATTAGACATGTCTTTGGAAAGATGATAATGGTTCTGTGACAAATAATATCAAAACAACTATTTGACTGTTAAATTTTATGCCAAACGCTTAATAATGGGCTACACAAAGAGAACAACTGTGATAATGACTTATCACGAGGTTAGATGATTCGTGACGACTGACGAGATAGGAGATTAATTAATTAATTCTCAAAATGCTTCCGGTAGTGTAGCAAAAAAAATTGAAGGTTGAAGGTGTAGGAGGCTAATAAATCCAGCTTTATCGTGGTGGTGGGGTTTTGAAAATAGGGACCAAAGCGTGGTGAGTAGTCAGCCAGACGTGGTAGGCTTTAGTGGGATTAGCACTATGGCCATAATTTGTGAGCCCCCTGATGAATCATTGCCATGCCAAAATGACATGTCTAATCGTGGACAAGGAAATTGTGGCCCCCTTGCCCTTTTTTTTCTTTTTGGAACTGCAGCGTCTTGTTTCTCATTTCTTGTCTTGGGGGACCATGTTTTTAGTAACCGAAAGTCATCATATCTCTCGGTTATGGCAGTTTTTTCAGTTGGATCCTTTACCCGTTTTTGAATGCCCCTTTCCCAGGTTGTCCTTTCCTTTTTGGGTCAATTTGTAGTATTTGCAAGCCCATCATTATATTATTACTATTATAATTAATTCCATGCAATGATACAAGATTGTCTTATATTAATATACAAACATTTTAAAAAATAAAATATTTTAAATAATAAACAAGTTTTAACGACTAGCTGAAGTGGCCTTGAGCAAATCTCCACACTCTCACGCACACACATTCACCAAAGTAGAAGAGAAATAGTCTCAATTTATAATATCTTTAAGCCATGTCGGTGCAACTTGCAAGCCGGTATAGTCTATCATTTCCTTACATATGGTTAGGATATGTGACCACTCCAGCCAAACATTTTTTCTGGACAGTCTATCTTATATTATTCAGTTAATTTTTCAGCACATTTTATTCAAATTAAATTTGCTTATTTTTGAAGGACTCATTCATATAAATGACGAGCTTTCAAGATAATTATGGAAAAATTTAATTAGAGTCCTTGTTAAGATTGAAACATGAAAGATGTTGACTGATTTTCCTCTACACTTCCCTATGTCTACTTAAATCTTCTAATAAACCCTAAATTATATTTTTCCTCTAAATGGCACTTTACCATTTAGCTATAGACTCCAATAAACCCTCTCTCTTCCTACTTGCACCATGAAGATGGTGGGAATTTCTTATACTTGAAACCTAAGCATCTAGAGTGGACAAATTATTCAAGAGGAGGTCAAAAAAGTAAAGAAAAAGGAGGTTCTTTCTCACATGGATTCCTCTTTTTATATACGTTAATTAAGTATAAAGAACACCAAATCTAAGCCACTTCATTATGGGTGGATCAAATAAAAGAACTACGAAACAAAGAATACTTGCATCCACTTGCAAGGTTCTTGGAATATTATAGCAGCCGATTACGGATAATACGCAAAACTCCCAAAGGTTGCATTCATGGCAAACATCAGTGGCGGATCTAGAATTTTTTTAGAGTTGGCACAAGTTATAAATTTTTTTAAAATTTCAGGGTGAGCATAAGTAATAAAATTTAAAAAAATGATTAATTATTGAAAATTAAGAAAATTGGAGCCAAATATATAAATTTTTGAAATGTTCAGAGTGTGCATGTACACACCCATGAACGTGGATCTGCATTGGCCAACATGTACCCCCAAGGATTTAGCATTCGTTGGGGGCATGCCCTGGTCTCTATTGGCCTTATGAAAACATACGTATACGAATGCAAATTACAATTATATAGTAATTTGATTCGTTCAAGGGAACATATATACACACATGATGCTCGATTAGAAACATGATTCAAAGACTATTCCCCCTTTGAATACCGGCCCACCGTCCATCACCATCTTTTTTAGTATTATTATTATTATTAATGAGAACTAAGAGGGTATGTCTATAATATTATATATTATTAAATAAAAAATAAACGTGCATTAAATGTGTCATAATTAACTGATATAATTAGAAGGTTTTTGTCTCTCGATATTATTTAGTAATAAATTATCATTGTCGAGCAATCATATTTGACTGGTTGGTCAAGCTACTCATTTTTATTCATTTATATCTTTTTACAGGGGCGGAACACAAGAGGGGCATGTGGGGGCCACGACCCCCTCAAATTTTGAAAATTTTAAATTTAGATCCTTGCAATTTTCAAAAATATCAATTTGGCCCCCACAACTTTTTTAAAAATTTAAATTAAGCTTCAAATTTTTTGAATGTTTTTAATTAAATCTTTATCATAAATATTAAAAGTCTCATTAAGTCTCTTAAAAATTCAAAAATTTTAGTTAGACTCTAAACTTTTAGAAAAAAGTAAATTGAATCCTTCAAAATTATTGAAAATTTTAATCTAAAGCTTTAAAAATTTTAAAAAAATTACTTTGGCCCCCCCAAACTCTATCACCAAGTTCCGCCACTGTCTTTTTAGGTCATGAGTTCTAAACTCGGTAATAAAAACACTTTTTTTCTTCCCATAAAATTTTCCTTGTAAAAAAAAAGGCACGACACTACTCCATAAATAAAGAGAATAGCTTAACAACCGTTGATTAGAGAAAACAATGTTAATAATTTACAGTTGTGGAAACATAACTTTCTTAATGCGACAAATATGCGATAAAACCGCTGCTGGTATTGATTCAAAAGCAAAGGAGCTGCTTGTTTCAATAACCCTTTTACAGGGGGCGCTGGTGAAAAAAATGTAATGCCATTTTTTGCTCAACTTTACGTTTGCTATTTTTCCTTTCTTCATTACAGACTATGTACAGAGAGTGCCCAATAATGCATGTGTAAACTTGTAAAAGAGATATATATAAATTCTTTGTCGTTTCTACAACTAGACATTATATAAATAAATAGTCTGAAAACTAGAAGCCTTCTTTCTTTGACTGTTGCATGGAAGTTTCGTATGAATAATTGAAGAGAAATTTTCTTATAGTTTGACTGTTTTATATGGAGAATAGAATCGCATTTGTCTTATACATTTTGATAATGGATATGTCTTTATTGATGCTAATTTTATTTTCACAAGCAGATTTTTCGTTGTCAGATTTTTTTAAAGGCTTTAAAGTTACACTTAATCTTTAAATTATAAACCCTAAACTTTAAATCAAAAAATCTATTTAAAAGTTTTAAAAACTAAACCTTTAACTCTAACCTCTAAGCCTTACAAATCAAATATGCGTGAAAAATAAATTTTTCAGACGGTACATAAAATATTTTTCCTATCCGAAATATCATTTAATATTGTCACATGAATAAAAAATTATTAGATGTACTCGGATCACCACACCATCCATGGTCCCAGCCAATAAAGTCCATCCATCTAATAATTTCTCTATATCTAATGCGTTAGGTGAAAATATATATTATAATTAGAGATACTCCTTAACAAAATTTTATTTGTACCATAGTTCAAGAAAATACTAATTTGTACACAATCAACAGTTTCATGTTGGGAGTTTGACCAAATAAATCATCAGTCATTTTAAAACGATAGAAGATAGGTCACATGTGACAACATCTAATGACATCATTGCATACTTCATATGAAGTTTTATGAATTATTATAAGAATTATGGCTCTTATTAATGAAATCAATCATAATAAAAAAATAATTAGTGATGAAAATAAAACCTTTGAATTCGTATACCATGCAAATTGCAAACTACGAATTTCAAAATGAAATTCCTATGAAAATCCATAAAACTTCAGATGAAGTTAGAGGACTTTAGAACTACGTGTATCGCTTCAGCATTATCCATCTCAACTTTTAAATTTTATAACCTAAGTCTCGGATATGATAAAAACACTACATGAATTGTCCACCGTTTAGCTAAAAGCACTGAACAATTGTCTAAACTTTTAGAAATCCCAAATCCAATTTTTAAATTTGTCTTTTTTTTTTAATTTTCTTTTTTATAAATTAAACTAGTATTTTTAGATTGAATTATTGTCATTTTCTATAATAGTAAATCAATTTCAATTATTTTCAACGTTATGAAAAATATCTCATCAAATTAGGATTCACATATTATTTTAAAAAAATAATGAATTAATTAAATGATATGTAGTGAGTCTAGTGATTCTACATCAATCCACATGTCACATTATAGGTCATCCACTTAAGATAATTTTTGTAATTAATTACTCCCGATTCTTATTACAATATATACATCATGATAGGGATGGTCCGGATGGAAATCATCTGCCCCCTAAGTATGCTCTCATTTGTGCCTCCACTTTAAAATAGTGGGTTTAAGGTTTAGGGTTTGGAGTTTAAAGTTGGGGCTTAGGGTTACGGTGTAAGGAATTAGGGGTAGGGTGTATTTTTTAGGGTTTAGAGTTTAGGTTTAGGATATGAAAATTAGGGTTATGAGGTAAGATTTAATTTCTAAGTATTTTTAGGCAGGGGCATAGAAGGAGACATGGTTAAGAAACAGAAGATTTTTACCTATCATGATAGAACAATGCTAAACTCGTTAAAAATAAAATATTTTAATGAAATTAACTATCATGTTATCATTACATTAAATATATATATATATATATATATATATATATATAGGGTTAGGATCAACTTACACTGTGTAAAACTCTTTAAGTTTTACACTTTTTTTGGATCGTTGGATGAGGGAAATGGATGGTTGAGATTAACTCCGTGTTTTTAATTCCCAAGTGATAATCTTCACATATTTTACTGTTAATCTCATCCATCCGTTTCACTCATCCAACGATCCAAAAAAGGTGTAAAACTTAAAGAGTTTTACACAGTGTAATTTGATCCTATCCCATATATATATATATATATATATATATATATATATATATATATATATATATATATATATATACGTGACACGGGTTCAAATCGTTTTGTCTACAAGGTGAATGTACATTATCAAAGGAATAAAAATATCTATAAATATATACTACCTTATAATTAATTTTAGACTATTAATATATATATATATATATATAATTTTGCTACATTTAAATTTTTAAGTTTTTTTTAGTATTTGTAGTATTAGTTAAGTATAAAAACCATCCTTAAAATTTATAAATACTTAAATCAAATTCTGATATTACAAGTTAACTGATTACTAATTCAGTTGGATTTAAAAACCAAAAAAAAAAGTTATAAATTATTAAATAATACTTAAGATTAATTTTTTCATTTAAGTTTACAATATAAAATTCTGTTTTTTTTTTGTTGAAATTTGTCTTTTTTATCTCTTAACAAAATACTAATAAATATTTTTAAAAAGAAACAGAAAATTATACATACATTAACTCATAATGGGGTCATTAAATACAATCAAGACATTCAAAATAGAAATAATGGCAGCTTTGCGAGACATATGCCCATGCGACTAATTTATGAGCAGCATCGATGGCCAATCGCGGAATGAATGTAATGGTGATATGGCGACGTCGTCTGAGAAGTAATTTAGCCTCATTAAAAATGTAACTTTTTATTTTTATTTTTAAAAAAATATATTTATATATTTTTTTCTGAGTGTACCATTTATCTACTTTTCTTAATCTTATTTTTAATATTTTGACAAGATCATTCGGCTGAAAACTCTTATATTTCCTTCGTGTCATTTTACTAACTTTAGGCCCAATGGCCTAATCATAAAATATGCCTGCATGCTTAATACCCAAATGGTAAATATTCTACCATTGTTACATAAAGAACAATAAATTTTACTAAGAAGTCATGCTTTTACCAATTTTTTTTTGGGATAAACGGATATTTATTTATCCAAAAGTACTACATATGTACAAATAAGAATTACATCCAAAAGTACTACAATTTGCATGTAGATTTATCGAATTCCTATAAGCAATTGTGGTCTCTGAACCTCCCTGAGAAGGTAAAGATAACGATGTGGAGAATTATTAACGATTTCATGCCAACTTTTGATAACTTGCAACGACGTAGGATAAACGTGCAGAATGTATGTCCTCTTTGTCACACACCTGGAGAATCAATAGTGCATGTTATGAGGGAATGCCCTTTCTCACAGGAAATCTATGCTGCAAATGGTCTGCATTTTAATAGCCCTAGTAGAGATACAGCCTGGAAGGAGTGGGTGCTTACGACTTTTGGAAACTTCCAGGATAGGGAAAGAAAGGTGATGACTGTGTCATTTTGGGCCATATGGTACGCTCGCAACAAAATTATCCACGAGGGGTATAATCCTTCAACAAATGAAACAATGGCTTTTATACAAGTTTTTTTGAGAGAACAGGAAACGTTAGATGTTTGCATAGGACCAAGCTTAGGTCCAAAACGTGCCTGCTGGCAACCATCGATGGGAGATACTATAAAGGTGAATTTTGATGCAGCATTTGATGTGCAGGCTAAGGAATCTGGATCGGGTGTAATCTGCAGGAACAATATTGGTCTTATTATGGGAGCCTGCACTAAAAAACATTCTCACATAGTTAATGCATTCATGGCAGAAGCTACTGCATGTTTAGTAGCGGTGGAGTTGGCAAGAGACTTGGGATTTACTGGTATAGTTGTTGAGGGTGACTCACTAACAATCATAAAGAAAGAAAACTCTTGTGTTGACGATCGTTCACTAATCACTCCACTGATAAGGGACATCAAGGAGGTAGCTAAGGGCTTCCAAACATGCATCTTCAGATTTGTACCCCGGGAGGCCAATGTGGCTGCACATACCTTAGCCCGAGAAGGTCGAACATTTTCAGAGACAATGTGTTGGGTTGAAGAAGCACCAATAAGCACAACGAGGGCTGCATAGAAGGATAGGTGGGCTCTCGAAAGCAACCGTAACGCAACTATTGGTTAACACTCTCAGGCCCTAGGGAAGTAGTTCTATGGTTTCATGCTTGATTTTTTATATTTGCATTGTTAGATGCTCTCCAAGCGTTTCTTAGATCTTTTGCTGGTTTCTTTAATATCTCTGTTCTAGGGATGAGTATTGGTTGTAGGGTTACGTTTCTGCATACATTCCTGTAATGTTCTTACTCATTCCTTAATAGAATCCAACTTTATTCAAAAAAAAAAAAGAATTACATCCAACCAACAATACAAACCAACCAAAAACAATGCAAAGAATAGCTATACTATATTCACTTCGTGTTAAAGTGCTAAAACTGAGAGATTCATTAACATGTGAAAGTGATTAAGGATATTTATGTTGTATCTTTTTGTGCGAGTTTAAATTTTAAGATTTGTCTTAAGATTGTAATATTTCTTTATTTAATAAAAAAATGTGAGAATGAGTTTTTTTTTTAGTTTACAAAATAGGGACAAGTTAGTCTTGAATTACGAGGAGTCAAAGTTGTTTAACTTTGAAAAGATCGATATTTTAAAAAGTAACTAATTCATAAAAATAAAAATTTTATGATTTAATTTCGTCGTAAAAATAATTAAACCAAAAATTGAAGTTTAATGCTTAATTTTACTAATTTTAAAATTAATAGGGTCCTAAAAATAAATTTGGCAGACAAAGATTTAATTGCAATATTTTTAAAAATATCCATGGTTTAAAATGTAATTAAACCATTAAAATTTGAGTGAATTGTTCCTCCCACCTCCTGTGCGTACATCCCTTTCTGCTTATGAATTAATTCAAATACTATTGCCTATAAAATTTACATAAATCTACCAATAATTTATTCAAAAATCCACATAAATCTACCTTCTTATTTACCAATGCCAAGCTAAAAAGCAAACGGTGCCCTTTATATGGAACAAGCCAGTTTAATCCTTAAACATTACCGATCAACTGTAATGATAGTTTTAACTTTTTAGTGCGATTTTTATATTTTTCCAACACAACAAGTTGCTGGAAAAAAAAAACCAGTTTTTGTTTCTTTTTTTCATAAGTGGTTAGAAATATTCCATGGTATCAGCTGAGTGGTCCCTGGATTCATAGGAAACAAAAGAAGAGAGGAAGGGGGTGCCGGGGTCGAAAATTACATTTGGCCACCAAAGTTATGGTTGTTTCGTCGCTTTGTGTTAAACCGGGTTTATAAATTGACTAGACTAACCCCAGTTTCTTTTGCGACTTGTTCACTTTTAGTGCGCTTCTGTTATTTAGTACTATATTTTTTCTCTCTTTATTTATCTGTTTTTTTTTTGGTTCTCCTCCATAGCTCTCTCTCTCTGCCTTTGCTTATTTAAAACCTACCATTGGCTAAGATCTAACGCATTGCCATATTCTCTTCTTTCTTTCATACTCTGTTTATTTCTCTACTCTCTTCAGGTATCAAGGTTAGCCATTTAGAGTTTGATGGTTTGAGATTTAATGTATGTTTTTATTTGGCTATATGTAGGTCTAAATTTTTTATTTTTCTGGTAAAATATGCAGAAGATAAACAAGAAGAAGCTAAGGGGAAAAAATGACAAACCAACAAAATGTGGTGGTTCTTGATGTGATATCTTGTGGTGTTAGGAATGTGTTGCCTCCATCATCTCTGCCCGTGGCCAAGTCCTTTTCACCTCAAGACCTTAAGATGCTATTGATGAAGAAGTTGGAAACTGAAAAGGGAGGGACTAAAATCAATGCCTGGTTGGATTCCATGAGAGCTTCTTCTCCGACCCGTATCAGGTCCACTACTGCTGCTTCCTTACCTGAAACCGACGACAGAAGCTCCTGGATTGTACGTTCCATTTCTCCGTCGATAATCAATGTTTCCCGATTCCTCAGTCGTTGCTACTGTGACCGATTAATGATTAATGATTAATGACCCTTTGTTGTTGTTGTTTTGCTATGTATCAGGTTCATCATCCCTCGGCTTTGAGCATGTTTGAGCAAATAGTAGCTGCATCGAGAGGGAAACAGATTGTGATGTTTCTTGATTACGACGGCACACTGTCTCCGATCGTTGAAGACCCGGATCGAGCTTTCATGCCTAAAGAGGTTAGTTAATATCTTCTTATTATCAACTAATGTTGTCTATCAGCTATAAAAACTCTTACTAATTCCTTCTTCGTCTCGAATCAGATGAGAGCAACCGTGAGAGATGTCGCCAGATATTTTCCGACAGCAATAGTGACCGGGAGGTGCAGAGACAAGGTACATTACAGCGCCATTCATATACCTCATGTTCGATTAATACAAAGACGGACAATGGTGGATTGAATCGGTTTTTGATGATACAGGTTTACAGCTTTGTAAAATTAGCTGGACTTTATTATGCCGGTAGCCATGGTATGGACATCAAGGGACCATCTAAAAGTTGCAAATACAAGAAAGTAAGAGCATCAAATGTACTTGTGTAATTTCACCCGTTGTACTTTTTTCCCCACCAGTAAAAATCTTTCTTTCCTTGGATGCTTCTGATTTTCATTTCTACTGTCAACTTCCGTGTGTTATTTAGGGTAACCAGGGAGTTCTTTTCCAGGCTGCCAGTGAATTCTTGCCCATGATTGATGAGGTTTTTGTCTCCCACCATCTACTTCATTTCAGAAAGTTAAAAAAAAAAGAGAAAAAAATCATATTAAGGGAATTTGTTTGCTTTTAAACTTCCAGGTTTACAGAGCTTTGGTAGAGAAAACAAAATCCATTCCAGGAACCAGAGTTGAAAACAACAAGTTTTGTGTCTCGGTACACTTTCGTTGTGTGGATGAGAAGGTACACGAACAAGCCATCTTGTGTCTTCGATTACGATTAATTTGGTCTATATTCGAATCGGAATGTACATAAGATACAAACGTATAACATAAATTCTGGGATTTGAAGGCTAATCTCACAGATTTCTTGTCATTGGCAGAGTTGGGTTGCACTGGCCGAACAAGTTAGATCGGTGCTGAATGAGTACCCTAAGCTTAAACTAACTCAAGGGAGGAAGGTATTAGAGATCCGACCCACCATCAAGTGGGACAAAGGGAGAGCCCTTGAATTTTTACTAGAGACATTAGGTTATGCCAATTCAAATGATGTTTTGCCGGTGTACATTGGCGATGATCGGTCCGATGAAGATGCGTTTAAGGTCGAATTTAATTACTAAATGAATAAAAATAACAGTTTATACATCAAATTTTAAATTAAACAAATTGTTTTCAATGAAGCAGGTTTTACGTGAGAGAAGGCAAGGGTTTGGTATTCTTGTTTCCAAATTACCCAAAGAAACAAATGCTTCATATTCCCTCCAAGAACCAGCTGAGGCAAGACCACTAATCTTAGCTTGCATTTTTTTTCTTTATTCTGGGTTTTTTAACATCAATTTTGGTCTAACTTTTTAAAACATTTTATGTTAAATTTACAGGTTAAGGAGTTTCTCAGGCGTTTGGTGGACTGGAAAAAAATGTCACGCAGAGCTGCTAAATGTGCTTAGGTTTACACATTATATGGAGGGCGGAAGCAATTAATTAATAATGTGTTTTTCTTGTTTTAGAGAGAGCTTCCAATTGTAATTAGCTAACTACCATCATGTTCAAGAAGTTGTAATTGAAGAAAAAAAAGAATTCCATAATTTTGGAAAAATCTTTCAACTATTTCTCTCACTATCGCCTTTTATTATTTGAATATAGCCATTTGTTTAAGAGATATTCTCAGATATGTTGACCATAAAAATGAAAAAAAAATGGTGTAAGTGTAATGATACAACCACGTGTTGACGCAGACACTTGCATCCGCCATGTAATTTCCCTGTCCAGTTAGAACAGCTACACACATATTTATATTCATATAAATATAAACGAATACTATAAGATTAATGCTAGCAGTTCACGTTCTTATAAAAATAAAAATTGACCCCAATGAAGCAAACAGACATTCAGAATCTGGACATCCATTGGTTGTTTTTCCTGTTTCAAACAACATGCAAGTACAATGAAAAGGTTTAAATTATAAGCTTAAAAGCAATATACGTATATTGTGGGAAATTATCGAGGTGGCCTTATTATAGTTTTAGAAGATTGTTTATTATGAGCTCAACAATCTCTGCTACAACCCTACAATTACAACACTTGGCCAATGTAAACAAGACACGACGTTAGTTTCTTAGTTTTAAGTGCTTGGTTAGGAAATTAATCCCTGATGTTTTAAGGGGAGATCCTACAATTGGGGACTTAATCCATGTGATTACTATATTAAACAAAGTTTCTTAAACTGATGAATTGGCATTAACTTTGCCATTAATATTGGAACTCATCTGTCAAACATGAGTTGGGAGAAATAACAGCAAATCAACTCAAACTTATATATTACAGTCTGAACATTTGGAGTTTTCCTGAATAAGTTCATGCAAAGGGAATCCAACAGTGATAATAATTCCAGAAAAAATAACTTCTTACCCGCAAATATTTTTACTTCCGATGTTTGATTACTCAACAATAATGGGGTGAGCATCTCTGTAACAGTTGTAAAGATACCTTGAGAACCAGACAAACTAAACTGTTCCAATCAGAAATTCATTACGTGTATTCTCTTGCATTCACATTCGAGTAATACAACGCTAGGGGATTTTGAAAAAAAAATTATAATCTCTTTAATAAATTACTTTCAAATTAAATTTTACTAAATAGTAGTAATTGATTGTTTAGATTATTTTTTATGGGAAAATATCTCATGCACTAGTTGTGGAAATATTTTGTTTCTATCAACATCCTAATTTTAGGGTTTAAGAACTTAGTTTATAGTTTAAGGTTTATAGGTTTAAAATTTAAGGTTTATGATTTAGGGTTTAGGGTTAGAATTTAAGGTTTAGAGGTCAGGGTTTAGATGTTAGGGCAATATGTTAGAGATTTAGGTTTTAACCTATAAACTCCAAATTCTAACCCCAAACCCTAAATTCAAACAATAGTCCCTAAATTCTAAACACATAAACATAAACCCTTAAATTGAATATATAACCTTAAAATTAGGGCGTTTATAAAAACAAAATATTTTCACTGGTATAATTACTTTTTTTTTATTGGTTAGGAGGGTTTTGGTTGGTTAGTTATTAAAATTCATAACTGAATCAACTCATTTAAAATGTATCATTTTTAATTATATAATTTACATTTTATTTTAAGAAAAGACAAGTCAAATTAATTGTCTTAACCAACAGAACATATAAATAAAATCGTTTAACAATAAATTTAATCATTTCTTCACCCCTAATCATATGTGAATTTTAAAAATATTCAATGACTAATATGCTGATAACTACTACAAATATACTATTTAAAACTAAATTAAAATTAATCAAGAATAAATAATTTTCTAAATATTTAGGACCCGTATTTTTTTCTTTTTCCATTGTCTAATAATTAACGTATACAACTATGATTGAAAAAAGAAATTAACGTTATACAAGTTGTTGATGTTTTACTCTCTTTTAAAGCAATGGATGGCTCTACTCATTTGCTTGAGGAAAGAAAAAAATATTATTTTCCTTATATGGATAAAGCAAGCATTCATACAAAATTGCAAGAACATCGAGTCCCTTTTTCCTATGAATTTCATGTGAAAAAAATTCCCACTTTGGGATGAATTTGTCTTTATATACGAACTCTAAATCTAATTGTGAGATGAGGAGTACTATAAAGTCCTCCAATGTAATTCAAGACAAAAGTTGTACATTTTGCACCCACCTTGCAATTATTGTCATTTATGACCTAATTGGATTCCAAAGAATGGGAAACCCTTTAATCATTGAGTAAATACACATCCAAACAAAACTTTGATGGCCCTTTTGAAAACATAAAAGAAGAAGAAAAAAGGGTTTGATTTTAGTTTGAAATTTTGAATATTACTAATTTTAATCTTACTTAACATTTGTTTTTCCAGGTTTCAGGTATCCATTATCTAGCCAAGGATTGGATATTTTACACCAATAGAAAAAAGCTCAATCATAAGTAATAATATTACCAATAGAAAAAAAAGAAAGAGAATCTTTTAAATAAGATAAGATCAATAACATATTAGAAATGGAAATAATGAATTTATTTATAAAGAAATTATCCATGTGTTGTAACTTGTAATTATTGAGAATAATATATACCCTAAAGAAGATTGATGTTCAAGTCAAATTAATTAGTATTTTATTTATCACAAGGACCCCCACAGGTTCTTATAACTTCCAACCCCCATATAACTTATTGAAGCCACCTGTCAATAATATTATATATATCAGAAACCCTAGTTTTGACAGAAAAACTAATAATTAACACTGGGGATTTTTTTTAATGAAAATGGTGAATTGGCACCATTACAGGGCACAAGGGAGATGTATATAATACAAATATTGTATCTTGAGATAGAAGACTAGAGAGCTTTTCCTCTTTAAAGCAGAAACAGTGAGAGTCTAATTGGGTGATGGATCTTATTAATGATCTTTAAAACATTAAACAAATGGAGTACGAGATCAATGCATGTTTAAGATATTAGGGGGTGAAGATTTTTTTTGTGTGTGTGGGGGGGGAAGACCATTGCAGTGTAAACTATTGGACAGTTGGATTTGAGAGAAGGCAGCTGAAAAGTAGAGGTGGCAAATGGGTCAATTGGCTTGGGTTCGAGTCGTTTCGGTTTCGTTTATTTCGGGTCTGATTTCATTCGGTTCAGTTTCGGTCTCGGTTCGGTTATTTCGGTTCGGGTCAATGAGAGATCGATCGGTTTTAATCAAGTTTTTAGGTTTAGGTTGATTAATTTTTTACACCCTACATAAAGGCTTTATAAAGTCAATATATTTGACTTTTTTTTGAGTTGTGCGGTTGTTCATATCTCATCTTTCTTTATTTCTATTAATATCTTTTATTTATTTCGGTTGTATTCAGTCTGGGTTTATTTCGGTTCAACTAAAAACTAGTTCGATTTTGATTCGATTTTGGTTTTGGATCAAATTTCGAGTTATCATATTTAGGTCAATTTCGGGTACCAGTTTAGATAAATTAGTTCGAGCCTCAGATTAAGTTTGGCCGGTCTAGTCAAAAGATTAAAAAGGAATCTTAAAGTAGTTTAGATTTTTATAATGGGATCAATTAGTCTTGTGCATTCAATGGTCATTAATTTTGAGAAAGGTTAGGTGGTGAAAAGGATGGCCACTACTTGGTGAAGAGGGGGTTTCCACGGTTGAAGAGGAGTTGGAATCCACTTCATGTGCTTTCATTTGGACATCCAATCCAACACTTATGTTTTTCAAGACATGAAATCTCAATCTGGTTCTGCCATACGTGTAAAGAAAGGTACCACTAGATTTGAACCCATCATTGGGTCTTTAAAAATTAGAACTCCAAATAAACCAAGTATAGCAGGAGCTCCAATTATTGTAGGGAAACCAAACCACTTCCCTTCCACAAAACCAGCTCACTCCCATTTTGATTAAATTATTGGGGCACTCTCGGATCATTTACAATTACAGGGAGACTGTCTCAAAACTAAAAAACATTGTTAGGTTTGGGTTTTTTTCCCGAGGGAATCCATTTTAATAATAACAAGCTCGTTTTTTCATGTTGAATCCTCCCCGCTTCCAACAAACCCGTCTTAAATAAACTCCTAAGTCCGAACCCCATTATTATATATAACCCTTTGGATCAGATTTGCCTGTGCTTCAGGCTTACAGCCTTAAACCCATGATGTGAAAGAGTTGAATCATTAAAATATGCCTCTGGTTTTGAGATGTGATTGTTCCCTAGAAAATGGTCTTATAGCCCTGTACGATGTAGCATTTGTTTGTTTACAGGAGATAGTCGAATAATGGAGATTTCTTCATGGGCGGATGGTCCCCGCCTAGAGGGTCGAGCAAAGTAAGGGTGTGTGGTATTCGGAATGCGAGTAATGATCACGCCTCCCTTTGTACGGTCAGGCGGTCAATTTTGGTGACTAAGATGCTTTCACATTTGATTCCGATCCGGATGACCTTGCGGGAGGGAACAGATTTATCAGGTGTTTGTACATTAGGGTTGTTGCTTGGATCTCACCCACCATCATTACTGTAAAAAAGATTGCTTAAACAAAGGACACCAATGCCCAACACATCTGATATGGAATTTTATCCTAAGGCAGCTTAAATAATATGGATATTAATCAGAATTACTATATAACTATAAAAAAGAGAAATAAGCGGAAAGTGAATTCCATGTCAATTCAACACACTGATGCATCCTATTAATACACTTATTTGGATTCTTATTTTAAATTCCGATAACTCCAAAATAATTGAACATATAAGCACACTTTTGTTTTTAATGTGAAAATCGGTTTTCCAATTAAAATTACATATTCTTATTCGTTGATCACCACCCAATGCACGTATTTTTTTTCAAACATTTCGAGGCCCAAGACCTTGTGGTCAAAGTCTTGTTTTTCAAACAAGGGGGGGTAGATTTATCTGTTTAGGAAAACATTTCATTATGAACACTTGCAATACAAAATTCAGATGAGTTAATTTAATTTTTGCGTCAATATTTAGATTTTGAATTTTAAAAGAGTTAGGAACGTCAGTAAACTAAATAATGATTAGGGAGGTCCATTTTAACTCAAATTAAAGGGAAAACTACACCGGTGGTCCCTAAACTATTACCGTCTTCCTATTTTGGTCCCAAAACTATTTTTTCTGGCAAAACCGTCTTCCTATTAATCCATTAGATTTTGCTATTTTTAGCTTTCACTTATGCAGAAGCCTGCAACTCGAGTCATTCATTTAATTCAGATTAATGTAATTAATCATTGAATGAGCGAGCCTTCTGTAGTATGTAATCTGGAAGACTGCTTTCGAATGACCTTTGTTAGAATTCAAACTTGATTTGAATTCTTAGTTTGGCAATAAAGAGTATGAACGTGGAAAGCTTGACAAAATTCCTTAGCAATTAAGCAAGTCTAATGGAGGCAAGCAAATTGAACTCTCCTTAGGAAAATACTTAGCACTTAAGCAAGTCTAATGGCGGAAAGCAAATTGAACTCTCCTTAGGAAAATACTTAGCAATTAAGCAAGTCTAATGGCGGAAAGCAAATTGAACTCTCCTTAGGTGGTTTAGGAACACTATAAATAGGAGTTAGACAAAGCTTGTAAGGTGTGTGCAAAAAGATGAAGATGTGTGCAAAATTGAGAGATTGGTGAGGTGTGTGCTAGTGTAGGAGTCACGTGAGAAAGATATTTGGGTAAAGGTCGAGAGAAATATTGTAGTGAGGTATGTTTGTAATATTTGTGGTATATTAATAAAAGTGTTATTTCTTTGTAATTAGAAGTTTTCCGGTTAAGCCTTAATTTATGTATTTCTTTGGTGCACCTGAATTGGTTATTATAATGGTCGGCTATGCCGCCTAAGTTATATGGTCGGCTCTGCCGCCTGAATAGTATATGGTCGGTTCTACCGCCTAATTGGTATATGGTCGGCACTGCCGCCTAAGTTGTGCACTAAGAAATTAAATATAGAAAGGCTAATCGACTCAGGGAGTTGGTGTAGCACTAGTGGTCAGTCTTAGGTCCTCCACAGTGGGTGTGTTGGGTCCGTCGGGTTTCCAACAATTGGTATCAGAGCGGGCGGTCCGGGACCGTTACCAGTGGAGAAATCTTCGGTAAGCGTTGGACGCTTACATTGGTCGGTGCATCAGTTTGTTGAGGGAAGATTCTGTCGAAATACAGTCAGGGACTGTAAAGTTTCGGTAAGCGTTGGACGCTTACATTAGTCGACGTTGTATCAAGGTGCTAAGGGAAGATTCTGCCAGAATACAGTCGGGGACTGTAAAGCTATTGGTTTGGAACCAAGCTTAGTGGACGCCGGGCGTCAGTCAGCATGGCAGACTTTGGAAGCACAAGCAACGGGATTAGGAAGCTCAATAACCACAACTACGGTTATTGGGAGACATGCATAGAGTCCTACCTACAAGGTCAGGACTTGTGGGAAATAGTCGCAGGCACCGACACAACTCCTCCACCGAAGGAGAATGCCGAAGCCTTGAGAAAATGGAAGATCAAGGCTGGGAGAACTTTATATATATTGAAGACCACAATCGAGGAGGACCTATTGGAGCATATTCGTGATGAGAAGACACCAAAGGCAGCCTGGGAAACTTTGGCGAAATTATTTTCAAAGAAGAATGAAGCACACCTCCAACTCTTGGAGAATGAGCTCGCGGGCATCTCACAAGGAAGCCTATCTATTGCTCAGTATTTCACCAAGGTGAAATCTATCTGCCGTGAGATATCTCAACTTGCACCATATGAGAAGGTTAGCGAGGCAAGGATGAAAAGAATTATCATCCATGGCCTAAGACCCGAGTACAATGGATTTATCGCCGCTGTGAGGGGATGGCCTACTCAACCATCCTTAGTGGAGCTGGAGAATCTATTGGTTAACCAGGAGGAATTAGCCAAACAGATGAGTGGCGTAACCATAAAAGACGAAGAGGAGGCACTCTTCACCAACAGGAGGAAAGGTACAACAAGAAGACAAGGCGTGTCAAAAGAAATAAGGACGCAAGAAGACAAGTTTCACTCAAGAGATAGAAGTAACACTTCAGGGGGAGCTCGACGTAGAAAAGAAGACTATCACCAACAGTACGTGGAGAACGATAGAAGACAAAGTGGTGATTGTTTCAACTGTGGAAGAAAGGGTCACTTTGCTCGAGATTGTAGATTACCCATGAGGGAGAATCGTGAATGCTTCAATTGTGGCAAGAAGGGTCACTTTGCTCAAGATTGCAGAGTGCCCAAGAGACAGACTTTTCAAGGAAACATGACCACCACAAAAGACCAGGAGAGTGAGGTCATGTTGAATGCTTCCATCAGCGAGGAAGAATGGGAAGTAGACGATGGATTTTTTGTTGAAGAAGATTTAATAGAAGAAATAGGGGAATCATCTCTTGAAGCAACCACATACTCAAAGACGAACTACGAGAATGAAAAAGAGTTCGAAGAAGACATGGAGAAATCAGCACTTGCAACAATTATGGAGTCAAATGTTGATTACGAGGAGGATTGGATCGTCGACTCTGGGTGCTCCAATGATGAGAGATGTTGTGATCCAACCAATTACGAGTGCTACACTTCAAGGAATTTGATGTTTGATGAAGCTTCTTCTTGGAGGTCGCCTAAGAAGATCGGGCTTTCAGAATCTCATGACCTAGAAGAACTTTCAGAAGATAATAAAGAAAGTGAAGAGCAAGCATCGGATCCAAGTGAAGAAAGAGAAAGATCACCCTCGAAAGATGAAAGTTTATGGAAGACGGCTGTATATCAACCTACATCTGAGGAGCTTCGTCCAAGCCAAATGGAAGTCGATGAGCTTCGCGAAGAAATGTCGAGAGCCCTAAGTGAGACTATTGGTAAGTGTTCGCAACGATGTGAGACCTCTTCTAGTGAAATTCTTATTCTCAAAGAAGAGAACAAAGTCCTAAGGGAAGAAATTAAGAGTAGTACAGTACTTTAACTTAAAACGTGTCACCACCACATTATTTTGAATAAAAAATTAAATAATATATATATAGGAGAGAGAAAATAATAAAAAAATATTTAAAAATAAAAAAAAATTACACGTCAGCAATTCCGTTAGTTTTTAACGACGGAGGACCAAAACAGTAGAACTATGTAACAGAAGGGACGACTTTACCAGAAAAAATAGTTTTGGGACCAAAATAGAAAGACGGCGGTAATAATTTGGGGACCACCGGTGTAGTTTTCCAAAAAAATAAAAACAACGGAGAAATGCACACAATAATTATATGTTGCTAACTAATAACGACTTCATGATAAATTGACCCGAAACTCAAATATGATGGTCTAAACTTGACATTAATCTGAACTAAAACTGATCCGAATTTAATTAAACCGAAAATCAACTCGAACCGAAACCGAAAATAACCGAAATTGAAAACAACCCGAATCAAAAGCAACCAGAACCGAAAATCAACTGAAAGCAACCCAAATTTAATTTTCTCAAATATGTATATTTTATTCTCATTTTGTGTTATATTACTAATTAACAATTGTCTTTAGTAATAGTTTAATATCATTTTTTCTCCTTTAAAAGAGCATATTTATATATTGACTCAAATTGAAAGCTGACCGATCTGATATTGACCTGACCCGAAAAGACATCCGATCTGATACAGAACCGACCCAAAAAGTCAATCGATTCGATATTGACTCGACCCGAAACTCAACCGGTATGATATTAAATCGACCTGATTCGAAATAACATAAACTCGAACTAAATTCGAATCAGACCTAATCCGACCTAAATCGAACTTAAACCAAACACAACCTGAATCGAAAATCAATCCAACCTAAAATGACCCGACTTGTACCCAATCCGAACGACCTGATTGTCACCTCTACTTTCACTATCTCGATATCAAGTTAATAACACGTTCAGTTTGTTTCCAAAGCCCAAGTCTAGTGCCCCTATATTTAAACTAGGCTTCGCTCTTTGATTTGATGATAATGGGCTTGCTTTCCAAACTAAACAATGGAACTAAAAAGCTATGGCTCATGGACCAGGGCTACTTAATTTAGACTTGTTAAAGGGCAGGGCAACTATTCAGTTCGAGTCAAATTTGAGACAACAAGGATTTGTGATCGTGATGCCTTTCTCGTAATTAAATTAGATCGTGAATACATACATACACTATACAGAAACTATAAAAATAATGGCTTAAAGTATATAAGCCCTTCCAACTCAACAAGTAATCTCACTGGAATAGAAGATGATGTTCATCTTAGAAAACACAGATTCAAATCGTTTTGTCTGTAAAGTATTTGGCCTAAAATATACATCCATGTTGAAACCTTGTAAGAAACCTTTCCCAAACATCAAAACTAGCTTCGAACTTGTTTGCTTGATCTAAATGGATAAGAAATTAATCGAATATTTTTAATACATATTAGAGAAGAAAAATAATGATAAAAATGATTGTCTTCACACCTCAAGAATCATATGGTTTACATTATGAAAGAAGGGCCACTTTCTTTAAAAGCATACGTACATAAATTAATTAGTTCAAAAGCATTTCATGGGAATAAAGATCTTTTCATTAAAAAAAAGCGCAGAAACTCCCAAATGGTGGCTAATGACCAAACTCTTTTTTTTTTCAAAAATAATAATAATTGTGATTAATTAGTAGGGATTTTCGCATAAAATTAAGGTGAATGCAACCTTCATAATTTGTTTAAATATAGATTCGATCATGAATCTATTAATCAAATAATTTTGAGGCCTTTTGATGAATCGACTGCAATTTTAACTTTATTTTATTTGGAAATGAGTTGCATCAATTTCTTTAGTAGGCTTTTAAATTTGGAAGCCATTATACCAAATCTCCAGCTTTTGGCTTTTTCTTGGCTTTCGGTTACCAAGCTATACCTTATACATCACGGACCTATTTATTAGCCTCCGCCTAATTCGTCTCCACTTTTTGAGAGGAACGTTCCGCTGCATACGACAGAATATAAACAGTTTGTTATTTTTTGGTGTTTTTATTTATACTTCATCATTAAAAAGTTTAATTTAGAGTTTAGTATTAAAATTTAAGGTTAGAACTTAGAGTATTGGGTGTAGGTTGTCATTTTTAGAATTTAAAATTTAGGGTTATGGTTTAAAATTTAATTTTTTTAGTGTTGTTGTACAAAAATCTTCACCCACGGGGACGAGGACGGAAAATGTTTTATCACATAAGCTCAAATAGGAATGGGGACGGGAATTGCTATATCTGAACCGTGGAGATAACCGAACCGTAACCGTATAAATAATTGTGGGATCCCCGGAAAATATCCATAAGGATCTCTGATATTTTACAAATTTTTTAAAATATATAAAATTAACTCTCATTTACACGTATACCTATCTATCTATCTTATTATCAATATATTTGTGTCTTTTGTTTAAACCTTATTAAGTTTTGGTGACCTCTCTACAAGTAAATTGAAATCGACCATATATTTTTGGTTAGTAAAATAGTAAACTTTGTGTAATTTTTAAGATGAGAATTCCCTAAAAACACCCTGGGGATCCAATGGTATGGGGACAAACAATCACCGAAACATGTTACGGGGATTACCTAAAACCGTACCCGCAATTGTTGGAGACAAAATGGGAAATGCAAAACCGACCGATTCCCACCGTTACTTACCGGTAAAAATTCTATGCCCCTAATCATGCCCCCTTCTATGACCCACTAAAAATCACTTAAAAATGAAATTTTAAACCCTAACCATAATTTCCACATCCTAAACCCTACACCTTAAAAAATACACCATACCCCTAATTCCCTAAACCCTAACCACACCCACTAACTTTAAACATTAAACCCTAAACTCACTATTTTAAAGTGAGGCGAAAAAAAGAAGCTGCAGACAATTTCCATCCCCTCCTTACTGCCCGGCATAACGCTGGTTGTTATTAGGCGATTACATACGTAGACATGCACCACCATAAGTTTAATGAAATGGTAGATTGTTTTTAAAACTCAGCCCTCCATCTCCATTGCATTCGCTCTATCATTTCGTCGGATGCCCTACATGTCTATATAGAGAAGAGAATTTTCAAAAAATCCAATTCATTGATTGTAGTCACCTAACTTTAGGCTTTTAATTGCTTTTCCACCCTATTATCATAAAAAGAAAAACAGCGAAACACCACTGACATTCTTCCTTAGGACAACCTTTGTATTTGTTATAAAGACGCAGAAATTCCAAATTTCGCGACAATTCGGTGATTACTTCTGGGAAAAAAGAAATCATGAGAGGAAAGTATGGTGTGTAAACGCGTAAAAGTGTAGGTAATTATGAAGTATATGTTTGGGAGAAAACCGGTTGCCTACCCCACTAATATCTCTATCTGCAGAGAGTTTTATAGTTGTATTTTCTGTGCTTCTCTTCCATCATGGAAAGTAAAAGTCGTAAACAGAAAGTTAATCCTAACGCAAAGCTGTCAAGTGGATATGGACCCTCACCCCCTGCATTACTCATTATCCCTTCCCCAGCCTTTCTTTTAACCTCCATTTTGCCCTCTTTCGGCTACGCTTCTTTATCTCATAATATTACAAGTTTTGAACATTACTTTGCTCTAAAACAAACTCCACCCTTATTTTATCAACTATCTTTAAATATATGATGATTACATGGTACGGACAGTATTAAAAATTAAATTAAGATGCATGTAAATAATAATTACATTAACACAAACACTAATACAGCCTACCCACATTCAAAAGATTATGCAAGTTGGTGGGGATTTTGGTAGTTGTTGGAGTTTTTGTATTTCTATATATGGATTCAGAAGTTGATCGGATCATGAAACAGAGCTAGTGGGCTTTAACCCTTTCTTTTTCTTTTTTCTTTTAACATTTTGTTTTTGTGGAGGGGAATAAAAGGCAATGGCCGAGAAACAAGTTCACCTGTGAACCCCTATTTTGAAAGAGAACTGAAAGGAGAAAGAATTTAGCATAGAACAGGCTGTAGTTAAGAGCAAAAGGCACACAAATAAAAAAAAGGCAAAGAAAGCTGTCGACCCCTCCCCCTCCCTTGCTTTAAAAAACATCCCAAGCCCAACCACACCTCATAAACATTTTTTTTCGTAAGAAAAACAACCAAATGCAATGTTCATAAGTGCCCATTTTCCAACATCTAAAATAAAGCAACTCAATTGAAGCTGAGCAAAGAGAATAAGAGAGAAACCAATGAAGGGAAGAGCTCCTTCGGCAGATTTGTTAGTATGTTTCCCATCTCGAGCCCATCTAACACTAATGCCGCCAAAGCACATTTGTAGTCCTGCAAGGCCATTGGAACCCAACAAGCGCCACCACCATCGTCTCCTTAAAAAATCATGCACCAGAAATGGTGGCGGCAAAAATAGCCCTCTTCTATGGGCTAAAAACAGGCAAATGGGATCCGAGATCACGGAACCGACCTCCCCCAAAGTTACGTGCGCCGGGCAGATCAAAGTCAGGTCTAAAACAAGCTCATGCAAAAGCTGGCAATCTGTCATGGAAGAGATTGAAAGAATTCACAACAACGGGAAGCACAAAAAGAGACCAAGTTGGGTGGAGTCACTTGGCTTTAAGAAAGAAGTAATGCAGTTCTTAACATGCTTGCGGTCCATTCGTTTCGATTTTCGGTGTTTCGGGTCTTTTCCACAATCCGACATCACAACCGACGACGAAGACGAAGAGGAAGAATACCAAGAAAACGAAAACCACGTAGAAGGCGATGAGACATCAAGAGCCATCTTTTCGAAATGGTTCATGGTCCTGCAGGAGAATCAAAGCAACAAGCTTTATAAAGAAGAAGAAGACAAAGAAAATGAGAGCCCCCTTGATAACGTCGATGATCAACCTGCAGTTCCACCTGCAAATGCTCTCTTGCTTATGCGTTGTCGGTCGGCTCCGGCTAAGAGCTGGTTAGAAGCTAACAGGGTGGAAGAGAACGACGAGGAGGAAGAAGAATTCAAGTGGAAAGATGAGGGGAAAAGAAAGAATTTGAGGTGTTTGATGGACGAAGAAAACATAAAGATGGAAGAGAGCTTAGTGGTGATGAAATACAGCCCTGATTTCCACAAAATTTCATCTGATATAGCTCAAGAGACATGGCTTGTTGGTGGGAGGAGAGATCCATTATCCCGAAGTCGAAGTTGGAAGAGATGATTATATTCCCCGTCCCCGGTGACTACTCTGTTTTCATAGTTTCATTTCATAAACACTCGTTTGTGCTTTATTTTGAACCAATTCTCCTCCGTTGATCTGAGTTAATTTCACTTTTGAGAACTGGGAATTCTATAACCATCTCACCAGTTCACCACCTTAAAGTTTACCTTTGGAATTTTGATATGTTTCATTGTTATGTATGATTTGAGAGTTGTATGTATTTAATTTGTGCTGCATAATCTGTACACCTTTCCTTTTCTTTCAAATGGAAAAGATTTTGCTGCCATTCTATGCAATGCTATGTAAATTCCTGAGTGATTCGATAATTGCATGCGTGGTTGCACTGGAAGATATGCAAATGAGCAGGTATCCGTATTTCCACAAAAGTTGGCTACGGTGCTGAATTGATCCTATGAAAACTTTAAAACAGGGTTTAGACATGTTGACGGAATTACGGGTATAAATAAGATATAAAACAGACATGTTTGTCGAATAAACTTAATTCTTAAGTGATGTTAGACGACATGAATAGCAATAGTAATTACGTTCCAAAGTTTATGTTCTACCCTTAATTAGTCTGTAAATCAAATGATATATGCTTTTTATTGAATTTAAAATTTAATAGTATGATCTTAGTATTTTAATAAAGCGCACATATACTGTATAGACAAGTTACTCGAACATGAGTCATTTAGAGAAAACAATATTTTATTTTTTATTGAAACCACTTGTTGAGTTGATACACTAAATGATTAAAGCGATAATAAAATGTGTATTATAAAACTACTTGAATCAATTGATGAGCCTTTCTATTAGTAATTTATCGAGTCAAAAGCAAAGATATGATGAAATTACGATTTCAAGAAGAAAAAATTATATTGAATGAAACCATATTCTTAGTTCAATTACATACTTTTTTCGAATTCATATACTAATAGTATATAATAGTTTAACAAAATAATTCACATTTGATCAATGTGTACAAAACATTCGTTAGTTTACAGTATTACTTATATTAATGAGATTTTTTTATCGAAAACATATAGTTTATTGAGGTCGAATAACTATACATTAGAGATTATCACAAGCCTCGTTAAAAATGTCTTATTCCTAAATAGGGGAAATGAGTACTCAAGATAATCCTCCTAAAAACAAACAAAACGTAGGAAGGTGCACACATACCAACCAAAAATAAAGCAGCGTACTGCGATACAAAAGAGCTCCACCCAAACAGCCCCACTACCACCTTTCGCAACTTACACACCCATCCGTAGCCAATCCACGCGTGGACCATGTTTCATAAGCACGTCGGCTATACTATTTGCCTCTTGATATATGTTATGAAAGCACACACAAGATAAAAACTCACATGCCCATCAATCCTATGAAACCAATAATCTAACCTCCAAAGTCTCTTTGTACGATGAAGTAGCCAAGCCACCTCCACCACGAAGTCAGATTCAATTATGAATGAATTATTCCCACTCCATCTAGAATGTAACACCATATCCAAAGCGTAATCAATCACCCTAACTTCGGCCTCATTCAATTCTATAATACCAAGGGGACCGAAAAACAAAGCTAAAATTGTACCTTTTTAGTCACGCAAAACCCCCCACAACCGGCCAGACCCGGCTTACCTCGCACCGAACCATCAACATTAAACTTTAATACACTCAGTCTCGGCAGATTCTAAATTTCCAACTAGTACCCAGTCGAGGCGAACTCGGCAATATACGAGACTCACATAGTGACATAGCCATGGACAATCCCACCATGTAGCCTCCAAAAGGATACAATTCTTTGTCGAAGCTTTCACCCAATAAAATGTACGAAGTTTCACAAGGTAGAGTAATGCACCAATCGTCACAATTTTTTTTATTTAACATACCTTCAATATATGCTAACCACAACGTCCACATCACTGCAGCACAACCGGCCACCCACCAGTCTGCTCACCCCCGAGAAGTAACCATAAAATCATTGTATCAAAAAATCAGTGAAGAAGCAAGGTAAAACCAACAAAATCTGCCACCACTGAAAATTATTTAAAAATTTGTTCACTCTATATTGGTCTTAACTCAAAATAATCCTACTTAAAAAGAGGTTTGAGTCTGAAATCCAAACTTAAAATAATTAAAATCAAAATATATTACTTAAAATAATATGAATTTAAAAATAACTCAATTTGAGTCCATTAGAACTGACATGTTTGCCACCTTTAAGTTTGTTCACGGGTGATAACCAGCCGAGCTGAATTCGAGCCTGGCTAGGCTCGGTTCGTCGAGCTCGAGCTCGGCTTGAAACATTACTATTGGGCTCAGCTCGGGCTCAAAGCTCGTCGGGCTCGGCTCGGCTCGAAATGGACAATTTCGCTATAATTTTTTTTTATAAAAGATGGGGCCTCGTTAAAAGCCCCTTTCATAACCAACACTGAAACGAAGTTCAATGTTGAGAAAGGAGAAAAGAGTACCCAAAAATTAGATAAATCCAAATAATCAAGAAATATTTTTACAACACAAACACATAATCAAAGAAAATATAAATTCAAACAACAACCAACTAAGGAAAATGCACAATTTATTTTAGTTAATCTGCTTTTAGTAGATTTTTCTTAATTTATTTTATTATTTTTCTTTTGCTAAACAGATTACTTTTAGTGCATATGAAGCATATATATATAATATATAATTATTTCGAACATGTTCACGAACTTTTCGAGCCGAGCTTAAGTCGGCTTAACTTGACTTGTTAAGATTTCAAACCGAGCTTGAGTCGAACTCACTTAAATCGAATTCTGACCGAGTCAAGCTCGTATAACTCGTGAGCCGGTCAAACTCATTATTACCCCTAAAAAATAAAGTGGGATGGAACTGAACGTGGCCCTTGAAAACTGTCACATGAAGTATGGGTTTGGAAATTGGACTTAGAATTCAAGGGGCCCAGCCTCTATCTTAATGTTCAGCTGCCAGCCTGCTATCGACAGTGCCACACTTAGTTTTCTTTTTTTTTCTTCTTCTTTTTTTTGAATAGGCCACGCTTAGAATTTTAAATATCGATATTATATGATTGGGATTTGAGAAACAGAGGAAAGAATGTTTAAATTTACGGGAAATACTACTATCTTCTTGTACACCTGGTAGTTCCACATCAAAATCTGTCTTTAGATGTAATTCTGATTTTATTTTACACATCGACCGGGTAATTTTATTGATTAAAAAATAAAAGTAAAATAATAATTTAATAAATATTTTGAAACATATAAAAACAAAAAAAATTAATAAATCTAAAAAGAAAAGATAAGCCATGTAGCGGTCAGATCAGACACTTTCTTTTTATACAAAAAAAAACTGTTTAGATATGATCTATTATAATTTATAGGAAGAGTCTCTGAGGAATTTTCAAAACATGAACTAGATGAAATCTCTAAAATCGGCAATCACCTTTCGTGCATGTTCTCAAAAAACGATGATCCGCTACAGATTACATCAACAAACAACTCAAAAGGAGATACGTGGCCACCAATAAACATGAATAAAAAATAAATATTGTGAAGGTTACCGTACGAACATCAAAAACCCATAAGAATAATATAAAAACGTACCATAAGATAGAGACATGATATAAAAGCATAGAAATCAACCAGATATGAAAAAAAATTAAAAAGGATCTTCTTTGGGGGAAACATTTGTTTGATGAGAGAACATGCCCCAACTTCTCCTTAAGAGGTTGGGAGAACCCGTTAATTTTTCTCTCTTTTATACCACTCGAGAAAACCCTAATTCACATGAAGAATGACAAAATAAAACCTTCCGTCTTTGCTTGTTGTGTTTCCGCAAAGCTGTGTTATTACTATTCTCTCTTCTTTTTGCAGAAAGTTTTCGAGGAAAGATGATTGATATCAGGGTTAGCTTTTAAGGATACACATAGAAACTTTCCCAAAGCTGTTTTTAGAAGGATGTATTTTCTTTTCCTTCATTTCTTGCCCCGCCCACGTTTCCAGTGTCTTTATAATCGCTTTTTTCGAGCTAAGACCATATCTTTGTTCCTGTTCTCAACTGTGCAAATAGATCCCCGCCCCCTTTGCAGCTTTTCTACTCTTTATTTCTTATTGCAATTCTAAAAGATAATCAAAGCTTTCGCCATGGATTCGAGAAATAGCAGTAGTATGCAATCTTGGAGCGACGATGAAGATGGGTATGAGTCACGGACTGAGTCAGTCCGAGCTTGTTTGAACTCTAATCCCATACTAAATCCACATCCGTCACTTGTCTTGCACCACCAAAGCCACCCATCAGCTTCATTTGATCCTTGTGCAAATTTTCTCAACCCTTTTTCTCGATCTCAAGTTGAGATTCTCAGCCAAAGATCTGAACCAAATTGCACTCTCGACTTTGTTAACCTTCAACTTCAAGGCTCATGTTCATCACAAGGACTCATCAGTCAAGGCTTATATCCAAGCTCCTCGACATCGACGCAATCAAGGCCATCTCACGATGAAGGTCCAAGGCCTTTAACAAAATCTGATCAGAAAAGTGCTGTGAAGAACCCCAAGAAACGAACGAGAGCATCGAGGACGGCACCCACTACAGTTCTCACTACCGACACAATAAATTTTAGAGCAATAGTGCAAGAATTCACCGGAATCCCTGCACCACCGTTTTCAGGTTCATCCTATTCTCCAAGGCTCAATCTTTTCGGCTCCGGGTCAGGTATGCGGTCCAGGCATTTGGAAACTTTAGGTTCTCTCTACCCTCAACGTCCCTCGGCTAAAAGAGTGAAGCCGACTCCTATTGCATCCTCTTCTTCTCCTTCATTGTTGACCTGTCCTTTAGTTGATGCTAATGTTACCGATAGAACTAGCAATAACACCATTCCGACATCTAGTCACTGTGTTCAACTGGCTTCCGAGTCCGATTTGGGCATACTGAAACAGCCTCAGAATATGATTAACTTACAGAACTTCCAGTCCTTCGTGCATCATCAACCTCTTCACCCTTGTCTTAATTTGCCTGGCTTTGCTGTGAGTTCCCATGGAAGTTCGGTCATGTCTTCCCTTGATGAATTGGGCTTCAGTCCTGGTAATGCAACAGCCGTTGGATTGAACGGCGGAAATCAAGATCATTTGAGGCCTTTGGACTGGAATTATGATAGTAGTGATCAAAATTCACAAAGAGTTTAATAGTTGTACTTGTAATATTTTTCCTTTTCATTGGAAAAATTGCCATAGAAAACACGCAGTTTGATCCTTGTATCTTAAAGGATGAAAATCATCTGCCCCAAAGTATGCCCCCATTTGTGCCGCCGCTTTAAAATAGTGGGTTTAGGGTTTAGGGTTTAAGGTTTAAGGTTGGGGCTTAGGCTTAGGGTTAGGGTGTAGAGAATTAGGGGCAGGGTGCATTTTTTTAGGGTTTAGAGTTTAGGGTTTAAGATATGAAAATTAGGGTTATGAGGTAAGATTTAATTTTTAAGTATTTTTAGGCATGGGGCATAGAAGGAGGCATGGTTAAGGGCAGGAGATTTTTACTCGTATCTTAATATAAGCGTGCGGCACCAGTCTTTAAAATAATAATGAGAATAATAATATATCATCCATCATAATTAACCATATTAACATTAGTAATATCGTTTAAAGTCGAACAAGGTTTTAGAGAAGTAATGATTTTTTTTACACTTGAGTTTAACCTAATTCACGACAATGGAAATTCATCTCAAGCAAATCTACTCTAGGCATGAATTAATTATACATATATATATGGTTGATAAATTGGATTAAAAACAGATTCTTGGCATGGATGGTTTATATATTTAAATCTAGGGTTTTGAGTTTTTCATTATTATAAATAAAAAATCAAGATTTGTTTAGGAAATTGTTAGAGGTGGATTATATAAAGTTGATAAATTCAAGCAAAGAGAGATGCAATCTGCCTAAACAGTCAATGATGCAATCTGCCTGAATAATAAGAGGATTATATCTAATTTATATTATGTAGATTTTAGTATATATTCATATTCATATTCATGTCATCTTATTATATTTCCAGTAACGAAAACGGACACAATTTGGTCATCTTTTGTGACTGGCCGCCAAGAATACAACCACTATTGGATTAGATTGCCAATGCTACAATGTTAGGGCGGGCTTTACATTTGGGAAGTAGATATGATCTATGAAGGAGTAGTGCCTAGAATCTCAGGCTTATAAGTTATAATGCATGCAGTGGGAGAGATGAATCTGATCCTTAACAGAGGCCAATATTACATAAATAAGCCTAAGAACCCGACGAGGTTAGTGGTGTGACCACACCAAAGAGTTTGGCGTCCTTAGGCGTAGGCCATTTGTCCTTAGTCGTAGCCAGGTCCCCTAGCGTAGTGCCGTTCCTTAGGTTAGCCCACTGCCGAATCACAAGTCCTTGCTTGGAATTGGAAACAACACCACAAAACCCCCGTTTGCTTTACATATAAGTTAAAATTAAATCAAATTCAAATCCTTACTCCATACAATTGTTTAAGGTAGGTAATGCCGAGCCACCTACTCCTCCACCTCTTTTAGACCCGCCCAGGTTTAGAGTCTAGACTCTAGAAGACTAGAATTAATGGAATTATCCCGTTACCTGACAAAATAAACATATATACGTTTTCATATATTAAAGATTCAATGTGTGTATATAATATCAACGGTTATGGTGATCTGCAGTTTTAATCAAAAACGTAAATTGTTGATTACAAATGTTTTCACATATTTATGCATAACATAAGGCTGCAATGAGATATATTGTGATTCAAAATAACTATTGGATAAAATCAAGGGTAGATCAAAGGGTGCTACAGGCTCGCTTTTTTAAAAATTTTACTTATATTTTATATTGATAATCTAATTTCACATCTCTTAAAATTTTCAAACCGAGCATAGCTTCAATTATAGTGGGCTCAACCCATCTTCGCCAGCCAGCCTCAAATCATAATCTTAGCTTGGGCCGAACTCTCCTTTTTTATAGGCCGAGAAGACAGGACCGTTGAGGTTAACCTTCCTCATCAAACTCGGTAATTCAAGGGGATTACATCTAGGGGAGATAATCGGTGGATAAAAACTGAAAAAAATATGGGATTTAAAGTTGCGGAGATGAGAAATAACCGAATTTTTCATTCATGGTATGGGATAGGAGGAATTTTATCAATGAGATTCAAATGAGGATGGGGCAAAATTTGTTATATACACATCGTAGAGATTTTTGAACTCTACTTGTATAAATTTCTGTGAGGATCTTCAAGAATCTCTGATATTTTATAATAAAAAAATTAAAAAATATATTTGTCTACATAATTTTAAAGATTAATGTTGGATATTTATTTTAATGTGGTACATGGTAATCAACCCAATTGAGTCATAAGCTTGACAAACATAAATGTCGCACCAAATATTCATTAAATGCGAGTCTATATCATAAGATTGGATGTTTCCAAATAGAAAGCACGTGATTGGTTATGACCTAGACAATGATAAAGATGGTCTATACAACAACAGCATCTCGCAGTTTCTTACATAAATCCATACACTTTTGCAAAGCTGATTAAAATTAAACCCTCACTTTACTGGGAACCGATATTATTCCCTCTGGACTCTTGAAGAATGTTCTTAGCTCATTATTTTTAGATATCCATTAATTGGATTCTTTTCAAAATATTCCTGGATAATTCACGTGATTGGTTGAAATAATTGTTGGACTTCATTAGAGTTATATCATCTAAATTTTATTTTGATTCAGTTCAAGATGCTTATAAAGCAAGAGCAACTGTTCAACTCCCCAATCAGTCTAGATCTCAGAATTTAATTTTATTTATTTATTTAATTTTATATTTTAATTTATCAAATGAATAAATTAATCTAACGGTAAAATTAAATTTTATTTCTCAAATTTCAATTTTCTTTCTCAAATCTCCAAGCCCACCAACTAACCTAGGGCCCCTTTGTTGTTTTAGTTGTATTTAAGATATTTTATTAACAAAACAATAAAAATATAATGTGTTTGACAATATTTAATCATGAGATATAATTTTTTTTCTATAAGGGTCTATTTTTTAGTTTTCGCCCAGAACCCATGAAAATGTCCAAGACGACCATGTTATAAAGAAGTAGAAGTAGTGGCTAAAGTGAGAGTATATGGTGAAACTCTACTTCTCTCTTGGCGTGTTCGATAAAAGTATATGAATTCAATTTTGTAAAATTTTGTTTATAAAAGTGTCTTTTGTAAGCAAATAACTTATCTCTATAAATGAATATTAAAGATTAGGGTTTAGATAAAAGTAGAAAACTTTATATCGTGTTTGGACGCAAACTTTTTATTATTTAATCTCTTTTTCGATATAGTAAAAATTCTCATCTTTTGTTCGTAATTTTTGTTGTTGAAATTTTCAGATAAATTTTGGTGTCATATTTTTCGATCTTTTTTCAAAGTTACTGTTTGTTTGATTATAACAGATTTAATAAATAAGTTGTGTAACTATGTTTCCTTTTATATTTTATTTCATTTTTGGTATGGTGTTCATCTATAAAATCAAAAAGGATTGTCAAAGCTGAGCTAACTTTAAATTTAAAAATTATGTGATATCGATTCTGTGAACCTGCCGACATCTCTTATTGGTCGGAAAATTATAGTTAATTCATTAGATTGATGAAATTGAGGTCTTAAGTCAAATGAAAATCATACCCCTAAATTTAATAATATTACTTTTCATTACTTACTTTATATTTTGACAACAACTAAATCTCCTTTTCCATCAAACATTTGCCTTTTCTTTCTCTTCCACTAGCAAACTCAATCTAGGAAATAAAATTAGAATAATAGTAGATTTGGCCTCTATACTTTAAGAGATTTTCTAAAATGTATCTTTACTCTTACAATGTTTATTTTGGGACTTGAAGTTCCATTCCATCTATTAATACAATACCTCCTTTAATCAGTGTTAAGATGGTGCAAGTGCATCATTTGTAAGGTCACGTCTCATTTTTTTAAAATTATAAAATTAAAATATTTAATTTTAATTGACATATGACATCATTTTTTAAAATAAAATTAAAGTGTTTATTTTCCAACACATGTACACCACACAACGATCGTCACGTGACATGACATTAGATTAAAATTTTGAGTGAAAAATAAAAAAAAATATGTGTTAACACGCGGCATCATTATAATATATCATATAACACTTTTTAATCACTCGACTTTGCGTTGTGATTATTTTGGGCACTCAATTTTTAAAGGGCTTAATTTTAGCACTAAACTTTAAATATTGACCTATTTTAGTCATTTTACAGTTAAATTTTTAACTCTGTTATGATGTGGAAATAAAAAATAAAAAATATATTTTTTAATAATATCTTAATACATTTAATTAAATAAAACCCTACCCATCTATTCCCTCCCCTTCATCGGCAACTTCCACCCCACTCCTTTCTCACCTTCTCCGATAACCCCCTAACGTCGTTCCGATGAATTTTTCGACGAACCAAAATCACCGTCCACCAGCCTACTCTTCTTTTTCTTCTTCTTCTTCTTCTTCTTCTTCTTCTTCTTCTTCTTCTTCTTCTCCTCCTCCTCCTCTTTCCTTCAATCAGTTCACTTTTCTGAAAACCACCCTTAAATGACCCAAAACGAGTCAAAGCCTTTTCATTTTGGGAGTGTGATTCGCCGTCGTCTACCGTCGGATCAGCCTAAAATCGAGGTATGTTGATCTCCTCACCAAGACGGCTCGAATAATCGTTGGGATTCATCGTCCGATGCTTTGGCCGCCGAAACCGAAATGGTAAGGTAAAACTTTCTCCTCTTTTAGATGAGGACCTAAAAATAAATTAAGCAAAGCATTTTCAGTCATTTGTTGTAATGTTTATATTCTATGTTTCTTAGACTCAGAGGTGATTGTTGGATACTAATATGTATCTAACAATGGTCTGCTCAATTTTTTCTATATCCATGTTTCAATGTGTTGGATATTGGCGTGGAACATAGGTATTTTAGGAGGTTTGTACTTTGTGCAGGGAAATTATCCCCTTCTAGCAGACGAACTCCCTTTTAAATCATTTGGCAAAGAGATGGTGAAGAAGGTAAACTATATATTGTCGTTGAGAAGACGTTGAGATGGTGAAGAAGGGGGGTTGTGGATGAGGAGACGATGAAGAAGGATATTGTTCTGGGGATTATTATTTTTTATTTTCACGTCATAACAAAGTTAGAGATTTAACGGTGGGGTGAGCAAAATAAGTCAATATTTAAAGTTTAGTGCTAAAACTGAGCATTTTAAAAGTTGAGTGACTAAAATAAGTCACAACGCAAAATTGAGTGATGGTTTAAGTATTTACCCTTAAAGATAAGATAATATATAGATAGATAGAATGGTAGTTTAAGTATTAAGATAAAACATTTTGAAATTAAGAATACTATATTAGAAAATTTGATAAACTAAATAGCAAATCATTCATTATCCTAATAAAATATGATGTTATACTTTATTTGGTTTCTTTTAAGGAATCTTAGTTTTGTTGGTTCGGTAACGTCTAAGTGCTTCCACCTCTGTGTGGACACGTAATTATTTTCCTTTTTTTACATTTTTTTTATGTGTATTTAAATTTTCATTCACTTCATCAACATCCGCATGACTGCATCCACCAACCATAAATTAGAGTGTTTAAAGACTTGTATTTGAATGTTTAGATATTGGATGAGTCTGTCACGGTTGACGAGTATTGATGAGCACCATTAACGACGAGCATCGATAAGTACTATTAATTTAATTTATAAAAAATTAAAATTTAAAGGACTCTTCGTATAATTATAAATTAGTTAAAAATCAAAAGGTAAATCGATTAAAATATATTTTTTCTTTTTATTTTTTTAAACATAATTAGATCAAAATACTTACCCTAAATTACAAAACTCTAATTTTTTCCTTTAAAATTCAATCCTCCGACGGCGGCGGCGGCCACTTTCGCACCGCCTCACCTCCGTGGCCGCCATTGGCCCCTAAATCCCATCGCCGCTATTTTTTTCACCCAGAAACGTGTATGTTCACTCCACTGTTGAAAATATGTTAAAATAATTGAAATTTATAAACGTGGATTCTACCCAGAAACGTGTACATTCACTACACTATTTTTGGCGGCAGGGCAGCTTGATTTTTAAAGGAAAATAAAAACTAGAGTTTTATAATTTAGGGTATGTATTTTGATCTAATTATGTTTTTAAAAAATAAAAATAAAATAAAATATTATAATTAATTTAACTTCTAACTTTTTAAATAATTTATAATTATAAGATGAGTCATTTAAATTTTTAATTTTTATAAATTAAATTAATAGTATTTATCAGTGCTCATCGTTAGTGGTGCTCATCGAGCTTCACAGAATTTTCTCTAGATAAAACTATTAATTTAGATTCAAATGTAAATAAATTATATTTTTTTAATTTTAGTAGTTTTATTTAAGGATACAAAAAGTAGAAAGAAAACACTCTTACAATAAAATTATAGTACTTTCAAAATTAAGTGATTTTGTAATTTCTCAAATGAATTAATAACCGATTAACCGGTGACACCAAACTTAATTAATAAATAAAATAATAATATATATTATTAATTTTGATATGTTTGATACATGTAATATTATCTAATATTTAATTATTCACACTCTATATTTCTTTTTAGTATAGTTCCAAATTTGTTTTCAAGTATTCACGTGTTTTTCATCATTAATATTTTTTTCAAATATCAATGAGTGATAAAGACATATTATTTGTTTTAGCCATGGTGTTTAATGATGCTATGATAAAATTCAAGGATCACTTTCACAATGAGATGACGTAGCCATTGGCCCATTGCAATTCTTTTATTTACTTTTTTTGGTGTCAATTTGATTTTTTATATATAAACCTAGGGGTGATAATGAGCCTAACTAGCTCGCGAGTTACTCGGGTTCGACTCGGTCAAATCTCGGCTCGAGTGAGCTTGACTCGGGCTCGGACTCGACTCAAGATCTTACCAAGTCGAGTCGACCCAAGCTCAGCTCGAAAAGCTCGTGAACATGTTAAAAATAATTATATATGTATATATGTATGCACTAAAAGTAATATGTTTAGCAAAAGATACAACAATTAAGAAAAAGTCACTTCTAAATTATAGTTGTAATTATTTAAATTCACTTCTAATAATTTTTAGATTGTTTTCTAACACTTATATTAGTAGATTACTAAAATTAAATGACTAAATTGAATTAAAATAAACTTTACACTATAAATTAAGAAAATATCAAAGACTAAAATAATAAAACTAAAAAGTAACATGGTTGAAATGAGTATTTACCTATCCCTATAAAGCTTGAGAGGGAGAAACAGCTTTACAACATATACCAATATCTCACATCTTTAACATACATAAAGCAAGGAGAGCAAGCAGCCTATAAATAGGTGCTTAAACTTAGAATAATAAGCTAATTTACTATTGGCCTTTCGGCTGAGATCAAGTAAATATGAGCCTTTTGTGCCCATGGGTTTTTAGTTGAGATGGCTTTAAATTTGAGTTTTCAAAGCTTGGATTACTTTAATGATTCTTGAGCTTAGAATGGTTTATTTCGAGCCGAGCCTCTCGAGCCGAACCCAATAGTATTATTTTCGAGCCGAACTTGAGCTTAAAATTTTGAGCTCGGCAAACCTCGAGCCCGAGCCAAGCCTAATAATATTATTTTCGAACCGAGCTGAGCCTGGTCAAGCTCGAGCTCGACTCGTTAGCACCCCTCTATAAACCATTGTTACTTTGTCTTACTTTTTACAATATAAATTTTTACATCTCTTTAAAAAACTTTACTGTTATTATTGTTTTTATTTTTTAAACATTAAAAATATTTTGTTATTTTATATTCAAATTGAATTAGACTGTGAAAATTTAAACTGCAAATTTAGTTTATATTAAAACTAAATAAAAATTAAACAAATAAATTTAAATAACTATCGAATTGACTTTATTTCCATTTTAATTAAAACAATTATAATATACAAATAAGTAATATATATTTTTTCAAAATGTAACAAGTTCTTTTGCCTATGCCTAACCCAGTGGTTGAACGTTGCACCCCTTACAAGATCTCAAGTTTGATCCTCGATAAGCCTAAGTTTTGTATTTTCACTTAATTTTCTATTAACATCTGTAATTGGTTGTATTAATTTATTAAGAAAAATAACATATGAACATTTTGATTCAATTGTTCAATGATCAAATAATTTTTAACGATAATAAGTTCAGTGAAAGTTTTTTTTAATGACTAAAAATTCCATGATCACCAATATAATTTATCTTAATATTATTTATCTGTTATTTTTAAAGGTATTTTGAATTGGCTCCTAACATTATTTTAATTAATTAATTATTCCATACCCTATTAAAAAATTAATTATTTCCTACCATATATATTTTTTAAATTTCGCTTAAGCATGTATCGAGTTTGAGGCCTTGTGTATGAGAAAATTTTCGATAGAAGACTCACCCACTAAAATCAGGTGTGCGACACGAATCGAACCAGATTAATCAGGGCAAATGAACTGGGAGGGTAAAAAACTTATATGTGTTTTTTAATAATTTATTAGGCTTAATGTCAAAACAAGTGACTAAACTATTCAATTTTCCCCTTTTAAGTGCCTCAACTTTTTTTGACCCATTTAGGTGCCAAAACTATCATTTTTTTGCCCTTTTTAAGGTCAAATCGAGGCACCTACTTTAACCAAAAAATTATAATTTGGGCACCTACTTTAACAAAAAAATGATAGTTTGGGCACCTAAAAACGACAAAAAAAATTAGGCACCTAAAAGGAAAAATGAGATAGTTTGGGCACCCAAAAGAGGCAAAAAAAATCTAGGCACCTAAAAAAGTGAAAAAGGATAGTTTGTGCACCTATTTTGGTATTATGCCATTTTTTATATATCTATACGGTATGCAGGGGACACGTGTAATTGTGGAGGTCCTGAGCAGGGGTGATAACGAGCCGAGCTGAGCCCGAGTCTGGCCAGGCTCGGCTCGAAATGAAAAATTTTGCTATAGTGTTTTTTTATAAAATATTCGTTAAAAATCCCTTTCATAACCAACAATAAAACGAAATTCAATGATCAGAAAGGGAAAAAAGTGCCAAAAATTAGATTAATCCAAATAATCAATAAATATTCTTATAATACAAACACGTAATTAAAGAAAATACAAAATCAAACAACAACCAACTAATGAAAGAAAATACAAACACATAATTTATTTTAGTGCATATGTAGATTCCGAGCCTATTCACGAGCTTTTCGAGCCGAGTCTGGGTAAGCTCAGCTCGGCTTGTTAAGATTTCGAGTCGAGCTCACTCGAGCCGAGCTTTGACCGAGTCGAGCCCGAGTAGCTCGCGAGCCGGTCAGGCTCATTATCACCCCCTAGTCCTGAGACATGGGTGCATAAAGTTGAATTGCTCCAACCTGGAAAGACTTTTGCTTGCCTCTTTAGTCTTTACTTCAGTGAAAAGGAAAACAAGGAGAGAAAAGAAAACGACTTCCACAAATTTTCTAGGCTTTGAAACTTTCCTTTGCTTTTGGTTTACAAAAGAACAGTTTAATTGAGTAATGGGTGTCCGAGATTTTCATGGAGATTCTTAGGGTAATAATAACAATTAGATTAAAATGTCAATCTTCTTAGGATTCTAATTCTAATCATAACTACCATCCTTTGATAGACGCCCCGCCCGCTTCTTTTTTTAACATATAACTACTATTCGTATACTTATTGTCCTATTAATCATTAAATATTATGTTTAAAAGAAAAAGTGTAACATATGAGAGATTATAAAAAAAGCTTGTATTTTATTATTATTAGGATGAGTCTACAATAAACGTCGCACACCACTAAACACTATATCGCAATACATTATTGAACACATTAATTATTTTTATAAAGATTAAAAAGTTTAAAGACTCGATTTATAATTAAATTGTTTCAAAAGAGAATTTAAAATTGAATTTAATAAACCTTTTATATTATTATAGTATTTTTAATTGATATATTAAAATTTAATATCTAAAATATTCTTAATATCAAAAAGTCTAAATCGAACATCCTTATTTTTCTTCTGACATGTCGTCGTTACCGTTTACGATCGCCGTTGACCATTTTCTACCGACGATCTTGCACAGTGACCCTAAAACTTTAAACTAAGTCATTGATGGCTTTTGGCACTTGGTGCGTCTATGCGCTCGTTTGGATGGTGTAGATAACTTTGTAACAATTAAAAACGATTTAAAAAAGAATATTGCTATTGACAATCCTTAATTCTATAGATTTCTATAATTAATGTTTATTTTGCATTTTAATAGAATATAATAGAATTTAATTAATTACATTCTTAAAAAGTTGTGTTTAATTAATTTAGGGTGTTAATGTAACTAATACTCACTTAAAAGGGTTTATGATTTAGTGTTAGTGTTTTAGAAGTTTAGTGTTTATGTTTGATTTTAGGATTTTGGATTTTAGGTTTATGGTTTATCATTTATAGTTTAGGGTTTTAGATTTTAGGTTTAGGATTTTATGTTTTAGGTTTAAGGTTTAAGTTTCTAGGTTTTAGGTTTATGGTTTAAGATTTAGTGTTATGGTTTAGAGTTTTAGGATTTAGTGTTTATGGGTTAGGGTTTAGTTTTTAGGGTGTAGGTTTTAGGTTTAGGGTTCTATGGCTTAATGTTTAGGTTTTTGGGTTTAGAGTTTTAATGTTTAATTATATGAAAAAATTTAGATTAATAGAACACAAGTTTTTAAGAATGTAATTAATTACATCCTATTAGATTCCATTAAAAAGCCAAATAGACATTAATAATAGGAATCATATAGCTCTTATTGGCGGCCCTAAGGGCTGTTAATAGCATAACCCTTTAAAAAATGCACGTTACAAGGTTCCTTGAACCTATTAATTTATTCGATTATTCAAGTTTTGAATCAAGCTGATCCAGAAAATGGTCTATTCGAGAATTAGCAAAGTAGATCACCGGCAGAAAATGGTCAACGACGACGACGACAAAAAGAAAATAAAGAGGTTAGATTTAGAGTTTTTGATATTAAAAAGTTTTGAGATATTTAATTATAATATATCAATTAAAAATACTATAAAGGAAATATAAAAGTTTTATTAAGTCTAATTTTTATTTTTTAAAATAATTTTAATTATAAGTCAAGTCCTTGATACTTTTAATCTCTATTAAAAAATAATGGTGTTTAGTGGTGTATTGCGTTAGTGGTGTTCAGCGGTGTGCGACGCTCGTTGTAGAATTTTTCTATGGATTATTATTTGTCCGCTATAAACTGGATTCAAAGGTTTTTGGATGGATAATTTTTGGGTAAACTACACCACATACCACTCAAGTATGGCTTCTAATTTGAAAATGTCACCGAACTTTAAAACGTTCAAAACTAACACTGAACTTTAATATGTGACTCGAAAATACCACTTCGCCGTTAGCTCTTAACATTTCGTTAAGTCAAAACGACGTCGTTATGGTGTGTCTGTTTTGAAGTCTAATTTAGCCCAAAACGACGTTGTTTTGCTGCAGGAAAAATATTAAAACCATGTGCTTGGGGTGTTCTGAACCCAGGACCTTTAGAAAAAAAGTTAAGCCTCAACCACTAAACCAACATGATATTATATAATGTTTTACCATAAATAGTATATATCTCAAACTACTTTAGATTAATTCAAATTATTTTATGAAATAAATAATACTATAAATAATATTAATATACAAATAATATAAAATAAATTGTTTGTATATATAACAATATATATAAATAAAATTGTATTATTTTTATTTTTATATAATATAAATATATTATTGTAAAAAAACTCAAAATATTCAAAAAATATATATATTTATATTATAAATATTATATAAAAATTCTAAACCCTAAATCTTAAACCTTAAACTACAAAGCCCAAACCTCAAACCCTAAACCTTATGATTTGAGGCTTGTGTTTTATGGTTTTTATATATTATTTTTATAAAATAATTTAGTTGAACCAAATGAATAAGTTTATATAATTTTAATAAAAATATATTATGTTTATATATTATTTATAATATTAATATATTATTTTTAAAAATACAAAATATTTATAAAATTAATATATAAAAATTCTTAAGCACTCAACTCTAAGGTTTAGGGTTTAAGTTTGAGGGTTGGGGTTTGTGGGTTAACAATTTTGGGTTTTTATATATTATTAATAATATAAATATATTATTTCAAGAATATTTTGGGTTTTTTTAAATAATATATTTTTATTATTAATAATATATAAAAATAATATATATATATGCAAATAATATATATTTATATAAATATTATATAATGTCATGTTAGTTCGGTGGTTAAGACTTAGCCATTGTATTTGGAGGTCTTGGGTACCAAAACCCTCTAAGTGCATGTTTTAATGATTTTCCTCCAGCAAAACGATGTCGTTTTGGGCTAAATTAGGCTTCAAAACAGTCGCACCAAAACAACTTCGTTTTGACTTAACGGGGCGTTGAAAGTTAATGGCGTAGTGGTATTTTCGAGTCGCATATTAAAGTTCAATGTTAATTTTGAACTTTTTAAAAGTTCAATGAATATTCGAATCATGGACCATAATTGAGTGGTATGTGGTGTAATTTACGCATAATTTTTTTATCACGTGTTTGAAATTCAATCTTAATTTATAAAATAAGAAATGCTATTATTATTATTATTATTTAATTTGAATTAAATTGCAATTGAATTTAGTATAAAGGGGAAAAAATCATGAGTTGAAGAACTGGAGTTTTATTATTATTGTAAAGCTGTTTGCAACCGGACATTTGTGGTTCAAATAGTAATCCAATAAATCTACACCCAAATATAGAAGGTTGTTCATATTAATCATGGGTAAACTACACTGGTAGTCATCGAACTTTTAGGGCGCTTTCAATAAGGTCACCGAACTTTTAAAACTTTCATTACAGTCACCCAACTTTTAATTCGCTTTCAATAAGGTCACTGCCGTCAAACACCGTTAAAAAAGCTGACATGACATGTTAAATTTAAGGGTAAAACACATTGTTAGTCACTGAACTTTTAAGAGACTTTCAATATGGTCACCGAACTTTTAAAACTTTCATTACTATCACTCAACTTTTAATTCGCTTTCATTACCGTTAAAAAAAAGCTGATGTGACACGTTAAGTTTAAAAATAAACTTTTTCCCACCCTATTTTATCTCAATGTCTTATTTTCTTCCATCCAAACATGTCTATCTTTTAGATACATAAATATTTTCCTTTGAACTCCTCATTATCCAGTGCATGACTCAGTAAATGTCAGGCATGAAGCATAAAGAGGATTTTTATGAGCAAAACTTTAGTTATTTCTTTATCATTCCATCATCGGATGTCTCCCAATATTTTTCTTGTTCTCACACATGTCGCATGCATGTCTAGATACATTAATATTTTCCTTGATGTGTTACTAAAGAAGTAACGACCTTCACCAAAAAATTACAATTTGATTCATATGGAAGAAAGAGACATGTTTGGATGGAAGAAAATAAGAGGGGAGAGAAAATATGGCGGGAAAACGTTTTTTTTAACTTAACGTGTCACATCAGCTTTTTTTAACGGTAATGAAAGCGAATTAAAAGTTGAGTGATAGTAATGAAATTTTTAAAAGTTCGGTGACCATATTGAAAGCCTCTTAAAAGTTCAATGACTAACAGTGTATTTTACCCTTACATTTAACATGCCACGTCAGCTTTTTTAACGGTGGTTGACGGCAGTGACCTTATTGAAAGCGAATTAAAAGTTGAGTGACTATAATGAAAGTTTTAAAAGTTCGATGACCTTATTGAAAGCGCCCTAAAAGTTCAGTGACTACCAGTGTAGTTTACCCATTAATCATTTATTGTATTAACTTTTCCATGTAATTATCCTATTTAAAGTTTAACCTTAGCGGCCGAGTCCATTATAACCTCACGTGAAAACAAAGCGAAAAGTGATCCACCAAATCATCTGGTTTCGAGCCGTGAATGAATGACCAGACTGATTAGTGAATGGCTACAAGCCTACAATGCTCACATGGGGCGCAGCTGCACTGCACTGCACTCCACATTTTATTTTTGTAATTTCTCTTTTCCCATAAGTAATTCATTAAATTTTCAAGTTGACATTTACCAAAAAAAAAACCTTCCAATTTCCGATTGCAACTTTTAACTATAAAGAAAACAAATGAAATTCAAATTAAAATAAATGTTCTATTCAACTTTTTTTAATAAATAAACAAAATATTTACTGTTCAATTTTGAATATACTTTTTTACGAGTTTTCAAATTACTATTTTTTAAAGTTCTGGTTGCAATAACAAACCCCATGTTAGTAATAATTCGGGGATAAATTAGGTTCCATAATTGATCAGTAAAAGGTTTACGGTTCAAACCTAATCCAACGACTTCCATTCATTCCAATTTTAATCCAAATTTAGAAACCAAATTAATTAATTTACTTTTTGTTTGTAAACGAGGTTTTCACTTTATTTTATTTAAGTTATTCACTCCCTTTTGCAATTAAATACAATCGAATTTAAACTCTCTATCGTTTAAAAAAATAATCAATTCAAATTCCACAGGTTTAGTTTAGAGACGACAAATCAAATATTCATATTTAGATACTTAGAAATTTGAAATGATAACAAAATCTCATTGGATATCAGAGACCAGCTAAAACCAAGACAAATTGCTCGACTTAACCGTCGAATTCTAAAAACAATGCAATAAAGCTGTTAAAATTTAATTTTTGTTTAGTGTTTTGGATTATTATTTGAGGTATCGAGGAGAATTGTTTTTAATAAATATTTTTAATACGTTGATATGTATTACTCATTAATATTTAAATGAATGGTTATAAATGTGTAATTTATTCTTAGAGTATTATATACTATTTTTATTAAAGTATTTTTTTTTATTGTTGCGAGAAGATTTCATCCGTCCATCAAGTGTGTCCCTCTCCATTTTCCTTTAATTTTGGCTTTAAAATGATTTTCCTTCGTTTTAAAACTTAAGCAGAGTAGCAGCTACTCTTACGCTTCTTCGAACGTTTTTTTCCCACTATATAAATATATTTAAGCAGTCCAATAGAATTACAACAAGGTAGGAAAGAAAGAATTCGAAACAAAAGGCGAGAAAGGAAACCAAATAAAGTTGCAGCGTAGATCAGGAGGAGTAGAATTTTTCTCTCTCAGATTCCGTTTCCCTTCACTCTTTCAAAGCTCTAAAAACAGTGCTCTCTTTGTTATTGTTGCAGAGAAGCAGTAAAGGTAGAGGAACCGCGGCCTTTTCTTCTCTTTTCTCTTTGGTTTTTGTATTTAATTGCAAGCATATTTGTCTTTAGTAGTTTTGAGAGTGGGGAAAAATCCAAACAAAAATGGAGAGGAACACTCCAGTGAGGAAACCACACACTTCAACAGCAGATCTGCTCACTTGGTCCGAAACTCCTCCCGCCGATTCCCCCGCCACCGCTCCACGCTCCGCCCGCCCTTTCCAGGTGCTTCTTTCATTTTTTGTTTGGCTGGTGGTGAATTAGTGTTTTCTATTGATTCTTTTAAATTAATGGCAGCCGTCGGATGGGATCAGAAAAGTGGTGTTCGGAGGTCAAGTGAGCGACGAAGAATTTGAAAGCTTAAACAAACGGTGAGATCTGCTTCCGTCTTCTTTCTCTCTACCCTTCTTTTTCATAATTTATTTTGAAAACTTTGTAGGTAAACGTTTTCTTTATTTAGTATTATTTTGAAAACATGCGACTGTTACTGGAATTTTGCCTTTTGTCTTATTATTGTTATTTGTTTCCGCCATTTCTCTCTCTATTTTACAAAGCACTGTTCTGATTTTTTTAAAAATAAAAAACTCCAAACAAGAAAATTTTGAATTCAAATCAACTCGTACCTGTGATCAATTTCCTTATGAACTTTTATTTATCGGTAATTGATTGATGATCTATCGGATTCCTGTTGTGATCCAACTGTACTAACTGTTGAAGTATCTAACTATACCAAATCAATCATGTCTTCGTGAATCTGATGTAAGTTCTTACTGCTTGGAGTGAATAATCTTTTGCGAGGTCGATGATTTAATCGACGTCAATAAATCAGTTACTACTGTAATGTCTGTAAATAGTTTTCTTTTCTTTTAGTAAGATTTGTATGCTTGTTACTTGTTAGCATTCGAAGGATAACTCGGTAAGGAAGTTCGAATTTTGTTTGATTCTGTTTTTCTTTCTTCCATCCTCTTTGTCCCCATTGTTCAGTGGATTTGTTTTGATAAGTCTGCAAACCCTCCAGCTTATTATTGAATGTGAGACTGATTTTATGCATTGATTTGTATCTTGTTGATGTCAATACATTTGTTTTTAAGCTTCTTTTTCATCTGTTCCAATGTCCAGGAAACCTTGTTCTGGATATAAAATGAAGGAGATGACTGGTAGTGGTATTTTTGCAGCCAATGAAGAAAATGATGAGTCAGAACCAGGCAGTGCCAATCCCATTTCAAACAGCAAAACAGGACTGCGAATGTACCAGGTATCTGTTTTATGAGGATATGGGTATCTGAAAACTATACCGATGTTTAGAGCATGGTATATTTGTATCAACTGGTGTTTCATTAAACATTTTGGTGTTTTGCTCTCAGCAAACCTTAGCTGGAATCAGTCACATCTCATTTGACGAGGAAGATAGTATTTCCCCCAAAAAGCCAACTACTCTAACCGAGGTGGCGAAGCAGCGTGAGCTAAGTGGAACACTAGAAAGTGAGGAAGCAATGTTGAAGAAGCAGCTGTCTGATGCAAAGTGCAAGGAGCTGAGTGGGCATGACATCTTTGCGCCCCCACCTGAAATTTTGCCCAGGCCGACAACCGTACGTGCACTGGCTTTGAAGGATAATTTTAAAATGGGAGAACCAGATACACATAATGTAAGTACACATGTTCCTAGGCAAAAAGGTTAGGAAATAACAGAATGACATTACGTTTATTTGCTTTAGTTTTCCTTATATAGACTATCAAGCCAAGTACCTATGTTCCTAGGCAAAGTTTCAGTATCTAACTTCTTGTTGAACTTGGATGTTATTTTGTAGTCTGCTGGAGGTAGCATGTCAAGTGAGGAGGATGTGGTTAAGTCAGCAAAGAAAATTAATGATAAGAAATTTGCTGAGCTTTCAGGAAATGACATATTTAAGGGTGATGTGCCTGCAAGTTCTGCAGAGAAACCACTCAGCGTGGCAAAACTGCGAGAGATGAGTGGCAGCAACATCTTCGCTGATGGGAAGGTGGAATCTCGAGACTACCTCGGTGGTGTACGCAAACCCCCTGGCGGTGAAAGTAGCATTGCTTTGGTTTAACTTATTAGGTCTTAAATCTTAATCATGGTGTTTTTCTGTAATCTTCATTGGGGGTGTGTTTATATTATTTGACTGTTTCCATTGTGGGTTTTGGGAATTATGTTTTATGTTTACCATGTCAACTTGAGCTATGGACCTATGCTAATTCTTGTGCTTGTCCATGAGTCTTGTGGGTTTCCGTCCCGGTGAATGTATTGGGCTGTTTCTGATTTAATTTTATTTCTTAGTGCTATTAATTCTCATTATATTGTTTCTGTTTAAATTACTCAAGTTTAGGTGCAAAAATGTCGGACATAAACATATGTTTCTTATTAATATATTTAAAATTCTCATGTGTTTTCAAATGGTTATGTTTTTCACATTTTTGAATAGAAAAGGTTCTTTGTATTCATAATTGAACTGACAGTCTGTTGTTGAAACTTAGGGTTTCGGCTTTAGGAAATTTCAGATGCGTGAGAGAAGAAAAGAAAAGAGGGATTTAGGGTTTGTACCCGTGAATAGAAGAGAAAAGAAAACGTGCTAAATTTTATATTAATGAGAAAATTAAGTAATACAATATTCCAAATAATACAATAGTATTTATATAATAAGAAAACCACCTAATAACTAACTAACAGCTTCTTTATTTTCTTTAACAGCTAACAACCTAAATATATCTCTAATAGCCCCCCTCAAGTTGGAGCATATATATCAAGTATGCCCAACTTGGAAATGGCAGTTTGAAAAGGAGAAGGTTGCAACGCCTTTGTGAAACAATCTGCTAACTGATGCTCAGTAGAAACAGGAAGAAGAGTGATAAGCCCTTGATGAAGCTTTTCCCTGATGAGGTGGCAATCAATTTCAATGTGCTTTGTCCGCTCATGATAAACATGATTCTCTGCAATACGAATAGCGGACAAATTGTCACAATACAAATTTGCAGGAGTAAGAATTTGAACTTGTAAATCAGAAAGCAAATAATTCAGCCACTGAATTTCGCAAGAAACAGAAGCTAATGCCCTGTATTCCGCCTCACTGGATGATCGATATATGGTTTGTTGCTTCTTCGAACGCCAAGAAACCAAAGCTGTGCCAAGAAAAATACAAAAACCAGTAACTGACTTTCTTGAATCGGGACATGAGGCCCAATCCGAATCACAAAAGGCATTTATCTTAAGAGAATTATTAGCAGGAAAGAAAAGCCCTTGTCCAAGGGTGCCTTTAAGGTACCTTAATATTCTATGAGCAGCCTGCATATGAATATCAGTAGGTGCTGAAACATACTGTGACAATTGATGAACAGCAAAACAGATATCTGGTCTAGTATTTGTTAAATACATAAGCTTCCCTATCAACCTTCTATAAGAAGTAAAATCTTTTAAAGGAATCCCCTCATTTTTAGAAAGCTTAGCCTTAGCAAGTAAATGTGTGGAAACAGGTTTGGAATCTAAGAAATCAGTTTCCTTAAGCAAATCTAGAATATATTTTCTCTGAGATAAATTGATACCTTTAACAGACCTAGCTACCTCAAGTCCTAGAAAATACTTAAGTTGACCAAGATCTTTAATTTTGAAACAATCATGCAAACATTCCTTGATTGTAGCTATTTCTTGTTCATTAGTGTAACACCCGAGTTTAGGGGTTAGGAGAAAATAATATTTTAATATTATTCTGGGTTCGGTTCTAAAATTTAAATAATGGTCCGGGCTGGTTTTCAACTAATTAAATCGATGATGGGCAAAGTTTTGGAATTAAACCCCAAATGGCCATAGAACTTATGTCCTTGTGAATAATCCTTTTCATTAAGGGCAAAAGGGTCATTGGGCTTTTAACTTAAAACAAAACAAATAAAATAAAACCCAAATTTCACTCATCTTCTCCCTCTCTCCACAAAACCCACGACCAAAACCCCTCCCACCATTGAAGTTACTGTTCCATCTTATTCCTTCTTCGTTTCAGCTCCAAATTGAAAGGTAAGAGCAAATTTGATTTTCCCTCATCTTCCCCTTCATAAAAGTACCATTCTTTTTCATTTCCATGAAGTTTTTGGAAAGTAGAAGTTTTGAATGTTTTGAGTAAAAATGGTGCCTTTGTGTAGCTAATCTTAATATTATGATTTATTATGGTTAGTTATGGAATGTAGGAGCCAAATGATGCTACATATGTAAATTTCAAATGATTTTAATCAATTTTCGGACTTGGGTTTCCAAGGGGTTTTAGGAGGGTTTTAAAGTAGTTTTGGGGGTGGTTTGATGTTGGTTTTCGAGGGCTGTTGTTAGTATGATGTATGAGGATCATTTTGGGTGCAATTGATGCTTGATTGGGTGCTTGAAATAAGAGTTTTCAGTGGGTCAGGTGGGCTGCTCGAAAATCCTATTTTTGGTCTTGTTTTGAGTGTTGGTTGCTTGGTAATGTAATCCAGGTTAGTTTCAATGACAAGATATTGATTGTGGATATTTTGTTTGTGTTTGGGATTGATTAGAATCAAGTTTGGGCATCGGTGAAGCATCAGAAGTGAATCCGGGGAATTGAAGACAATTGCTTGCTTGGTCTTGAGCTCGGGAGTTTAGGTGAGTGGTTAATTGTTTTAAATGGTTTTAAATTGGTTGGTTCGAGTATATGGACTAGGTTGGGCTTGGTAGACCCACCTAGAGTTAGGATTAGGGTGGTAGCCTAATCCTAAGCTTGATCTAGAGCCCTTGGATGAACTTGAATGTATGAATGTATATGCCCCTTATGTGTTGTGATATGAATGCTTATGTATATTGTATTATACATGTGAGATGAGGCATGATTTGTATTGCTTAAAGCATGCATGATGTTGGTTCATGATTATGTTCATGGTGAGTACGTGCTAAGCACGGAAATGATTGAAATGAGTAATGTAGAACGAGTAAAATATTGGCACTAGTATACTTAAATACAAATGATCGATCATTAGGATGTTAGTGTGTACACATGAGTCAAAAGTCGCGCGTGGCCTTGGTGGCGTTGAGTTACCAAGGAGGAGTACGGGTACGCCCGGAAATGGTATTTAAATATAGTCGGTGATGAGTGGAATCCCATCGACGGGGCGTGAGGATGAGTGGAATCCCCTCCGCGGGACCGGTGATGAGTGTAATCCCACCGTCAGGTAATGATTGTGTTGTTGGATGTGAGTTCCAACGGTTATCCGCGTATTTGAGTCATATCTAGGTGCCAATGTTGTTTGATATATGTATCCATGTGTTGAGACTAATGATCCTTGTGAGAATGTTTGATGTGGCTATTTATGTTGTGAAAGTAGAGCTTAATGATTCATGACATGTACTTGTATATATTGTTCATGCACCTTATAATGTGGCTCTTGTGGATCCTTGGTATGTGTGTGTAATGCCTTGGCTAGATCGTGCTCGGACCCTGCAATGTTGAGGTTTGTTTTTAGAGCTTACCCTCACTAAGCATCATTGCTTACGCTCTCTTTGTTCAACATTGCAGATCCTTAAGCTCGTGGGTTGCTCGCGCAAGTGGGAGGCTCCAAGTGTGGTTTTTGGCTTGAGTTAATCAAGTATGGTTTTTAAATGTTAGACATGTAATAGTTTGAGCAATGGGACATGTATGGCTTTGATGTGTAGTTGTTGGTTGTTTGAGAGCATGTATGGACTCCCTTATATCTTTCTTTTGCATGGTTTGTGTTGCCATGATGAATTGTATGTCATGCCTAATTGCTTACTTTGGATTTTAGCCTATGCCTTAAGAGTTTTCACATGTGTTTGAATGTTGTTTGAATGAATGCATGTTGTGGATTGTTGCCTTAGTATTAGACATGTTTGAGTCTTGTTAAAGCATGATAATGTTGTTGGTTTAAATTGGGTTCAATCGATTTGCTGTTGTATGGTGTTTTGGTGGTGTTTTGGGGCACCCTTGTGCCTCAAAACAGCCCAGACGAGTCTGCAGTCATGGGGCGTTTCGGAACGGGTCCCCCTGTTCCGGAACGGTCCCTTTGTAAATGACCTGCTGTTTCGAAACGGATGAGGGCGTTTCGGAACGTTTTTGCTACTGGAATTTTGAGATATTGGCGAGATGTAGCCGTTCCGAAACGGGCCTTTTGTGTTTCGAAACGGTCAAATCTCGTTGACCACGAGATATTGACCGTCAAGGTCGTTTCGATACGGGTCACCCCTGTTTCGGAACGGTCACCTTATGGTTGACCCAGGGCCGTTGACCAAGTCAAGGCGTTTCGGAACACCCTAGGGGCGTTTCGAAACGGACTGCTGTAATGAAGTAAAATGGACTGTTTATGCTTTGTTTGGTCGGTGAATGTTTCGTTGTTTGTATCTTCCGCTGTTATGCTCCACTTAGGGATTAAATGTGCATCTAGACAAGATTAAAGTTAAAAGAAATTTTAGGGTCGTTAACCGAGGGGGAATCCTTAGGGGTTTTCACTCGGTTTTCCCCGTGTGGCCCACTTGGACCGGTCATCCGACCAGACCGGGACGAGGGGGTTACACTTGTTGGTATCAGAGCCTAAGGTTACCGAGACCTTGGGCAGGTAAGTGAGGTAAGTTCAAGTTTTTGCTTGATATGCACGGTGTTTGCTTGCTTGTAAGAATGGTTGCCTGTTTGACGAGTATGTTGCTTGTTTTATTCAAAGCGTGTGTGTGTGAGTCTTATTGCTACTATTACATTGGAAAATGGTTTTGTTTTAGTGAGGGAACGTACTTGAACACTTGGAGGCCTTGCCTTGCTAACCCAACTTGTATGTTTTGTTGTTGTGGTTGTAGTTAATTTTCGTGAGAGCAATGTCTAGACCGAGAGGTAGACCGAGAGTGGTTCGTCAGGAACCACGGGTTGCGACTTCTGTTGAGCCGGCTGTTGGTGTGGAGGCTCATCTGGAAGGGCCGGTGGCTGCGGGAGTTGGCGCTCCACCACCACCTCCACCACCACCACCTCCACCACCTGGAGCTGGAGGTGAAGATGGAGCCGGAGGAGATGGACCTCAAGGTGGCCAAGGTGGCCAAGGTCCAGCTGGAATTGATATGACTCCGCTAGTGCAAGCGATAGCGGGAGCGTTTCAGGCCGCAGTTGCGGGAGCTCAGGCTGCAGCTCAGCCTAGGTGTGATGATGCTAGTCTACCGTTAGAGAGGCTCCGTAGCTTGGGAGCCGAGGAGTTCAGAGGATCTACTCCGGAGAGGTCGGAGTTATGGTTGGAGAAGACAGTTCGTATCTTGGCTCAGATGGGTTGTGCGGGCGCACGTAGATTGGGTTGTGTGATCTCATTGCTTCAGGGTGATGCCTACACCTGGTGGGTCACCATTACTGCCGGGGTTCCAGAGGCCGAGATAGATTGGGAATTCTTTGAGTTTGCTTTCCGGAAGAGGTACTTGGGACCGAGGTACCTAGATGAGAAAAAGAGAGAGTTCATGGCTCTCACTCAGGGGGATGCATCTGTGACTGATTATGAGATTCGTTTCGTCCGTCTGAGTCAGTATGCCCCAAAGTTGGTTCCTACTGAGGTGGAACGCTGTAACCGATTCCGCTATGGCTTGAATGAAGAGGTTAAGAGGTACACGCTAGCTTCTGACTACTCAGACTTTGATGTATTGGTCGCGAGGGCCAAGGATTTGGAGCATAGTTTGGGTTCGGCCAAACGATCTGGTGGTTCCAGTTCTGGTAAGAGGCACAACCACTTTGATGGTAGAGATGCTAAGAGGCACAAAGGTGGCGGAAATCCGTTTGATTAGAGACGTGGCGGTGGCCACCATGGTAGAGGCCATCAGGGCCATAGAGGAGGAGGGCGTTTGCCCGAGTGTGCACAGTGTGAGAGGCAGCACACTGGTGAGTGTTGGGGTAACTTCCATGCTTGTTGGAACTGTGGTTCGAGGGACCATTTTAGGAGGGACTGTCCATGTCAGGCAGCTCAGGCACCGAACATTGCTCAGGCTCCTGCGAGAGGTAACGATTTTCAGAGAGGCCGTGGGCGCGGTCGTGGCTACTTCCAGCCTAGGTCTGATGCACCTAGGGGAGATGCTGAGAGGAACCTTGCTCATGTTGTGGCTGTGCAGCCAGAGGCGGGAGGACCAGCGAGAGTTTATGCTCAGAGAGAGGCCGGGAACGACACCGATGTGATAGCAGGTAATTTCGAGTTACAGTCTATGTCTTTGCTTTCTTTGGTTGATTCGGGTTCTACGCATTCCTACATTCTGAGTGAGCATGCACAGAAGTTAGATATTCCTGTAGAGATCTTAGATGTAGGTATGCATGTTACTAGTTCCTTTGGTGAGACAGTTGTGGTTAGACGTATGTATAGGAGGTGTCCGCTGAAGATTCAGGGTCATATGTTCTCAGTTGATATGATGGAACTTCCCTTTTATGGTTTTGACATTATACTAGGTATGGACTGGTTGGTCGAGCATCGGGCTAGTGTGGATTTTGAGACAAAGAGAATTTCTTTGAAGCTTTCTGATGACTACGAGGTAGTGGTAGTAGGCGAGAACATTAAGTTCTTGTCTAATGTGGTGTCAGCTTTAGATGCTTATAGGTTGATGGACTCTGGATGTGGGGCCTATTTAGCTTATGTTATGAATCCGGACATGAGTGAAGCTAGACCGAAAGATATCAGGACAGTGTGTGACTTTCCAGATGTGTTTTCTGAAGAGTTGCCGGGTTTGCCTCCTGACAGAGATGTTAAGTTTGTGATTGAGACAGTTTCAGGGTCTAACCCAGTTTCGATAGCTCCGTATCGCATGGCTCCAAAAGAGTTGAAAGAATTGAAGAGTCAGTTGCAAGAGTTATTAGACCGTGGTTTCATTAGGCCTAGTAGTTCTCCGTGGGGTGCTCCCATGTTGTTTGTGAAAAAGAAAGATGGTAGTATGCACATGTGCATTGACTATAGACAGTTGAATCAGATGACTGTGAAGAACAAGTATCCGTTGCCTCGTATAGATGATTTGTTTGATCAGTTGAGAGGTGCTTCAGTATTCTCGAAGATAGATTTGAGATCCGGGTACTATCAGTTGAAAGTGAAAGAGTGTGATGTTCCGAAGACAGCTTTTAGGACTAGATATGGTCACTATGAGTTTCTTGTGATGCCATTTGGGCTCACGAATGCACCGGCAGCATTCATGGACATGATGAACAGAATTTTCAGAGACTATCTAGACCGGTTTGTGGTTGTCTTCATTGACGATATACTTGTGTACTCGAAGACAGAAGAAGAGCATGATGAGCACTTGAGATTTGTTTTACAGAGATTGTTGAGCAATCAGTTGTATGCGAAGCTTAGTAAGTGTGAGTTCTGGATTCGAGAGGTTGTGTTTCTTGGCCATGTTGTTTCAGCCGAAGGTATCCGTGTTGATCTGTCGAAGATTGAGGCTATTGTTGAGTGGAAACAACCTAAGTCCGTGACCGAGATTAGGAGTTTCCTAGGATTAGCCGGTTACTATAGGAGGTTTGTTGATGGATTCTCTAGAGTAGCTGCTCCCTTGACTAAGTTTGAATGGTCAGATGCAAGACAGAAAGCTTTTGAGAAATTGAAAGAAGCTTTGACGAATGCTCCAGTGTTAGTGCAACCTGTTTCAGGTAAGGAGTTTGTGATCTACAGTGATGCTTCCTACGTAGGCTTAGGATGTGTTTTGATGCAAGATAGAAGAGTTGTTGCTTATGCTTCTAGACAGTTGAAGATTCATGAGAAGAACTATCCTACTCATGATATAGAACTAGCCGCAGTTGTTTTTGCATTGAAGATTTGGCGACACTATTTGTATGGTGAGAAGTGTATAGTTTACACCGATCACAAGAGCTTGAAATACTTGATGTCACAGAAAGAGTTGAATTTGAGACAGAGAAGATGGCTAGAGTTGTTAAAAGACTATGATTTGACCATTGAGTACCATCCGGGTAAAGCAAATGTAGTAGCCGATGCTTTGAGTAGAAAAGTGGTCGTTGAGTTGAGAGCTATGTTTGCTAGATTGAGTGTGTCCGATGATGGTGGTTTGATCACCGAGTTGCAAGTGAAGCCTTCCTTGATTCAGTTGATTAGAGAGAAACAGTTGCAAGATGCGAGCTTAGTCCCTCATGTTCAAGACATAGCCGAAGGAAGACCGACTGAGTACAGTTTCAGTGGTGAGAGTCTGTTGTGCTTTAGAGATAGAATTGTTGTACCAGAAGATGTTGAGTTGAGACGTCAGATTCTGAGTGAAGCACATTCGAGTCCCTTTTCTATGCATCCGGGTAGTACCAAGATGTACCGAGATTTGAAGAATGATTATTTCTGGGTTGGTTTGAAAAGAGATGTAGCCGAGTATATGAGCCGTTGTATGGTTTGTCAGAGAGTGAAGGCAGAACATCAGGTTCCTTCAGGTCTGCTACAGCCTTTGAAGATTCCGGAATGGAAATGGGAGAGAATTACCATGGATTTTGTATCGGGGTTGCCTTTGTCTCCTTCGAAGAAGAATTCAGTTTGGGTGATTGTTGATAGGTTCACTAAGTGTGCTCACTTCTTAGCAGTGAACACTACGGATTCCTTAGACAAGTTGGCAAACTTGTATATCCGCGAGATTGTGAGACTTCATGGAGTTCCGAAGTCTATCGTTTCAGATAGGGATCCTAGGTTTACTTCGAGGTTTTGGGGTTGCTTGCATAGTGCTTTAGGTAGCCGTTTGCATTTCAGCACATCGTATCATCCTCAGTCCGATGGGCAGTCAGAGCGAGTGATACATATGCTAGAAGATATGCTTCGTTGTTGTGTGATTGATTTTCAGGGTTCTTGAGAGAAGCACTTACCGTTGGTTGAGTTTGCCTACAACAACAGTTATCAGTCTAGTATTCAGATGGCACCTTATGAGGCCTTGTATGGTAGACGGTGTAGGACTCCGATTTGTTGGGCTGAGACAGGTCAGAGATTGTTACCTATGCCAGACTTGCTTAAGGGAACCACAGAAAAAGTGAAGTTGATATGTGACCGCTTGAGAGCAGCTTCCGATCGTCAGAAGTCTTATGCAGATTTGAAGAGGAAAGAGGTTGAGTACTCAGTGGGTGAGAAAGTATTTCTGAAGGTGTCTCCGTGGAAGAAGGTAATGAGATTTGGCCGTAAGGGCAAATTGAGTCCGAGGTTCATTGGTCCGTATGAGATTGTTGAGCGGATTGGGCTTGTAGCTTATCGTTTGAGGTTACCTTCTGAGTTAGAGAAGATCCATGATGTCTTTCACGTGTCTATGCTTAGGAGATATAGATCAGATCCTTCCCATGTGATGCCCGTTGAGGAGATAGAGTTAAATCCAAATTTGTCTTATAATGAAGAGCCCGTTGAGATACTTGCTTCTGATAGCAAGGTGTTGCGTGGCAAGACCATAGAGTTGGTCAAGGTGTTGTGGAGGCATAGAGGTGTGGAAGAGGCCACGTGGGAGAGAAAAGCAGATATGATTGAGCAGTTTCCGTATTTGTTTCCACCAGGTAATTTTGAGGACGAAATTTCCTTAAGTGGGGGAGAGTTGTAACACCCGAGTTTAGGGGTTAGGAGAAAATAATATTTTAATATTATTCTGGGTTCGGTTCTAAAATTTAAATAATGGCCCGGGCTGGTTTTCAACTAATTAAATCGATGATGGGCAAAGTTTTGGAATTAAACCCCAAATAGCCATGAAACTTATGTCCTTGTGAATAATCCTTTTCATTAAGGGCAAAAGGGTCATTGGGCTTTTAACTTAAAACAAAACAAATAAAATAAAACCCAAATTTCACTCATCTTCTCCCTCTCTCCACAAAACCCACGACCAAAACCCCTCCCACCATTGAAGTTACTGTTCCATCTTATTCCTTCTTCGTTTCAGCTCCAAATTGAAAGGTAAGAGCAAATTTGATTTTCCCTCATCTTCCCCTTCATAAAAGTACCATTCTTTTTCATTTCCATGAAGTTTTTGGAAAGTAGAAGTTTTGAATGTTTTGAGTAAAAATGGTGCCTTTGTGTAGCTAATCTTAATATTATGATTTATTATGGTTAGTTATGGAATGTAGGAGCCAAATGATGCTACATATGTAAATTTCAAATGATTTTAATCAATTTTCGGACTTGGGTTTCCAAGGGGTTTTAGGAGGGTTTTAAAGTAGTTTTGGGGGTGGTTTGATGTTGGTTTTCGAGGGCTGTTGTTAGTATGATGTATGAGGATCATTTTGAGTGCAATTGATGCTTGATTGGGTGCTTGAAATAAGAGTTTTCAGTGGGTCAAGTGGGCTGCTCGAAAATCCTGTTTTTGGTCTTGTTTTGAGTGTTGGTTGCTTGGTAATGTAATCCGGGTTAGTTTCGATGACAAGATATTGATTGTGGATATTTTGTTTGTGTTTGGGATTGATTAGAATCAAGTTTGGGCATCGGTGAAGCATCGGAAGTGAATCCGGGGAATTGAAGACAATTGCTTGCTTGGTCTTGAGCTCGGGAGTTTAGGTGAGTGGTTAATTGTTTTAAATGGTTTTAAATTGGTTGGTTCGAGTATATGGACTAGGTTGGGCTTGGTAGACCCACCTAGAGTTAGGATTAGGGTGGTAGCCTAATCCTAAGCTTGATCTAGAGCCCTTGGATGAACTTGAATGTATGAATGTATATGCCCCGTATGTGTTGTGATATGAATGCTTATGTATATTGTATTATAAATGTGAGATGAGGCATGATTTGTATTGCTTAAAGCATGCATGATGTTGGTTCATGATTGTGTTCATGGTGAGTACGTGCTAAGCACGGAAATGATTGAAATGAGTAATGTGGAACGAGTAAAATATTGGCACTAGTATACTTAAATACAAATGATCGATCATTAGGATGTTAGTGTGTACACATGAGTCAAAAGTCGCGCGTGGCCTTGGTGGCGTTGAGTCACCAAGGAGGAGTACGGGTACGCCCGGAAATGGTATTTAAATATAGTCGGTGATGAGTGGAATCCCATCGACGGGGCGTGAGGATGAGTGGAATCCCCTCCGCGGGACCGGTGATGAGTGTAATCCCACTGTCAGGTAATGGTTGTGTTGTTGGATGTGAGTTCCAACGGTTATCCGCGTATTTGAGTCATATCTAGGTGCCAATGTTGTTTGATATATGTATCCATGTGTTGAGACTAATGATCCTTGTGAGAATGTTTGATGTGGTTATTTATGTTGTGAAAGTAGAGCTTAATGATTCATGACATGTACTTTTATATATTGTTCATGCACCTTATAATGTGGCTCTTGTGGATCCTTGGTATGTGTGTGTAATGCCTTGGCTAGATCGTGCTCGGACCCTGCAATGTTGAGGTTTGTTTTTAGAGCTTACCCTCACTAAGCATCATTGCTTACGCTCTCTTTGTTCAACATTGCAGATCCTTAAGCTCGTGGGTTGCTCGCGCAAGTGGAATGCTCCAAGTGTGGTTTTTGGCTTGAGTTCATCAAGTATGGTTTTTAAATGTTAGACATGTAATAGTTTGAGCAATGGGACATGTATGGCTTTGATGTGTAGTTGTTGGTTGTTTGAGAGCATGTATGGACTCCCTTATATCTTTCTTTTGCATGGTTTGTGTTGCCATGATGAATTGTATGTCATGCCTAATTGCTTACTTTGGATTTTAGCCTATGCCTTAAGAGTTTTCACACGTGTTTGAATGTTGTTTGAATGAATGCATGTTGTGGATTGTTGCCTTAGTATTAGACATGTTTGAGTCTTGTTAAAGCATGATAATGTTGTTGGTTTAAATTGGGTTCAATCGATTTGCTGTTGTATGGTGTTTTGGGACACCCTTGTGCCTCAAAATAGCCCAGATGAGTCTGCAGTCAGGGGGCGTTTCGGAACGGGTCCCCCTGTTCCGGAACGGTCCCTTTGTAAATGACCTGCCGTTTCGAAACGGATGAGGGCGTTTCGGAACGTTTTTGCTACTGGAATTTTGAGATATTGGCGAGATGTAGCCGTTCCGAAACGGGCCTTTTGTGTTTCGAAACGGTCAAATCTCGTTGACCACGAGATATTGACCGTCAAGGTCGTTCCGATACGGGTCACCCCTGTTTCGGAACGGTCACCTTATGGTTGACCCAGGGCCGTTGACCAAGTCAAGGCGTTTCGGAACACCCTAGGGGCGTTTCGAAACGGACTGCTGTAATGAAGTAAAATGGATTGTTTATGCTTTGTTTGGTCAGTGAATGTTTCGTTGTTTGTATCTTCCGCTGTTATGCTCCACTTAGGGATTAAATGTGCATCTAGACAAGATTAAAGTTAAAAGAAATTTTAGGGTCGTTAACCGAGGGGGAATCCTTAGGGGTTTTCACTCGGTTTTCCCCGTGTGGCCCACTTGGACCGGTCATCCGACCAGACCGGGACGAGGGGGTTACAATTAGGACTAGCCAAGACTATATCATCAACATAGACTGCTAGGGCAATAAAGTTCATACCTGTTCCTTTTAGAAAAAGGGATGTATCTGCAGAAGCTTGCTTGAATCCTTGTTGAATTAAAGCTGAAGTAAGCCTCTCATTCCACTGCCTACTAGCTTGCTTAAGACCATATAGACTTTTAGTGAGCTTACAAACAACATTAGATTTATCAGTTTTAAAACCAAGAGGTAAGTCCATATAGACTTCCTCATCCAAAAAACCATGAAGAAATGCATTATTAATGTCTAGTTGATGTAAAAACCAATTTTTAGAAGATGAAACAGCAAGCAGGGTTCGAATGGTGGTTATTCGAGCAACAGGACTAAAGGTGTCTAAAAAATCTACCCCGGATTGCTGTGTGTATCCTTTTGCCACAAGACGGACTTTATATCGCTCTAAAGAACCATCAGACTTTAATTTGGTTTTAAAAACCCATTTACAGCCTATAGTTTTCTTTCCTGGGGGAAGAGGAACTAGCTCCCATGTTTTATTAATCTCTAAAGCTTTAATCTCATCTGCCATAGCATTTTCCAACACTCATGTTTAACAGCTTGAGAATAAGAAGTGGGTTCAGCAAGAATGTCCATACTATTAATATAAGCATTATGAGAATTGGACAAATTATTAAAACAAGAAACACTATTTATGTTATGTGGTGATGATTTATGACCAGGAACAGAAACTTCATAATCTCTGAATTTAGAGGGCAAACAAATATTTCTGCGTGGCCTAGAAATAGAAGGAACAGATGGCTGAGACAAAATACTAGACTGTTGTAAACCAGAATTTGGTTGAACAGATTCAGGGGAATCAATCTGAATATGTTCAGAATTATCAGAAAAAGTTGGAAGAGAATTTTCAGGAAAGTAAGCATGATCCTCATCAGTTGAAATATCATTATCATGAACAGGCAAAACAATCTGATTTGTAACTTTGGCAGATTTAAAGTAAAAATCAGATTCAGAAAATACCACATCTCTTGAAATGAAAACAGTCTTAGCTTCTATATCATAAAGCTTATAACCCTTTACATTTTTAGGAAATCCTATGAAAACACACTTAACAGCTCTAGGGTCTATTTTTATCTTAGGTTTTGGTAAAACAGAAGCAAAACCAGTGCAACCAAAGACCTTTAAATGACTCAATTTAGGAGGTGAACCATAAAGAAGCTCATAAGGGGTTTTATTATTCAAAAGAGGCGTAGGAGTAAGATTTATCAGATACGCAGCATGAATAATACAGTCAATCCAAAAGAACAAAGGCAAAACAGCTTGTATTCTAAGAGTACGAGCAACAACTAAAAGATGTTGATGTTTATGCTCCACAACACTATTTTGTTGTGGAGTATATGTACAAGAATTCTGATGCACTATACCCTTAGAATGAAAAAAACTTATCAAATCAAACTCCTTTGCATTATCAGACCGTATGCATTTTATTTTCTTAGAAAATTGTGTCTCAACAAAATTATAGAAGTTAATTAGGACAGATTTGACTTCAGATTTTACTTTTAAAGGATAAATCTAAACATATCTACTCATATCATCTACAATTGTTAAGAAATACAAATGACCATAGATGCTTTGAACAGAAAAGGGACCCCACACATCAATATGAATAAGATCGAAAACAGAATCAAATACACTATTGCTTATAGGAAAAGGTAGCCTTTTCTGCTTAGCCAAATGACAGATTTCACATTCAAACATCTTAGGAAAGAAAGAACAATCTTTATTTACATCATCAAAAAATTTCATTCTTCTGACAGAAGGATGCCCTAACCTAGAGTGCCAGAGCCTAAAATATTCAACAGAAGAGATACAAACAGAAGGCAAAGATTGACTTGTATCACAAGAAACAGAATCATCAATACTTACAACAGAAACAGAACCAGTATTAAAAGAAATTAAAGAACAACTAAGGTCTGAGTTACTTGTATCAGCAGAAACAAGATGATATAGACCATTGATACTCTTAGCTAAACCAATCATCCTCGAACTGGATATGTCCTGAATAAAACAAAAATCAGCAGAAAACAAGCAGGCAACAAAAGCTTTAGTAAGTTGAGAAACCGAAATAATATTGAAAGCAAAACCAGATATATAAAAAACATTTTCCAGAATTAAAAACTTGTTTATCCTAACTGTTCCCACATGAGATACTTTGATTAAAGAATTATTCGGCAGTCTAATAAACTTATCTAAAACATGAGAATATGAATCAAAACAGCTCAAATCATTACATATATGATCTGTTGCTCCCGAATCCAAAATCCAAGTTATATTAAAATATGAATTAAAACTTGAACAACAATAGGATAAAGATTGTGCATTACCAGAATCAACAACTTCATTAGAAGAAGGAGCATCAAATGCAGCAATAAGGGCATTAACTTTGGAATCAGTAGCACCAGTAGAATTTTGCACATTAGAAGGACCTTGAACAGAAACATTTCTGTCTTGCAACATGCTTAACAGATTATCATACTGTTTCTTAGTAAAAACAACAGAAGGACTAGAATCTTGAAGATTTTGATTAACATCAGAAGACCCTTCAAAACCAGGTGGAGCCAGATTTCCTACTTGATTAACCCTAGACTGATTACGATTTTTGTACCCTGGTGGAAAACTATGTTTGCGGTAACATTTTTCTAGGGTATGACCATACAAGCCACAGAAAGTGCACAAAGGCCTTTTGACTGAATTGGAATTATTGAACTTTTTGTTGAAAGATCTACTATTAGGCCTACTATGCTCAAAACTTTTCCCAGAAACCCTATCTACTAAAAAAATATTCGACTCAGGCAAAACAACAGAAGCCAAAGACCTCTCGTGCTGAACAACAACTGCAAAAGCATCACTAATAGAGGGGGTGGGCTTCATCATCAACAATTGGGATTTGGGTACAGAAAAACTCTCATTTAGACCCCCTAAGGAACCGAATCAAGAAATCTTGATTTCGGTATTTAATGGCAGAACAGGTACAAGATTTTAAAGGTCGAAAATTACAGATTTCGTCCCAAAGGACTTTCAATAGAGTATAATATGAGGTAACAGAAATATTACCTTGCTAACAAGAATAAAATTCTTGTAACAGATCTGAAACCCTTACCAAATCGCCTTGGTTAAATCTCTCAAAGAGATCTCTCCACAAATCATACGCAGTGTCAAACCACAAGACACTCTGGGCAATCTCCGGCGTCAAAGCTCGTTGCAACCACGAAAGGACCAGATTGTTGCATTTAAGCCAAGCCTTATATGTAGACGAATCTTTCTCAGGTTCTTCAATGGAGCCATCGACAAAGCTCCATTTGTTTTTGGAGATGAGGGACATCTTCATACTCCGAGCCCAACTGTGGTAATTTGCGCCGTCAAGAAGAGAAGAGGTGAGAATCAAGGCTGGGTTTTCGTTGGGGTGGATATAATACTCCCCAGAAGGATCATCATTGCGGAAGGAACCGTCGGTGGAAGAAGAAGAACGGCCGGCGGATACCGAATCGACTGATACCATGTTGAAACCTAGGGTTTCGGCTTTAAGAAATTTCAGATGCGTGAGAGAAGAAAAGAAAAGAGGGATTTAGGGTTTGTACCCGTGAATAGAAGAGAAAAGAAAACGTGTTAAATTCTTTATTAATGAGAAAATTAAGTAATACAATATTCCAAATAATACAATAGTATTTATATAATAAGAAAACCACCTAATAACTAACTAACATCTTCTTTATTTTCTTTAACAGCTAACAACCTAAATATATCTCTAATATCTGTCTACATACTTGGAATTTATAAATCGAGATTATTTAACCAAAACATCCTATAAGACAAAATCTCAATTTATGGGTCACTGCTCATGAGGCGCACGTTGCTTGGTTTGCATGCTGGAAACGAAAAGGGTGATTCATTGGGGTCTAATGGTATCGGTTACAGTCAGTTGAATGATTTGGTTTCGAAATCGAGTTGGCACAATAACTAGAGAAACTATATTTTGAAGCAGAGAATGGAACAGTGCAGGAGTCTTGACAATTGGTGAATTCGTTTGTCTGCTCACAGCAAATGTAGATGGATGGTAATGGAGGTAGAGGGGTCATCAATTCTGAGCTCTCCTAAGTTCTTGCACAGTAAGGTTCCTCTTGTGGAGGATCACAGTGCAATCGTTCAAGAGATTTGAAGTATGGTGTTGACAATTTGGACCATGATTCATTCAAGTGTCATAAGAAAAAAAATAGCCCAAAGGGATTGCAATGCAAAACATTAAAGAGAAAAGATCTAAACTTGCAGAAATTATGGAGAAAATGCAAGACTAATGCCGAGAGCATATTCCCCGCTAGAGTTTCGAGGATGTATTAATTATATGGCCAAGGACCAGAATGAAATTATTGAACTTATGATGGATCCCTTTGGCAACTACCTTGTTGTCTTTTGTCTATCCGAACTTGGGATGTCTCATATTTTATCACGTTTCAGACTGAGCGACTTTCTGCTTAGGAATGTTGCAAATCTGATGTCTGAATGTCATTTTAGGTTCCACATTTTCTTTATTTTGAATATGGATATACTTAAATTAGCTTCTTTATGGTAACTCGATTGCTCTGTAAGTACTCCAGGAATGAAAGAGAATATTTTATCAACTGCAAAGCATAGTCCTGCATTTATTTTTAAGTAGACTTGGAAACTCACAGTACCACAAAGAAAAAACAAGATCATCTCACATAGCCACCACACTAAACCATAAGAGCTTCTTTATTCAACACGATATCAGATTCAAGCCTCATCATGTCCTGCAAGTACCAGCAGCATTTTTTCGTAGTCTCCACGAGTGTCCTTGCCGATAGCACGAGTCAGTGGGACACTGTTCCTTCGCTGGTACTCATCTGCTATGATCTTTAAATCGAACTCAGCCCTAGTGGAAACAACTCTCGTAAGAGCTCCTTCATCCGTTCCTCGTTTATTAATTGCTGAACGGAGAACCTCCTCGAAATACTTTTCGGGGTAGACCAGGCACTTCACTGTGGACCTTAGTAGTGCAAGGAAATCATCCTCAGAGTCAGCCTCCAAGTCCTGTAGATAGGTGAGACAATGACCAAGGAAAACTTATCAGGGGGATTCAATATACCATATGCAAAAATAACAACCCGCAAGCCAACTTTGTGTACCTCAATTATATCTTTTCCGTATTCATTTTTGTAGTGATTCAAGGTTGCATTGATCTGGGCCTTGCTTCTTGTACCCAAAACCCTGACGACATCGTCGTCGCTGTAAGCTTTGTCTGAAATTTTCTCATGGAGTAACTTGGCCTCAGTTTTTGCCAGACTCATGTTCACCTCATCTCCCTCATATCTGTATGCAGTCACAAGAGGTAGGAGAAGCTGAAAGGAATAAAGACGTGTACATAAGCAGAGGCATTCACAACAAAGAGCAAACAATAAAAATTTCATTGACTTTTGTTTTCACAGAACATAAGCATCCATCCAATTTACCTTACGGAAATCACCAGTTGTGTGATGAGCAACATCCTCTTCAAGCGATTTCTTAAAACGAGCATGATAAGCCTGCCTGGCGTGAAGCAGTTGGTTGGCAGACCTTGTGCAGGCTATTTCCATAAGGACCTGATTGCTCGAAGTCCACCTTTTGGTGGCTTCATTAGCCAAGTATGCATCACGTTCAGCGGGATCAAGAGTCCAAAGCATAACCAGCCTCTGTTAGATAAGAATTCAGAAAGCCACATCTGTTAGATAAGATAAGCATGTGTAGAATATTGTATATTGTCTACCACTGAATAAAGCAAGTGCTTTTGCAGACTTGCCTCAAAGTCACTTGTGAGTTCCTTGTTCAGTGCCTTGAGGAGATCTTCTCCATAGGCTTCACCATAAGCTTTTCGGATCAAGTTCCGTTGCTCGGCATTTCTATGACCCAATATATCTATGATCAAATTCTCGTTAGTTCCCCACCCTGCAATCAAACAAATTTATGGTCAGATATGTAGTTTAAAAGACGGTAAAACCATACCATCAGATCATCAAACCGATCAGAAAGCCAAGAAAAGCATATCATCGGATCATCAAACTACTAAGCCAATATCGGACAGATCATAAATCAAGCAACATGTTTAACCAAGATCGGGGCTCATCATTCGATGATCGCCATCTTTTTCAGTATTTCAACACAATCTACATAGATCTTGGCAGATCATCGCAACACAGACAGAAAAAATGATCTCTTTTTGGTGTAAAATGAAAACCATTTTCGATTTCAGAATAAACTCAGAAAAGGGTCAATCGTGATAGATCCTAGTGTATATTTCATTGAGAAGATCAAGTCAACATAGATTAACATACGATTGAAAAATTGGAGGTAGAAGAAAGAGAGACCTGAAAAGGCTTTTCTTAGTTGCTCACAGTCTTCAGATGCTGATGGAACTGCCGAGGGAACTGTAAGAGTCGCCATTGTTTGTTTTCTTCTTCTACTTCTTGAATCTGTGTAGAATCGAGAACGGGAGGGTAGCAGCAATTTAAGGACAGCGTAGCGGGACGTGTCTGTCGGAATATGCCGCGTCTCAAGTAAAATTCCACTTTTGCCACGTGAATTTTCTCGACGAAGCTGCTACGTTGCAACCTGTCACTGTCGGTCTACATCATCGGGGTCAAATCTGACCAATAATTAGGATCCACGTGGGTTGCAATGGCAATGCTGGTTGAAATTTTAGGAAAAAAATATATTATGGGTATGACTTACCACATTAATCATGGTCTCAACCAATAAAAACTACACACTACATTATTTTTTTTTCATGTCATTTTTTCAACTAGTGAATCTTTATTAATATTTTTTACATGTCATTTAAAAAGCGGTTTTTTCGGAAGTTATTGGCCTTGTTTGACAATTAGCAGATAGCTGATAGCTTATTGCATTAGCTGATTTGACTAGCAGATTGTATTGGCTGGTTGTATAAAAATGTTTGGTAAAATTAACTAATAGCTGATAGCTATTAGATTATTTAAATAAACAAAATGACATATAAGGACATGATTATATTCAATACTTGTTTGAATAGTTTATTAGTTATCAATATTTTGTATCTAATTAATATTAATTAGATTTATAAAAATTATTTTTAATATAATTTTTTTAAGCATATTCGAATGATTTATATATTAATTTATTATTTATATAATTTTTAATATAATTTAATTAATTAATAAATTTAAATAAATAGGATTGACTTATAAATAGGGTGAGAAAATATTTAATTTAGGTTATTTAGAGATTTTTGGTAACCGGTAAGGGTAAAAAAGTCTTTACAATTCTAATATCAAACCTCTAATCTCAAAAAGCTCATATGAGGAGCTTTTTCAAAATTAGTGGTTTCACCTCAATCCACTCTTACAATCCGCTGTTCACCAAATAACAATATTAGCATATTCGACTGGTCAAACCTCTAATTATGCCTAAAACCTCTAATTTTTGCCCAAATCGCTCTTTACCAAACATGACCATTATATAATGGAAAAAATGGTATGGATAAAAAATAGTGTATGGTTGGTTTTCATTGGTTTGGATTTAGGGGTGGGCAAAATTCGACTTGACTCGAAAAAATTGAATTATTCGACTCAAGGTGAAAATAACCGACTCGTTTTGACTCGACTCCTAATTTCATAAACTCGACTCAGAAAAATTTCAAATAAAGTTTGAGTTATGAAATGAAAATTCGAATAACTCGAAAGTTTTATTAATTAGTTGATTAATTTTCAAGTTCGAGTCGATTCTATCAATTATGTCTAATATGTTATGTATATCACATGTGAAAATATGAAGAAATATATATGTATATTATATATGAATATAGAAAACCGTTGAAATTGGAATCAATATGTGCAACATCTAGCCCTAAATATATGCATATATAAATATATACATACACCGCTACATATATGCATATAGAAATATATATACAAAGAAATATATATGTACAATTAAATTTGTACAGAAACTCAAAACTCGACTTGATTCGACTCGACTCGACTCGAAATTTATAAATTTGACTCGAAAAAACTTCAAATAAAGTTTGAATAGTAAAATGGGACTTGCAAACTCGAATAACTCAAAAAAAAATTACTCGACTTGACTCAATCAAACGCCCAACCCTATTTAACCATGACTGATATGATAAATCAAGCCATGATATAATTTTTTAATTTTAAGGGAAAATGTTAAGATGACGTGGCCAATAGGTCTATGATGTGGCACCTTAGGGTGCAGCTAATCAAGATTGCTCCAAATTAATTTTTTACCTAGGTTAGAATCCAATATAAAATAATATCCAATTCGTAAAAGTTTTGGATACAACCTAAAATATCATGTAAGAATTTGCCTCTAACCTAAAGTCTTACTTAAGTTAGAATTTAACCTAAAATGTTAGTTAATTGGTAAAAATTTCAGATGTAACTTAAAATATTTTGGAGAATCTAAAAATTTCGGTTAACATCTTAAAATGTTACCCAATTGGTAAGAATTTCGATTCTAGCATAAATTCTTACCCAGTTCAACCTAAAATATTGTCCAATTTATAAGAATTTAGGTTAAAACTTAGATTGGTAATTTTTAGCCACATCTTAAGGTGTCGTACGTTAACATTTTCCTGACGTGGCTGGTAATCACTTTGTTTCTGTTTCTTCAAAAGGAATGGTTATAAGAACACAAATCCTCTATTTTTTAGTGTTCTTTTTATGTTCAACACTAAAAAATTAAATTTTAAGCTATAATCTTAAATTTTAAATTTTAAATCCTAAACTATAGACCCTACAAAATATATCCTAAACCTTGGCCTAATCGGATGGAAATCCTCTGCCCCTTTTCGGTGCCCCTACTTATGCCCGACACTTAAAATTAGGTTTAAGGGTATGTGGTGTAGGGTTTAAGATTTAGAATTTAGGGCTAAAACTTGAAATTTAATTTTTTTTAATTTTTTTTAATGTTAAAACATACATAAGTACACTAAAAAGGAACAAATGATTATTATCCGGCCTAATCCACCTTTTAATGTTGGGACAAGAAAAAAAAACCCCGAAAATTTCTATTCTGATTACAATAATAATTCAGACAAAAATCCTTTGGAAAAGCAGAGCCTTTCGGCTTCACCTTTAATCATTATTGTTGTTTTGAGCATTGTTACTGCTTTATAGATTCACACTCAAATGCTACATGTAAATAATACGTTCCGCTCACTATGATTTACAAAATCGGATTAACGTTTAATCAATGCGGGAGCTACATGTATGATTGGGTAGGCACATGTCTACCCTAAACTTTTCAAAATTTACATATTTGACTTTAATTTTTTAAATTTTACAAAAAAAGTCTTTAAATTTTATTATTTGTGCTCATCCTAAAATTTTAAGATTTTTATGACTTGTACGGTTGTACCTGCCCTAAAAAATATTTTGACTTATGCCCACCCTCAAAAAAAATTCTGGATCCGCCACTGCTTTTAATCTAATTGATTTACTCAATTAATCTAGTTGATTTAGACAATTAATTTTAGAAAATGAACTTTGAATTCAAACCCTAACACCTAACAATGTACTCGTGATCTGTAAAGTGTAGCCTTTTATTAAGATTAGTTGTAAAATAATGAATGGTCTCACCAGTAGAAAGCTGTATAACTAAAGCAAACATATGTTATACTTGTCTAACTACTCTGCATTTTGTACATTTATCGATATCAAATGTCAGATATAAATGTATCCACTCTGGAAATAGAAATAGTGAATGCATATGCAGTATGATAGTTTATTAAATTAATAAAATGTTCACCATCTGTTAAAATTAAAGTCCTTAGAGTTATGGGATATGTCCACACAAATCTTTGTTATTTCTCAATGTTCCAAATGGAGCCTGAATGATGGCTTAAAGTTAGGAGCTTGACCTTCAAACTGATTATAGGGTATGTCAACAGATGTCAGAGTAAACGTGTTGTCAAAAGTAGATGCAATAGAACCAAAAATGTGTTGTTGGATTGGAAATCAAAGTTAACGCCAATGTTTTATTTGCTTTTTAAATATGTCTATTTGCTTCGAGATAACTTTAAACATGAATACATGAAAACCTGGGAAACTTAATTATTTCTAATCTACTTGTATACAAAGAATGTCATAAAACATTCAAATAATCAGAGTTACAGCTGAGAAACAACATACATGGTTGTCTGCAATTCAATGTAAGACCCTTGAGAGGAAATGATTCAGTCGGCTAGCCGCTGAGAAACAGCGTACATAGCTGGTCTAGAATGTGGATTGTCAGCCACGCACATAAAAGCTATCTTCATCAAAGATATCAGTTGGTCCTGAACGTCTGGTGTTGGAGGTAAAGGCCTTTGATCCAAAACATCGTTCACCAGAAGCTGCATTTCATGAGATGAAGATGGTAGCGTGGATATCAATTCACCAGGATGCAGTCCCATGATAACTTCCATAATCAACACTCTGAAGCTATAAACGTCACATTTTTCAGTAACCTTTATTGTGTAAGCAAGCTCTGCAAAAGGGGAAAAAAGATAATGTCAATTACAGAATGATGATCTGCCTTTCATGCCACGAAAGATTCCTATGAACTACATTACCTGGTGCGATATATCCATACGTTCCAGCAAGATTGGTCCAATTAGATGAGTCTGGATTTAGAAGTTTAGCCATGCCAAAATCCGAAATGTGAGCTTCGAATTTCAGGTCGAGCAAAATATTGTTGCTGGAAAGGTCCCGATGAACAATAGGTGGTGAGCAATCATGGTGCAAGTAAGACAAGGCATGAGCAACCCCTTTTATTATATTAACCCTTTTATCCCAATCCAACTCTTTTGCTGCTTGTTCATTGCCTAGATTTGCAGCCAAACTACCCTTTTCAAGGTATTTGTAAACCAAGAATGAATGTTCATTAGACCAACAAAACCCATAGAACTTCACGATATTTCGATGTCGTATGTCTATGAATGCCATTACTTCATTTTGGAATTCTTTTGCAGCTCTAACTTCATCAGAACGTTGTGGATGGACTTTCTTCACATCTACAATATCACCCGATGACAGCTCTACTCGGTATACGTTTCTGTATCCTCCCTTTCCAATGCAACACTGAGGACTAAAGTTTTTCGTTGCACTTTTGATCTCAGAATACAACAATTTTCCATCAAAGGATGATATTGCAAAGAGATTTGCATTATTCATGCTGCTCTCACTTTCTTCGTCTGCATCTTTTCTCCGTCTTTTGAAGCCGAAAAACAAAGCTAGAATGGCAAGTGAAAGGATAGCAGCTCCTAACAGAGGAAACATGATTGGGTAGAGTAACTTGCGGTGCCCTTTCCTGGAAATATTGCAAGGTTTCAACCCACTAATATTGCCACACAAGCCCTTGTTTCCTTCTAATGCTTGTATTGGAGCATTTCGAAATGCAGGAACATCAGGAATTGGACCCTGCAACTCATTATGCGCTATGTCAACATGGACCAAGCCTCGGAGCTCATCGAAATGGTGATGCTACCAGAGAGGTTATTATAAGAGAGATTCAACGTTGACAAGCTCTGCAAAGATTGAAATTGTGTTGGAATCTCCCCTGAAAGCATGTTATGACTCATATCTAAATCGGTCAATTGAGTTAACCCGCCTATCTGAGCTGGAATTCTCTGGCTGAAATTGTTACTACTCAAATTCAAGTAGTACAATTTCAACATATCCCCTGTTGTCTCAGGGATGGACTGACTCAATCTGTTTGCCGACAAATCGAGGTACTCGAGATCGGAAAAAGATCCAACTTCCCATGGTATACCACCAGAGAGATAATTTCCAGACAAAATAAGCCTCGATAAAGAAGTCAATTTTGTCAGCTCCTTTGGAATCTCCCCAACTAAATGATTTGAAGAAAGATCTAGAGATTGAAGCTGAATTGAGTCTCTAAGCTCAGGTGGTATTCTGCCAGTGATATTGTTCCCAGCAATCAGTAGGGTGCTTAAATTTTTGCACAATGCCCACTTAGGTGAAACTTCACCATAAAATTGATTGTTACTAAGGCCTATAAAGTCCAAGCTAGGATAGACTCCAAAATCTTCTGATATATTTCCAGTCAACCTGTTATTTTCAAGTCGCAATCTTTTAAGGCTGCTGCAATTTTTCAAGTCTTGGGGTATTGGACCTCTGAAATGGTTGTCATTGGCTGTGAAATATTCCAATGCTCCACCTCTGCAAACGTTTTGTGGCAGCTCTCCGGTGAATTGGTTTATATCAAGTTCCAACATCAACATATTCATGAAGTTCCCTATTTCTCGAGGTATGGGACCGGAAAGCCGGTTGTCTCGGAGGAACAAAGTTTGCAAGTTGCTCAAATTAGAAAATGAAGATGGAATAGAACCATTGAGTTGGTTTTGACTCAACTCTAGGAAAATCAATGGTTGCAAGTTTCCTAACTCTTCAGGAATGGGGCCAGAAAGTTTATTTTCATAAAGTTGGAGAATGGTCAGACTTGTCAAGTTTCCAAGTGAGTCTGGGATGGAACCAGATAGATTGTTTTTATAAAGTACTAAATCGGTCAACGATTTCATAAGCCCCAATTCAGACGGGAGCGATCCTGAAAGACTGTTGGCGGACAAGTAGAGCAATCTCAAGTTTTTCAGGAATCCAAAACTGGAAGGGATGAAACCTGTGAGTTGGTTGGTGTCAATATAAAGTTCCTGCAAGCTGCTAAAGTTTCCCATTTCCGAAGGAATGTTACCCGAAAGGGAATTATTTAACATATACAAGTAGGTCAGGTTGGCCAGATTTCCCAAAGAAGAAGGGATGGGACCATTTAGATAGTTATTTTGCAAGGCAAGCTCTTCCAGGGACTCTAGCTATCCTATTTCTTCAGGAATGGAGCCATTAAGCTGGTTTTGAACAAGATGAAGAATCTTGAGATGAATAAGCTGACCAATTTGATGTGGGATTGCACCAGACAAATCATTATATGACAAATCGATGTATGTGAGTTTAGAGAGTTGACTGGTTTGAGGCGGGATTGTGCCGAAAAGTCCATTGATGCTAAGGTCTAACTCTGTAAGATTAGGCAAAGAGGAGAAGGGAAACACATGGAAGTAACCTTGTAGACCATAGCTGGTAAGATTGATTCTGAAAACGTTGTTGGCCTTGCAATGGATTCCAAACCAACGGCACGGACTTTGTTCAGTTCCGGGAGAGAGCATCCATGAAGGCAAAACAGAACGGTTGGTGAGGGATTGAAGGCTGGCTTTCTAATTGAGGGGCGCGAGTGCTTCTGCGGCAGAATTAGACTGAGCATCGGTCGAGCGATCATGCAACGTAAGAAACAGGAGCAGGGAAGCAAACAAAGTTACTGGCTTCTTCATCATCAGAATAGTACTATTAAGGATTGATGATTGTAATTAAAGTACGTTCATCTGCAACTTGGATATATCTCGAGATTTATTGTGTTGAACCTCAGCTTGAGTCAGAGTTTCCATTATTGGTGTTTGCTTGTTTTTCAATTAATCATATTCATAGCACAGCTGAATTTCAATACCCCTGCTTTAAATATTAAAAAAAAGAAGAAGAAACAGATGGTAGTAAAAGGGGAAGACTTTGAAAACTCTCCTCACTCCGTTCTGGTCTTCCATTCCAAGTCGTCGGCAACTCGACATGAAAAAAGAGCAAGCATTTCATACAGCGTTCTGAATTCAAAAGTTAGAAATGAATGTACCCGCAATATTCCTAAAATCAAAGCCGCGTCTCCCTACAAATTACACAAGAGAACTTAACGGATGCTTGTAATTTATATTACTTTTTTCCTATTAGTTTGATAGGCATCGTTGGAATTTATTAGTAAAATTTAATTAGTTTTTATAATATAGGCTAAAGGGGTACTTTTTCTCCTGAGTTCGACCCAAAAATACAATTTCGTCCCTCGTCGAAAAGTGCACTCAATGTGGCCCTCCACTTAGGGGTGTGCAAAAAAACCGAAAAACTGAAACCGATTCCGAAACCCGAAAAAACTGAACCGAAAAATTGGTTAACCGAACCGAAATATTCGGTTTCGGTTCGGGTTTTTATTTTTTAAAAAGAAACCGGTTCGGTTACGGTTTACGGTTTTGGGAAAAACCGTGTAACCGAACCGACCGATTATATAATATATATTATTATATTATATGTTATTTTATTATTTTATATTAAAAAAATTAAATTTTATTTTATTTTCTCATTCCCCAAAAGTAAAACCATAATTTTATTTTATCGTTTAAGTGTTTAACTTGCTAGTATTAGAAAAGATAATAATATCATGTGTCGATTTTAAAAAGTATGTATTTTTTTCTAACATATTATTAAAATTTATATTTTTAATAAACAAAATAAAAAACCGTTACCCGAACCGAACCGAACCGAACCGAATTTTTCGGTTAACCGACTAAACGGTTAACCGGTTGAATGGATACGGTTTAGGGTCGAGAATTTAGTGACCTGAACTTATCGGTTAACCGAAATAATTTGCTAATGGTTAACCGAACCCGGTTTTGCACACCCCTACGGCTCCACTCTATGAAATCGATCAAATTGACCATTTGACCGACGTTAACCATTACGGTGCTGACGTGGCAATTAACGGTGATGACGTTGCAGTCCATGATGTTGACTTGGTGGTCAATGGTGCTGACGTGGCAGTCCATGCTGCTGACGTGGTGGTCAACGATGCTGACGTGGCAGTACACGTGAGATGATGACATGGCAGAAGGGGCTAAATTGATTATTTTAACCGAATTTGAGAGCATAATTGATTTTTTTCCCGAGTTTAAGGGCGTAATTAAAAGTTCAATAACTTATTTAATCTTTAAGCTAAAAAATAAAAAAGTATTAATGTTTAAATACTTATAAAATATTAAAAAATATAAAAACACCATAATGAATTAAATATAAGTAAAAACATTAAAGTTATAAATATAAAAAATTAAAAAATATTTATAAACTATTGGAGAATTTTTCGATTGTTTCTCGTTATGCTACGCGTACTAATGTTCCTTGAACATATTTTCAATTGAGACATCCTTGTATTAAAGTATTAATAAAGCCAAAATTCTCCTTCATTTCTTTACATCAAATATTAATGAACATCAATTTGATGTAAAAAACGGGAAAAAATTGAATTCTATTGTTACTCTAGTACAATGTTGATTCCACTAATTTTTTTTAACGAATAGTGATACTCAAAGTGACGAAGTCGGATTTTTTTTTCTATAAAAGTGTTTAATTTTTTAATATTTTATAAAAATTATTAAGTTTTTACATTAAATTTTATCATTTTTTAATTTATAATATATTTTAATTTTTTATATAATTTTTATTTTCAGTAACTTTTAGAATATTTTATTTATTTTTATTAACTTTATGAATTTTTATAAAATAAATTGAAGAATATTTTGATCTTCTGTGAGAGTTTTCACTTTGTTTTTTTCTAAATTATCCTCACTTAATAAAATTATTTACCTAGTTTTAATATTTTAAAATTTTAATAATTTCATAAATTCTTATTGTTGACACCGTTTTCCGTCCGGGTCGGAATAAAATGGGCCTTCAAAAGCCCATCAAACACTTGGAGTCACCATCGGTCGTTTTGGGTTGGGTACGACCGAAAAACCTGTAAGACTGGTCCGCGTCAACACCGAGATCATCGTCGGGTTCGGGAGTCGGTTACGAGTGGGGAAGGTTATAGCACCCCTACTACACCCAAAATTGGTACCTAAGGGTTTTGGTTGTCTAAAAAGAGGAGTCTAAAAAAAGGGTTAATAGCACTACTTAAAAAAATATTATGATGCTAAAAATATGAAAAATAATGTGGTATGATAAAAAAAAATCAAATGCATGGGAGAAAAGAATTACACTAACAAAATAAATTAAATCATAAAAAAAATTGAACCTAATCAAAAATTAAAATTAAATTATTAATCAAGTTCAAAATTATTCACCTAACTAGATCTAGCCCAACTAATCTAAAAGTGTGACTAAAATGAAATAAACTAAAACCTAGAGGATAAAAAAACCTAAATGCAAACTTGCTAAAAGGAAAAGGACCAAAGATGTAAATAACCCCTAAACCTAAGGCATGCGTGAGTTGCCTGCCAAAAGTTAGAAAAGTTAAAGGATGTGGGACCCTTCTCTTGTTTAAACTAAATGTTTCATTACAGAGATAACAAAAGGGAAAATAAAAAAGACCGCACCCCTTTTAATTTTATTACTTCATCTTCCTGATACAGACATCCAAATTAGATCTGGTGAATTCACTCACTCCAACACCGTCGGCCACTGTCACTCACTCCGACCGTCATCGATGGCGGCCGTTCAACTTCAAACTACACCAAAGGACTTGTCTCGATGTGCTGAACTCAGATCTGGTGACCGTTTCGTTAGATAATGCTCAGATGCTCACGAATCAAGCAAAAATCGTTTAGGTCCCTTCTTCTTCGATCTCTGACTCTGGCCGTCAGATCGTTACCGTTTTTCGATATGCAGTTTCTTTCAGCCTCCTCTACACTTTGACCGTTCGGATTCGACGGCTGATGTCTCGTTCGCCGGAAAATGGTGAGAAAGCCTTTCAACCTTATCTTTTGCTTTCAAACTAGTTTCCAAAACTGATTTGGCTGGGTTTTATTTTGCAGGCATCTCCCCCTTGGATGGAAATCATCTGCCCCCAAAGTATGCCCCCATTTGTGTCCCACTTTAAAATAGTGGGTTTAGGGTTTAGAGTTTGGGGTTTAAGGTTGGGGCTTATGGTTAGGGTGTAGGGAATTAGGGGTAGGGTGTATTTTTTTAGAGTTTAGGGTTTGAGATTTAGGATATGAAATTTAGGGTTATGGGGCAAGATTTAATTTTTAAATATTTTTAGGCATGGGGCATAGAAGGGCATGTTTAGGAGGCAGAAGATTTTTACCCCTCCCCCCTTTTCCCCTTTCAATTCATCTATTTATAAGTGCTTCACCAAAATAAAATCACAGATATTGTGGGAATGTGGATTGAGATTTTCAAGGGTGGTTGGTTTAGTTTGACTATGAGATCTTGAGAGATTTTCGGGAGGGAATCGAATTTGACTGAGAGATATTTTGGGAAGATATATTAGGTTCAATTATTTTCAATATTCAATGTAGTAAAAATTTGGTGTGTACACTTATTTTTCAACTTAAATATTAAATAAGTTATCGAACTTTTAATTAGAACCAATTATGCACCTAAACTCAGGAAAAAAATCAATTATGCCCTCGAATTCGGTTAAAATAATCAATTCAGCTCCTCTTGCCACGTCATCATCCCACGTGTACTACCACGTTAGCACTGTTGACCACCACGTCAGCACTGTTAACTGCCACGTCAGCACCGTAACGGTCAACGTCGGTGAAAGGGCCAATTTGTTCGATTTCATGGACTAGAAGGCCTAATTGAGTACACTTTTCGGTGAGGGGCGAAATTGCATTTTTGGTTCGAACTCAGGAGAAAAAGTACCCATTTAGCCTATAATATATCATCATTTGACGAAAGAAATGGATGGATAAGAATCTTCTACCGTGTCTATATAATGGATGAAAATCATCTGCCACTTTTCGATGCCTCTATTTATGCTCTCACGCTTAAAATTAAGTTTAAGGTTTAGGATTTTAGTTTAGAGTTTAGGAAATTTAAGGTATGATGTATTTTTTTAGGATATAGGGCGTAAGGTTTATGATTTAGAATTTAGACTTAGGACTTAAAATTTAATTTTATAGTATTTTTTAGTATTAGAGTATAAGTAGCAGCACCGAAAAGGGGTAGAGAATTTTTATCGTATATAATCATCATCTTTTGAGAATGGTTGGCTAAGGGCATTATATAAAAGAAGAACAATTGTTCTTTGAGGATTTCAATATTTTTATTTAGATATATTTAGAGTTGGAGTAAAAGTTTTGAGTGTGGGTGGAAAAACATAAATTTTAAAAGTTGAGTGGGTGTAAATTTATAATTAATCTAATTTTTAAAAAACTGCAAATAAACAAAGGTAAAAAAATCCATGTTTGGGGGCAAGCCATTGTCCATTTAGCTTCGTCATTGGTTATGTTCATTGTAATTAGTGACAAAATTTGAGGTTAATTTAATTTTTTTAAAATAGAGGTTTACATTAATATTTTAAAAAATTTCAAGAAATTAATTTACGTTTTTAAAAATGTCTAATTAAAATTTTTAAAGACTGGGAATTTTTAGAAACACGAGAGATTTAATTTAAATTATTCAACAATCTTGAAATTATATAAAATTTTGTGAGGTGAAATTAAAGTTATTTAAATTAAAAAAATAGATATTATATTTTTTTTTCAAAATTAGAGAGCATGGCCTCCACAAGTCCTAGGTGTATTCCTCCCTTTTATTGTAATGTTGATATTAGGGGTGAGCATTCGATCGGATCGAGTTGAATCAAAAAATTGAGTTATTCAAGTTGACGCGTCATATTTTACATCTCAAACTTTATTTGAATTTTTTTTAATTCGAGTCGAGTTTATGAAATTCGAGTCGATTCGAGTTTTCGAATTCCTATACAAATTTAATTGTAATTATTTATCATGTTATAGTATAGTTTGATTCCAATTTAAACGACTTTCTCTAATCATATAAGATATGCATGTATATTACATCGTATTTCTTCATATTTTTTTATATTGATATATATATATATATATATATTAGGAAAAATTGAGGGATTCGAATCAAACTTAAAAATTAACCCACTAATTACTAAAAATTTCGAGCTATTCAAATTTTCATTTTACAACTCAAACTTTATTTGAAATTTTTTCGAGTCGAGTTTATGTAATTTCGAGTCGAGTTAGAACGAGTTGAATTTTTTTACTTCAAATTAAATCGAAAATTTCAATTTTTTCGAGTCGAGTTTTACTCACCTCTAGTCGGTATGAATGCACAATGTGTCAATAATAGTGTACAAACGGTCTTTTAAAATTTCTGTATATTTTATATATTATCTTGTTTTGTTGATTGCACGTCTATTATACTGCCATTTAAAGAAAGATTAGGACATTTTTTTACAAAAATATTATAAATAATGTAATTGTTGGTTAAAAGTAATGAAAATATTTTAGTTTTTATATATACACATATATGTTAGGGATGAGTGTAAATTAATTGTTGAAATTAAACAGTTCTCTTTTTCCTTTTAACAATCTCTAGATTTTTAATTTTTAATCAAAATCATTTATTTACACTCATCAAATAATCATTTTTAAACAGCACTCATCAAATAATCATAAATTCTATCAATTTAAAAAAATTACATGATGTGAGAGTTTTGTATCTCTTTATTTTAATGATTACGTATTCATATTTTTTTTTGCTCGGCTACTTATTCATATTTTAGTTTGTATGCAAGTAAAATAGTTGTTAATTTTTTTAATAGAAAATAGTTGTTAATTAAAAACACAAACAAAAATACATTACATTTCGTACATAAAAGTTAATTAAAAGCTTGTAAACAAAAATATAACTTAAATATAAGTGATTAAAAAATATTACTTACAGTAGGATTTGAACAGGACTATAGAAAATTACATTGTTTAAACAGCAAGACACATGTAATATTCGATTTAAAATGTAAATTTAGTTCGGAGATTAAAAAGGAATTGAATTTGGAATCAATAGGTAAATAAAATGAACTTTAACCGACTGACTACACTTAATGTGCTTTTTTTAATCTACATGCAACATTTAAATGTTATATTTTATAGTATTACGAATAGTTCTTAGTCAGTTTAGGGAAGATAATAGAGGAAAGAGAGACGGCACTCTCTGGTTATTTTATTGATTCAAAGACTCGTAATATCTCAATTGAGACCAAGTCATTTATATACAAAAATGATTTGAATGGGGTGAGTCAGCTTACATAACAGAATTCTTTAACAGACTCCTAACCATATTGCTGACTCACCCTAACTACCTCAACTTATAACAGATCCTATCAGCTATACATATAACATTCACCCTACTTTCCTGAATCCTAAAAAAAAAATCTTCTGATTACCACCAAACCATTGTAAGCAGCAGGAGCAAGACTTACCAATAACCTGCAGAAAACCAACAAAATAGAAAAGAAAGAACAAGACAACAAACAAAAGAAAGAATACCTCAGGAAAGCAAAGACACATCAGTCACTGGGACTATTCCAAGCTTCGACCGAAAACGAGAGAAAAGAGGAGCAGAGAGAGGCTTAGTCATTATATCAGCAAGTTGCTCACATGCAGGAACCTCATTCACAAGCAACTGACCAGCCGCAACCTTCTCCCGAACAAAATACAAATCAAGTTCAACATGTTTGAACTTAGAATGCATGACAGGATTAGCAGAAACAGCAACCGCACTAGAGTTGTCACACCACAATACAGGTGTATCCAGTAGATGAACGTGCAACTCACCAAGAAGAGATTGAAGCCATAAGACCTCTGTAGTGGCACAAGCAACGGCACGATATTCTGCTTCGGCCGTGGAACGAGATACAACAGGCTGCTTTTTAGAACCCCAAGACACAGGATTGCCGCCAAAAAATAAACAAAAACCAGTGGTGGAACGACGATCATCCACATCAGACCCCCAATTCGCATCAGCAAACGCAGTGATATTCATTCGAGAACAAGCAGTAAACTTCAACCCATAATCAATAGTACCTTGTAGATACCTCAAGATTCTCTTGACTGCCTGAAGGTGAGTATCTAATGGTACTTGCATAAACTGACATACACGATTGACCGCAAAGGCAATCTCGGGTCTCGTTATCACTATATACTGTAAAGCTCCGACAATACTTCTGTAATCAGAAGCTTCAACTATAGGACTACCATGATTAGCAGATAAATGCAGATTTGTAACCATAGGAGTAGGCAACTCTTTTGCATTTTCAAGACCAGCTTTAAGTAACAATTCACGCACATATTTCTTCTGACTTAAAACAATTCCATCAGACCCATACTGAACCTCAATACCTAAAAAATAATGCAGTAATCCCAGATCCTTTAACGAGAAAGTCTTATTTAGATCATCTATCACAGTCTGAACTTCAGCATCATCACTTCCGGTAATTATAATATCATCTACATATACTAAGAGATAAAGAATTATGTGATCTATCTTTCGAACAAACAAAGACGAGTCAGATTTGGAGACACAGAAACCCACAGACACCAAATAACCACGTAATTTTTCAAACCAGGCTCTCGGAGCCTGTTTCAAACCATATATAGCCTTGTTAAGTTTGCAAACATACCTGCGTTTGTCACCTTGCTCGTATCCAGGAGGTTGCGTCATGTAGACCTCTTCGACTAAATCACCATTGAGGAAAGCGTTGTTGATGTCGACTTGGCGCAACTTCCAGTGATTAGCAACAGCAAGAGAAAGAATCACACGAACCGTAATTGGTTTGACCACGGGACTAAAAGTCTCATGGAAATCACAACCCGGCTGTTGAAGATACCCCTTTGCCACTAACCGCGCCTTATAACGAGAGACAGACCCATCGGCGTTGCGTTTGATTTTGAAAATCCACTTGCAAGTAACGGCGCGGCGATCCGGAGGAAGTTCGACGATAGACCACGTGTTATTTTGAACTAAAGCATCAAACTCTGCTTGGGCGGCTGACCGCCACTGAGGACTTTGCAAAGCAACGTGAATATTCTGAGGCTCAACATCATCAGAAGAAGAAGCAACAACGGTGTAAACTTTGGGCTTTCGAATCCCCGATTTCCCTCTGGTGACCATGGGATGAAGATTAATAACCGGTGGCGACGACGGAGGAACAAGCTCAGCGGGCACCGGTGAAGACGACGACGGAGGAACAAGCTCAGCGGGCACCGGTGAAGGCGACGACGGAGGCACAAGCTCAGCGGGCACCGGTGAAGAAGACGTAAGAGACGCATCATCGGAGACAGACTGAGATTCCAAAGGGTCGACAAGGGAAGAAACCCTAGGCACAACCCCTGATTGTGAACCAACAGAAACAAAGGGTTCTGTGTTGGATAGAGGAGATACAGGCCGAGGAACTGGGCTAAACCCAGAGCAACCCAGACCATCGGGCACCCCAACTTGAGAATCCAATGAAGTAGCACCCTGAGTTGGACCAGGATCAGGAGCTAGTGTTGGGCTTGAAGACGTGCGTGGATGGATATGCAATCCAGGCGAAACACCGGATCTGGGTTCAACAGGCATATGAACCGGACCACCCATTGGGGCGTTATGCGTGAGCCCATTCGCCGAGTCAGCAGACGGTGATCCAACAGCTGGGCCAGCATCAACAGGAGAACTAGTTAGGCCAGTGTTAATAGGAGAACTTGTTGAGCCCGAAACACCCTTAGGAGAAACAACAAATAATGGAAAGTTTTCAGAAATCCCAGGAGAAAAATCAGTGGAACCATTTGAAGTATGGTTAAGGCGAGGAAACACACTTTCGTCAAATACGACATGACGAGACAAAATAATCTTCCCATCATCACTTAAACATTTGTATCCTTTATGTTGTGAACTATACCCCAAGAAGACACATTGTTTAGTATGAAAATCCAACTTATGACGGTTGAAAGGCCGAGTTAACGGAAAACATGCACACCCAAACGACCTAAAAAATTCATAATCAGGTTTTGTGCCATGAACAACTTCAAACGGGGATTTACCATTCAAAACCAATGTAGGAAGTCGATTAATTAAGAAAACCGAAGTCACAAAAGCATGGCTCCAATATTCAAGACCCAAACCGGCTTGGGCTAACAAAACCAAACCCATTTCGACTATATGTCGGTGTTTACGTTCTGCTTTGCCGTTTTGCTCAGACGTACTCGGACAAGTGACCCGATGTTGTACACCATTTTCACTCAACCAATCAGACATAACTTTATATTCAGACCCACCATCCGTTTGCAAGGACCGAATTTTGCAATTGAATTGCACTTCAACTAACTTGAAAAAATTCTTAAAACATTGAGCAACATCAGATTTTCTTTTTACCAAATAGAGCCAAGTAAGCCTACTGTGAACATCAATAAAAGAAACGTAGTACAAAAAACCATTTGATTCAATGTGGGCTGGACCCCAGACATCCGATACAACCAACTGAAACATATAAGAGTACTCTGTTGTAGACAATTGAAAAGGAAGCTTGTGAGCTTTTCCCTTCAAACACGGCACACAAACACTCGACATAGTATTATTACACACTTCAATACTACAAGAGGCTAACGCACTCTTAAGAACAGCTAAGGAGGGGTGACCAAGCCGACGGTGCCACAGCTCCAAAGGCAGTTTGGACTTGGTAGCAACACACGCCATAGCTGCACCTTTATTTGCAGAAAAGGAAGAAGAAACAGGCCTAGCAACTGAACGAAGCTCGTACAACCCCTCAGGAGTGAGCCTCCCCTCCAACAGAAGTGTTTTGGTCCGAACATCCTTCACAAAACAAGCATGAGGATGAAACTCAAAATAGACAGAGTTATCCCGAGCAAACTGAGAAACTGACAATAAATTCTTTTGAATTGTAGGAACACATAAAAGATTACACAAACTCAAGTTCCTGTCATCAGTTGAAATCACTCCAAAGCCCATATGAGAAATACCAACAGCACTCTCATTACCCATAAGAAGAGAACCCTTACCTGAATACACTGCATCTGTTTGCATATTGGATCTATCATTTGTAATGTGATGGGTGGCTCCAGAGTCTGGATACCACACCACTTCACGAGGACTAGAAGCATTCACAGTAGGATACAACAGTGAGCCTGGAGGAGAGGAGACAGAAGAAGGAGAAATCTGAGAAACCAGAGCAGTATGAGGAGAAAACACTGAACCAGGATGATGAGAAGAAGGACCAACACTCGGAGGAGCAGTGGGAAACGTTGCTGCATAAGGAGCTGCATAAGGAGTAGGAAAACCAGGGGAGGCAACCGGAGAGAAACTATGAGTGTACACTTGCGCAGGGGAATGAGTATAAGCATGATTAAACGAATCAGGCCTAGGACTAGGAGAAAAATTACCACCCCTGCCAGAATTATACTCAAACGAACCTTGATAATTCCTATCAAACCGATAATAACATTTCTGCACCAAGTGGCCAAATTTACCACACAATTGACATTGGGGACGATTGGACCCATAGCCATACCTTCCACGACCTCGTCCTCGAAACGAAGAATTGCCACGTTGACCCCTAAAAAAGGTCTGAGAAGAATTTTGAAACTGATCCTGGGATTGGAAATTATCATCAGAGAACTCTTCTTTATCCTTAGAGACATCAGACAAGACTGGCTTAGAAGGAGCACGTGTAGCAATATTTGCTTGAAGAGAAAAACTGTCTGCTAGGAACTCTTTTTGACGAGCCTCACACTCAAAAAGCATCTCAGATAATCCTTCAAGAGTCAGCGTTACGCGAGAGGCCACGGCAATCACAGATTCAAATTCAGCCGTTAACCCCGCAAGGATAACACTCACCTGTTCTTGTTCAGTAACTGAGCTCCCAGAGGCATTTAGCGTATCACATATAAGCTTGACCTTAGCCAAGTAATCACTTACAGAGAGACCTCTCCTTTGAGAATGTAAACTATGACGCAAGGACGAGATTTTAGACGCAGACTTAGCAGCATAACGTCTAGACAACGCGTTCCAAATAGACAAGGCAGTAGTAAGACCTGTGAGATGCGGCAGAACATCTGGACTCATGGTCGAAAGAAGCCATGAAGCCAGTAGCCTATCTTGCTTCAAATAGGCAACATAAATTGGATTTACAGCAAGTTGCCCAGTAGCATCAGTTATCACCTTCTCAGGAATCTTATGATCAACCAGAAACGACATCAAATCATACCCTTCAATTATCAACAAGACTTGATGTTTCCACAAAACATAACTGTTTTCGGTTAACTTGACTGTATCAAGTTTAGGCAACTGCTGAACATTATACTCAGTGGAAGACACAGTTAGAGAGGAGGGAATCGAATCAGAACTTTGCGAACCAGTAGCTGAATCAGATTCAATAGCCATAGACAATAAAACTTGACAATAAACGAAAGAAACTATCAGAGACAAAACCTCAAACAAGTAGAGGGCACGAAAACTAGACCTGTCTCCCAACAGAGGCAAATCATCAAACAGATACCGTGCAGATCCTTATAGCACACGAACAACAAAAGAATAGAAGAGACATCACACAAGCGTTATATCAACACAATCAACACCATAACCAGAAGATAAACAATCATCAACCAACCATTACAACAGATCCTATCAATTCCTTCACGAACCAGATCAACGAGAATCAAGAAACGGAAATGCGAAAACATGAGAAAACTACGATGTCTAGAAGAACAGATCAAAACATTCTAACAGACACAGCCTCTGATCTAAGAATTATCCACAAATCATTCATCTGCTCTCAATCAATCAACACGAACAGATATCCTGACGATTTAACTAACAATTCTTGACAGAGATCAGAAGAAGCTGAAGTGAAAATTAGATTGGATGAGTACATAAATCTTACCTCACACGATCACAGGAAATCGTGAAAAGAGATCGATTATTGAGTCATCAATCTAACGCACAATCGTAGCTTTCAACATGCAACCACAACACCAGAAACGAGAAGCAATCACAGCGGAACATCACCAGGAACTAGCGACTGATACCATATTACGAATAGTTCTTAGTCAGTTTAGGGAAGATAATAGAGGAAAGAGAGACGGCACTCTCTGGTTATTTTATTGATTCAAAGACTCGTAATATCTCAATTGAGACCAAGTCACTTATATACAAAAATGATTTGAATGGGGTGAGTCAGCTTACATAACAGAATTCTTTAACAGACTCCTAACCATATTGCTGACTCACCCTAACTACCTCAACTTATAACAGATCCTATCAGCTATACATATAACATATAGAGCAAACACATTAGTCAGTTGGTCAAGTTATTCATTTTTATTCTCTCATTTTTATTAAGTTATGGGTCTATACTCTTTCAACAACAACAACAATATATATATATATATATATATATATATATATGTGTGTGTGTGTGTGTGTGTGTGAATTCTAGACTCATTAGGAACATTTTTTTCGTTCCCCTTGTAGTTTTAGATATAATTTGTCAAAAAATGTTATTTTTCATTAAAAAAAATCGTTTAAGATATTATTGTTGATAAATAATTTCTAATAACGATATTTGCATAAAAATCGGCTTAAAATATAGAAATTGTATGTTAAATTACTCAAAATTGCGGTATTAAATTATAAAGTTTTTAAAGGACATAATTCTGAGAAGTTAATCCTTTTAATTTCAGCTGGTGGTAAGAGTCCTAAGTCCTAACAAAGCAATATTTATTTGGCTTTTGAGTGCTACTTCGGAATCATTCTAATTCATACGTTCTCCAGTTGGGTGCTTCAAAGACTGGAGAAATGATTTGGTGGCTCTGAAGGGTTTACCATTTCCAACATCCCTTTTCAACATTTATGCTTTACTTTCAACTTTCAACTCAACTCTAATTTCGTTTCTAACAAAAATATAAGTATTTTTTCCCTGCTAATATTTTCTTCTTTTACTATAAATCTCATTTATCAATTTACATTTATTTATCTGTCTATGAGATTTCCTCCTATGATTTAAAATTGATGTAACTTTGTCTACATTAAATTTGTGGTCATTAATATTATTTTAAACCTTAAATTTGATTTTTTAGAACCAATCAATACAGAAATGTGATACTATTTGAGTTTTTAAATGACTATTTAGTTGATTGTGATTTTTTATTATTGCTTTAAAGGTTAAATTTGCCCTCAACGAAAAATTAAAAAAATCAATTAATTTCTTATGAAAATTTTGCATTCAATTTAACTCTTATAATTCAAATTACACCCAATTTGGCCCCTCCGTTAGTTTGACCGTATTGTCCGTCAATGCCCTCTAACGGTCAAACCACGTCATAAAAATTGATTTTTTTTAAAAATTCTAAAAAAAATCTTAAAAAATCTACAAAATTATAATTTTTTTTATAAAAAGTCATAAAAATTGTAAAAATTAAAAATATAAAAGTATTAAATTAAATTAATTTTTATTATTTTCCTTTATTTTTTATAAAAAACATAAAATAATATTTTTTTCTAAAAAACTCCAAAGTTTCATTTCTTAAAAAAATCCTTATAAATCCCTAAATCAAGCATTAGCACCGATTCAATCACTGACCATTTCCCTCGTAGGAAAATTTCCGTTCTCCCTCAATATTTCTTCTCACCAGCACCAATTCATTTTTATGAGTTTATACATAATCTTAGTTTTTTACACATTTAAATATTTTTAGATTTTTCTTGAATTTTAAATATTTTTTTGTATTTTTAATTTTTTTGTATTTCTTTAGATTTTTTAATATTTTTTTAATTTTAAATATATTATTTTATAATTTTAAATATTTTTTAAAATTTGTAAATGATTATTTATAGTTTTGATGACGTGGCACGTCCAGAGTGTGCCACGTGTCACCATCATAATAACTACTTTTGAGTTCACGGTCAACTTAACGGAAGGGCTACATTGATTGTAATTTGAATTTTGAGAGCCTGATTGATTGTAATTTAAATTTTGAGGGCTCAATCGAGTGCAAACTTTTCATGGGGACTTAATTGGTTTTTAAATTTTTTGTTGAGGGCCAATTTTAACTTTAAGCCTTTATTATTTTGTGTGAATTAATAAATAAAAATTTTAGTTTTATTGCAGAGAAATTCAAACCGGTATCATCTTGGTGTATTAGTTACATTTGAGAAATCAAAATTTTAAATTCAAAATAAAATTAATAAATACTACTTTAGTGCAAATTTTTATCTCAACAAACTATAAGAATGAATCATAAAAAATATTGTTACTCTAAAGCAAGCTTGATTTCCTCAAACCATGTTCAATGAATAACGATAGCACATGTCAACAAGAGATAGTTGCATACTTTTTTGATAAAAATATTCAATTTTAATACTTTACTATTGTGAATAAAATAAAGAAGAACAAGAATAAGAACAAGAAGAACAAAGAGATGAAAGAAAGATGGAGATTTGTATTATTCTCAAAATATAGACTTGTATACAATGCCTTCAATGAATCATCTATTTATAGGCATAAGAAGTACATAATACATTAAACTCTAATTCATAGAGATAATATTCCTAATAATAAATAAATCAAACTCCTTTGATAAAGTTCTAATCATGATAGACATCCACATAGATAAATATTCATAACACTCCCCCTTGGATGTCTATGAAGATAATGTGCCCCGTTAAAACCTTACTAAGATAAAAACCCAGTGGGAAAAAAATTCTTTAGTGAAGGAAAAAGAGTACACACATCTTTGATACGCATAACATGTTGCCTCATTAAAAACCTTACCAGGAAAACTCATTGGGACAAAACCTCGGTTAAGGGAAAAAGAGTGCAACGCGTATTTACTCCCCCTCATGCAAACATCACAGAAGATCTTTGAATCTTCATAATTTAATCTTGAATATCATTTTTCTAAAGATCGTAAGGGATGAAACTTTGGAGTAATATGTTTCATGATGTATCCACTTTCAAACCGAGATATACATCTTGCGTTATCTTCACACAAGATAGCTTTTATCATATCTTGTAAAAGTAAATCCACATATCTTTTGGATATGTTGGGTCAATAGTCTTAGCCAAACACATTTTTTGCCTTGCCTCATGCATAACAATTATTTCTACGACATTTGAGGAGACATCAACGAATGTTTGAAGATCTAAATGTAATGATCTTTGTATATTCATAGATATTTCTTGACCAACTAATATATAGTGCTTCAAGACCAAGAAAAGATATAATTATCTTTATTCACATCCAACAATCTTACAACTATTGGGATACTCAATAGATATGCTCTATTCATATTGAATCTTCTTTAAGATTCTTTCAGCTAGACAAAAGAAATATATAAAAAATGCTCGATCTTCAGGTCGAGATAAACTTGATGTCAAGATTCAAGTACTTGTATTGAAAGTACTTCACGAGTTTCCAATTTGAAGCTCTTTAGGAGTTCTAAAATTATCATAATGGATCTTGATCCAAACTCCTTTATAAAATACATAAGAAAATCTGATCATTCTTATAGTATTTTCTCAATTAGTATTCACTAAGGCGATTATACCAAATGCGCCAAAATATTCATGAGACATGTCTAAATAAATTTCCTCAGAAATTTTCAAATGCTTATAGCATTTTAGATCATTCAAGGATAAATATGGATCCACAAATAATTAGACGCATGTAAAATTTTCAAAACTGCCAAAGTAATTGCATCCACCATGAAGTAATTAAAACTTTTCATAAATCATAGTTCAAGTCGTATTTACGACTACTTATTTGTGCCTCACTTGCATTACACCTTTAGGTGTTTGGACTGCTGGTCCAAATACTTCTATTTTAGAAGTTCAAAGCGTCTTTCAACATTGGCCAATTCAATATCTATACTTCTGGATAGATTTTATACAAGATCCTCGATTTCTTTCTTTACTTCTATAGAAGTATTTTATGTAAAATTGTTTGTAAAATCGTCGTCGACAACTTTCCAATTTTCTGGTTCCATTCTCGTAATGACATAACTCATCGAGATCTCTTCAAGATTTCAATCTTTATTTCAGGTACCTGAAACTCTTATAGAGTTTTATTATTTGTTATGTCTTGGGTCTCTTCAGGAGCACCCGCCTCCAATATATGACCATCTCATATTACTTTCTATTTACGAGAATTTTGATCATTGGAACCATTTCAACTATCATGCTTCAGGCATGATTTACATTCTCTCGCTCTAACATGTAATTTAAACTTAGAGCATTTCAGCTGGTATATGAGACTTAATTACTCTCATTGGGTCAGTAAATATGTCTGGCAGTTGACATGTAATAACATGAATTATCTTATGAACTTCTAGTTCATATACGAGGATCTAGATAATGATAATTTATTTTCCTCTATCCAGCTGATTATTATCTCCCATGATGTTGAGAAAAATCATGTCATAAATGATTCTCCAATTAATGTTTAAGAATTTAAACATAAAAGGAGACTCGTACTCAATATATATTCTCAACCCTTTTTATTTACCCATTTTGTGCGTTGTGGTGGAGCAATTCATATCGCACATTCAAAAATCATAAAATGGGAAATGTATGATTTCTGACCAAAAACCAATCATAACGGGGAGTTTATTATAACTCGTTGGCTTGATGCGTATAAGTGTTGCTATATGGAAACACCATATAAATAATAACTCTTTTGTTCTCATAGTTTAGCTATTAAATAGGAGGCATCCAATTGAAATTTTGCTAAACTATATTTTTCATAATCAATAGGCTTTGTAACAACTGATATAGCCTAAAACATAAACCCACTAGCTTTTCAAGACGAATAGTCTAACTGCATAATCTGAATCCTTTTAAAATCAATCTCACAAACTTCTGGTTGTAAGTCGATAAAACAATGTAGATGCATCTACTAAAATCATATAAAACTTTCCACATTTGTGGATATATGGGCCCATATTTCGTTCAGATATGCAAGACATACAATCTTAACTTCAGTACAAGAACTTTAAGTTCTAATTCTTTTGGTAAGTGGGATCATCTATATTCTTTGAGAACAAACAACACAAGAACTTCATGTTCTTTTAGTAAGTGGAATTTAATCAATTCCTTTAATCAACACAAGAACTTCACGTTCTTTAATAAGTGGAATTTAATCCATTCCTTTGAGAATAAGCACCACAAGAACTACAGGTTCTTTTAATACATGTGCATGTAAATCTCAATAATTTCTGCACCATTATTGATCAGGATGGTCTAACCGATTATGCCAACTATATATATGTGTATATATCTCTGAATTTGTAAACTTCTTGTTTACCATAACATGTAATTCAATCTTACTCGTACATGTCTAGTACGACCATAAAAATTGTTCCTTTAAATAGGAATATATTTAGCTCTTTCGGAGCTTTCAATTGAAATTATCTTTTGGTAGCAATATATAGCTCTTCTAGAGCTTTCAACTGACTTTTTGGCTACCAAAACTTATATCCATATTGACTTATTTCAAATGCCAATTAATAACATATGTTATCTATAATTCCCAAAGGGATAGTTTGCGAACTCATATTGCTCTCTTTATGACTTTGACGAGTATAACGCACTGTGAATATGGAATAAAGTTCCATTTGACAATAACATATTTGCTCAACCAGAGCCTTTTGTGATATTAGTACTTCCGGATATAGTACTCACATTATTCCCTTGCATTTTAATCGAGAAATGCATAATTATGCACCTTTCAAAATGTGCTTTGTTTCATTTACTTCAGGTAATAAAAATATGTACTTTGTATCATTCACTTCGAGGAATGAAAAATATAAAATATAGCACATCATATCAAGTCGATTATCTATCAGAGATAAACTTTCAAGTGTTCTTCCGAAGTATTGATATTTTAGTACTTTGAGAAATACTACTCATATTTCCCCTTGCATTTAAATGGGAAAAATATTTCTTATGCTTAAGTACAATATAAGTACTTGCATTATCTGCTAGGCATAAATAGCCACAATTCATTGTATATTTTATTCCGGAAGTAATCATATTCTTCAAATAATAAATTAACATAAAACGTAAATAAATAATATGTGAAATAAATAAACATAAAGCAAACTAACATAGATAAATAATAAATAAAACGAATTAACATAAAAAAAACTAATTATTCCTGTTAGAGGTTATAAGGGAAATAAAATAAATGGTAAATTATTCCCTTCAAGGGTTATGAGAAAATTAACAATATCCAATTGAGTTGGACCAATAACGCCATAATTATTTTCGCCATAAACAAATTTTGGTTATATTTTATTTCATTTATCATTCATGATTATGGATAAAGTCCATAATACTTTGGCGTTTGACAAGTACAAAACCAATGGTTTATAACATCACATTGGTAAAATGATTTCACTTCCTTAGAATGATCTTTATCACTCTTGTCATCCTTATAACTTCGCTACCAGCGGGTAGAAGTATTCTTAAAACGACTATATTTTTCATGTGTATATTCATAGCCTCGACCACGACCACAACTTTTAATGTGATTTTTTTATTCCTTCTATAATATAATCTCACATTCACTTCAGGGAATGGAGTAGAGCCAGTGGGCCTTTAAAACCTTTTTCACATATCCTTATCACAGAGAACAAAGATTTAATCCTCGTACGCGGCATTGTTAAACCTGTCCACAAGGTCCTTTAAAAACCTCCTTTGAGACCAGTAGCCTCGCAGAACGGGATGTCCAGCCAATTATACTTGAATTATATCGAAATTATGTCTCTAATTGAATAATGATTTACCATGTTTGCATTCACTTCAGGGAATGAAACAGATCCAATAATCGCATGGAATAAACATCATGCTTGCATTCACTTCAGGGAATGCCCCATCATTGATAATTACATGGAATAAACATCACGCTTGCATTCACTTCAGGGAATGCCCCATCATTGATAATCGCATGGAATAAACATCATGCTTTGCATTCACTTCAAGGAATGCCTCCCATAAAAAAATTTTGGATCAAGAAGAATTTTCGTAACTTGAAATTGGGAGAAGTCTATGGTCAAGTTTTTCAACGAAAAAGAAATATTGCTTTCGAGCAAATATAGACTTTATAATAATCTTCTTGTAAATTCAAAATCATCATGATTTATCGCACTTTAAAATAATAATATAAAGAATAAAAATAAAACCAAAATTTACCGATATTGATTTTTCTCTCGTGGACAATGAAGACATAGCATATGACCGAGATAGCTTCTCATAGTCCCTTTATATCACATCTCTTTCCAAGCTATTTAAGCATATCATGTAAAACTCAAAACACGGTTAAAAATATTAACTTTTACCAAATAAAATGACATAAATAATAATATGAAAAATATCAAATATAATCATATAAGTACAAATATGAATAAGCATACCGCTAATTAACCCTTTTAGAAACAAGAGAAAACACACGTAATTTACACCAAACGCAACCTCTTCGTCTCTGTCGATTCGTCTTTTGGTTTGTGAGAAGCCACAAATTTATCTCTTTCCAATGTTCGAATAAAATCAAACATACTTCCAAAATTTTCAAAGATTAAAACAAAGTTAAAATATAAAGAGAAAGACAATCGATAACTAAAAAAAAAATAAGGAGAAAAAAAAACTTATCTTTGGTTTATTCTATAATCGAATTCTTCTCGGTAACTTCTTTTGAATTATAACGATGAAGACCTCAGTTGATTAGAGTCTCGTGCTGATAACGTGTTGTGAATAAAATAAAGAAGAACAAGAATAAGAACAAGAAGAACAAAGAGATGAGAGAAAGAGGGAGATTTGTATTATTCTCAAAATATAGACTTGTATACAATGCCTTCAATGAATCATCTATTTATAGGCATAAGAAGTACATAATACATTAAACTCTAATTCATAGAGATAATATTCCTAATAATAAATAAATCAAACTCCTTTGATAAAGTTCTAATCATGATAGACATCCACATAGATAAATATTCATAACATTTACAAATATTTTTGAATTTTAATTTTTTCAATAATTAACAATTTATCACCTTTTCTTTTTAAATGATAAAAGGGTTTATTGTCACATGCCTCATTAAAAAACCTTTCTAAGTCTAAATGGTGGAAAAAGAGTACGCATGACAATAATTAATTTTTTTTTGAATAAGGGCGCTAGTTTCATTAAATGATAAAATACTCAAAATTACAATAAGAGTTTACAACTATCGTCGTAAACTAAATCTATAATTTAGTCATTTTCCTGAAATTAGCTATTTTAGATCATATAAGGACCATACATGAAAAAAGTTAAAAACTCATCCAAAAGTCTTGAACGAAAAATAGATATGAACAAATCTGACTGCATCGGCAAACGAACCACAAAAGGAGATTAAGCTATTGAAAGACCACCGAGAACTGCAAATCAGAGCCGAGCGTCGTGAGAAACTATCCACGAGCGCAAACCGCGTATCCAAATTCAGTCCGAGGGTCCAGAGCAGGGAAGATTAGCAGGATTACAAATAAGCGCCATCTTGATCAGTCGTGGCGTCGTCAAATCCAACCCTGAGAAAAAACATAATATAAAAGAACGACCAAACGACCGAGAAAAAAGAAAAAAATATGTCAAATGAAATAAATAAATGTGCCACAAAGGCGAAAGAAAACGTGCAACAAAGACAGAATTATTTTTATTAAAAATTAAAAAAAAATAAAAAAATTCAAAGGTCGACAATCAACATCAAACCAGTACCGCCTCCCGCTAAGTAAAATGAAACGCAAGAACGGCGGTAAATGTAATGGTTTGGGAGAAAACTAGGTTTTACAATTATTAAAGTTCAAAATACAAGGAATTTTTTTTATCATTCCATAAGTTACTATAGTTTTTAATTTTTAAATTTCTATTTAGGTTTTAGAAATTTTCATGTTTTTTATTTATAGTACTTTTTAATATAAATTTTTTGGATATTTTAATAATTTTAATTTTTTTATATTTTCAACATTTAAAATTTTAATTTCTTTAATTCTTAACTTTTTATTGAATATTTAAAGAATATCATTTAAGCCATCAAACTTTCTAAAGAATCAATTAACTCTCAAACTTCATAAAAAATCAAAATTGCCTTTATGTCACATCATCATTCATATATGAATTATCACTAGACTTGACAAACTCGACCCGAGAACTTAACCGATTTACTCGAACCGAAGCCCAAAATCGATTCGAACACGTTGACAAGACTTTGATCCAAAACTCGAAATAAATTGAATCGAACCAAAATCAAACCGAATTTCAGTTGAACCAAAAATGGACTCGAACTGATTTTTAACCGAACCGAAAGTAACCTGAACCGAAGGCAACCCGAAATAAAAAAAATATATATTAAAATAAATAAATAAAGATGAGATGTGAATTGTCTCACAACTCATCAAAAAGTCAAATATACATGTTATATAAAATCATATATAGGGTGAAAAAACCTAACTCGACCTAAAAACCCGACTAAAATCGATCGATCCCCTATTGACCCGATCCGAAATCAACCGAACTGAAAATTAACTGACACGTCGTCATGACCCGATTTTGGACCGAAATCACTATAAACCCGAATGAAACCGAACCAGATCCGAACCGATCCAAATTTAAACCAAATATAATCAGACCCAAAATAACCCTAATCAAAACCAAACTGAATAGTCCGTTTACCACCTTTAAATTTATCACGTCAATATAATGGATTATCACATCATCGTTATTAGCAGTTATGACAATACAATATCTGGTCAGAGATCAAAATTGTTGCAATTCACTATTTAAAAGTTCAAAATGAGCATTTTTCATGGACTAGATTGATTATTCGAACCAAATTTAAAGATGAAAGTTACCGTGAAAGCCAATAATTTTTTTATGCCTATGACATGACCTGTGACCGCATGGTCCGCATAATCCCATGTGTCACATTCATTCGTATAAAAAATTTCTAGCAACTCTTAGTAGGAAAGGAAAGGTATAGGAGTAGATTGGATTATTATTATTATTTTTTATCATTCCAATTGCGTAGTAATCTTATTTAAAATTAAGTTAATGGGAGGGGGGAGGTATTGGTATTTCACGTGGGCAAGTCCAACTACTAGTTTCGTTTCGGCTTTGGTTGGTGTAAATCATGTGATTCATGTCATCCGCCTTGTATGGTTGTTGGAGACCTCTCAAACCAGTACCACCATTCGTTTGACGTAGCTCAGATGTCATACAAGCCATGAGGGTGAGGCTTTGCTTCCATAGGTTTTTTAACTCAATATACATGGACGGAACAAATTTTAAAATTTATCGTCTTTTAGCCGCACCCTAAGCCTACCACACTTAGACTCGCCCCCCAAAAAAATGTTCTTTTATAGGATTAAATGTAAAAATTCTTTGAAAAAAAAACAAAAACCGTTGACAGAAGACGGGTAGGCATGTGAGATTCAGATTTTCTTCTAAGAAGTCAATTCGAAAGAAGATTCAGTTCTTAGCTCCAACAACCTTATAAAGTAGTGATCTCATCTCGGGTTGCCGACCCGTTACACTATATATAGCCCAAGTCTAAACAACCAAGCCCAAATAAATTCAACAAACTAACTGGCTGAAACAGCAGCCCCAAGAGATTAACAACTCCTCAACAAACTAGTTCAGATTAACTTCTTATAACATTCTCTTTGTCAGACAAGGTAGTAGGTACAGGTTCCTGCTCCGACATCCAGAAAGAGCAGCAGAGATGGCTGTCGGAGGTTTCAGCGGCGTCGACGGACCTGTCGGCAGCTTCAGTGGCAAGATCACACTTTCGGTGGTGATCACCTGCATCGTTGCGGCTTCAAGCGGCCTCATATTTGGCTATGATATAGGAATTTCCGGTATGGCTTTTCTTCAAACCCTTAATAATGAAACACTGTTTCCAGTCGAAATAAAGATTTCCATTTCCATGACTGCGAAACAGACTGCTCTAATTGTTTTCTGTTGCATCCATGGATTCATTCACATGTTTTTTCAGCTTGTTGTGTTGATTAGCAGTCCAGAAATGGAATAAATGGGTTTTAGCTCAAACTGACCCTTCCTTTGTATTGTTGGCTTAAATATTTGCAGGGGGAGTGACAACTATGCAACCATTTCTTCAGAAATTTTTCCCATCAGTTCTAAGGAAAGCAGCAGAGGCTAAAACCAACATCTATTGCATCTATGATAGCCAAGTTTTAACATCCTTTACTTCTTCACTGTATATTGCTGGTTTGGCTGCATCACTGGTTGCTAGCCGCCTCACCGCGACAATTGGTCGACGAAACACGATGGTGTTTGGTGGCCTCACCTTCCTTGCTGGGGCAGCTATTAACGGTGGCGCTGCTAATGTTGCCATGCTTATCCTAGGCCGTATCTTGCTTGGATTTGGGGTTGGTTTCACCAATCAGGTAAGTAGTAACTATTGCTTGCTGTTCCATTTTCAATTTTCAAAGTGTTCCTTTTTCTACGAACACATGCACATTATTTGCACTATAGGAATTAGGTATGAGTCGTATGACTTGAGTATTCTTGGCAAATAATGTTCCTAAGATTTGAGGATCACATTCTGGATACCAATTTCATCATTAATTAAAATCTAGTGGTAATTTATAATTCAAGTAATATGTAAGTTTTTTTTGAACAATGTTCCTGGCAAATATATATGTAAGTTTTTCATCCAAAGCAAAATAGTAACATGTAAAAGTCAACTTTGAGCACATGTGCAATAGTAAATGCACTAACAATGTTTATATATACTAATAATTAAAGTTTGATAGAGTTTGGTATTAGGAATCAACTCAAACATTAACTCAGTTGGTAATATGCTTAAACAAATTATATCTCAATTTTATACACATAATTAAAGTTTGATAGAGTTTGGTATTACAAAAACTTGTTACTTAGATTCGAGCACATAACCAAAAACTTTTATACACAGATTTTTTTTTCCATTTCTCCTCGGTTCGAAAAATATGCTTAAACAAATTATATCTCAATTTTATCTATACTAATAAATAACTAAAATTTTTAGAGTGAGGTTTCGGGTTTTTGAATACTCATACTTGAGTCAATTTATGATTTTTTATTCCAAATTCTTTTTAGTTCAAGTCTTACATTTAAATGTGTCCTTTCAAAATTATTACGATCTATATTTAAATATATTTTAATTATTAGAGGGTTTGTAGCGAGTACAGATGATTGTTTGTAATTATAATTACAAGAACATAATAAGTAATCGTTTTTAACATTCAATTGCATTGCATTTTTGGAATTTAACGTCCTTGCTTTAAAATTAAATACACAAAGGCAAAATTGCTTTAACCTTAAAATTTATTGTAAATCTCCAATGAAGGCAACTCCAGTATACCTCTCGGAAGTGGCACCACCAAAATGGCGGGGAGCTTTCAACACAGGCTTCCAATTCTTCATAGGCATAGGGGTGGTGGCAGCCAACTGCATAAACTTCGGCACTGCTAAACGAAGTTGGGGCTGGCGTCTCTCTCTCGGCCTGGCCGTAGTACCCGCTGCCATCATGACAATAGGCGCACTCCTCATTTCGGACACTCCCAGCAGCCTAATACAGCGAGGCAAAGTGGAGCAAGCCCGTCATGCTCTTCGTAAAGTCCGAGGGAAAGATTGCGATGTGGAACCCGAGCTCTCCGAGCTTAAGAAGGCCAGTGACGTAGCCAAAGAGGCAAATCAAGAACCCTTTGTGACCATTTTTGAGAGGCAATATAGGCCTCACCTGGTCATGTCAATTGCCATACCATTTTTCCAACAACTTACAGGGATTAACATCATTGCATTCTATGCACCGGTTCTGTTCCAATCAGTTGGTTTCGGAAGCGATTCAGCTTTGATCGCGGCTATCATATTGGGGTTAGTTAATCTTGCATCAATCCTCGTCTCAGCCGGCATAGTGGATCGGTTTGGTCGGAGGTTTTTGTTCATAGAAGGTGGAATTCAAATGTTTGTCTGTCAGGTATGCATTTGCTTTTGTTCCTTTTCAAAAAGAAGATCAAATTATCAAATGCTAAATTTATGTTGGTTGGTGGAATTTTGTAAAGGTCGGGGTGGCAGTGGTGCTAGCAGTAACAACGGGTGTTTCGGGCACAAAGGAAATCAGCAAGGGCTACGCCATACTGGTACTGGTTCTAATGTGCATCTACGCGTCTGGATTCGGTTGGTCTTGGGGTCCTCTCAGTTGGCTCATTCCGAGTGAAATATTTCCCATCAAAATTCGACCAACGGGCCAAAGCATCAGCGTGGCTGTCAACTTCGCCACCACCTTTGTGCTTTCCCAAACCTTCTTGACCATGCTTTGCCACTTCAAATATGGGACCTTCTTGTTCTACGCTGCGTGGAACGCCTTGATGACCATTTTCGTTGCCCTCTTCTTGCCCGAAACCAAAGCCATTCCTCTCGACTCCATGAATTCAGTTTGGGAGAAGCACTGGTATTGGCGTCGCTTTGTTTGTGGTAATTAAAGACTTAATACCAACATTGTTTCTAATTATGTTGATTGATTATCATATATCGATTACAACATTTAGGTTACTTCATTTTAATTGAAAATTTAATGTCCGCTACACTGACACATTTAACAATTTAGTGAATTGTTTGTTGCGATCGATAAATAAAATGATTTATTTGTATTTTTTTTTAAATTCAGAGATCCAGATATAATCTTCTTAATAATTAAGTTATATATGATGTAATTTACTCTCGTTAAAATTAAACGGGGTCGGTGGTAAGTTTTAAGGTTCTCACAAGTTTACATTGGAGTGGTTTGCAGACTTGATTTAACCAAATTATTGAGAATCAAATTCCATAAAAGAAGAAGAAGCAGGAGAGGCAAACCAAAAGCTTGATAGACAATGAATTTAGTGTTATATATATAAATATAACTAATGAATTTAGTGTTATATTATAACAGTGATGGTCTATGAGATTTTCTCCTACAATTTAAAATTGATGTAACTTTATCTACACCGAAATTATATTCATTAATATTATTATAAAACTTAAAATTGACTTTTTTTTAGAAGTAATCGATATAGAAATGTGACACTATTTGAGTTTTTAAATAGTTGTTTAGTTGAGTATGTTTTTTATTATTTTATGTGAATTTACAAATAATAATTTTAGTTCTATTGCTGAGAAACTCAAATTGGTGTTATTTTGTTGTATTAGTTACATCTGAGAAATTAAAATTTAAGATTCAAAATAAAATGAATGAATACTACTTTGATGCACACTATCTCAACGATTTTGAACTGTAGGAATAAACCATAAAAGTCATTGTTACTCTGACTGATTTCCTTAAACTATGTTCGATGAATAATAATAGACACATATATTAAGTCAATAAAAAATTATAATATTAAATTAATCACAACCAAATAAATGATAAAGTGATGTTTGATTAGTTTACAATTAAAGGAATTGAAGTGCGTCTTCGAGGGGACTTGAACCTAGGCATGAGTGATTGTGTAATATTTGTGGGTAACATTTCAAAATTAATGGTGCAAAATGCGACAACAAAAATTGAAAGAAAACTCAAAAAATCAAATGTTATTTAAAGACAAATTATAGGAAAATTTTATAACGTGCGACGAACACCGATGAACACCACTAATGATGAACACTGATGAACACCATTAAATTAATTAATAAAGATTTAAAATTTCAAGGATACAATTAATAATTATTTTAAAAAATTCAATTAAATTATTTTTTATATATATTAAAATTTTATTTTTAATAAGGGTAAACTATATATTTAGTACCTCACCTATTTCCGTATTTCTATTGAACTCTCATTATTTAAATATTATTTTAATTTGACCCTATTCTTTATAAAAATAATTTAACTCTTAACCCTCAACCTAAAACCTTAAACTATTAAACCTTAACTTAAACCTATACCCTAAACCATATACCATTAAAAATAATTTCACCATCACCGATTCAATTCAATTCAATGAATTGTTGAATTCTCCTAAAAAATTCAATAATCAACAATTTAAAGAAAAAAAGTGATGATCAAAGTCGGTACAAGTTCTTCATTATGTGATATCACAAAAATTTAAAAAAAAACATGGACTTGAGCTCTTTAAATATGACTCAACACTCTTGTCGAGAATCAAGTGCAACACTCTTGTATCTGGTGGAGTGTACATGGAACGCTTCCATGGATGGTCGCGGTTGATTCTAGATTGAACCAACTCATTATTTGTGTAGCACTGACAAATACAGACTCATTCCTTAATTTATTGTGTAGCAACTAACAAGCACTGGCACATGACCCTGGACACTAGGCACTGCAAATATAATGTAAAACAGCTTCTAAAATTAAACACAAATGGTTCCATTAAAGTAAAACACTAGCTGAATTTGAAGCCCTCCTACAGGAACATGGAGCTAACCTTCTCCTAAATCAAACCCTGTTTGAATGGCATCACCATAACTCGCCTTACTTTAATGTATTAAGAACTTCCGTAGCCTTTGCATAAACCCCATCTATATCGTGATTCTCGTAAACAGACCGTAAATACTCTATCTTCTCTTGGATTTTAATCAAGCGCAATGTCGAATATAAACCATTGCAGTTTTTGGCTTTTGCATTCGTTTATCGAATTTTCGAGAAGTTGAAAGCCTTTGAATCACATGTATCACCGACGTTTACAGTGAGTCATATTTAAAGAGCTCAAGTCCATGTTTTTTTTTAATCTTTGTGATATCACATAATGATCAAGAACTTGTACCGACTTTGATCATCACTTTTTTTTCTTCAAATTGTTGATTATTGAAATTTTTAGGAGAATTCAACAATTCATTGAATCGAATAGAATGGATGATGGTGAAATTATTTTTAATGATATATGGTTTAAGGTATAGGTTTAAGTTAAGGTTTAATAGTTTAGGGTTTTAGGTTGAGGGTTAAGGGTTAAATTATTTTTATAAAGAATAGGGTCAAATTGAAATAATATTTAAATAATGATGGTTCAATAGAAATACGGAAATATGTGAGGTACTAAATATATAGTTTACCCTTATTAAAAAATAAAATTTTAATATATATAAAAAATAATTTAATTAAATTTTTTTAAAGTAATTATTAATTATTTGATGAATCCTTAAAATTTTAAATCTTTATTAATTAATTTAATGATGTTCATCGGTATTCATCATTAGTGGTGTTTATCGGTGTTCGTCGCACGTGGTATACTCATCCCAAATTATATTTGCCTTTATTCTAATTTCAAAACTCATTCGAAAATCCATTCACTAGTCATTTTATTTCTCAAGTGTTTATTATAACTTGTATTGAATACGTTAATGTATTAATTAGCTTAGAATTAGGTCTCTGAAAAATCATTTTTTTATAAAACCGAAAAATCAATATAAATACACTACTACGGTACTACTTATACGATATATAGGCTTAAAATACCGTTACAATACTCGTTACCAAAACCCACATTTAGAATTACAACCCACAAGCTCAACCCCTTTAACCCATGTTCGAGTACCAGTATTGCCATGTTATGTGTATTTTTTTTAAAAAAAATTAAAAAAAATATCACCCTTACATCACACCAACATATTCAAAAAAAAAAAATTACAACCTACAAAATGAGTTGAATAAACAAACATTTTATAATGTATCCGAATTGTAAACTTGTGAAATATATGATGATCTGCCATCCTAATTGGGGCCACCGAGACATAAGCGAAATTGAACCTATTATAGCCAATAGCCATAGGCTCCCTAGTTACTTTATTGATTGTTTGACCAACTTCTGCGGCCATTTATTAAGCCTTAGGACATATGAGAATGGAGACCTTTAATTCCAATCCAATTTTCTCATCTCTTTGAATTTATGTCATTTTCATCTCTCTAAACTTTAAAGAAATTAATTAAGTGGACTGCTATATTTTTAAAATTTAAATGTGTTAATAAGGCTGTTTCGGATATTTTTGAAATCTTAAGCAAAAATTTAAAAATAATTATTTAATACAAAATTATATTCTATTACTTTAAACAATTAATCTAACATTTTATTAATAAATTTTGAAAATATGATTAAATTTGACCAACCACCATATTCTTATTATTTTGTTAAAAAATATCTTATATACAATTAAAACAATAAATTAGGTTGAATGTGAGGCCCTGAACTAGAGTTCATGCTGCTCAAAAAGATTCGATAATTAAACCCACACAAGTGAACCTCAAATAATTCCTTTGTTAGAAACTATGTATTACGAATCCTTTTTCTTTCCCTCTTCTCGTTATACATCCAAGCAGATAACATATATCTTCCAAGAAAATGTGAAATGGTAAAATATCAAAGTTGTTCTTTAAACTGAATGGAAAATAAACAAAGAACAATAAAAGGACCGTATATGTGTATTTTTTAGGCAAACTTAATTAAAATGCACCACCAACCCAACTGTGATTCAAAGCTCTCTGCAATCCCTGCTGCATGCCCAGGTACCCTACTATACATATACATATACATATACATATACATATATACATATACATATACATATACATATATGTAGGTAGGAAAAGAAATGCATAGATTATCTCATGCATGCATATAGCAATCTATATAGGGATCGCAGTCCAACATATAACTATATATAGATAGGGAATTGAATGCACCATTATATCTGCAGTAGTTAATCTATATGGATGAATATCTAATCCGATGGACAAAAATTTTCTGTACTTTTTTTTTGGTGCTTTTTCTATGCTCTAACAATAAAAAAACACTAATTAAATTTTAAGCTCTAACTCTCAGTGGCGAATGTATAGAGGTCTGGAGGGGAGCAATTGCAACCCCATTTTGGGAGGAAAATTTTTAATTTAGTGTTGAATTTTTCCTTAAAATTTAATTTAGTGTATAAAAGAGAAAAAAATGAAAATTTGCATACTCATTTGAGAAAAAAATTATTTTGGACTCATTCTTAAATTTTTAGATCCGCCACTGCTAACCCTAAATTTTAAATCTTAAACTATACACCCGACACCCTAAAAATACACCCTACTTTAATTTTTCTTAACCTTAACCATAAACCTAAAAACTTAATTTTAATGTTGGGGCAAAGAAAATGGCACCAAAAAACTAGAGAATTTCTATTCATATTCAGGGTAGGTCTGCAGTACGGCATGATACGGTGCGACACCAGCTGAAAATGTTACAAAAATTTAAACACGGAATTGAAAATATTACGTTTTTTTATAACATTTTCAGTACTTGCAAAAACTTAAAATGTTATCAGAATCAATAAAAGTTTCGAAACTCGAAGTAAGGTTTCGAAACTCACCACACTACAAGAATATAGACTTTTAGTGACAAATTGACAGTGACTAGCAGTAATTTTGTCACAAATATTAAACTTTTGTGACAGATTTTTTGTACGACACTATTAGCATAAGTAATTGTGATGTATTTTTATTTGGTCACTATTATAGTAGTAATTGTGACGATTGCATTTTTCACAATTAAATTCTCACTGTAAGTCTATAACTGTGACACAAATTTCATTGCCACTAAAACTTTGACACATGATAGTGACGATATATAAAGTGGTCACTATACTTTGATATTTGTTGTGACAATGCAATTGTTTGTCACTTAAAATTTTACTTTTGTTGTGATAAATTTTGTCACCAATAAAAAAATATACTTAATGACAAGTTATATATTGTCACAATAATAAATTTATTTTTATAATTATAGTAATAATAACAATTATAAAAAATTGAAGTTACCATAAAGACATAAACTAGTTTATCAAAAGGTAAAATAATTCTATTAGTCTCTACACTATGTGTAAATTGTTGTTTTAGTCATTCTATTTTGATCAATTTTAGTCCCTATATTTTTGAAAATTTAAAACTTCAATCCTAATCCAAACAGGACAACGACAATATGATTAAATTACAATGACTAAAAATGATTGAACAAAAGAATAAAAATCAAAAGTTTTACTTAACATATTTAAAGACTATCATTCATGTCAAGATCGAAATTTCAAAATTTAAAAAGTACATATTTTTTTGAATAGAAAGTACATAAACTTAAAGTGAACAAATTAAAGTAAAAAGACTAATATGTAATCTTGGCATAATATGTGATAGCAAAATTTTACCTTGTGAAAAATTTTACACTTGATATTTGTTTTAACTTTTCTTGTGGAGGTAAAATTTGCATTGTCAGTATAGTAAATAATTATCACATAAAGGATAATTATATCAATAATTTAGGTGTAAATCTTAATATTCATATGTTTATATTTTAAAACCAACTCAATTATTTTTATATATTTTCTTCAACAAACGTATTTCGTATAGGAAACCATATAAAAATTAATTAAATTATTATTATATTAATTATTGTTATAACTAATACATACTTTTAAAATAAAAAAATTAATTTCAATTACAATTTAACCTAAATAATATTTTACTTTCAAAATAATATTAAATTTCTTGTCTAGCCTAGTGGATAGACATTGAACTCTCCCCTAAAGGTTCCAGGTTCGATCCCCCACGAAATCATACATTATATTTATTTATTAAAAATTGATATATAAATATGTCACATCATCTATAATTAACCCTCTCGCCATGGGCTAGCAGCCGAGCTACCTTGGTGTAAGTAACATTCTCCTAGGCTCATGTGGACCATTGGGACCGAGTAGATGACCTTCTAGGGACTAGTTTGGGGGCAGAGGGCCTCATATCGCGTTCGTCGCAGAAGTCAAGGGTTGGTATCTAGCACACATTCGCTACGCCCCCGCGGGAGAGATATTCAGTGTGCGTGTTGCTTGACGGATCATGAGACGACGCTATCGAGATAAGTCCTTGGATAATGGACACGCGATGAAGGCTGACTTGTCTGGGATGAGTCCCTTCGAGTGCAGTACGGCACGCCCGATCCGGGCCTGAATAAGATGGGTTGCAACTAAAAAATATAATTATTTTATTAATTATTGAAAGTGACAATGTATTTTAGACATTATTTCAATATGTATTTATGATAAAATTTTGTCACTAATAAGAATAACATTAGTGTCTAAATTTTAGTCACTGTTATTAATCTTTTGTGTCAAAAAATATAGTCATAGAAAAATATAACTTATTGTGACAAAATGCATAAAAGCTGTCACTAATATATTAGTGACAGAGTTATTAGTGACGACATGTGACGACTCAGAAAAATAGTCACTATAAATTTCAGTGGCTAAATTTAATACTTTTTGTGACTATTTTTGATGTCACTAAAAATCTATTTTCTTGTAGTGCCACCAACTGAAAATGTTATTAAACAGTGTAATATTTTTAATTCCCTATTTCAAAATTTATAACATTTTCAGTTGGTGCCACACTGTACCTTGCCGCGCCCTCATATTCGATATGCATTAATGTTCCATCTTTCCTTAGAGAAAAACGGTGGTCCCCGTTTCGGGTTTCCCCCACAGATAAATGCTGCACTTATTCTTCAGCTTCAGTACTCTCCTGACACCCTTCTACAGTTTTGATGATCATCAGTTGTAATAAACGTAGTAATATTACTCCAGTTAAAAACAATTTTTTTTATAAACATGTCGAATTAAATGAAAAAATAATTATGTATGTACTAATTAAACAAAGAACCGGATTCTGATATCTGTAATTTAAATTAGGGTTAAGCTATTGACATCCTTAAACGGAATTGCCAATAAAAATTACATAATTTTTATTATTACTGTTTATTTAACTTTTCAATTGAATTTAATAGAATTTCTTAAAAAATTGTGTTCTATTAATTTAAACTTTTTCATATAATTAAACATTAAAATCCTAAATTTTAAACTCTAAACTCTAAAATCTAAAAATCCTAAAACTATAAACCCTAAATCTTTTTAGATGAGTATTAATTACATTAAACAACCTAAATTAATTAAACACAACTTTTTAAATTCTATTAAAAAGTAAAATAAGCATTAATTATAAGAGTCTATAAAGTTCTTAGGGTTTTTAATAACAAAATATTTTAAATTATATTAATAAATTATATATATACCTGACCGGATACTATGCATGAATCTTGCATGGACGAATAAGTATATTTTGCGAGAGAGTTTTGTTGGATATTTATTATATTTGGTTTAACTCAATTATTGAACGTTATATGTTTAGACGATAACTTCAAGAGACAAATTAAGATTTCACTATTTGTTCATTTTTGGCCTTGTGTTTTTTTATAATAAAAAATGTTGCGTGTATGTATATGTTTTGACGGAGGATAGTCTCATTACTCTCATATTTCAGTTGTGGTGTAGTAATTAAGGGGAGAATGACATACCATCACATTACAAACATAACAATTAGAGCACCGATTGATGGGTTTAGAAATTATATAATAAAGATTATTAAAACAAATATATATTGTTTTATTTAACAATGATATCTGAATTTTATTAAACACTATAAAAAAATATTACACATACAATGCATCAAAAAGAGAGAAAAAAAAGACCAATTCACTAAAAATATCAAACAAAGGTGCAAAGAAAAACAAATCTTTTCGTAAAGATTAGCATACCGTCGAAACTCAGAAACCTTCGATGAATCTCCTTATTTCTAGCTAAACGATACGCTTGATAAGATGAAAAATGAGTGGTGAGTGAAACAAACTATCATGCAGATAGCTCCGTTACACAGTTCTGAATACATCGGCTAACAAACCATCAAATAAGTGGGGATCAATCTTTTCTATGACCACCGACAATTAAATCAAAAAGCTAGCGCCTTGAGGATTTTTATACGAGCACCAAATGACGGCTAAAGTATACTTATTTTTAATAAATATTTATTTTCTTGATTCTATGATAATTTTTAATAAATATTTTTATGACATAGTAAATTATGGGAATCGGTAGGCTTACAGGAAGCCAAAAAACGTGAAACAAATAGTCAAAGTAGTGATCAACAGAATGCAATTGGGAAGTCGATTCTTCTCGCTTTTCACACATGATCTATATATCATTGAAAGATGCCTTTTTATTCTAATTTCTTTTGACTTCGGGTAACATTTAAAAAACGTTAATTTTTAGGTATTTTTAAATAAAAATCCCTTTTAAATATTTAATTAGAAGAATGACCCTCTGCCAACATTATTTAAAAAAATAACTCCCTTTCAGTCCACGTAAACCGAACTCACGTTCTACAGAAAATGAGTTCTAAACTCACGTCCTATAGAAAGCGAGTTCTACGTTAAAAAATTCATTCAATTTTCTTAGCCTTTTTTAATGGCGCACACACATAGTACATATATAGTACTCAAACCCAGATTACTTGGATGAAACACATCATCATTTATCACTAAGACCACTCAACAAGTGAAAAAGGTTTGAATGTTATATAGGGAGATGTTTCAGAAGTCAAAACAAATGTAGAGAAAACAAGACTTTTATAGGCATTTGAGCTAAATAGATATCCAAGCATCACCCATTTGCATGTTATCCCCATCAATAATAAATTTTATCATGACATAACAAAACCATTCGAATTACACGAGAGATTTGCAATTTACTGTTATATTTTTTTAGTATTTAGTGCGTTCATGGTAATATATATTAATATTTTTTAATTACATTTTATAAATGAATTTCTCAAACTCAAATCTTTTAAAAATAACAACATTTTTTTCAACATAATAATTCATATGTCAAAAAATATCCACATGGTAGTTAAGGACTTGCATTGCTATTTGGTCTCTAGACATATCTGGCTTAGAGAGGAGGCTACGATTTTTCAAATAAAAAACAGTACACAAATTAAATCTTATAAAATAAAATATAGCATCAAATTTTAAAATAATTTTTGATTTAACATATTTAAAACTAGAAAAATTAAATTATGAACATGTTTGAAATTACTAAATTATCATTTCATAAAATCATTTTATTTATTTGATCAAAAACTAACGTATCAATTATATTTTATCGTTTTAATCAATATTATTATCAGTGTCGACAAAGCAAAGGGTATAGCGGGAGGAGGGCCTTAACCATCTCATTTTTCGTGGTTACATTTGGATCTTTCTTAGTATTGAAATTAAGTAGATTATATTTTGTCTTCGGGATTTTATTTTTTAATTTCAGTTATTTTGACTCTTCAAATAAACTTGTTCGTAAAATTAAGATATTTTACCATTTATAGTTAATAATATTGAGAAATTCGTCTGTCCCTTTTCGGTGCTCCTACATATGTTCCAACACTAAAAAACACTACAAAATTAAATTTTAAGCTCTAACCCTAAATTTTAAATCCTAAACCCTACACGATATACCCTAAAAATACACCATGTCCTAAATTCCCTAAACCCTAAAGTTAATTTTGAGCGTGAGGCATAAGCACCGAAAAAGGTAGAAAATTTCCATTCATAATATTAACTTATATAACATATATAAATCAAAACAAGATCCAATAACATAGGTATAGTGAAAATCAAATATAAATATTCAAAAATTTGAAATCTCAAGATTTTTTTAATAACTCATTAAAGGTTGTAGTTAGGCGTATTGAATGTTGTGCAAATGCTGGGTAATAGCAACATAGATAAGGGGGCTGAGGGTGGTAAATCCAATTAATTATTCATTAAATGGTGGGAGTTAAAAGAAATTGGTACCGACTTTGTTAACAAAGTGACAAGGGGATTAAAAGTGTGTATATATTTGGGATCTAAAGGATTCACATGTGGTTTGTTAGTGAGAGTGGTAGATTCTGACACTTATTCTCATTAGTAGAGAGACTGAGAGGAACATAAATGAAGGGAACAAGAGTTGGGTTGAGAGCATTAAAACAGAAGTGACCATGAAATCGAAATATGTTGAAGAAAGCGAGGTGGGTTTTCAAGGCTCATCCCCCTCCCTTGAATTCTGCATTTATGTGAATTCAAGATGGGGCACTTAATGAGGGCAGGCAGCTACACTCCTCTCTTTCTCCCGGTCGAAATGGAAAGTAAGAGCATTTGTTTGCTGCTGGTCCAACAAAATTAAATGGTTTACGTTGGGAAAAGGGTGGAATTTGGGGGACCTTAAGAATAGGTATGGGAATGGTGGTTTTAGGTTATTTGGATGTAGATGAGCCTGAGGGGGTGTTAAGAGCTTTAAAAGCTTGAGTTCATGGATATGGGAATTTTGTTGAAATAGCAAAAGGAGGGTGTTGGAAGCTTTAAACGTTTTAGTTGTTTGAGTGACCCAATTGTGGAAGTTGAAGTCATTATGTGTGGAAGCATTCAAGGCTAAGTTCCCACCCTTTCAACTGTTTACACTCTTTCTCATTTAATGCATTGCCCCTACCCACACCTCTCACCGCCTTTCTTAACTAATTACTCTTAACTTTTGCATTAGCAGTTAGCTCATCTTACTCTCAGGTATGGCTTCACAAGTTAGAAAACCGCATACCAATTGGGACATGATTTTGTTTTGAATCGGCTGGGGTTTTAAGAGCCATCAGGATCAGGTGAAATTTATATATACTTACCAGAGAGAGAGAGGTTGGTTAGAACTTCACATCTAAGCTTTGAATTGCAGCAGTGTAGTTAATTGAAGGCCAACTTGGAATGCACGTCATGCATAGGTAGGCCCTTCCTTTTGGTTAGTTTTCTACCATCAATAAATTTGCCCTTACACCCCCAAATTTCAGCCTATATAACCACCTATACCATTTCACCCATTTGATCACTCTCTCTCTCTGAGGAGACACAAAACTGAGATAGTTTAAACTGTATAGTTAACTTTGGAGTACTTCTCAATTTCTATATGATTTCCTTTGAAGTCCCCCTCTCCCCTCCTGATATGATCAGGAATACGGTCCCGGAGTTTGAGAATTCGTCAAAGAAGAGAAAGTTGGAAGATTCACATGATGATCATGAAGAAACTTCAGACAAGCGATCTAAACTTGAAAGCATGAAATCTATGTTCGATATGGAGCTACACCTAGAGACTCCATTACCTTTTGAGTGGCAAAGATGTCTTGATATTCAGGTATACATATATTCAATACTATATAATTAAATGAAGAATTTGCTTCACCAGTAGTATTACTGTTACATAAACAACACCTATAACCTTATAGTTGCTTTTCTTTCTTTTGTGTTCAGTCAGGGCAGATACACTTTTACAATACAAGGACTCATAGGAGAACCTCAAATGACCCAAGGAGAAGCCCTGAACCCCCAAACCCTGGCCACATGAGCTTAGACCTTGAGCTAAACCTACAGTGTGATTCATCAGCAAGGAAAGTTAATACAGCAGATCACCAATTATTTAACAAGCAAAGCTCTGTCAGCCCCACGAGGGACAGTTCGGCCGATAAGATGATCAACTCATCGGGAGGAGTAACTCGCAACCTTTCATGGTTGGTGGAGGAGGATCAGAAAGAGCAAGAGATGGTAGCAACGGTGTGCATGCGGTGCCACATGTTGGTGATGCTTTGCAAGTCATCACCTGCATGCCCTAACTGCAAATTCATGCACCCACCAGACCAAGGCCCTCCAAAGCTATTCAAACAAAGGCTTAGCCTCCTATGCTAGTACGGTCGATCAAGTTCATTTTTAATATTCCGGATAACAAATCCACTCCAACGCGTGTTAATTAAAAGCTGTATCTCCTAATTCGTCTTGAAAAGCTAAATAGTCTTTTCTAGACGCTTTAGCTGATTTATATATATATACATGTTATTTATGTATAAGCTTCTTATCTCCAATGAAAAATGCCTACCGAGAGAGATAGAGAGAACTGAAACTAACTTACGTAGTACCGAATTGTATGATGTAGATCAGTAGATGTATGCATATATGTTAATGCTTTATAGCCTAATGGGGTATTGTTTAAGCGAAAGGATATTATAGTGGGTAAGAAAATGGTGGCTCAGTGAATTTTCCAACAATTGAATTTGCAATTAAAATCTAACTGGCTCTCTTTTATACATGCATATCCCCAAAACTCACTTTCATTGTTTTCTTAAACCAGCCCCTGATCATCCAGATGACACACCAAAAGCCAGGGACTTTTTCTTTTTCTTTCTTTTAAAAAAACAGTCAAGTGTCTTCAATGTTTACACAGGAGAAACCTGAACGGGATGGAGATTAATCAGAAATTATAGTGCAATTAATATAACTTACGACTGTTCAGCAGCATTTATTGGCTTCATTGAGTGAACAGCTGTAGTGGGTGTAGAATTAAATTCAAGTGCGAGATCAACCTAAACAAGGTTTTAACTCTATTTTCTTTTTTCTATAATATACCGAGAAATTTGAAGTTACATACGGAATTCTTACACTATTTCCTAGTTATAAATACCAACTACAATGACTCCAGTAAGCCCTCAATCGAAGATTTCAGAGATGGTGCTGCAAAACTTAAACACAGGTAAAAAAAAAAACTAGATCCTAGGAGAGGTTGGAGTGTACGTATGTCACGTAGAGTGATTGGACAATTTGGCATATTTTTCTAATTATGTATCTCCGACATCACATAATGGCCAACCATCATGCTCAAAATTCACAAAATAGTTATGATCATTCTCAAGGGAGACAGGGTCACTTTCCAAGATGATAAACTTGATTGCAAGTGCTTTTGATAACACGTGGAAATGACATGATTCTGTTCAGATTTGAAGGAACAATTGTCTAGAGGTATCTAGTTGTCTTTCAATTCAATTTAAGATCCTCCAAACGGCTTAAAAGCACAGGGAAAAAAGTCACTCCGATGAAGGAGATGAAAGCCTCATCTCAAGTAATATGTACAATACTACAATCTACAACCAACTAGTATACTTCAGCTTTAAACATGTGGAGCATAAAAACACAAGTATTACAAGATCTTAATCAATGATCCCCGACCAATATGTAAAGTGAGAAAGACCAAGAACAATATAGATGTGGCAACAATTCCAACATGAAGCCCAAATTCAAGATGTTAGGTGGGATTTATCCTTATAAGATGTCAGCGAATCCATTTTGTTTTCCCATTGATCATTTGGAACTAAAAGTTCCTGTCCTAAAGAACCGTAGCAGTGGTTATCCTTCATTGCCCCTTACATCCTCTTATAACACGAGAAGTATAAAAACTTGATGGCCAAATAGATTTTCTCAAATTATTTACTCTTTTGGTCAGTTTATAACCGGAGGACTCTGTTCCAAGCAAAAAGGAAACTTGAAAAAGCAATTCCCTTGCACGAACATAGAAATTGATCCACCAAAACCTATAGGCTAATAGCTTCCGAGACATGATAATCCAAGTCAAACAGATTAAAAAAATTCAACTAACTCTTGACATATAAGTATGATTTTTCAATACATGACCTGTACCTACAACCACAACTATCCAGTGGAACAAAGCGCTTACATGAAATTGAAGTTTTTGCATGATAAATGTCTCTAATAATTGATCAAGAAAAATCAATCAAAAACTGATACCTTCTCCTGCTCATTGTAACATAACGTTAAAAAGAAAAAGAAGAAAAAAGGCTACAGAAAGCTCTGTTTTCTAGGCCAACAACAAACCAAGCAACATAAACAAATAAAGTAATTGTTGGAAACCCGACGGACCCAACACACCCACTATAGAGGACCTAAGACTGACCACTAGTGCTACACCAACTCCCTGAGTCGATTAGCCTTTCTATATTTAATTTCTTAGTGCACAACTTAGGCGGCAGTGCCGACCATATACCAATTAGGCGGTAGAACCGACCATATACTATTCAGGCGGCAGAGCCGACCATATAACTTAGGCGGCATAGCCGACCATTATAATAACCAATTCAGGTGCACCAAAGAAATACATAAATTAAGGCTGAACCGGGAAACTTCTAATTACAAATAAATAACACTTTTATAAATATACCACAAATATTACAAACATACCTCACTACAATATTTCTCTCGACCCTTACCCAAATATCTTTCTCACTTGCACACCTCACGTGACTCCTACACTATCACACACCTCACCAATCTCTCAATTTTGCACCACACTCAATCTCACGCCTTACTTACTTGCTAACACACACCACTCATTTGTTTCTCTCAACTTGCACACACTATCACCTATTTATAATCCACTATGTCGGTGGATATTTGGATATTTTATATAATAATATTATTATAATAATACTTTATATAATGGAGGACAACTAAAAAGATGAAGACAATTCTAGAGACATGGAGAAAGAAGTCGGTGCTTCTTAACACTCCCCCTCAACGACTTCTTTCTATAGATGATTTGCAGATCATACCGAGTGCTTCTCTGAATTTCTCAGACTTTGGTCTACTCAGAATCTTCGTAAATTGATTTGCAACTTGTTCATCCATCTTTGACGACCTCGTCTTGATCTCTCTTTCAAACATCTCCTTGATAAACTTGTTTGTTGCTCCATTGTCGACTAAGACACGTACCGGTTGTCCTCTAATCTTCACTTGCTCCAGCAACAATCCTTTCTTTTCAAACGTAGGCACTTCGTCATTGGCTTTGATAGAATTCAGGATATGGAGAGATTGCATATTCATATATTCTTGTTGTTGAGTAATTTGCTCTCTTTCTCCTTTGTCATCTCTCTTTCCCTTGAAGACTTCTTCCTTGTAAGCTAGCTTCAATCTCCGCCTTTTGTGTGATTTATTTCTTCCCACACCATGGCCTTTGTTTCCCTTTTGCTTGGAGTTCTCGCGTTTCTTAAATTTGGCGAGGGATTCAGAAATAGCAACGGAGCAAACTCCCTTCTTCATTTTGCCATGCTTACGCCACAACCATAACATCGCTGAATCTTCTAAATAATGTAATACATGATCGATCTTCCTGGCATGGTTGATCTTCTTAGCACCCTCTACGCCATTTGTGGCTTGGATGTATTGTTCCAAGCTCCACGGAAAGTCATCTACATCCTTCGCGTTCTCATCCCCTTTATAAGACTTGGCTTTAGAAACTTCTATTCTCGAATAAGTTGGAATTGGGACGGATGATACAGCTCCCCCGTCATGAGCTAATGCCTTCTTAAGAAACACCATCTCTTCCTTCATATCTTCCAATTCCCCACGTACCGTCTTAAGCTCTTCCCTTAGAGCTTTGTTCTCTTCTTTGAGAATAAGAATTTCACAAGAAGAGGTCTCACATCGTTGTGAACACATACCAATAGTCTCGCTTAGGGCTCTCGACATTTCTTCGCGAAGCTCATCGACTTCCATTTGGCTTGGACGAAGCTCCTCAGATGTAGGTTGATGTACAACCGTCTTCCATAGACATTTATCTTTTGAGGGTGAGCTTTCTCTTTCTTCACTTGGATCCGATGCTTGCTCTTTACCTTCTTTATTATCTTATGAGGTCTCTTCTAGGTCATGAGATTCTGAAAGCTCGATCTTCTGAGGCGACCTCCAAGAAGAAGCTTCATCATACATTAAATTCCTTGAAGTGTAGCACTCGTAATTGATTGGATCACAACATCTCTCATCATTGGAGCACCCAGAGTCGACGATCCAATCCTCCTCGTAATCAATTTTTGACTCCATAATTGTTGCAAGAGATGGTTTCTCCATGTCTTCTTCCAACTCTTCATCCTTGTATTTTGTATTTGTAGTTGCAACGAGAGTTGGTTCCTCTATGTCTTCTTCGAACTCTTCTTGTTCCACTCCAATAGAGAGTCCAGCTTCTGCATCCCATTCTTCTTCGCTGATGGAAGTTTCCAACATGGCCTCTCTCTTCTCCTCTTTTGTGGTGGCCATGTTTCCTTGGAAAGTTTGTCTCCTGGGCACTCTGCAATTTTGAGCAAAGTGGTCCTTCTTGCCACAATTGAAGCATTCACGACTCTCCCTCATGGGTAATCTACAATCTCGAGCAAAGTGACCCTTTCTTCCACAGTTGAAGCATTCACCATTTTGTCTTCTATCCTTCTCCTCGTACTGTTGGTGATAGTCTTCTTTTCTACGTCGAACTCCCCCTGAAGTGTTACTTCTATCTCTTGGATAGAGCTTGCCTCCTTTCGTCACTTCTTGTCTTCGTGACGTACCTTTCTTCTTGTTGGTGAAGAGCGCATCCTCTTCGTCTTTTATGGTTACCCCATTCATCTGTTTGGCTAATTCCTCCTGGTTAGCCAACATGTTCTCCAACTCCACTAGAGATGGTTGAGTAGGCCATCCCCTCACAGCGGCGATAAACCCATTGTACTCGGGTCTTAGGCCATGGATGATAATTCTTTTCATCCTTGCCTCGCTAACCTTCTCATCTGGTGCAAGTTGAGATATCTCACGGCAGATAGATTTCACCTTGTTGAAATACTGAGCAATAGATAGGCTTCCTTGTGAGATGCCCGCGAGCTCATTTTCCAATAGTTGGAGGAGTGCTTCATTCTTCTTTGAAAATAATTTCGCCAAAGTTTTCCAGGCTGCCTTTGGTGTCTTCTCATCACGAATATGCTCCAATAGGTCCTCCTCGATTGTGGTCTTCAATATATATAAAGCTCTCCCAGCCTTGATCTTCCATTTTCTTAAGGCTTCGGCATTCTCCTTCGGTAGAGGAGTTGTGTCGGTGCCTGCGACTATTTCCCACAAGTCCTGACCTTGTAGGTAGGATTCTATACATGTCTCCCAATAACCGTAGTTGTGGTTATTGAGCTTCCTAATCCCGTTGCTTGTGCTTCCAAAGTCTGCCATGCTGATTGACGCCCGGCGTCCACTAAGCTTGATTCCAAACCAATAGCTTTACAGTCCCCGACTGTATTCTGGCAGAGTCTCCCCTTAGCACCTTGATGCAACGTCGACTAATGTAAGCGCCCAACGCTTACCAAAACTTTACAGTCCCTGACTGTATTTCAACAAAATCTTCCCTCAACAAACTGATGCACCGACCAATGTAAGCGTCCAACGCTTACCGAAGCTTTCTCTACTAGTAACGGTCCCGGACCGCCTGCTCTGATACCAATTGTTGGAAACCCGACGGACCCAACACACCCACTATAGAGGACCTAAGACTGACCACTAGTGCTACACCAACTCCCTGAGTCGATTAGCCTTTCTATATTTAATTTCTTAGTGCACAACTTAGGCGGCAGTGCCGACCATATACCAATTAGGCGGTAGAACCGACCATATACTATTTAGGCGGCAGAGCCGACCATATAACTTAGGCGGCATAGCCGACCATTATAATAACCAATTCAGGTGCACCAAAGAAATACATAAATTAAGGCTGAACCGGGAAACTTCTAATTACAAATAAATAACACTTTTATAAATATACCACAAATATTACAAACATACCTCACTACAATATTTCTCTCGACCCTTACCCAAATATCTTTCTCACTTGCACACCTCACGTGACTCCTACACTATCACACACCTCACCAATCTCTCAATTTTGCACCACACTCAATCTCACGCCTTACTTACTTGCTAACACACACCACTCATTTGTTTCTCTCAACTTGCACACACTATCACCTATTTATAATCCACTATGTCGGTGGATATTTGGATATTTTATATAATAATATTATTATAATAATACTTTATATAATGGAGGACAACTAAAAAGATGAAGACAATTCTAGAGACATGGAGAAAGAAGTCGGTGCTTCTTAACAGTAATAATATAAATATGAGGGTAAAAATGAGAAAGGAGAAGCAAATAACCCGTCCGGATGCCTATTTACGTTTTAAAACATAAAATCTAAATCTCTAACCCTAAAAATCATCTCCCCTACATTTTAAACCCTAAATTCTAACCATAGATCCTAAATTCAAAATACTAAAACATAAACTTATGTTCACCATGAAAGGCTAACTGATATTATGTTGCTTGCAGAAATTGCATAATACTAAATCATGCTACACGGAATTCGTGAAAAGTTAAATTTCCTCTAACATGCTGTTAAGGATTAAAAGAAACACCTGACCCAATACCCCTTGTACTTGCTTGGCTAATTAATCTCTAAACAGATGCACCAAAGAATCAGAAATAAAACTATTATTGCTTGGATATGAATATATATATATATGTTCGATACAAAAATACTTAATTTATTAAAGTTTCTCCATATACTCCAAAGATTATATCCTCTAGCTTTATCTCCAAATATGAATCAGACATGATTACTTTAAAGAAAGACACAAAATCCATATAACATAGGTTTTGCTTCCCAAAGGAGGTTAGACTAAGAGGCAAAATAAGTCAGATAAACAGCATGAATGCAGCAGGGGAATTATAGATCCCATAACAAGTCGATACATCAAATGAGAGGGGTTAGAGAAGAGGATTTTGAAGAAAAAAACTGTCCCTTTATTTTTTTTCTTTTAATTAGATTGAATATTAGCAATGGGTACCACAAAGGCATAGTAAACGAGTAAACAAAGTAACCATGAGCTACCTATCCCTGCCAGTTTGATACTCCTAGCTTTAGGCTTTTCAATCTGGTAGCCAAACTGCATGCTCAAATTTTTAAATCCATATGCCCAATCAAGCGAACTATGATATCTCAAACTTGCATTCCAGGCAAAAAAAGGGGGAGTAGGTAATTCTTAGTTCAGAGTGAGCAAGCTTCAGATACGCTAAAAACCATGTAGCAATCAGCGCATCACCTGATTTACATCACTTGCCTCTTGCAAACAGAAAAAATGATGGAATTTATGTCCACAGCTCATCCAGTGAACAAATTGAAAAAGGTTCTTTCAAATGAGGGGGGGAAACTAAGGCTGTTTTCAGGTGTCAGCATCAGATACTCCCATCCTGCAAACAAGAATCAATGTCAAGATAAAATTACAGTCAAGTCTAGATGAAACCACTGTTTGGTAGGAAACTCAAAAGATGCGATGCTTTAGAATATATTATAACATTTATAATTCATCTCTTTTGAATAATTTGAAACTAAACCAACTCAGAAGGAGAGGCCACTCAAACAATCAATCCTGCCCTATGCAGAATGATCAAGAACCAAAAATCATTTCAGTTGGACCAATTTAGGTAGGGGTGTGCAAAATAAACCGTTAACCGGTATAACCGTTAAATTTTACCGGTTAATTAATCTACCGTTAAAGCTTAAACGATTACGGTTAACCAACTGTTAAAAATGATGGTTAATGATTAACCGTTATGAAATTATTTAGACATAAAATAAAGTTTGTGGTTAGAAATTCTTTATTTAAATATATTTTTGTCTGAAAATTTTAATACAATATTTATCAGAGAGAATTTCATTATTCTCAAAAAAATTAGTGAACATTTGAAAAAAAATTATAATAGGTTACAGGTTAATCTGTAACCGAACCGTTAAGTAGCGGTTAACCGCTATAACGGTTAACCGTTTAAATGGTTAACCGTTTCTTAATGGTAGTTTACGGTTTATAACCGCTATAACGGTTAACTAACCGTTTATGCTAAATGGTACGGTTAACCTACCATGAACACCCCTAATTAAGTGGTACAAAATGGTTGAGTGGAGATCATAGTAATTTTAAGTCAAAGATTCCCCCAATTCAATTGCCTAATGGAGAGAAAAGGTAGCTAGTTTCTGCTATTCAAAAGAAAATAGAAAAAAAGTGGGGGAAAATCCAAACAGAAGCATGTTGTTTAGAAGTTCATTCCTAGAATAGATAAATGACAGTACCTTTAATCAAATGCATATGGGTCATCTGCATAAGGATTTAGAGAACCTTCTGAAAACAAATCACCGATATTTGTAGCATTTGGTTGACTTCCCTTAGTTCCCTTCATGATGAATGTATCAATAATGAGTTTCTCTGATATTGGGAAGAATTAACACTGTGATTTAAATACTCAAGCATATGCTGATACAATGAGTCATTACCATAAACAGTTTAATCTATTGTTGTTTCCATTTCTCAGAAGTCAGTACCAAATTCTTTGTTTTAGGTTAATCAGTCTACACTTACATCCCATTACCATATCCAGAGCCAAACGATGCTAAATATTTGGGCTTCAGCAGTTTTCTAAGGACGGAACTATTAGTTGCAGGCCATACTCTTTTAATAATATACTGGAATTTGTTTCCTCTACCGTTTCTAACAGCATCCACTAAGAAGCTAGACATATAACCTTATGTCTAAATCAAACAAGAACAAAAATCTCAACGCATATGTTCAGTTAAGTTAGTGATGTCATTATTAGAGCATGTTGAGTTCTTTTCTCAAAACCATATGAAAATTTAACTGTTGATCCCCGAATGATTTTGCTAGTTTTTCCTTTTCTTTATTCTTCTGCTAAAATATAAATCTTTAGCTTTTGAGTACCTTAACAAAACTTCCAGGGGTATTAGCTTTTGGTGTCCGAATCTTCTTCGGTTTCCTTGGATCCTGATGTAAACATCAGACAAGGAAGTTCAGCATCGATTGTGTGTGTGGGTGTATACAAAGTTACAACACTATTGACGGGCCTATACCACATTTTGTTTTTCTACCGAGGATGTAAACTTTTCATTGACTTACAATGATGTTAGGTACATACCTCAAATAAGACTGTACTTCTTGTTTTTCTTCGTTTTGTGATTGTTCTTCCATTGGAAGTTTCAACTTCATATTCATGGTGGGTTACCTGCCATGCCATAAGGTAAGGTTAAGGAGGTTTTGAGGATGTGTCAGGACCCGCTAACCAAGTGTATATCAAAGATGAAAGCTTACCCTTTTCTTCCCAACCTAACTGCAAATGGGAAAAAAGAAAAGGGAACAGAAGTATTTTACCTTCTTATGGTGCTTAGGAATGCTCATTACACTTCCCGTGTTGGTATTTTCTACTTTCTTCAACAGTTTTGAAACTGGTGTTTGTGTTACACCTGCAAATGGCGATTCCTGTAAACAATATAAAAAAGGCATTTAAGGCACCTTATATAATATGGTAATTTCAGTCGACAATATAGAAAGCAATCACAATGACTTACATAATTAGTATTAAAATTTAGTCAGGGAGTCAAAATTATTTATTGCTTTTTGTTACCTTCTCTTCTTCCTCTGGCCTTACAAGAGCATGTTGAGTTCTTTTCCCAAAACCAGAACCCTTCTTCTTAACTGAAGAAATGGAATAATCCTGCAAGGATCCATCCAATTGATGGCTTTTAGATAATTGTAAAATGCCACTTGTAGTTACATTTTTTTTCTGAACAAACTTGTAGTTACATTTTAATAATGCTTATCGAAAGATTCCACATCTGAATCCTATTCCAAGACAAATCATACAAGGTAAGGTTTCTGACTCCAAATAACTTATAACAAGAAGTAGATCTGTCTTCCAAATATGCATGTTTTTCTGTGTGTTTTAGTATATGTTGCCTGTGTAGAAGCAAAATATTTCAGCATAAAATCTAAGGTATGGTCTTCAGTACAGTGGTATTTGGTGACATACATGAGCTTCTACTCTATGATGCTTCATTACTACTCTCCATCCGCTTTTGCTTCCCTTTCCAAAAGCATAGATTCAGTCATTCATGCAAAGAAACAGTTCCAACCATGCTCAATGCACAATGAATCTAAATCCAGTTAATACCAAAACCTGGAAACTTATTCATAAGACAAACACTATATAATGAAATATTTTGGTAAAAGTGATCATTGCAGAGCCTAGCTATAACACATTGAACAATGGAGGTCAGTAATGATTTGGACAGTATGAAAAAGTTGATGCGACAATTAATGGCATGTTCTTTTCTTTACATGCACAGTACGAAAGATAAAGAGAGCAATATATCAAAGAAACAAACCAACCCTTCTTGAATTCACTTCTTGTTCCTCTTGTGGTTTGTCACTCATCACCTTCCACTGCAGTTGTAATAGAGCTCTCTGCCTGTCTTCCTGCAACACAATAACATAGATCAGATCAAATATCATGCCATTTAAATAAAAGAAGAAGGAAATACGTACTTTGGACTTCTGGAGGCTTAACTCATCCTGAAGCTTTTTGCACTCATCTTCAAATTGACATCTTAATGCTTTCATCTGAACTTCGTGCTCATTCCTAAGAGATGTTGTTTTCTAGACCAATTTTTAAACTATTAGTATTACCAAATTAAATACATTTGATACTAATATGAAAAATTCAAACTTAAAGCTTACCTTTCTCAGTTCATCTTCTGCCTGAAGTTGGGCACGTTTTAGCTCCTCATGATGATTAGCTTTGAGATTTTGTTCCTTTCTATCATGCTCCTGCTGAAGACGAGTAATCTACAAGACAAGAAAGACATTAGAATTCATAGCCTGCACTATCATAGATGTGACTAATGTATCCTACACGCAGAAAGAGATAACAAACAACTTGAGCTTAAGTTTGCATTAGTTTCCAGAGCCATACTATAGTAGCATTTTCCTCTTGAATGCTCAACAACCGCAACCTTAATTCTTCTTTGCACTCTGCAACCTTCTGGTCACATTTCTGTTCCATTTCTCCAACAACTTTGTCAGCCTGAAAGATTAAGTAAGTGAGAACCACTATTTTCTGCATCTTGCAATACACACGAATCATGATCTAACCTTCTCCTTTTCTAGTTTGACAATCTCCTGCTTCTCCGTGTCATACTTCCTCCTTATGTCATTAATAGCCTGGGCAAACTCCTCAAAATTATTAATATGATTGTCATCTTTAAGGATTCACTTCGCATTGAAGGAAAAAAATGATACCTGATCATTTCTCTGAGATATCTCTTTCAAATGTCTAGATAACTCTAGCTGCTTACTTTCTAGCATCACATCATACTGCTTCCTAGCTTCCACAAGTTTACTTTCAGCAGTTACCAGAATTTCCTGATTCTGCAAAAACAAACAGAACCTTAAATTTATTTCAAAGCCTGCATAAGAGTTCTAAATGTACATATTCTATTACTGTTTCCTAAACCTCAGAAACTTGATCTTCCAGCTTCTTTTCCCTTTCTTTATATTGTAGGATAAGCTGTTCTTTTTCCTCTACCAAGACCCGCAGCTGGCCAACTTGTGTTTCCAAAGAAACTACATGCGCCTCATGTTTCTCCAGCTCCTTTTCCAAATTATCAATTACTTCTTTTTTTCCCTGTATCTCCGCTTGCATTTTCTCTGTATTATCTTTATTCTCCATTTCCAAATCTGACATTTTCAGCAATAGATCTTGCTGTAGGATAAGCAAATAGGCTTATGTTAGCAATAAGAAAGCTCAAATAGATAAAACTTGAATTTCAATTTATATTTAAACCATTTTGTTCTCAGATGATCTTGAACTTTCGGACAGTGTGTCAATCTTCTCCTCCAATTTTGAAACCAACTTTTCTGTTTCAATCTTCTTTGAGACTAGATTTTCTGCTTCGGACTCCAACTTCTGGATTCTCTTTTCAGCTAATTGGCATTCTTCTGAAAGCTGTGCCATAACAGACTCTTGGGCTTTCTGAAGTTCACTGATCTTACAGTTTAACTTTTGGTTAACCAAATCTAATGCATCCCTTTCCGATGATATGCACAAGAATTTATCATGGAGTTGCTCATACTTCTTTTGAGCATGCTCAGCAGCAAGATCTCTCTCCTGTTGGACTAACTTAAAGCATGTGTCGTAGAGAGAATTTAGTTCATCAAACTTGTTAGTAAAAGTCAAATTTTGTTTATCCAGCTCAACCAACTGCGCAGCCAACACAGCAACAAAACTTTCAAGATGTTTTATCTCCTGAAGCGATATTGATAGCTTTTTAGCATATTCATTATTTCTCAACAGAAGATCACCGTTCTCTTTCTCCAAATTCTCCTGGGTGGTTAGCAAACATTTTATCTCATCCTCTTTTAATCTCAACTCAAGCTGTACTTCTCCCATTCTAGAGTTCAAACTCTCAGCAGCCTGTTTATTTGCAATTACGGTTGCTTCAAATTTCTTTATTAGAGCATCTGCATGCACAAGGATGCTTGTAATGAATCAAACACTATGGTTTTCATGGCTAAAAGTTACACCTCAAAATCAATCAACAAGTTCCAGTAGTGTTTTCTTCAGTCAGAAGGTCCCCTATACTAAGGTATATGTTAGAAATTGACCTATTTAAAATTGAAATGTCTTCTTTTTTCAAAATATGGGAGTTCCAAGCATCTTAAAGTCAAATTGGTAAGAAACTTATTCAATGGTTTTGTTATCTTGCCAATGAGGATCATTATGAAGACCGATATGCAAGTACTAGGCTCAATTTCACAAGAGCCTTACTGAATGATAATTACAGAATAATGATAAATTTTAAAAGAAAATTACCACTTATTATCCTTTTCTGTTTTAATGTTTTAAGTAGAGTCTGCCCCTACATTGATTCAAGTAGCTTATTTGTGTAATGCTGGAAAGATTGAAATGAAGCATGTATGTTATATATTCAAGAAGAAACTTCAAACATCTTACAGAACACTAATCTAGAATCAAATTAGGCTATGTGTTTATGTGACATTATCTAATAACTGATGCAACCGCTTAGTACTCTTTCAACATATATGAGAAAACCTCTGTACGAACTCAGCCGAGCAATGTGCTCACCTTTTTCCTCAATGAGGTTCACAGTTTTGCGTTGTTCATCCATGTAAAACCTATCATTTTCCTCTTTCTCAAATTTGAGTTCTTCTATTTGCTTTCCACCTGCATTGAAAATACCAAATGTCCAGCACATTGAAGAATGATAAATCACATAATGCAATGTGCTCTGCTCTTGTTCTTATTAATTTTTAAAAAAAAAATCAACAATCATCACAAATGAAGAATAGTGATTTTGTGCAAAGAAAATAAAAGTAACTCACGGTTTCTGATAGTTTCCTCAGCAGAACTTAACTTCAATGAAAGGCCGTCCATATGCTCATTCAGTGAATCTATCGCTTTTGAACTTTCAACCACTTTGACTTCGAGAAATTCCTTATCTTTCTCAGCTATTTAAGAACATAAATAAAAAAATTACTTGAAACATTATATAATATATCATTAAAAAATGAATTTTAAGATGCATTGAATTGCATATGTATAAATAACCTACCATTCTGAACCTGATTGGCTAAATGATGTAATGTTTCGGTGAGTTGATCACAAAGAGTCTTAGTTGAAGAGAATTTGGACTCCAGACCTTTCCAGAGCTTCTCATCTTCCTTTTGCTTTACTTTGAGCTTAGCATTCTCATTCAAAGCATTCTGCAACTTTTCCTCTAATACACGGATATGCTCCATTGATTTCGTCAACTTGCAATTCTGCAGTTGTTGAAATTATTGGTAAAATAGCCACTAAAAATGAAAATGAAGAGATCTCCATTACCTCGTGAGACTAAACCATATTATATGATTGAAGAACAAACAAAAGTGCATGTTTTTCACGAAGCTGAAAGAACGTCAAGGAGGAAGAAGAACAAGAAAAGAGACGAAGTAGAGAGAGAATACCGCCAGTTCGAGATCGGTCTTCACAGAAGCTTGCTCTTTAACAAGTTTCTCTAGAAGCAAACAAATCACACCAAGAATTATAAAAAAATATTCGAATTGTTCGATAACTTACACAATTAAAGCGAAATTTGTCGATTAAAACCTGCAGTAAGTTTCAAATTTGCGAAACTTCCCAGAGAACTTGAATCGGAAGATGTGCGCGAAGAGAATTGAAAGGTTTTCGCGGCTCCGGAGCCGGATCGTGATAAGGATTTGAATTGATCAAAGTTTTTTGCGCTTGGAAACCCTAGTCTCTGCATCTTCAAATATCGAAGGTCAAATATGCCAACGAAACTCGGCAATTTTGCTTCAATGGCTTTCGACAGCTCTCTGTCCCTCTGAAAATCCGAGTGTGTTCTGAGAGAGAAATTTTGAAAAGTAGATTGGGCGCGAAGGAGATGTGGTCTTTTGTAGGACGGGAGAAGACAGTTGCGCGGCAGTTTTAATTGCATGCGATCGGTCCTATTGCATCGGGCGCTCTTCTTCTTTTTTTTGTTGATCAAGAGACTTACTTCATTAAAAAGTAAAAAGGAAACAAAAGAGAAAGCAGACAAGGCGGTCCCACCACAGCCCACATTCCCCAACAACCTACGAGCGCCGCCATAAGCCATGCAAGGCCATGAGCGTCGGTCCTACAGCTCCCTAAACCAGCAGTCGGTACAGTGCCATCATCCATGTAAGGATAGGCAACTAACTCCTCAACACAAACACAAGCAAGATAAAAAACAAAACACAAAGCAACCGCAGAAACACAGGAAGACATTAACCGGACATCCGAAAGAAACCAACCGGAAAAACCTAGACGAATCATAGGACAACTAAAAAATGGACATCTCAGATCCTTCTTCGAGATTGCGACACCGGCCTTGTCTGAGAGCTCTTCCCAGAGACAGGCTTCCGACGAGTCACCGTCGATCCTTATCAAGACAAAAGCCATTATCACCCGATATGGAGGATTGGAAACCATTGAGTTCTCCCTCAGTCTAGCTACTCCCGCGTCATGGTAGGTCTGTAACAATACAGAGCAACACCTAAACAAAAACCTTGGATCCACCTGCTCTCTGTGAGCCTCTGTGATCCGAGGGGAAGGATTAAGACGTAAAAGGCACCCAAGTCCCTTCCTAACATGGGCTACGTAGGTTACTCGCTTCATGGTGAACTCGGATAACTCCCACTGGAGTTATCCGAAGCCTGGAAAGAATCCTTAAAAGGGTTAGGGTATGCCACTATCTTCTCCAACGGGACCAAATCTTCCCCATCACTGATAATAATCTCTTCATTGAGAGAGAAATTGTCGTCAATGCACATTGTTGGAACCCGAGTGATGGTTTTACCAAACGGATCAATTCCCAGCTGGATGAGCCCCGCTTCATCGATCATAACCCTGGTGCACTCCATGGCAAACTTCCTTCTTGTCGCCTTCCTGATCAGCGTAAGCCTCCTGGATCCATAGTTTCTTCCTTTTTTCCTTCGCTCGATGTGTTGAATTATAGCAGAGGATTGAAGGATTGATTCAAGGAACAAAGCCGCTGTAATCATATCTTCAGAGGCTACTGTGTTTCGTTCCGATATAGCCCAGTTTTGGGGACCAATTTGGCAAATAGTATTCAAAACTTGCTCCCAGAGCTCACGTCTTTTTGCCGGACCAAACAGTTCATAGCCATCATCTTCTCTTTTCCGTTTCTTGTTGGTCGACACTTCCATACGGTCAATACCAACTGCCAGCATACTTTCCAATGTATGATTTGAATTTCCTTCAGCTTTCTCGATGATTTGTCCTGGTTCAGATCTCTCCTTGGAGGCAAAGGACGGGTGAATATCTTGAGCAGGCCCTATAAGCATGTTAGCTCCTATGTTTCCTTTGTGAAAGGTTGGTTCATTGCTTTCCCAAAGAGGAAACAAGGGGTTGACTTTGAGCAAAGGAGATGGGACGTAGGAGGTTTCCTTGGACGATACATTAAGGTCAAGGAGATTTGGATTAGATTGCCCTCTGACAATGCTCCAGTTGGCACTGTCCTTTTCTTTTTTTCCTTTGTCCTGTAGCGTGGACGGCCCTGCTGTGGTGGTAGGCGGCTTCGGAGAGGCTGGCCCTTGCTGCCTGAATCCGTTGGGGGCTCGTAACCACGGCCCGAATTTCCCAGATAGTTTCACCATGACCAAGTCATTTTTGCATTCACGTTCGACATGTCCCAGACGGCCACATCGAAAGCAAAATCTTGGCAGTGCTTCATACTTAAAGCCAACCTCCAGAGCCTTGTCTTTCTTTCTGTTTAGGATAAACCCTGTTTTGAGCGGATCCTCCACTCTGATGGCTACCCGGATGCCGACATTTCCGTTCCAGGCCACCTTTTCGTCGTCGTCTTCCAGCGTTGAGCCATAGTAAACTGGAAACAGTTTTCCAATGCGTCGAACATTATCTTTGGTGGTCAATCCTACTGGTAGATTGATTATTTGAACCCAAAATTCCTCCGTTGAGAAGTCGATTTCTTCCAACGCCTTATCCGGTTGCCATTCTTTCAGTATAAGCAGAGAGTCTTGCACCGACCACGGTTTTTTACCGAGTATGCGATGGCGTTCCTCTGTCGTTTGGAAGATGAAGAGGAAGAAGTTTCTTCCTAAGTCGTGGCACTCCAGTCCTTCGCATTTTCATGATTTTTTCAGAATGGCCTTTAATGCCAGGAGTTTGATGGACGATGCAGTCAGCAGTTTCCCAAGCAATGAGAGATTTTTCAGCGTGAAGTTGACCTCGCAGTCTTCGTTGAGTTCAAGCTCGTCGAGGAACTCCTGATTTGGAGGTTTGGGATCTTCATGAGTGTTTGGGAAGTTGGTGTCAACGACCCCTATGCTAAGGCTAACTCCACTGTTAGGCATGAAGTTCTGCGGGAATGTGGAGTAAATGCTCCTAAAGGCTTGGAGAGGATGCAGGAATTAATGTCCTTGAGTCGAGCGTAAATGCTTCCTTAGACCCAGACAACAAACAGAAAGGGAGGGTAAGGTTTGTGGGCGAGCAAGAAGGAAAAAGAAAACCTAAGACAGCAGAGGCTCTAAACCACCTCCTTGCCAAGACGATCCTCACCAGACACGACCAAGCCCTCAACCGGAAAGTTGGAGCGAAGGATCAGAGAGATGGGAAACACATTGACTGGGAGAGAGAACTTGCTCAGTTGTAAACCAAGGGGTTTGAAAACTGCATCGGGCGCTCTTCAATACCTATGGAAACGTATGTTTAACATTTTTTTATCATTATAAGTTAAGGGTAAATTACTAATTTGTACCCAACATATTATTTTGTTTGTATCCACCTATTTTTTTGACAAAATAATATCCAACGTTATAATTTGTTTTTATTTTAGTATTGACCGTTAAAAAATTAGTAACATTTTAATTAGGAGAGAGAAAATCAACGATTGACATATTTTTTTCTCTTCTAATTAGCTTGTCACGTCGAATAAAATCATAAAAAGTTACACGTGACAAGATGACTAGGAGAGAGAAATAACGTGATAGTATGTCATGTGTAATTTTCTCTCTCCTAATTAGTTTGTCATGTGTGATTCTTTCTCCTAGTCAGCATACAATTAATTTTTTAACAGTGGGACATAAAAATAAAAACAAAATGTAACGTTATGTACGATTTTGCCAAAAAATAGTTGAAGTACTAAAATAAAAACATGAATAAAGGTGGAGTACCAAATATATAATTTGTCCTAAATTTAAAAGAAGGGATGGCAAGACGAAGTCCTATTTAATTATGAGGGAAGTAAGTTGATTAATTTTATAACTGAAAGAAGTATAATTTAATTTCTCTAATTTCAGAATTAAAAAATCTTGAAAAGTAATTAACCAAAAAACGAAAAAGTTAATATTCAATTTTATTAATTTACGTTGACAAAGTTTTAAAAGATAATAAATTAAAAAAATAATAGAAAAATAAAGACTTAATCGTATATTTTCATAACTATTAATAGTGTAAAATACAATTAAATCATTCACAGCTTTAGTGGGAGCCTCTCACCTTTCATGTGTGTCTATGTGTATAATTATGAGAAATTGATGTTTGGGCTATCCTATTAATTTCTAAGATAAATTATTTCAATGTTTATAAATTATTAGTTTGATATTACTTTAGTTATTGAACTATAATTTTAGTTAAGTAAGTTATTAAATTATCAAAATGATAAAACATAATCTAATATATGACATTGTTTGAAAATTAGCGGATAGCGATTTATATTAGTTTATAGCGGATAATTGATAACGTTAGCTATTTTACTAGCAGATTGTATTAGCTGATTGTATAAAAGTGTTTGGTAAAATTAACCGATAACTAATAGTTGTTTGATTATTTAAACAAGCAAAATAACATACTAGGATATGGTTATATTCGATAATTGTTAGAATAATTTATTAGTTATTAACATTTTGTATTTATTAATATTAATTAAATTATGAAAATTAATTTTTTTAATATCATTACTGAACATATACGAAGAATGTACATATTAATTTTTATTATATTTTAATATAATTTTAATACTTATTAAATTTAGATGTATATAGTAGTTTTATTTTATTTTATGAGATTATATTTTGAATATAATTTTGTTATTTATTAAATTTAAATATATATATTAATTTTTATTTATGAAATTATTTTTTAAATATAATTTTATTAATTATTTATTTATTTATTAATTTATATATTAATTTTTTTATCTATGAAGTTATTTTTTAATTTTATTACTTATTCAAATTTAATTTATTTAGAATTTTTTTTATAATTATAAAGGATAAAATAGCCTTTACAAATCTTTTGTATCTAAACTTCAAACTCAAAACGAAAGGTTTCATCTTAATTTATTATTAAATTTTTTATTTATCAAACATTTTAATTAACAGATTTCATTGATCAAAATTTTAAAAATAGTTCAAACATATTTTTTTTCCTTCAAAATATTGTTTACCAAATATACCATATTTTTTTATAATGAGACGACATTAACGGTGCGTCTCTTATAAAAGTTCCTTTTAAAGAGGAAGAAAAATCAGGGCAACAAAACCGACTCGGGTTACTCACACAAGGCAAGAGTAAAGAGGCAGAGCTTGTACTATAGCTGGTTCGGCGATGGATGCAAAGCCGCAACCGAATTCCTCCACCGTTTATTTCACTCCCTTCTCCATCACCGTCCCATTTAACTCCTCTTCCCTTCATTCCCTAACATAGTAAGCTTTCCCCAAATCACCAGGCACCGCCATTTCCACCACCGTTTTTAACAATGCCCAAATTCCATATCCAATTCAAGAACTCCGTTCCCGAGTGCCAAGCTCACCTCCCTTTCCCCTCTAACTCTAATTCACTCGGCCCCGGTGGTCTATTCATCGACCCATGTCTTCCCTCATCCCTTATCGATTTCGTTTCCCCCTTTAAAGATTTTTCCGCTTCCCGAAAAACGGCTTGCTTTACTCGTAGGGAAAAGCGTGGGGCGGTTGCCGTCAAGGACGTGTTTTTTTTGTCCGTTAGTTTGAGAAACGATGTGCTTGTTTCGGAACACAAGGAATTTCAGCTACAAAATGAAGTGAAGAAGAACAACGGGGTTGTGGCCGAAGCCAAACGGAATGTGAGGGTAACGCAACGTGGCGCAGTCAATACTACAAAGCATTTGTGGGCTGGAGCAATCGCGGCCATGGTTTCCAGGTAACATTAACAAATTCCATTCGTAATTTAGCTACGCGCGTTTTCCTATTTGCCTCGAACCATATGCATTTCTAATTATTGTTTGAAATATTATAGAACATTTGTTGCCCCGTTAGAGAGATTAAAGCTGGAATATATAGTTCGTGGCGAACAAATGAATATATTTGAGCTTGTGAAGAAGATTGCTTTGACGCAAGGATTACTTGGATTTTGGAAAGGGAACTTAATTAATGTTCTTCGCACGGCTCCATTCAAAGCTGTGAATTTTTATGCTTACGATACCTATAGGAAGCAATTGCTTAGACTATCTGGAAATGAGGAGACTACAAATTCGGAGAGATTCATTGCTGGTGCTGCAGCCGGCATTACAGCTACTGTTCTCTGCTTACCTCTTGATACTGTATGTCGAAACCTAAGATTTTGTTCTTCTTTTCATTATTCCACCTTCAATTTGTTCTTAGCCGTGTGTAAGCATGTTCAGTTCTTGGCTGTATGCACTTCTATATTGTACATTAGGGGCAACTGTTAGAAATAGCACATGGGCGTTTGTTAATTCTTTGCGTTATAGGTTTAACAAATTTATAAGAGACCAATTTTAATGTTGTCGTCTAGTTTTAAGTCTTAGGAGTACGGTTTCTGGACCAAATGATCAAGATAATCTCCCATTATTGTCATTGTAATGTCACCTCTAACATAATATTTTTTAACCAACCAAGGTGAAGGATAGTGTCTCTAGGGACATCTTACTTTTTAATTACTATAATGCTACATGTTAGCAAAGTGTTATTTGAGATTTCTGCAGAATAACAAAGATTAATTCTAGCTTGAGAGTTTTAATGCTTAAAGACATATTAAAATTCTGTGATATGTTCTCAAACTAGATTAAACTATGATTTGTTCCTCAATGGAGGATTTCTATTTTGACCTTTCATTGCTTTTTGTCAAATCTAGGCTCACCGGAACTAGCTGTACTTTGGGAGGTCCATTTTGCTGACTTTGAATGGTTTCATTTTGTGCATTTCCTTTTGTAGATGTATTCTTTTTTCTACAAGGGTAACTTTTCACTACTTGTTTATTGTTGTACAGATCCGAACTAAGATGGTGGCACCAGGTGGAGAAGCCTTAGGCAGTGTAATTGGTGCTTTTCGCCACATGATCCAAACTGAAGGATTCTTTTCTCTCTACAAAGGTCTAGTGCCCTCTATTGCAAGTATGGCACCTTCAGCTGCAGTATTCTATAGTGTGTATGATATGCTGAAATCAGCTTATCTGCGTTCCCCGGAGGGTAGGAAAAGAATTGAGAACATGAGTCAAATAGGGCAGGAACTGAGTGCTTTGGATCAGCTAGAGTTGGGACCAATGAGGACGTTACTATATGGGGCTATTGCTGGTGCTTGTGCCGAAGTTGCTACTTACCCATTTGAAGTTGTGAGAAGACAGTTGCAATTGCAAGTCCAGGCAAGCAAAATGGGTGCACTGGCAACTGGTGTGAGGATCGTTGAGCAAGGAGGAATTTCTGCTCTCTATGCTGGGCTAATTCCCAGCTTGCTACAAGTAAGTGGATAAGCTTTTAATAGAATCTAACAAATTGTTACTCTGCTCAAAAGATTTATGCTAATCATCCTTCTATAAATGCAGAGACAGATCGAACAATCTATACAACACTAGAACATGAGAGTTCATCTCACAAATTTGTTTCTGTGCTGTCCTGAAGTCCTTTGAATTTGATTATTTTCTACATTATAATATGGTCGTAACATTTGATCCGCTAATTGTTTAAATGGGATATGCCTCCCCCCCCAAAAAAAATCACACACACACACACAATCTGTGGTTCATATGCTTTTCTCCATAATAAAATATATTTTTTTTCGTCTTCAGGTCCTTCCGTCTGCTTCAATCAGTTATTTTGTATACGAGTTTATGAAAATTGTTCTCAAAGTGGATTGATGGGAGGCAGTGGGTCCTCTCAGCAAAAGGACTGGTAGGATTTTGTACATTGACCATAAAATGATCAGAGCACAAAGATTCAGAGTGGTAAGATTTAGTCATTTCAGCGTAACACTTATCAACTTAATTGATGTTCTCCTCATATTTTTGTACCTGACAAGAGACCAATGAAAACCTTCATTGACATCTTAAATTCTTTATTTGATTATAGACCCAGCATCCCGTTGCTGATTGAATTTAGAATCTTCATTTTTTTATAACTTTTTCTAGCACATTCTCATGATTAAGATCAGGGCCTTGGTAATGCATATAAGCATTTTCTAGGGACCTTGGGTGCTTAAAATGCATTTAAGCATTTTATGAATGACTTGCACTTGATGCTTCCAAATTGAGAGCTTTTGTTAAGGATGCAAAATTTTGTCACCGTCCTTGAGCAAAAACAGGGAAAAAGCCACCGTGTTAATTTAGTGAAACATGCTTGAATTACACCCCGAATAAACTTTCTCTGCCTAAGAATCGGAAGAAGAAAACTTCCGAACAGTCGATTTTTGCACTTCCCATCTAAGTGCAAAACTTTGATTCTGCCTTTGGAAGTAGCAGCTATATATATGTAATCCAACTTCAGCTGTCCATTTGTTCTCAGCCGATTAAAGAAGGCTTCAGCTGTCCATATGAACAAATATGTTTGAAATTTTGGAAATGACATTTATTCAACCCCGATCGAATTGTACATGGCCTTGTCCTTTAGAGGTTGAAACTTAGAGATCACGCATGCAAAGCGCCCCATATATATATTTGTTGGAATTATAACTATGTTAGAATTAAACTCAAAGAAAATACAAATTAATAAAAGGTAAACTACTGTAATGCTCACTTACGTTTGGGTTGTGTAAACTTATCCTTACCGAAATGTTTTTCACCGTTAATATTTAATGAGAAGCTGATTTGGCAGATTAAAGGTTAATTAATAAAATGCTTAATACCCAAATAAGAGCCCAAATTATGCTTGTGGATCACTTTTGGTTTTTAAACTATTTTTAGCTCTAAATAGATGCCTAAAGTTTTGATTTTGGTCATTTTAAGTGTCTAACAGTTAATAAAAAATTGTTAGCCAATTAAATTGTGACAAGTGGTATGCTTTAATTTTAAATTTTTAAATAAAATTCAAAATTTAATTTTTTAAAAAATTAACAATTTTAAATCTTTACAAAAACAATTCCAAATCCCTAACCCAAAACTCTAAATCCCCAAGTTACTGCCATTGTCGCCGTTTACTACATCATCGGAGACCACCACTACCGTTTCCTCCAACCACCCATCGTCGATAATCGACGGTAGGTGTGCCAACGAGTTTCTTTTTGCGATTTTGGCTTCTTTCGACGTTAGGAAGCCGATCGACACACCTACCGCCGTTTACCGACGATGGGTGGTTAGGAAAACGATCGTGATAGTCCGGCGGCGGATATGAGGGCGGCGTTGAAACCATTGGCGGCGGATTCGGCTGGGAAAGTTAGAAATTTCGAATTTGGGGACATTTTGTGAGTTTTGGGAAATTTAGAGTATTTGATAAAAAAAAGATAAAAAATAAATAAAATAAAAAATTATTTTTTTAATAAAATAACGGTAGTTAACGGTTAGGCACCTAAAATGACCACTATTGGAACTTTAGGCACCTATTTAGAGCTAAAAATAGTTTGGGCACCAAAAGTGATCCACAAGCATAGTTTGGGCACCTATTTGTGTATTAAGCCTTTTATTAATTAACTTTTAATATGCCAAATCAACTTCTCGTTAAATGTTAACGGTGAAAACGTTTCAGTGAGGATAAGTTTACACCCAAAAACGTAAATGAGCATAAAATTTAATTTTTAAAACCAGTGAGCAAAAGTGTACACCACCTAAACATAAGTGAGCATTACAGTAATTTACCCTTAAAAAATGGTATGAATGTTTGGTTGAATGTCAAGTTATATCGGAAATATATCTGATCCTAGAATAATCGCACACCTTCTATGTATTATATATTTGTTTATTATTATTGTTTTGCCTTTTTTCAAGCTAAGGTTATTTCAAGTAGTATTTGTTCTGTGAATGTATTTTCAATCATTTGACAATACATGCTTAATTTTCCTGTTGGTGCTTGAACTCGTGACCTCCTTTTTAATTATATTAAGTTTTTAACCCTTTTACGATTAATATCAATTCTAAAAAATGAGCAAGAAAATTTTAATAAAAAATAGAAACACACAAAAAAAAAACACATGGCGTAATTTAGGGTATGAGGCACAAATGGGGGAGGTGATTTTTGTTGGGAGTATTAAAGAACGACAAGTTAATATACAGCTAAAAAACGGTGAGTTTTTATAATTGTTGGATGAGTATTTTTAAAAAATAATAATAATTTTGAACATTAGATCAAGAAAAAAAATCTGTAACCGATAAGTTAAAAATACATAACTTAAAATGTTACCCACCAACTTAAATGTTACCAAAAGATATAACATTTTAAGTTGAGTAAGAAGTATGAAAACTTACCATAATATGTAACATTTTTTGTTGCAACCTAAAATTTAAAAAACACATAAGTTAAAATGTTACCCACCAACCTAAATGTTTAGTTAACATGTAACATGGTAGGCTAAGAAACTTACTAACAAGTATTGAAACTTACTATAATATGTACCCATCAACCTAAATGTTACCAAAAGATATAACATTTTAAGTTGACATGATAAGTTTTGAAACTTATTAACAAGTATGAAAACTTACATAGTATGTTACATTTATGTTACCATTATATATAACATTTTAGGTTGCAACCTAAAATGTTACCAAAAGATACATTTTAAGTTGAAACTTAAAATGTAATTACTATGGATAACACTTTATGTTGAAATGATATAGTTTTTGTAAGTTTTGAAACTTCCGACTAAGTTTTGATACTTGTTGTGAGTCTAGCCGAGTTTCAAGTTCTTTCTCTTTAATGGTGATTTTGTTAATTTCGAATTAAAGTTAAAATTTTCTATTGGGTAATGAATTTTTTTTAGAGTATATGAGTAATCTAAACTTGATTTTAACAAATTAAACCTAAAAATAAGTATTTGAAGAAATAACTTATTTTCAAGTTCTTTAACTTTTTAATGGTGATTTTATTAATTCCGAACTAAAGTTAAGATTTTCTATTAGATAATGTAGATTTTTTAGAGTATATGAGTAATCTAAACTTGATTTAACAAATTAAACTCGGAATTAGGCAATTGATGAAAGAAATAGATTATGATCAAGTTTTTTTAACTCTTTGATTGTGATTTTGTTAATTCCGACCTAAAACTAAGATTTTGTATTGGGTAATGAAGATTTCTTAGAGTATATGAGTAATGTAAACTTAATTTTAACAATTCAAACCTAAAATTTGGTAATTGATGAAAATTGTGATATTGCTTTTAAGCTAGAATTCTTGATTTTCAGTAAAACTTAAAGCAAAGTTTCGATATTTGTCGTGAAATATTTTTATTCTTGGATGGTCAAATCTCATATAACAATTTAGGTTGGAGACGGAGTGGGTAAAATTTTAAGTTTCAACCTAAAATGTTATACAAAATTATAACAGTTTAAGTTGCAACCTAAAATATTACCCATACATATAACATTTTAGTTTTGAAACCTAAACTTAAAATATTACTTAAAATCATACCATTTAGTAAAAGTTTAAGTTTTAACCTAAATTATTATACAAAATTATAACAATTTAGGTTGCCACCTAAAATGTTACTAATTTACGTTTCAACCTAAAGTGTTACCAATTTTTATAACATTTTAATTTAAAAACCTAAAATATTACCCAAAAACATAACAATTTAGATTGTAACTGAAATTATTACTAATATAAATAGGCCATGTTTGACAATTAGCGGATAGCGGATAGCGGATAGCAAATTGTATTAGCTGATAGCTGATTGCATTAGTTGATTTGACTAGCGGATTGTATTAGCTGATTGTATAAAAGTGTTTGGTAAAATTAACTGATAGCTGATAGCTATTAGATTATTTAAACAAGTAAAATGACATATAAATACATGTTTATATTCAATACTTGTTTGAATAGTTTATTAGTTATCAATGTTTTGTGTAACCCCCTCGTCCCGGTATGGCCGGATGACCGGTCCGAGTGGGCCACACGGGGAAAACCGAAGCGAAACCCGTTAAGGTTCCCCCTCGATTAACAACCCTATTTTTTTTCATTTTTAAATCTTGTCTAGATGAGTATTGGACCCTAAGTGGTCATACAGCGGAACAATTCACAAATCAAACAAACGAACTCAAACAAACATGTTACAGCCCAATTTTAAGTTTATACTGCAGGTGGTATCGATACACCTAAGGGGTGTATCGATACCCCTTGACTAGGTCGACTGGTCTAAGTCAACCCGTAGAGGTCGTATCGATACACCTAAGGGGTGTATCGATACCCTCCCCAACGGTTGACTTCCCACGGTCAAAGCTAAGACACGGTATCGATACACCTGGGGATGGTATCGATACCGAACTGGACAGCAGCTTCAGTGACCAAAAAGGTATCGGTACACCAGAGGCCCGTATCGATACCAAATTGGACAGTAGCTCCAGTGACCAAAATGGTATCGATACACCTCTCAAGTGTATCGATACACGAGGCCTGAACAAGAAGGTGGTATCGATACCGTACCAACCGTATCGATTCCCCTGCACAGCAAGGCCTCCCAAACTTAGCAAAAACGATCAAGACTCGAATCTAAATGCAATTTATAACTTCCCTAACCCCAACCAAACATACATACAACATTCACATACCACCAAATAGCCATACAAACACTCAACAAGTATAAAAATCAAGGAAATCATGCAATAGACCCAAGATGACATTCAAGCATTCAAGTTCATACATCAACATTCAAACATGAAGGCAACATCAAGAGACACATGACTAACATTCAGAATAAGCAATTTAGGCATGGATACAATTCAAGCATGGCATCACAAGCCATACAAAAGCATGATAACATGGAGTCTAAACAAGCTCCTAAACAACCAACAATCATCCATCAAAAGACACATGTCCCATTGCTTAAACTATTACACGTTTAACATTTAAAAGTTCATACTTGGTGTACTCAAGCCAACAACCACACTTGGAGCCTTCCACTTGCGCAAGCAACCCACGAACTAAGGATCTGCAATATTGAACAAAGAGAGCGTAAGCAATGATGCTTAGTGAGGGTATGCTCTTAAAACAAACCTCAACATTGCAGGGTCCGAGCACGATCTAGCCAAGGCAAATCACATATTTACCAAGGATTCACAAACCATAAGATAGAGATGCATGAGCATTAATCAATATAACATGCCATGATCATAAGCTCAATTCCACAATACAGGTAATCACATTTAAGCATCCAATTAAAGCTCATATATCTCAACACATTGATACACATATCAATCAACATTGGCACATAGCTATGACTCAAATACGCGGATAAACATGTTAGAAACTCACATCCAACAACCACATTACCTCACGGTGGGATTACACTCATCACCGGTCTCGTGGAGGGGATTCCACTCATCCTCACGCCCCGTCGATGGGATTCCACTCATCACCGACTATATTTAAATACAATTTCCGGGCGAACCCGTACTCCTCCTTGGCGACTCAACGCCACCAAGGCCACGCGCGACTTTTGACTCATGTGTACACACTAACATCCTAATGATCGATCATTTGTATTCAAGTATACTAGTGCCAACATTTACTCGTTTCACATTACTCATGTAAAACTAAAATTGATTTTGATATAACATAAAAATTTAAGGACCAAATTGCAAAACAAATAAATTTTTAAGAACTCTTTAAAGGTTCAAATATTAACAAAATGTTTTGCATAAAATATTGTTTGAAGATTGGATCTCAAAACATTAAGTTTCTCAAACCTTTTTCATGTTTTTCAAAACCAAATTATGCAAAAATGGCCCTGCGTATCGATACACTCACCGTATCGATACACTTGAAACTTACTGTAATTCTGAATGAACATAGCGTATCGATACTCACTTCATACGTATCGATACAGTGTTCATCTGGGCAACCGTACCGATACGCTTAATAACCGTATCGATACGCCAAGCATAATTGTTTGAAAAATTGTTTTGACCGTTATAACGTATCGATACTCTTGGTCACAGTATCGATACACTTTGATGCAACAAATTAAATGGTTTTTACAGTGAGTTTGGACCGTATCGATACGACCCCCGTATCGATACGCTTTGATGCATCAAACTTAACAGAAAGTTTGGACCGTATCGATACACTCTGTTTTCAGGCACAACGGCTAGTTGAAATTTAAACTAGCGTATCGATACAGCCTTGTCGTGTATCGATACGCAGTGTTGGGGAGCTGCCTTAATAGCTGGAAAAATGTTCCCAACGGCTCCTTCAATAATTCAAATGCTCCAAACGGCTAGAAACTGATTCAAGGGTATAAATACAAGCTTCATTTCACCAGGAAGAACAACAATACACATTCAAGCATTATCAAAGCAAAAATCCAAATCCTAGAGCTATTCAAAGCTATATTCTTGTACCCAACTCTTTGTATTTCAATTTGTCATATTTTTGAGAGTTTTTGGGTTGCTGTAATTGTAAGTGGGTAGACAATCATCCTTTGAGAGGAAATACTTGAGTTTACCAAAAATCTTCTTTGTATTTGAGTGGATTAAGCTTGGGGTTGAAAAGCTTAATCGATATTGTAAGGTTTCCTCCTCATCCAAGAAAAGGGGACGAATTCAAGTAGTGAATTGTTTTGGAAAATCCTTAGTGGGAGCTAAGGTAGTGGATGTAGAGTTCGGTTGTTGAACTTGAACCACTATAACCCCTTGTGTCATTTTATTTTCCAATATTCTCGTCACAAAAATATTAATTGCCAATTCACCCCCCTCTTGGCCATTTGCAATTGTTTGATCAACTCAACAATTGGTATCAGAGCTACACTCATTGGAAGGATTACAACCCTCTTGAGTCGATCCTTGGAAAGTTGAAAGTTTGATCAACAACAAGTCAAGCAATGGCATCCACCTCCAACTATGAATCTCAATCCACCACCAAGCCACCATTCTTCAATGGGGATAACTATCTTTATTGGAAGAATAGGATGAGTCTCTTCATTAAGTCTACCGACTATATGGTGTGGGATGTAGTTGAAGAAGGTCCATACATTCCCATGAGGAGAGATGGAGAAAGGCTTGTTCCAAAAATCAAAGCCGAAATGACCGATGATGAAAGAAGAAGGATGCAAGTGAACGACAAAGCTCTTCATGTAATATTTTGTGCACTTGGTCCGGATATCTACTCTAAGGTGTCTTCAATCGAAAATGCCAAGGAGGTTTGGGACACTCTCGAGACAACATATGAAGGGACTAGCGATGTAAAGGAGACAAAGATTGGACTACTCAATCTAAACTATGAGAACTTCAAGATGGATCCCGATGAAAGTGTTTCCCAAATGTTTGATCGATTCTCGGTCATTGTCAACGGTTTGAAGGGTTTCGGTGAAATCATTCCCGAAGACAAGCTAGTGAGAAAGTTGTTGTATTCTCTTCCGGAATCATGGGATAGCAAGAGAACGACCATAATTGAAGCCAAAGATTTGAAGACTCTTAAATTAGATGCTCTTGTTGGATCTCTACTCACACATGAGATTATGAGAAAGGGAAGAGAACAAGAGAAGAAGATAGTAGAAAAGAAGGAAGTTGAGAAAAAGAAAGTTGGAATCGCATTAAAGGCTTCACAATTAGAAAGCGATTCTAGTGAGGATGAAGAAGAGGAGATGGCTATGTTGGCCAAACGATTTACTCAGTTTATGAAGTCAAATCGTGGAAGAAAACTCATTAGAAGAAGGGACTTCAAGAGTAAAAACAAGGAAGAGGAGATAGACCAAATTACTTGCTATGAATGCAACAAACCGGGTCACATTCGTTCCGAGTGTCCTCAATTGAAAAAGAAAAGCTTTGGGAGGAAGAACAAGCTCAAAGCACAAATTGCAACTTGGAGTGATGATGAGTCTTCCGAGGAAGAGGAAGAAGTGGCCAACCTATGTCTCATGGCCATCGATGATGAATCAAAGGTAACCTCTAATTCATGCAATTTAGATTTTTCTATTGAAGAACTTCAAGATGCTTATGATGAACTTCAAGAAGTGTATGATGAGTTAGTAGAAAAATACAAGGAGTCCATTTTGAAAATTAAGAAAATAATTTCTGATTTAAAGATTCAAAATGAGACATTTTTAAAAAATAACTCCGAATTGGAAAAGAAAGTTTTATCTTTAGTTAATCTTTCAAATGATCTTAAAACTAAAAATCTTGAACTTGAAAAACTTCTTTCCGATTTTCAAGATTATCACACAAAGGAAGTGGATAATCTTAAAACATCTTTTGATATTGGGAAAAAGAATTTTGAGAAAGAAAATCAATTTAAACCCCAATATACAAAAAGAAAATATTTTACACCTAAACAAAGAAATTTTTATAAGCAAACTAAAAGTTATAAAATTAGAAATGTTTGGGTTCCTAAAGAACTTATCACTTCTAATAACTTAAATGCTATTGCTTCTTGGATTCCCAAGGGAACCAAATTGTTAAAGGCTAACACTCATGGACCCAAGATGGTTTGGGTACCAAAAACCAAGGCCTAAATTCTTTGTTTGTAGGGGGAGCATTGCTTCAAGGCTAAAGCTTCAAGCAAAAATTCTTGGTACCTTGATAGTGGATGCTCAAGACACATGACCGGTGACAAAAGTAGATTTGTGGAAATAAAGCCTAAGAGTGGTGGAGTAGTAACCTTCGGTGATAACTCAAAAGGACTCATTGAAGGAATAGGCTCAATTGGTAATCACTCTTCTATCTACATTAAAGACGTTTTGTATGTCAACGGTCTTAAACATAATTTGTTGAACATTAGTCAGTTATGTGATAAAGGTTTTAATGTTTTATTTGATAAAAGTGGTTGTAAAATTGTAAACATTAAAACAAATCAAATAATGCTCATAGGACATAGAATAGGCAATATTTACATGGTGCATTTAGATGACATCCATTCATCCCATGCATGTTTAGTTGCACATGATGAACATGACTCATGGCTATGGCATAGAAAGTTAGGACATGCAAGCATGAGTGTTCTAGAAAAATTAAATTCCCTTAATCTAGTTAGAGGTTTACCCAAACTTAATTTTTCAAATGATAAAATTTGTGATGCATGTTCAAAGGGTAAACAACATAGGAGTTCTTTTAAATCCATAAATGATGTCTCTACTAGTAGATGTTTACAATTGATTCATATGGATCTTTTTGGGCCAATTAGAACAATGAGTTTGGGTGGAAAATCATATGCATTTGTGCTTGTAGATGACTATTCTAGATATACTTGGGTTCTATTCTTAAGTACAAAAGATGAGGCTTTCGAAAAATTCATCACATTTTCTAAAATAACTCAAAATGATCTTGAACTTAAAATTTCTCATATTAGAAGTGATCATGGAACTGAATTTCAAAATTTGGGTTTTGATGAGTTTTTAAATGAAAATGGGATTAGCCATAATTTTTATGCACCTCGCACTCCTCAACAAAATGGGGTAGTTGAGAGGAAAAATCGAACTTTAGAAGAAATGGCTAGAACCATGCTTTGCGAAAATAATTTACCTAAATATTTTTGGGCAGAAGCTACAAATACCGCTTGCTATATAATAAATCGAGTAATGATTAGGCCAATCTTAAAGAAAACATCTTATGAAATTTTAAAGTCCAAGAAGCCTAACATTAGCTATTTTCATCCGTTTGGTTGTAAGTGTTTTGTTTTAAATAATGGTAAAGAAAACTTAGGTAAATTTGATGCTAAAAGTGATGAAGCTATTTTCTTAGGGTATTCTTTAAACTCTAAAGCCTATCGTGTATTTAATAAAAGAACTCTAGTTGTTGAAGAGTCGATACATGTTGTTTTCGATGATAACCTCCTTTCGAGAAATGAATCTTGTGATGATGATGAAGTAGGAATCATTGATACTATTGATGGAGGACAAACATCAAAAGAGGATAAGATTCCAACTAAAGAAGAAGACTCACAAGAACCACCTCTTGAAGGCTTAAAAGACTTAGCTCATGAAGAAAAAGAGGTATCTTACCCAAGGGAGTTAAACTATGTCAAAGATGGTGAAATCTTGGGTGATCCATCCAAGGGGGTAACCACTAGATCCTCTCTCAAATTAATGAATCATGTTGCATTTCTTTCATGCATTGAGCCTAAAAACATTAAAGAAGCTTTAAAAGATGATTTTTGGATTTTGGCCATGCAAGAGGAATTAAACCAATTTGAGAGAAGTAAAGTTTGGACATTAGTAGAAAGGCCTAATAATCAATCTACTATAGGTACAAAATGGGTTTTTAGGAATAAATTAGATGAAAACGGTAATATAGTGAGAAACAAGGCTAGGCTTGTTGCTCAAGGCTATACTCAAGAAGAGGGAATTGATTTTGATGAGACTTATGCACCCGTAGCAAGAATGGAAGCTATTAGAATGTTACTTGCATTTGCATGTTATCATGATTTCAAGCTTTTTCAAATGGATGTGAAAAGTGCCTTTTTAAATGGTTTTATAAATGAAGAGGTATATGTTGAACAACCACCAGGTTTTGAGGATTCAAAATTTCCAAACCATGTGTTTAAACTTACAAAAGCTCTCTATGGCTTAAAACAAGCTCCAAGAGCTTGGTATGAGAGACTTTCAACTTTCTTAATTGAAAAGGGTTTTGAAAAAGGAAAGGTGGATACAACACTCTTCATAAAAAGATATAACAATGACATCTTAGTAGTTCAAATTTATGTTGATGATATTATTTTTGGTTCTACTAATGAGTGTTATTGTAAGGATTTTTCTAAGCTAATGCAAGGTGAGTTCGAGATGAGCATGATGGGGGAGCTCTCATTCTTTTTGGGACTCCAAATCAAACAAATGAGTGATGGCACCTTCATAAATCAAGCTAAATACGTAAGTGATATGCTCAAGAAGTTTGGCTTAGAGAATGCAAAACCTCAAGCCACACCTATGAGTTCTTCCATAAAGCTTGACAAAGATGAAGGAGGTAAATGTGTTGATTCTAAGCTTTATAGATCCATGATAGGTTCTTTGCTTTATCTTACCGCAAGTAGACCGGATATTATGTTTAGTGTTTGCTTGTGTGCTAGGTTTCAAGCTAGTCCTAGAGAATCACACCTTGTTGCCATTAAAAGAATTTTTAGATACCTAATAGACACACCGACTTTAGGTCTTTGGTATCCTAAGGATTCAACCTTTAGCCTTCATGCTTTTTCGGATGCGGATTATGGGGGATGTAAGATAGATAGGAAAAGTACTTCCGGTACATGCCAATTCTTAGGTAGTATGCTCGTATCTTGGTTCTCTAAGAAACAAAATAGCGTAGCCTTATCTACCACCGAAGCGGAGTATATATCCTTAGGGAGTTGTTGTGCTCAAGTTCTTTGGATGAAGCAACAACTCTTAGACTATGGTGTTAAAATGGAAACCATACCCCTTAGGTGTGACAACACTAGTGCCATTTGTCTCACTAAGAATCCCATTCAACACTCTCGAACTAAACACATAGAAATTAGACATCATTTTATTAGAGATCATGTTTCAAAAAATGATGTTGTTATAGAATTTGTTGACACCTTGAACCAATTAGCGAATATATTTACTAAACCTTTAGATAAAGAGCGCTTTTGGACACTTAGAAGAGAGTTAGGTTTAACTTGTCTTTCTTAATTTTTTTTTTTGGTCCCAAAATGACAAAAATTTGCTTGAAATTGTTTGTGATTCATGTTTATGTTAATTTTGTTCTTTTTGCTTCTATACATATTGCTAAGGGAAGTATGTATCATGTTAAGTCATTAAAACTTGTTCATATAACACATACATGCATTTAGGGGCGTTTCAAATTGGATTTTTGCACTTAAAAATACCAAAATTGCAGAAACAGGCAAGGGTGTATCGATACTGCATATCAGCGTATCGATACGGTATTCAAAATCTGGGATTTTTGCAGATGAATGCGTATCGATACAGCATAGTGTATCGATACGGTAAGAGTCAAGGGAAAAAGTCAACACCGGTGCGTATCGATACGGTCAACTGTATCGATACACAGAAAACGACAAAGATAAATTAGGTTAAAGCGTATCGATACGCATGTACAGCGTATCGATACTTGACGGACGGAGAGCCTATTTAGGGTTGTTTTAATCAAAGTCCCAAAATTTTAAAACTCCTCTTCTCTTCTTCAAAAACCCTAACCGAAAACCCCTATAAAAACCCTCTAAATTCTTCAAAGTTTTACACAAATCTTCAAAATTTCTTGAGGGATTTTACTTCATACATCAAGGCTATCCTTGGGCATCAATCTTGTGCACTAACACCCCCTCTTTCATCCACTCTAAGAAATCAAGGTAAATTTTTTTTTTTTTTTTTTGAATTTTCGTCAATTTTCAATTATTATTTCAACTGATTTTTATATACATTATGATTAACTTACTATGGGTTTCATATTGTTCATAAAATTTTTCAAAAATAAATTTTTTTGGTTCGAATATATTTTATATTCGATAAATTTTTTTTTATTTTTTCGAAAACTAAGATTTGTTGTAAATATTCTTTAAAACAATTTTTTTTTAAAACAAATTACCTTGAATTATTAGAATCTATTGGATTAAATTGGATGTTAATTGCATACATATTCGAATCCTTTTTTTGATGTATTTTCAGGATTATGGCACCTAAAAAGGGAAATAAGAGACATCGCACCGCTTCCGTTTCTAATGAGGATGAGGGTAATCCTACTCCTAACCTTCCTCATATTATCCAAACTAGTTTTCCCACATCCCTAGCTAGAGAAACCTATAAGCTTTGTATGGGAATCAATCTTAGGGAAGAACGAATCGTGTCTATTCCATTTTTAAACTCTGCTAAATTCAAATTTAAATATCTTCCTTTGATTAGGTAATGGAAATTTTTAACCTTTTTAAACATTCCTCCTATTTTATATAGGAATCTTGTCATTGTCTTCTTTTCAAATGCTTATTGTGTCAATGATGACGCCAATGAGCATGTTATTGCCATTGAATCCTCGGTTATGGGAACTCCTATTCGAATTGATCAAAAAGTCTTATGCACTATTTTTGGTTTTGAGGATGTTGGGATTGATGATGAACACTCTTTAGGTTCGGGTTACATAGGTCCGGCAAAAGTTTTAGATGCACATGATCGTATCCTTCATCTTATTATCTCTTGGTTTATTCGTCCCTCGGGTGGTAGATATTCTACCATTCGTCAAATTGATGATTTTTGGCTTACATGCTTTAGGGAAGGAAAACGACCAAATCTTTGTCAAATTATGTTTGCCGATCTTGTATTTTTGGTTCAAAATCGTTACACCAAACTTGTTCAATCCTTTTACTACTCTACGGCCTTGAGTTGCCTATTTCATTCCCTTGGTGTTGACTGCACACATGACCTTCCCGAAAACCTTGGCCAACCCATTGATGAGCATTCCCTTTCTCGCTCTGGTTTCTCCTTTGTCGGTAATGAATGGGTTCGCAACCCTCAAGCTGATCCTCCCGCTGCCCCGGTCGATGCTTCTCGCGCATCCTCAAGCACTCACCGTGCTTCTCATGATTCCTCCTCCATGGCAAATCTCATGACCTTCCTCAATGAGAAGTTCAATGTTATGGATGGTCGCTTCACCGCTATAGATAATATGTTTACATCGATGGAAGAACGACTCCAAGGCATGGACAAGAAAATAGATACCTTGAGTGCTCGCCAAGACTCAATGGATCTTTCTCTTACCGCTTTCCATGGTGCTTGGATCAACCAAAACCAAAGGAACCAACCACCTCGAGAAGATGAAGACGAGGAAGAAGATGATGAGGATGACCATGATGATGGTGGAGACGCGTAGATGATGCATCTCATATTAGAACATTTTAGGATTTCATTGCATTTTTATTAGAACTTGAATTATGCCTATTTTCTATGTTTTAGGATTTTTAAAAGGTTTGGATTATTATGCTTGCTATGCTTGCTTGGTTTATGAATTTGGAGCTTTATGATTGATATTCCTATGCTTGATTATTCTAATCCTTGTGTTTCTTTTGATCTAACAAAAAGGGGGAGAAGGATTCATTTTGTAAAGGTCAAAATTTTTCAAAAATTTCTCTATCTTTAAGTAAGGGGGAGAAACAAATTTATTTTGAAACATTTATCTTAAAGCAAGGGGGAGAAAAGCCTTTTCAAAGTTTTCAAAAACTTAAAAATTTATTATGGTTTTGTTATATCAAAAAGGGGGAGATTGTAAAACTAAAATTGATTTTGATATAACATAAAAATTTAAGGACCAAATTGCAAAACAAATAAATTTTTAAGAACTCTTTAAAGGTTCAAATATTAACAAAATGTTTTGCATAAAATATTGTTTGAAGATTGGATCTCAAAACATTAAGTTTCTCAAACCTTTTTCATGTTTTTCAAAACCAAATTATGCAAAAATGGCCCTGCGTATCGATACACTCACCGTATCGATACACTTGAAACTTACTGTAATTCTGAATGAACATAGCGTATCGATACTCACTTCATACGTATCGATACAGTGTTCATCTGGGCAACCGTACCGATACGCTTAATAACCGTATCGATACGCCAAGCATAATTGTTTGAAAAATTGTTTTGACCGTTATAACGTATCGATACTCTTGGTCACAGTATCGATACACTTTGATGCAACAAATTAAATGGTTTTTACAGTGAGTTTGGACCGTATCGATACGACCCCCGTATCGATACGCTTTGATGCATCAAACTTAACAGAAAGTTTGGACCGTATCGATACGCCTAGTGTATCGATACACTCTGTTTTCAGGCACAACGGCTAGTTGAAATTTAAACTAGCGTATCGATACAGCCTTGTCGTGTATCGATACGCAGTGTTGGGGAGCTGCCTTAATAGCTGGAAAAATGTTCCCAACGGCTCCTTCAATAATTCAAATGCTCCAAACGGCTAGAAACTGATTCAAGGGTATAAATACAAGCTTCATTTCACCAGGAAGAACAACAATACACATTCAAGCATTATCAAAGCAAAAATCCAAATCCTAGAGCTATTCAAAGCTATATTCTTGTACCCAACTCTTTGTATTTCAATTTGTCATATTTTTGAGAGTTTTTGGGTTGCTGTAATTGTAAGTGGGTAGACAATCATCCTTTGAGAGGAAATACTTGAGTTTACCAAAAATCTTCTTTGTATTTGAGTGGATTAAGCTTGGGGTTGAAAAGCTTAATTGATATTGTAAGGTTTCCTCCTCATCCAAGAAAAGGGGACGAATTCAAGTAGTGAATTGTTTTGGAAAATCCTTAGTGGGAGCTAAGGTAGTGGATGTAGAGTTCGGTTGTTGAACTTGAACCACTATAACCCCTTGTGTCATTTTATTTTCCAATATTCTCGTCACAAAAATTTTAATTGCCAATTCACCCCCCTCTTGGCCATTTGCAATTGTTTGATCAACTCAACAACTCATTTCAATCAATTTCGTGCTTAGCACGTACTCACCAACAACCATCATCATGCATGTCTCAAGCATCATAATTCATGTCTCATCTCACATGTATAACACAATATACATAAGCATACATATCACATTTCATACGAGACATACACAACCATATAAATGAGTTCATCCAAAGGCTCTAGATCAAGTTTAGGATTAGGCTACCACCCCAATCCGAACTCTAGGTGGGTCTACCAAGCCCAACCTAGTCCATATACTCGAACCAAACATTTTAAATCCATTTAAAACATTTAACCACTCACCTAAGCTCCCAAGCTCAAAGACCAAGCAAGCAACCACCTTCAATTCCCCGGATTCACTTCCGATGCTTCACCGATGCCCAAACTCGATTCTAATCAATCTCAAACACAAACAAAACATCCGCAATCAATATCTCATCATTGAAACTAACCCGGATCAACATTTTCAAGCCTCCAACACTCAAAAACAAGCCCAAAATAGAATTCCCGAGCAGCCCCTAAAACCCACTGAAATCTTTCATTTCAAGCATCCAAACAAACACCAAACACACCCAAAGCAACCCTCATACATCATACTAACACCAGCCCTCAAAAACCCACATTAAATCACCCCAAAACCACTTTAAAACCCTCCAAAAACCCTATAGAAACCCAAATCCGAAAATTGCTCAAAATCATTTAAAATTCACATATTTTGACCTCTATACATCAGAACTAAACATATCAAATCAAAACATTTCATTTATCCACATAAAGATCTCATTTTTAATCAAAATATTCAAAACTTTCATTTTCTAAAAACTTTATGAAAACGAAAATGAATGGTACTTTCATGGAGAGGGAGGTGAGGGGAAGTCAAAAATACTATTACCTTTCAAAACGGAGTTGAAATGAGGAGGATAGGTGATGGAACAGTGCTCTTCAATAGAGGGGAGGGTTTATCGTGAGTTTTTTTTTTGTTGGAAGAGGGAGAAGATGAGTAAAAAGTGAAACTTTTATTTGTTTTGTTTTCATTTTAAGAGCCAAAAGTCCTTTGTACCCCTAATGAGATGGGGTATTCTCAATAGTATGAAAACCATGGTTAATTGGGGTTTAAATCTTAAAACATGGTCAACCCAATTAATAAATTTGAAAACAAAACCCGAAACATTATTTAAATTATAAAACCGAGCCCAAATAATATTAAAACATTATTTTCACCTAACCCCTAAACCCGGGTGTTATATTTTGTATCTAATTATTATTAGGGAAAACTACACCACTGACCACCAAACAAATTGGGGATACCTATTTGAACCACCGAACTATAAAAAACGTCAATCACACCATCGAACTTATAAAATCAACCTATTTTGACCACCGCCGTTAAAAACCTAACGGTAGAGTGACGGAACTGCCACGTGGCAATTGATGGATATATTTAAAAATTACACATTTGGTCCCTGTTATTTACACATTCTTTCAATTTAGTCCTAATTTTCAATTAATAAAATAATAAATTATTTAATTAAGTGGTGACACGTGTCAAGACCTTATTGGAGGATTTTAATTATTTATATTTAATTTTATTAATTTATTTTTCCCCTCCAATCAGGTGGTGATACGTGTCACCACCAATTTAGAGGAGAAAAACAATTTTTCCCTCAATACGCGCTGGGGATTCAAACTTGGGTCTCCCAGGTGTAAAGGCAACAACTCTGCCACTGCACCAAGCACATCTTTGTGCTATAATTCTCCAGATATAATATATATCTCTTATTAGTTTCTACATTTATAAACCAAAAGCTCAAACCCTAAACACTAATTTCACATATATAAATCTTAAACCCTAAACTCTAACCCTGAATATTTCAAATTAATTTCACACTAAATACTTCAAATTAAACCTCAAACCCTAAATTTTCAAATTAATTCCACGTTAAATATTTTAAATTAAAACCCAAACCCAAACCCTAAAAATTTCAAATTAAACCCCAAACCCTAACCTTAAACCCTAAATTTCAAATTAATTACACACTAAATATTTAGGGTTTAATTTGAAATATTTAGCATGAAAGTAATTTGAAATATTCAATGTTTAGGGTTTGGGGTTTAATTTGAAATATTTAGTGTTTAGGGTTTAGGGTTTAAGGCTTAATTTGAAATATTTAACGTGGAATTAATTTGAAATTTTTAGGGTTTGAGTTTAGGGTTTAATTTAAAATATTTAGCGTGGAATTAATTTAAAAATTTTAGGGTTTGAGGTTTAATTTGAAATATTTAGTGTGAAATTAATTTGAAATATTCAGGGTTAGAATTTAGGGTTTAAGATTTATATATGTGAAATTAGTGTTTAGGGTTTGAGCTTTTGGTTTATAAATGTAGAAACTAATAAGAGATATATATTATATCTGGAGAATTATAGCACAAAGATGTGCTTGGTGCAGTGGCAGAGTTGTTGCCTTTACACCTGGGAGTAGGGGTGTAAACGAGCCGAGTCGAGCTCGAGTAGTGCTGAGCTCGACTCGAGCTCGAAAAGCTCGAAGCTGAGCTCGACTCGACTCGAAAGCTCGCGAGCTCAAATTTATTGAGCTCAAGCTCGAACTCGAAATCAAAAATGAAACTCGAACTCGAACTCGAAAAGCTCGAACTCGAAAAATCTAAAGGCTCGAATTCCAAAAGCTCGAAAAGCTCGAATTTCAAAAGCTCGAAAAGCTCGAATTTCAAAAGCTCGAAAAGCTCGAACTCGAAAAGCTCGAACTCGAAATATTCTCAAACTTATGTAGGAGCTCGATTCAAGATTGAAAATCTCAAATATTATGTCTATTATTACTAGAATATTTTTTTAAAAAAAATTAAATAACTTAAAACTAAATTTTATTAATCAATTATTTTTAAAAATAAAAAATATATATTTAAATATTATTTTTTCGAGTAGCTCATGAGCTTTTCGAGTCGAGTATCGAGTATCTCGACTCGGCTCGTTAAGAACTCGAGTCGAGTTCGAGTTCGAGTCGAGTCCAATCGAGTCGAGCTTTGACCGAGCTTTGACCGAGTCGATCTCGAGTAGCTTGCGATCTGTCTCGTATCATTTACAGCCCTACCTGGGAGACCCAAGTTTGAATCCCCAACGCGCATTGAGGGAAAATTGTTTTTCTCCTCTAAATTGGTGGTGACACGTGTCACCACCTGATTGGAGGGGAAAAATAAATTAATAAAATTAAATATAAATAATTAAAATCCTCCAATAAGGTCTTGACACGTGTCACCACTTAATTAAATAGTTTATTATTTTATTAATTGAAAATCAGGACTAAATTGAAAGAATGTATAAATAACAGGGACCAAATGTGTAATTTTTAAATATACCCATCAATTGCCACGTGGCAGTTTCGTCACTCTACCGTTAGGTTTTTAACGGCGGTGGTCAAAATAGGTTGATTTTATAAGTTCGGTGGTGTGATTGACGTTTTTTATAGTTCGGTGGTTCAAATAGGTATCCCCAATTTGTTTGGTGCTCAGTGGTGTAGTTTTCCCTTATTATTAATTAGATCTATAAAATTATTTTTAATATAACTTTTCTAAACATATTCAAATGATTTATATATTAATTTATTATTTATATAATTATTTTAACATAATTTAATTAATTAATAAATTTAAATACACGTATAAATATGAGATAGTAAAAAGAAAAAAGTAAATAGGATTAATTTATAAATAGGGTGAGAAAATATTTAATTTAGGTTATTTTGAGATTTTTGGTAACTGGTAAGGGTAAAAGAGTCTTTACAACTCTAATATCAAACCTCTAATCTCAAAAAGCTCCTATTATGAGCTTTTTCAAAATTAGCGGTTTCACCTCAATCCGCTATTTACCGAACAATAATATTAACGAATTTAACTGGTCAAACCTCTAATTATGCCTCAAACCTCTAATTTTTTCTCAAATCTCTCCTTACCAGACAGAGCCATAATATTTTAGGTTGGTAACCGGGTAAAGAAAAGAAACAATCACGTTGTATATTAACACATTTTAACCTACGCATACCTACCCTCAATTTTGACGACTGAGAATCAAAATGTTTGGACTTGGAAGCATCGGAAACAACAGCAAAATAAATGTGTTATATGACACGTGTCGTGTCAATCAATGGTCTATTCGATAATCTCAAATGCAGAAAAGTTTCAAACTTCGGTTCTTAATTTCCCACCAACGTTGCTGGCTCCGACATAATTCATCATCTTTGTTTTCTTCCGAAAAAAGCTTCGTCATATCCGCCACGCAAAACCGTAGGTCACCATCATGTCGCCGTTCGGTGACGGAGCCATCAACGGCGGATGCCGCTGCTCTTGTTCTTCCGGCGACGATGGTGGTTTCCACGATGGAGCCACTGATTGTGGATTCTCCGAATCGCACGAGACTTGCACGCATTGCGCGAGGTCCGATACTTCACGTTTTTTCTCTGCTCTTGGTTTTGATTCGATTCTGTTAACGGATTCCGAAAAGTTGCGGAGAATTCTTGTCGCTTCAGCTAAAGGCTTCTCAATTGGAGCTGGCCTGCAAGGTGGCTTAGCTATCTTCTCGATTCTCTCACGCTTGCGGCGCAAGAAATCAAGGTATTTGTGATGTAAATTTTGATCATTTCTTTTAAAATCGCTTTAAGAATAACAAAATAAATAACTCTGTTCTGATTTAGGAAAGTTGACGTTTTTTCTGATAAAGAAGCAATTTCTATGGCATTTAAGGAGACAATTAGATACGGTATTTTTCTTGGAACTTTTGCTGGTACATTTGTTTCCATAGATGAAATCATTGCTACTCGAGGAGGACGTCACAGGCAATGCTCTTAATCATAATTTTCCTATCTTAAAATTGAAATAAAAATTGTTATGAACTTGAGTTTCATTTAGTGAAGTGTTAAATTTTGAATTAGGACTTCGAAATGGCGGGCGTTAGTAGCTGGGTTGGTTGCAGGGCCTTCCATGCTTCTTACGGGGTCTAACACACAACATACGAGTTTGGCCATATACATACTCATGCAAGCTGCTGTATTGGCATCGCGTTGTGGAATAAAGAGTAAACGGTTTGGGAAGCTTTGTAAACCTCTTACTTGGAAGCATGGTGACATATTCCTAATGTGTCTCTCCGCTTCAGAAATCTTGTATGTTACCACTATTAAATTCTCTTGGTTATTCGTGTTGTTGTTTTCTGCCATTGAACTTCAATGCTATTGTTGTTGTCTAACCATTGTAATATTTCAATTATATATGAAACAAGTCATGATTGAAAGTCTAATCAGAAGTTACAAGTTACAAGTTACAACTTCGGCTATTGTACATTTTTAGGCATCATTTGAGAAGGGCTGGATGTCATTGTGTAGCTTAACAAGTTGTAAATCTAATGGCATCCATAAACACAATATGTGGAAAATTTTACTCAATGTGTTCTCCTAAATGGATGATAAATGTACTGTTATTACCTGTTTGGGCATAATTTTCAAGTGGGAGCATTTGTACTTTCAGGTCTTCTTACATCTTGAAGCAAGATAGTTTGCCCCCATCATACAAGTCCTTTCTCAATAAACATGGTGGAAAGGACATTGTCATCCTGCAAGGTGTAAAAGAGCTTGCAAGCAGCCTCCCATTCACTACTTTGGAAGCAATACAGAAACTTTACAAGGCAAAAGGGGTAGAAGTTAAATTAGATCCAAACATGAAAATCCCTTGCTCGGTATGATCCTTGTTTCTCCTTCAGTCCTTGTTTATTCTGCCAAATAGTTTAATGTACCTTGTTCATAGCATGAATTCCTTATTCACTTGCCCTTCTTTCTTCCTTCGGAACAAAAAGAATAACAACATAGCCTTTTCCTCCTTTATAGAGTCGAACATAGACAAGGCATCACCGTTTTGTTTTAATTATTTAGGACCATATCTTGAATAAGACCAATAAAGACAGGTGCTTCTTTTTCCATTCAGGACGGGTATATGTCAATTATTGTCACCATGAATATTATGTTACAGCTTATTGAATATAATTGTTTGCAAGAAAACCAAGGTGGATAGAAACTCTCCATTCTGCTTTATCAGAAATTGCAAACAGGAAAATCTGAAAACAAAAGTACATGACACTGTGACAGCATGAGGATATATGAATAGATGCATGTCTGAACGGAAAATTGCAAGTTTGTATTTTATTTTTCCCGACTTCAATTGGTCTGCTTAACAACCTAATGCTGCCTTGCAAGTTTCAAATTTTGAGAACTAATATAATGTTTTTTTTGTCTTATTGTAATTATGTGCTGACTCGTAAATGTAAAAGCAAGTGCTTTTAACAGCTTAAAATTCATATAGTTATCATCCGGAGTTAGCCAAAACTATGTAATACACTCGATCGTTGTTTAAAGTCATTACAAGTCTTGCAAACAGATCTCATTTGCAATAAATTCACAATTCAATATTTTCTTCCAAAAACATGTTCCCTTTGTGATAAGATCCTTGAAGTAGTTGCATTAATCAATATGCTTGATAACTGAAACATAATAAGTTTTATTGTAGGTATCATAGAGTTTGTGAATTAAGCATATTGTTACTTTTGAGAATTAAGCTTAAATTCCCAAGGTATTTGCAGATGATACACGGGAATAAATCATGCGGAGCACATGCTGTTACTTTTCTTATTGAAGCATATAAAAGGGCGTTACCAGTATATCTTCCAGTTTATTTGATTCCAGCTTTGATAGTTCATCGTCAAGGCCTCTTCAAAAGGTAATGCAGTAAGTCTTTTTTCTTGTTCTTGATGAATTTTTTTTTAAGATTTGGTTAGAATTTACTTGCGCTTAAGCTACTTATTATCGTTATTAGGAAAAGAAAGGGAACTTGTTTACTTTAGTCCATGTTTAGCACTTACTATGGTAGGTAAAAGCCGTTTTACAATTTGATTGAGCTTGAGCTTGTTTTAGCGGATGCTGTAGTTTTTGGAAGACATGCCAAATGTTTGCTTCATAATATTTTGGTTAACAAAGAATTATACATCTAATTAGGTTTTTGCGTACTCATAATCTAGGCATCAAGGAAAAACACTAGAGCTGTACGTAGTAGACTTATTCTTTTCCTTGATAAGTCTGCATTAAGTTCAAAAACACTAGGACTCCATTTTGCCATTATTGTCTTGACAAATTCTTTTGAACTTAATGCAGGCCTTACGGGACATTGAGAAAAGGTATTGTTGATATTGCCAGATCAAGCTTATTTTTATCTACCTATTGCACATCAGCTTGGTTAGTGTTATGTTCTTGCTGCTGCGTCATGCATTCTGTTCATAAAATTGTCTATTTGTTGTTCTCCATTGATCTGAATTTCCTAATGTTTTCAACTCCAATTTAGACTTCTCCCTTGAGATTTGATTTTGCCATTAAAATATATATTAACATAGCAAATACTGTATCATAATTTCCTGCAAATGGTTTATAAAAACAGCGGGAGAAGATAGAAACTTTGGCCTCTCTGCATCTGATTGTAGTTGAAAAAAAAAATCAATCGCATAGTAAAATGTTGGCCATTGTAATTGAGCTAACCACTAACTTTTTAAACAGGATTTGGACTTGCATGCTGTTTGGGATCTTCAAAAAATGCAACATACCATTGATAGCAATGGGAACGGTAAAGGACCCTTTTCGATTGTTGTTCCGTTTTTGCTTCTTTCTTTTGAATATCTATATCTCATATATATCCAAACGTGCGTGATGATATTGACTCGGTAACTACATTAAAAGAAAGAAGTTTGAAAAATACTAAGTCCATGTTGAATACATGCACCCAAAACTTATAACCAAGTCGGAGTAACATAGAATCCATCATGTGAGATGTAAGCTTAACTTTGTTTATGGTGCAGTTTCCAACCGGTCTGTCTGTTGCAATAGAGAAGAAAAGCAGGCGGATGGAGATATCACTCTACTGCCTTGCACGAGCCATGGAGAGTCTCTTTACGTGGATGGCTGATGTGGGGTATTTGCCAGGGTCACAGAATATGAAGAGACCTGATGTGGTGATTTTTAGCTTATCAACAGCCGTCATAATGCACTGTTATGCACAAGAGAGGGAACTGTTTCACTCCAAGTACTTAAACGTTCTCGATTGGATCTTTGGCGCGCCTCCTCGCCCATGCGAAACCCCGCACGTTGCAAAAACATAGGAGCAGTTTGAAATAGGTATTTAAATCGACATTACGATGGTTACTTAAATGTTCTTGATTGGATCTTTTGGCCATACGAACATAATGTATTGAAATCTGTAGAATTATTAAGAATAACAGATTGCAAGGGATAAATAAAAGGTTCAGAGAAAATGGGGTTACAAGTTAGAACCTGTTGAAGTCAGTCAATCAAAAAGCTAACTTAAATTAAGAATCAACACCAGTTCTTGCTATTTCCTCAAGCATATCTCACGGTCCTGAGTTAGGTTACCTGTTAGGGACTTAAAACACTAGTTTTCTAAAATGGATTTCCAATATTTTTCTCAGGAGACAAGCTTAATCCATAAGCCATCTATCATCAAGTTTTTTTTAGTAAAAGATACGAATGTTGTGGGTTACAGACTACGTGGGGGCCAATTTAGCGTTAAATATTTTGGAAGAAGATACGAGGAAGAAGAAAGGACAACAGACACTACTCAGGGGAGTTGAGAAAATAATTGAAGTAACTCACTCACCAGTGAGAAAATTTTTTGACTTTACAACAAAAGAATAAAAATATACAAAGAACGTGGGACACGTGGCTATTAATTAGGACCGCTAGTGGATGGCAATGGGCAAAAGGGGCGTCAGCCATTGAGGTTTTAGATGGCATTGGGTCATTAGGTGGAAACGTGGGGAAGGAAGCAAATCAGTTTGTTTAGCTGACACTTGAAAACTTGGTGTAGTTGATTGTTAAAAGTTGATGAAACATTTTCTAAGTATCAAAACTTTATTTATTCAATTCATACCCTGGGCCACCCGACACGGAATCTTGGTTGAAGGACCAAATTTTTGTACTATTTTTTTTTTTTGTTTTTGTGTTAAAAGTCTCAACGTTTACTAACTAATTTGATGGGGAGATAGAAAAAAAATAGGAGATTTCGAGTGGTTTGTGTTTTTTTATACAAAATTTAATGTTTGAGTTATTCATAAACCATCTAATATTAGAATAGAGATAATTGTATTTAAGTACATTTAAATTCACAGTCATTTGGATGTCACAATAGTAACGATGACAATCAAATTAAAACTTAATCAGGTTTATATTTTCAATTAAAAAATTTGAAATTTGAAGTAAAAGAATGAAAATTTTAGATCCAGTAAATGCATCTTTTAAGAATGTGTAATGGAAATTTAGGGTTTTCTTTGAGCGTAAGGTTTGTGTAGAAAGAAATGAAAAAGGTATGGCCAAATCTCTGGAACTTTTGGCCGTAGGCAATTGACGTTGACAACTAATTAAGAAAGAGTTTAGGTTAGAAAGAGCTTAGCTTATGAAACAAGGTAACTTTATATTTCAAGTCTCGAAACATATAAATTTACAATTGAAACATTAGTATAAATAATTTAGCATACAATCAATAAAGCAAATAGTAAAATATTAGATGAAATGTCATAATTTTAAAATATTATTTTTAAAAATAAATCAAATAATAAAATATAATTTAAACTGAAATTAACTATTCTTTTAATATTAAAGGATATGTCATCATCTTAAAATATCGATCATCAGTAATTTATTTTTATTAATTTATTTAATCACCAATAATGTATCAAATAAAAATTCAGTAAATGTCAACTAAATTCGTAAAATAATGACAAATGAATTCTGTTGAAATAAAAAACTTGAATTACATTAGACGTTTTGAGCTTGATCTCCATCAACCCTCCCATTTTCCTTTGTAAATAAATACAATTAGCTCCAATAAATTACTGTCATTGCGGCAAAAAGTCCTGCATATATTGCATTAAAATAGGTCATCGAATTTGTGGAAGTATTTTTTCAATACTAGCAATTGCCGATCTAAGGTGACGAGGATCGAGGGGATGCGTGTGCAAAGATAGACGCAGAATTTTATGTGGGGAGTGTGAACTATTTAGAAGTTATATGAAAAATATAAGAAATGCGAACTATTAGGAAGTTATATTAGAAGTGTAAGGGGTGCGAACTATTTAGAAGTTATAGTAGACATGTAAAGAGTACGAACTATTAAGAAATTATATTAGAAATATAAGGGGTGCGAAATTAGATTATCAATAAAATAAAAAGATATACAAAATTTCTAAACTATAGGAAAAATTATAATTTTTAGGAAACTGCCCCCTCAGCACCCGTCTGTCTATCCTGGGTGTGTATATAAAAGCATCGGTGAGGAGAGTTTTGGTAGGGAGAAAGGGGAAACAAATAAAGAGAAATTAAGGTTTGATCATGGGGAGATCAGCTAGTTGTGACGAGAATGGCCTCAAGAAAGGACCTTGGACTCCCCAAGAAGACCAAAAGCTGCTTCAATACATAAAACGACATGGCCATGGTAGTTGGAGAGCCCTCCCTAAGCTTGCAGGTTCATTCTCTTCTAATTTTCACCCCATCTTTCGTCTTCTTTTCTGTTGAGTTTAAAAGAATTTTTTTCATGGTTTCAGGTCTCAACAGATGCGGCAAAAGCTGTAGGTTAAGGTGGACAAACTACTTAAGGCCTGATATCAAACGGGGGAAATTCTCTCTAGACGAAGAACAAACAGTTGTGCATTTGCATTCCATTCTTGGAAACAAGTAATTTAACTCTGATCCTAAACTAGTCAATTTAAGTGATTACTTCTCTAATTTACACCTTTTCAGGTGGTCAGCCATTGCAACACATTTACCAGGCCGCACGGATAATGAAATCAAGAACTTCTGGAATACACATTTGAAGAAAAAGCTGATTCAAATGGGTATTGATCCAATGACCCATCAGCCAAGAATTGACATCTTTGCAAGCTTGCCTCAGCTTATAGCCCTTGCTAGCCTTAAAGACCTCCTGGAGAATACTCCTCATCTAATATTCGACGACCAAGCTTTAAGTTTACAGGCTGAAGCTGCTCACTTGGCTAAGCTTCAATACCTGCAATTACTAGGCCAATCCCAAAGTGGCACTGCAGACATGGAAGCTCTCAACTTAACAAGTTCATCTCAATCTTCTCAACAACTCCACCAAGATCCCACTCTGTTACCTCATTTACTACACCCACAAGTCCCTTTCGGTTTCCAAACATCGGTGATCAATGAGATGGGAAACTGTTCCAGTTTTACTATGCTCGGTCAAGGAGACAACCAAACCGAGAAGTCATCATCTTGGCATCTTCCATCCCCTAACATCCCTCCAACAGCAACCGAGACATCACTCAGTAATTCCAGCAACAATGGGGTCGCTTCCCACTACTGGTCTGAACTCTATTTCGACGACTCTATCAATATCATGCATGAGATTTCTTAGTCTTGGAGTTTGGATCTGTTACTGTAGATAACTCTGGCAACCATCTCATGCTTTAATGCATGTATAAATTACCACCCAACCATCTATATATGTATATTTATACTGCCAATACACGTATGCATAATTTTAGGATAATAATCAAATGATTATGAATCTAGGGTTTTTGTTTTTCATCCTGTAATCATACACGGCCTTTTGTTTGTACGTAATCTTTCTAAGTATTAATGATCAATTCCAGGTAGTGATTATTGTCCAATGTCCATGAACCATAAGCATATAGTATGTAGATCGGGATATTCCATTGTATTATTCATTTTTCGACACCACTTACATGAAATTTTGAGCTTTTCTGATAACAGTTTTCAATAATTTCTCAATGAACAAGGAATTAGAGGTTTGAGATAATCTTGATTGTCTGTTAGTTTTATTATAAGCTGGGACGGAGCCAGAAATTTATTTAAGGGGTGTCATTTTTTCAACGTTATTTAAGTAAGGTTAATTATTTATAAAAGGGTGTTCTTTTATTTATAAAAGGGGTGTCATTTTTATATTTTTTTAATTTGTTACTTACAAATTATATAGAGAAAAAAAATTCCAAATTTTTTTGAGGTGTCATGAGATACTCATTCTATAAGGTGGCTCCGTCCATGATTACAAGGAATCAACATACTTGGCCTTCAGTCGACACACCTGCCACTATCATATACTAATCATAAAACGCCATATAATTGAATTATTTGCTAGAAAATAAAGCATACCTTTCGTGATGTTGCCACTAGTAGCCATCGATTTATTGTTGTAACCACCAACCATACATCCTATGATGGTCTAAACCCGAAATATATATTAAATCATTGCCAGAGATTTCATTTAGCATGCTATCTATATATAATTAATTGCAGTGACATATGAAACTTTGAGTTGTATCAAATGTTTGGGGTAGGAATAGGATTAGGTGGTGAAAAAATTTGGCTTTCTGTTTTAAATATGGATTATGAGGGATGTGAGGAAAAGGAACCTAACCCAGGCAGCTTTTAATTCAGAAGACTTAGTAAATAGATGGATTGGTTTAGTTGAAGGATGTGACACTGCCAATCCCTTACTAGAAAATAAATCAAACTTCTCTAACTACTCTTTAGAAATGAAAGCAAAACCCGCTCCTTCTGCAGGCAATATGCAGATTAATAGAACCATTTAGCAGACACAATATTCAGTGATTTTATAAACTACACTACAACATTCTATAAAAGACTTTGGCTACTAGTAATGAGTTTTGCCAGATATTTAGTGATTTTATAAACTACACTACAACATGAGAACATTAAATGGATATTAGTAAAGGTGCATGCTTTGAAGAGAAGAAAATGATATTGTAAATGAAATTGACTAGGTTAGAAGAATCGTCTCCGTAATAAATTTTTACAGTGCCTGGTTTAGATTAGTCTATTAATAAATTAGACATCAATAATTATATAAAAAAAACTTGTATGAACTTTAAGAAGAAAAATAAGAGTTGCTTATCTAAGGATGAAAATCGTCCGCCCCTAACTTTGCTCAAGATTAAAAACTAGGTTTAGGGTTTAAGATCTAGAGTCTAGGATTAGGGTATAAGGAATAGGGGATATTGTAACACCCCCTTCCCGGCCTGGTAGAGAACCGGGTCGGAGAGCGCTACCGGAAAACAATACGGAGATCGGAGACATAAATCCAAAGTTCAAAAATTATTTCGGATTATTTTATTAATCTCTTTTAAGACGTAACACTTAACTTATTAACAACTTACTCAAATTGGGGTCAATTTTAAACTTTTTCAAACTTAGGGACTAAATTGTAATTTTTACAATTTAGGGGTCCTTATCTGAAATTCGTGATATTATACTGAAATTAAACTTACTAGTTATTAGCCTGTAAAAATCTCATTACTAACGGAGGTCAGTTACCTATCTGATTAGACTAGGTAATGTTCAGTGACTATTTTGTAAAGTATTCAAATCTATTTCTTTTTGAATTATCTTACTAAAATTCTTTATATATTTAAATGAGCCTAACAACTCACAAAAATCTTAGAGTCCTTTAATCAATATTTTAATACCAATTATGTCAATTTTATTACTAACTCAATAGTCAATATAGCTTTTAAAACTTTATACAAAACATAGGTAACGAATACACAATAGTAGGCCCACAAGACTAGTATAATTACTTTAACTACTTTGCCACCATACTAGGAGTTCATAAGGACAAAACACATTACTCTTTAATTGTAGTGACTTGCCAACCTTTCAATTAATCCCGATCTCGATCTGTTACTTTCCTTAACCTGAAATGTTATGCAATGAATGCATTAGACTTACATAGTCTAAGTGAGGTAGCCAATGACAATGAATGAACATGTTATGTCATGTAGCATGCTTCCAAAAATGATCATAATGCAATAACATGGCATACTTTATATTCATAACAAAGCATAATATCATATCATGATCATAACATAGCATAACGTATCAAACACATAATATATTGGTACCATTGGATACGCGGATTCCCTGTACACCATATCATGAATCATAAATGAGCCGTAGCCCTGAGCCGTAGCTCCATGTATCCCTTACACTTCCATCCTTTTATCTCCCACATATAGGCCGTAGCCCTGGACCGTAGTCCTCCCTTACATGGTGAGCTCGAATAACCCTATGGCATGCCAATTGTATCCAACGTCCATAAATACACACAAATTCACATAGTCCATGATTTTCATATCATATCATATGAAATAACAAGATGAGCCGTAGCTCCATATCATGTAGCATTTCGTAGTCATATTCGAACATATCAAAGAAATGCAAGGCACTTACCAAATTTGTCATTCGCATAGTTGCTCTACGTGAGCCCTTAACAAATGCAAACATAATCATAAATAATGCAACGGGAAGGCACCGAGCCTATCCCTTGACACAACTACACTCACATATCAGAACATAGAAACAAAAATCGGAATGACACCGTGTCACCCGAGACAAATGCATCCACACTCACCTCAATCCAAGCTTAGAGACATTTTCCTTATTCTCCAACTTTGTGGTTTCCTTCATTTCTACTCTTTTCTAACCGAACATTAAAGAAATATATCATTTAGTACATTAGGCAGCTTGCATTGTCCTCAAAGAAATATTTATATAAAATGTTCTATAACTCAAAATCTGATTTCGTTTGTTTTAAACGAAACTAGACTTAATAACCTTTTAAACCATATAAATTATAACTTTTAATTCTTCTTATACAATTTATAATGAATTTCTAAAGTCGCTGTTGATGCAGATTTAGGGGCAAACTGTTACCCTGTTTTTATGACATTTACTTACTCAAAAATTCATATCTTTTTACTTACAACTCCAAATAAAGAGTTCTTTACCATTATAGAAATCTTATAAACACACCATTAAAATCATATATGGTACATATTTTTAGCATGTACCTATCAATACAGTTTATTGTTTGAAAACCGGGCTTTCTCGTAGACCTATTCTGCTCACTGTTTTCAACTTGCCACTTTAGTGTACATTTAACTTACCAATTGAGACTTAATTCAAGCTTGGACATTTAATTTCATTCATTTCATGAATCCCCTATTTTAATCATAAATTTTCAGAATTTATTAACACTATTTTGACCCTTAAACATTTCGAATTTCACAATTTAGCCCAGCAGATTTCAAATTCATTCAGTTTCAGTCCAGTAACTTCTAACAAAAATTCAGAGACCTATACTTAACATTTTTGAGCAAATCATACCTCTATTCCATGTAAAATTTTGTCCCCTACAACTTTGTAGAAGAACATGTTTTCCAGAAATGACTCTAACATGCTCAAAAATGCAGTTTTCTACAGGACAGTTTACAAATCCGAATTTCTTTATTCTTTCTACCCTTATCTTTTACCAACCTTTAATTAATTCAATTTCATGCTTAATATAAATACTAACATCAAATTATAGGTAGTTGAGACTCTAATCTCAACTTTAATTTATTTCACTCACCTTGATAGACCGGTACTTTATTTTTATTTCTTGGGCTTGACGGTTGTTCCGAATCGACCTCGTATACCATGATAATTAATAAAAACTAATCAATAAAACAGTATCGAATATATATAAAAATATTAATCAACTCGATACCGAAACTTAAACTAACTAGAGATTTGAGCTTACCCCGTCATTGGTAGAAATTCGATATTACTATATCGAAAATATCGGACTACCAATCGAACATTGGATCGTATGCTACTATTTTTTTCTTTCTTTCTTTCTTTCTTGCTTCTTTGCCGTGAATTTCATCAATCTCCCCCCCCCCTTTATACTAATTTTTGGTGTTACTATTTCACCTACCAATTCTTATTTTAATCAACAAATAGCCATCATATTTCAATTGTCAATTTAGGTGGATTGCCGTGTACATCCATCCATTTCCTTCTTTTTTTTTTAATATATATATAATAATAATAATAATAATAATAAACTAACTATTTAATCTATTTTGGGTACCAAATCAAACCAACCCTTAATCGAAATAAGAAATATTTGTTTGTTAGAACTTGACCTTGATTTATAAATTATCTCGAATAATCTAAATAAGATCGAATAAATTATTTAATAGTAAAAATATTCGGTCACCGGAACTTAATTCCGACTAGACCGGTTTTTTTTTCTATTTATACCCAAACATGGACGGCAAACACCCCCTTTTTTTTTCTTTTTTTTTTCTTTACCTACTCCATAAAATAATAATAAATTTAACCTACTCCATAAAATAATAATAAATTTAACCTACTCTATAAAATAATAATAAATTTAACCTACTTCATAAAATAATAATAAATTCAACCTACTCCATAAAATAATAATAAATTTTTACCTCGGTCATCGGAACTTAATTCCGACTAGACCGGTTTTTGGGATGTGACAGATATGATGTATTTGTAGGGTGTAGGGTTTAAGGCTTAGGGTTTGAAATTTAAGATTAAGATTTAAAATTTAATTTTTTAATATTTTTAGTGTTGAAGCATAATTAGGTATAGAGGATTTTTGTTCCTTATCTAATTATCAGAAAGAGAAAAAAATGCTTAATCGTAATGAAAGATGAATCTTTACATCTTCAAAGACGACTTTTTGTTTTAGTCATAAATGTAGGCCCGTAAACGAACTGAACGAACACGAATAAATGTGTGTTCATATTCGTTCGTTTAATTTTAACCGAACAAATGAACGAATATGAACAATTAAATGAACATAATTTATTGTTCATGTTCGTTTGTTAAGGAATGTAGCTAGTTCCTGTTCGTTCATGTTTGTTGTTAAAATGATAAACGAATGTAAATGAACACAAACAAACGAACATAAAAGGACATATGTGAATAAATTTAAACGAACATAAACGAATAAATATATGTGAATAAATTTAATTTTTTAAAATATTATACATTTGTTATGAAAAAAATAATAAATATAAATAGATATATGTGAATAAATTTAAACGAACATAAATGAATAGATTACCGAACGTTCACAAACGTAAATGAGCGAACGAGCCCTTTGTTCGTGTTCGTTCATTTAGTTAAACGAATAAAAAATATTGTTCATGTTCGTTCGTTTAATAAATAAACAAATATAACCGAACTTCTCGCCGAACAGTTCACAAAACGGTTGATTCCTTTACATCCCTACATAAATAAATAGTTATTACTCTCTTTTGATAATAAGTAAAATTAATTCCATTACCTTTTCCACTCCCACAAGCAACATCGATTCAAACATATAATAAATAAAATTCACTCATTAATTATAAAACCATACCAACAAATTAAAGTCTCCTTTGTGATTTAATGCGACCAAGCCAGTTTCATGGCCAAATTTAATTGACAAATATTTTGATTGCTCATCCGGTTTAATCAACTTAAATTTTGTTTTACTAATAAAATTGTTAAAAGCTACTTATATTGATATTTATATATTTAATTAAAAGTTGAATAAAATTTTATTTTTATTTAAAATGAACCAGATCAGCGGTCAGCCAATTTTGATTCACTCGGAGTGAAGTCCAGTAACAAACATAAAGTTCGATCTCAACTTAAAAAAAAAAGAAAACAGAAAACAAAGTTTAATCTAATTGAGAATTTGGGCCTAAAAATATCATAAATTCCAAAATGAGACATGATCCGCCGAATAAGTATTATGGGCTAAAGATAGGCCATTTAACATAAGAAATTTCGGAAGAAATACCAAAATTACATATATATTTTTAAAAGATCACAGAGAAGAATCTTTGGGGTGGAGAAAGGGGTAAAAATCTTCTTTCTCTTAATCATGTATTATTTTATGTCTCACACTAAAAATTACATGAAAATTAAATTTTAAACTATAAATTTAATTTTCACGTCTAACAGAATGCCAACTAAGATTGAGTTCTTTATTTTTTTTGTAACTAATCCAGCTAGGATCAGTTTTAATTAACCGTCTAAGTTGAAGCTATATATTGTAATTTAACCCTTTTTATTTTCCAAGTCAGATTAATAAAATTTACACTCTTCTTTTATTCTTTCTATTTTCTCTCTCGACTTTCCTTCTTCTTCTTCATTCTTTTCCCAAATCGACAAAACCCTGAATTCTAACATGGTATCAGAAGACGACGATTCGCGTTCCTCAGAATCTAATTAGGTTTACAAGACGGATGATCCAACCGATGAATTTTATATTCATCCTAATGAGAACTCAACACTTGTTCTCACATCCAGTCTTCTTCTTGGAAACAACTATTATAGTTGGGCGAGATCCATGACGATGTCACTGATATCGAAAAATAAGTTTAGCTTTGTCAATGGATCCATCAAAGATCCTGGTGTTGATGATTCTCGGTATCACGCATGGAAGAAGTGCAATAATCTCGTCCTTTCTTGGCAACAACGTGCGATTCATCCCGACATCGTGCAGAGTATAATCTGGATCGATACGGCCTACGAGCTTTGGAAGGATCTGTTTGATCGTTTTAATTCTGATGATCTTGTTCGTCTCTCCGATCTGCAACAAGAATTTTATGGTCTACAACAAAGTAGCCTTTCTGTCATTGCTTATCATACTCAGCTTAAAACCATCTGGGATGAAATTTGCAATATTCGTCCTCTTTCATCTTGTTCTTGTCTTGCTTCACAGTATAGAAAGCAAGATTTTACTTTGTGTTTTCTTAGGGGATTGAGTGATGATTTCTCTGTTCAAAAATCACAAATTTTAATGATGTCAAATCTTCCTTCGATTAATAAAATTTTTGCCCTTATTGTTCAACATGAAAGAACCATTACTCCAATTCGAAATGTGAGTCTAGGGCATGAGTCAAATGTCTTTCTTGTAGATAGACCGAGTAATGGGAAATATGGGGATAGAGCTGATAATCGATATTCCTCTGTTAGGAAGTTTTCTAATTCCGGTCAAAAACGTTATGTTTGTACCCACTGTGGTCTCTTTGGTCATACTATGGATAAGTGTTATAGAAAACATGAGTTTCTTCCGGGTTATAAAAATCGGTCTCAAATGGAAAAATCAAATCATGTTGGTTCTGTTAATGATGTTAATGTCAATGAAATTGTCAAAGAACCTGTTCAATCTGTTTCTTTTACAAAAGAACAGTATGATAGTTTGTTGAGACTTATAAATGAGCAACAAGGTTCTCATGGTTCTGGATCTGCTCAAACTACTATTGCTTCTCATGGTTCTGGTCAATCCAAAGTGAATATGCTTGCTTCACATTTTGATTTCACACCAACTGCTGCTTCAGGTAATTCTTTTATCACTGATTCATCTAATAAAGTTTCTTATTCATCTGATTATGTTGATCCAGTTATTAATAAATCACATGATGCTATTTCTTTTAGTAATATTTTTAATCTTTTATCTAATTTACATAATTTTGATAGTCCCTGAATCATTGACTCAGGTGCAACTGATCACATAACTAGTTCTTTAAATTTTTTCATTTCTTTCAAGAAGGTTTCAAATAAATTTGTAAAATTACCTAATGGTAATATAGTTCAAGTTCTTCATACTGGTACTGTTCAGATAACACAGGATTTACAGTTACATGATGTTTTTCATATTCATTCATTTCATTTTAATCTTATTTCGGTTTCTCAACTTGTTAAACGTGATATTTTTTTATTTTCACATTTGATATGTATTTTTTACAGAACAACAAGCTGAAGCAGAGGATTGGTTCAGCTAGGATTCTAGATGGCTTATATCAGCTTGTGGTTCCTATTTCAAACTTCAGTTCTAATAAGATTGTTTGTTCTGTTTCAAAATCTTTTTTATCTAATCTCTGGCATCTTAGACTAGGTCATCCCTCTAGTCAAAGGATGAAGTATTTTATGTCTTTAAATTATAAGATTTCTTCTGTTTTTTGTTTTTTGTGTGATGTTTGTCACATGGCAAAGCATAAGAGATTGCCTTTTCCTCATAGTAATACTAATATTGTTTTTACTTTTGATCTTGTACATGTTGATGTATGGGGTCCTTTCCAATTAAAAAGCATTTATGGTCATTTCTATTTTCTGACTATTGTGGATGATAATAGTAGATTTACTTCGGTTTATCCTATGGCTGCTAAATATGAAGTTAGAAGTCTTTTAATTGGTTTTTATCAAATGGTTGAAACACAATTTAATAAGAAGATTAAGTCTATTAGGTCTGATAATGCTAAGGAGTTTGACATGAAAGATTTCTATGTTTCTAAAGGGATAATTCATCAACTTTCTTGTGTTTATACTCCACAACAGAATAGCCTAGTTGAAAGAAAACATCAACATTTACTTACTGTTGCCAGAGCTTTGAGAATCCAAGCTAATCTGCCTCTTCATTTTTGGGTTGATTATGTTTTGCATGCAACATACCTCATTAATATCACACCTACACCAATTTTGAATAATAAAACCCCTTTTGAAATTCTTTATGAAAAACAACCCAAACTGAAACATTTAAGAGTTTTTGGTTGTTTGACATATGCCTCTGTTTTACCTAAGTCTGAAACTAAGTTACATTCTAGGGCTGAGAGGTGTATTTTTTTAGGTTTTCCTAAAAATATTAAGGGTTACAGATTGATCAATCTTGAGACTCATAATGTCTTAGTCTCTAGAGATGTTGTTTTTTTTTTGAAAATTTTTTTCCTTTTCATTCCAAATCTTCTTCAAATAAGCTTGATCTCGTTTTTCGTAAATATGATAACACTGTTTTAATGGATGATTTCTTAAAGAAAAAATCTTCAATAAAGAATATTTTTTTTAAATTAATTTTTGAACATATTGCTGAACCTGGTTCTACAGATATTAATAATAACAACCAAGTTAATGTTCATCCTTTTAATAATAATGCTGATCAAAATTTAATATTTTCTGCTGATCAGAATTTGATCTCCTCTACTGATCAGAATTTACTAATTTATAAAGATAATACTGATTTGGTTTCTGATGTTGAAGTTCTTAAGTCTGCTCTTCTTGTTTCTTCTGATGATCAACAATCTAATGTTTCTATAAGACCTGTCAGACACAAGCAGCTTCCACAGAGACTTAAGGATTACGATGTTAACCTGCCAAAATCTTGCACTACTCCCCATACTATTGCTCATGTGCTTTCTTACCAGAACTTTTTTTTCCAGCATTTATATTATGTTAATAATGCTAAAATCTTGTCTGAACTAAAGTCTTCTAAACATGCTGTTTTATATGACTGTTGGAAAAAGGCTATGGATAAGGAAATACATGCTTTAGAAAAGAATAATACCTGGACTCTAGTACCTCTTCCTCTTGATAAAAAGACAATAAGATGTAAATGGGTATATAAAACAAAACTCAAATCAGATGGTACCCTTGAGAGATACAATGCTAGGTTAGTTGCTAAGGGGTATACTCAACAATTGGGAATTGATTTTATTGATACTTTTAGCCCTGTTGCAAAAATGACAACTGTTAGAATTCTTTTGGCTATTTCTGCTACTAATAATTAATTTTTACAGCAATTGGATATAAATAATGCTTTTCTTCATGGTTATTTACAAGAAGAAGTTTATATGGACTTACCTCATGGATTTGGCACTAATAATTCTAATCTTGTATGCAAATTAAATAAAAGTTTGTATGGTCTAAAACAAGCTAGTAGGAAATGGAATGAGAAACTTACCTTTGTTTTACTTCAACAAAGTTTTAAGCAAGCTGTTTCTGACACATCTTTGTTTACTAAAGGTGAAAGAGATTTTTTCATTGCTCTCCTTGTATATGTAGATGATATTGTCTTAGCCAGTCCTAGTATGCAAGAAATTTCTTTTATTAAAGACTTTCTTCATGAAACTTTTCAAATTAAAGATCTAAAAAAATTAAAAAAAAATTAGGCTTTGAAGTTGCTCGTTCATCCAAAGGGATTAATCTCTGCCAACGAAAATATACCTTAGATTTATTAAAGGATTCTGGTTTTCTAGGATCAAAGCCTGCCTCTACTCTCATTGCAAACATTAAAAGGCTATCTAAAACAGAGGGCACATTGTTAACTGATATCACTTATTATAGACAATTGATAGGCAAACTTCTTTATCTAACTACAACAAGGCCAAATATAACCTTTGCTGTACACCAATTATCCCAATTTATCTCTGCACCAACTGATGTTCATTTAATGGTTGTTCATAGAATTCTCAGATATTTGAAGGGTAGTCCTGGACAGGGTTTGTTCTTTCCTTCTAATAATACCCTGCAACTTAATGCTTTTACTGACTCAGATTGGGCTTCTTGTCCTGATTCCGGAAGATCTACAACTGATTTTTGTGTGTTTTTTAGTTCTTCCTTAATCTCCTGGAAATCAAAGAAACAACAGATTGTATCTAGATCTTCAAGTGAAGCAAAATATAGAGCTCTTGCTGCTGCTTCTTGTGAAATCCAGTGGCTTGTTTTCTTACTTAAAGATTTACATATTCCTTTTAGTTCTACAAATTTATTTTGTGATAATTTGTCTGCCATCAAACTTGCAGAGAATCCTGTTCAGCATGAAAGGACTAAACACGTTGAAATTGATTGTCATTTGGTTCGTGAAAAGATTCAGAATGGGCTCATTACTCTTCTTCCTGTTTCAAGCTCGAACCAACTTGCATATTGTTTCACCAAAGCTTTACCAGTTTCTGTTTTTCTGCAATTTGTTTTCAAGTTGGGCATTCAGAATTTGTATGCTCCAACTTGAGGGGGGCTAACAGAATGTCAACTAAGATTGGGTTCTTTATTTTCTTTGTAACTAATCCAGCTAGGATCAGTTTTAGTTAACCGTCTAAGTTGAGGCTATATATTGTAATTTAACCTTTTTTATTTTTCAAGTCAGATTAATAAAATTTACAGTCTTCTTTTATTCTTTCTATTTTCTCTCTCTCGACTTTCCTTCTTCTTCTTCATTCTTTTCCCAAATCGACAGAACCATAGATTCTAACAACGTCCTAAACCCTACACTTAAAAAATATACTCTACCCCTAATTCCTTAAACCCTAATCACAATCCTTAATCTTAAACTTTAAACCCTAAACCTACTATTTTAAAGTGGAGTACAAAAAGGAGCATGATAAAAGAGCAGACGATTTTCATCCGATGCATTGGTGACACCATCGTGGAGAAATGACAATTGTAGTTGTAAGATTGAAGCATTAAATTTTAATCCGAGCCTCTTATAATATCGAACAAAGTTTTATGTCTTAAATCTTAATTTAGGGATAGTAGTTTTCGAGATCGACAGCGACGAATAATTCACTCTTTTTAATTTGGACATATGATCACTTGATGTTTTGTTTTTCTTTTTTTTCTGATTTTTTCTTTTATCATATCTTCTTTCTTCGAAATTTTCCTTTTTCTAAGATGATAATGATATCATAATAAAGATTAGAAGCTCGATATTTCTACACATTCAATTTACCCTCACTTTTGTGTTACCTATATTTGTTATCCACGTGTCCTTGTAGTCATATTTTCTTGAAAGAGACGACGGGTACAGCAACAACAAAAAAATCGAGAAAGCTAGGGATTTTTTAGTGTACAGCAACTATGCGAATACGAATTACAACTTTTTGTAAACGTATTAACGGATCATAATTTTCTGAATGATCAATCGTGTTTTTTTACGAATTCGACATACGAACGCTACCTCAAATCACGTGATAATTACATGATTCGTATCGATACTCGAGCTACGATACCTCGCCAAAATATTTGTCTTTCTCGATTGACACGTGCCCTCACTTCATCCGGTCCTTATAAGGAGTCATCAGCTCTGCACCCCAAATAAGAGAGCTCACAAATCACAATCACCCCTGCCTAAGTGAAAAAAAACCTTCACCAAGAACCAAGCCAAGCTCTCTCAATCTCTAATGTAAACTTCCCTTTCGCCGCCGTCTGAGCCACTTTAATCTTCCGTCTAAAAATATTGCACACTTAGATTGACAATTTTTATACAGATAATAGGAAAACAATGGCAGTTGTAAGATTGAAACAGTAAATTTTAATCTCAATCTCTTATTTTAAAAACTGATGAACGGTGAATTTGGTTTGATTTGATTACCTTAACCTCTTAGGTTGCATTTACACTTAATTTATTACTGTATATAGTGGGCAGTGGCGCATGCATGTTTCGCCACCAAACAAACCCAAGTACCCTACCATTCAGTTCTCTGTATGTAGGTCTAAATTTGAAAAAGAAAATGCATGAATCGCAACTTGATATCGTAAAATTCATTACGATAAAAAAATGAAGAGTATACACATACGTGTCTCACCAAAATCGATAATTCGAGAGACGTTCACATTAATAATAATAATAATAATAATAATAATAATAATAATCTGTATTGAAAGGAACTGGAAAATCAAATTCGAAATATCCCACCTTCATTTGTCACATCAATTTGGAGCAACACAATCTGTACGGATATATATATTGTTGCGTGGGATTTAGGTCATCCTTTACGTATCTTACAATAATTCAAATACGTACTATTATTTACTACAAAGGCTAACAAAAGAAAGCAACTGAATGGTTACCAAAAAGGAAAAGAGAAAGGAGTCATTACATTAATAAAGATGGAGATGGGTAATCTAAATTCTAAGCAGTCAAATGGGAAAATTTGTTGCAACAGATAATCGTGAAGAAAGAAAAGAAATATTGGCAAGAAACAAAAATTAGTCTAAACTATTCTAGATATCATTTATATTTTGTGTTTTATAGATTTTATTATTGAATTTTTAAATTTATGCAATTATAACATTAACTTTAGTTTTGTCTTTAATTATATTATTGAATTATTAATTCAGAAACGATACGATGGTGGGAAAGATAATTTCGTCAAGACAAGATTTTTTTTAGTTATACACACAATAATTAATGTTACCCAATAAGCAGATTTTTTAATATTTTAGTGGAATTATACTGATTTTTACTTTTAATCTTTAAAAAATATATACACACTGTAAAGAAACTATTCAAACCTGAATTTTAAAGATATCAGCTACCACTTAATGAATTTGTGGAGACTTTTATTTAATTCAACCTAGCATTGAGTCATCTACATAATTAATTCCTACAGCAACTTGACTAAGGATTAACAATATTTAATGACACTAAATTTGATGTTAGCCTTTGGGCTGAGAATCTTCAACCAAGCGCCACCGAAGTCAGAAGCTTGGAGCTGGGCGTATTCAAATTTGCCACTCCAAACTATTAAACAATGATTATTTCTAAAACATAATTTAACAATAAAGAATCAAATTAAACCATAATTTATAAAGGGGAAGAAAAAAAGGGGGGGGGGGATGATGACCACCATAAATCATAACTTGTGATTTATAACAAGGACACATAAATGGAATCTGAGGTTAATGATAGAGAAATGGAAGGGGATGGGCCACTCAAAGAGAAGTGGCCGAATTCAAGCAGACTTCCCCATGCTTGCTGTCCCCTTCCACACGTCCAATGCAATCTCAACAGGATCAGAACACCTAAGAATCACATGCAAGATTACATTGGACTCTATGTATTCACAAACAATCCATCTAAATAAAACTCTTGTTCTGAAATGAAATCTACAGATATGACTTTTCAAACATCTTTAAATTATATAACAAGGGTTTGTTTTTAATTATATTATGTCACTTAATTCATTAATCCAACATTATATATCCAATATTAACCCAGAAAAAAATGGTAGTACGGAAAATAGTATAGTCTATCTTTTCATTTTCACAGTATTACTATTTCCCACCCCACGCTGTCAAAGAAAGAGGATTAGAGAAGGAACTAGAGGGGTGGGTGGATTTTTGTTTTGTAGAAAAGGATAAACAGGAAATTAAAAATCTAGAGAAAAAAGAAACTAAAAGTTGTGGCTGCAAATTGTCTATCATTTTGTTGTAACCCCACTCTCCCCCATTAACCAATCCTCTTCACTCACACTCCAAAGGCCAAGCCAAGACCTTTTGATTGCAACTGGTCCGACCAGATTGGTCCTGTAAGAGTATTGTATACAAATTTACAAATTAATCCCATAAACAGGGAGAGAAAAACATAAAATACACTTAATCCAATATGCAACTAGGAGTAAACGATAAGTGCCGAAGCTCTCTCTCCCACTTATAGTCAATCACAATTCACATGCACTTTTTTTTTCCTCAATTATTAGCAATAATAAAACTAAAAAGTTCCTTCATTTGGCAAAAGCTGGGAAGATAAGATTTTTAATGAGATAAGCAGGATTCTCCAGGCCATGGTATATAGTTGAGGGAAGATAAAAGGTGGGTTTTGTTTTTGCAAGTTTCAGTTTTGATGAGCTTTGGGGAGATATGTCAGGTGGTGCTTGTAGCATAGTTTGGTTCAGGAGGGATCTGAGGGTTGAAGATAATCCGGCACTTACAGCTGGTGTTAGAGCTGGTGCTGTTGTTGCAGTTTTTGTATGGGCACCTGAAGAAGAAGGCCATTATCAACCTGGAAGGGTTTCAAGGTGGTGGCTTAAGCACAGTTTGGCTCACCTTGACTCTTCTTTGAGGAGCCTCGGCACTTGTCTCATCACAAAGAGATCTTCTGATAGTGTTTCTTCTCTTCTTGAGGTTGTTAAATCTACTGGTGCTACTCAGCTCTTCTTCAATCACTTGTATGGTTAGTTTTCATTTCCTATCCTCCATCTTTCTTGGATTTAGAAAAAAGAAAAGAGGAAGATTGTGTGCTTTTTTAATCTTAATTCGCTTGTCTGTTACTGTTTGCTGTGTATAAATGTCTCAAGTTTTTTTTAATGTTGGGTTCTGCATGGGGATAATATGGATCATGTTGACAGATCTTGTTGATGCTATTATTTTATTTCCTTCTATTCTTCTCTCTTAAACTTCCTTTTGGGTTTTGCCTATTTTAATCTGTTTCTAATATAATAGCCGAGTCTTATGAGATTTGCATCAATCGATATTGATTCTTGACATTCACTAGGCAAAGCTGCCATTTTTTCCCCTGCTTATAATTGTGAGGTCAGCTGTTTTGCAAATAGGCCTTTTGCAATTTTGGTTTTACCAGGAATGTTTAATTTTGGCTTCCTTGACCTTGAATTTGCATATTAATTGTCCATTCATTTTGTTGACACTAATAAGATTGGCCAGTTGCAGCTTTAATGATCATAGTTTCTTTCAAACCAGTGTCTTGACTATTAACATCTTTAACTGATCAAACAAATTGTTTAATCAGGTTCTTTATTTAGGAAAGCATGGAAGAAAGCTCTATGTTTAACATCTAAGTGGAAATTTACTACTTTTTCAGATCCTATATCACTGGTTAGGGATCATCGGGCAAAGGAGGTATTAACAGCCCATGGTGTAGCAGTTCGATCTTTCAATGCAGATTTACTTTATGAACCTTGGGATGTAAATGATGCTCAAGGACGCCCCTTCACTACATTTTCTGCTTTCTGGGAAAGATGCCTTAGCATGCCCTATGACCCTGAGGCTCCAGTTCTTCCTCCTAAGAGAATCATTTCAGGTTGGTTTCTATTCGATTCTGTTCTTGACTTATTAATCTCTACTATCAATCATTGCCCCTCTTTGAACTTCATTGGACTTCAACAATATAAGAATCGGAATGTCAGGCTCAGTTCGAAGCCTTTAAGCCTTTTGATTTATTGACCTGAAATTACAGTGAAACTGCATATTATCCTTGTTCAAGTCAACATGTTTCCTGTGTCTCTCTGTTTTAGGTGATGTGACATCTTGCAATTTGGATCAGTTGGTGTTTGAAGATGAATCAGAGAAGGGAAGCAATGCGCTTTTAGCTCGAGCATGGTCACCTGGTTGGAGCAATGCTGATAAGGCTTTGACCACATTCATCAATGGACCTCTGCTTGAGTACTCTAAGAATAGGAGAAAGGCTGATAGTGCCACCACCTCATTTCTCTCTCCCCACTTGCACTTCGGGGAGGTGAGTGTGAGAAAACTCTTCCATCTTGTCCGCATCAAGCAGGTTCTATGGGCCAATGAAGGGAACAAAGCTGGCGAGGAGAGTGTTAACTTGTTTCTCGAGTCAATTGGTCTGAGGGAATATTCCAGATACTTGAGCTTTAACCATCCTTACAGCCATGAAAGGCCTCTTCTTGGGCATCTTAAGTTTTTCCCTTGGATAGTGGATGAGGGCTATTTTAAGGCATGGAGACAAGGTAGAACTGGTTATCCACTGGTGGATGCTGGAATGAGAGAGTTGTGGGCCACTGGCTGGCTACATGACCGGATAAGAGTAGTAGTTTCTAGTTTCTTTGTAAAGGTTCTGCAGCTTCCATGGAGATGGGGTATGAAGTATTTTTGGGACACCCTTTTAGATGCAGATTTAGAGAGTGATGCTCTTGGTTGGCAGTATATATCTGGTACTCTTCCAGACGGTCGTGAGTTTGACCGCATAGATAATCCACAGGTTTGGCTGAAATTCTTGTTAGCTATGTTGCATATTGTCCTTGCTATTTGACTTCTGGTTTACCCTAACATACATACAAATTTAAACTAATTATAATGATATAACTATCATTTTCCATTTTCTAACCTCATTCCATATTTCAGTTGACATGTTAATCTCAGCATGAATTTGTATTTGTAAAAAGTATTGTCATACCAGTAAAGTTTATCAAAGTTCATGTTATTAGTTTTCATATTGTAGAAAAGATTGTTGTTATCTTTTTAGTTATTGTATTTGACCCCTTGTCTAAACCTCATAGTTTCTGGCTATTGAAGCAGCACATAATAACATTAACTTGTTTTTTTAAAATCCATCAGCCATATAATGCAAGCATGTTTGAAATCTATAACTTGGATTGTTATCTATCCAATTTTCTTGGATGATATATAGATCCAGTTCTCTTACCAGTTAATGTCTTTGACAGTTTGAGGGTTACAAATTTGACCCACATGGAGAATATGTCCGAAGGTGGCTTCCTGAACTTGCAAGACTGCCGACAGATTGGATTCACCATCCATGGAATGCTCCTGAATCTGTACTCCAAGCTGCTGGAATCGAGCTCGGATCAAATTATCCTCTTCCGATTGTTGGGATAGATGCTGCAAAAGACAGGTTGCAAGAAGCGCTCTCGGAGATGTGGCAGCTAGAAGCAGCTTCAAGAGCAGCAGTTGAGAATGGAACTGAGGAAGGCCTTGGAGACTCTACTGAACCCACGCCATTTGCCTTCCCTCAAGACACTCAAATGGAGGAAAACGTTGAACCTGCTAGGAACAATGCTCCAGCTACAACTCGACGATATGAAGATCAGATGGTTCCTAGCATTACTTCTTCTTTGGTGAGAGGCATACATGACGAAACTTCTTCGGATATTAGAAATTCAGAAGAAGATAGCCGAGCAGAAGTTCCAAGAAACGTTAATGTGCATCAAGCACCACAAAGAGGCACATTAAACCAAGGAATTCAGCAGATCGTTCGGAACAACAACAGTTTTCTGCAATTTAATCTCCCAATGGGGGTGAGAAATGCTGAGGATTCCACAGCAGATTCATCTACTAGCAGTAGTAGGAGAGAAAGGGATGGAGGAGTTGTTCCGGTTTGGTCTCCTCCAGCATCTAGTTATTCAGAGCAGTTCATTGGTGATGAAAACGATATTGGTACGAGCTCATCTTATTTACCTAGGCATCCGCAGTCCCACCAAATACTAAATTGGAGACGTTTATCCCAAACCGGGTAAGAACATTTGATTTGGTTTTCAAGAATTGTCTAGTATTTTCACTCATTTTCTACACATGATTGTGGTAAAAAAAGCCAATACTCACGATTAGTGTCATAAAGAAATTCGGACCCGAGCTCCTTCTGCCTGATGACTGAAGAAATGAAGATGCTTCATTTTTCTTACCAATTAGCACATATTGAACTTCTTGATGTCTAGGACTTGGGTTTCCAAAATATTTGATATGTATCAAACTGATCATTTAGTGGAACATTGAAGCATAACCATGACTAAAATGTGACTCATATTGATCCTTTTTATAGGTAAACAGACGAACACTTCCGAAGACCGGAATCTTGTAGTCAGAGAATGCCAGCATGGCTAATCTTGTGGGATGATGAGGTGATACCATGGCTTCACCTACCACATCCGTTATCAGCATTCTAACTTGATCAGCAGTTTATCTTGTGTGTATGAAACTTAAGATCGATACGACCGCTGGTCTACGTACAATATTTCTCCCATGTACCATATTACATAATCCTGCTGTATAGTATTTTGTTTCCTTTATAAGATAGTGAAGAGAGTCATGGGTAGAATTTAGAATTGTGTAGTCCTCAAATAAAACTATGTTTATGTATTTACTCTTTACTGATTATAAGAAATGGTTGTATTGTAATTATATTTTTGTGCTATCTATTTGGTTTTCCATTCTTTTACCACATCATAGCTCTGGATTTGAAAAATAGTAAAGAAGAATGGTTGTTTTTAACTTGCTTTTACCTTGTATAAATATTTGCCACATATCTCTGATTCTTATTTGTACCTTTAGTAGTTTTCTAAGTTCTTTGTAACAAAAGCATCAACCAACAAGCCTGGTCAAGCAAGGCTTCTTAGGGAAAACTAGTTTAAACTCTCCATCTATCAGAGTTGAATGCCTATGGATCAGACTTCAGAGTTTACATAAAGATCATTGTACGTGCTTTTTGTGCTCTCGTCGGGCTTTTCTGGTTTAGGTACTCGAAGAATACTGTACACCAAAGTTGCAGCCATTGCTCCGAGAATTGGAGCTACAATATAGACCCAAAGGTTTTTGTAAAGACCAGAGACAACAGCAGGGCCTACACTTCTTGCAGGGTTCATCGAAGCCCCGGTAATTGGCCTGCCAAGTATATGGAGTTCATAAAATTTTATGAGAGGCGGTATGATGCAAAAGATGTTTCATGAAGTATAAAAAAAGAGTAAGATGGCTCTGGAAAAAGTTGGCTTACCCAACTACAATGGCATTAAACATCACTGTAGCACCTATTGCAGCTCCAGCTACACCTTTGCTCTGATTTGGTCAATCAAAGATTCGAAACAAAGTTCAAAACTTAAGGTGAACCAAGTATTGTCAGGTAAAGTAACCATGATATAACTTAAATCAACATACCGCTCTGTCATCAGTAGCGATCGCGCAAATGACGAACATCAATATGAAAGTGATGATAAATTCCCATGCAATGGCTTCAAGATCACTAGTTGAATCTTTGTATTGTGTAACTGCTACTTCAATATTATGTTGAGCATGAAACAATGCCCTGAGGATCAAGCTAGCAAGAGTTGCTCCAAGCAATTGAGACACCAGATACATAGGTACCTTGACCGATACGGAAGCCAAGTTTCAGTCCATGAACGTAATATGTTGCAGCAAAACTGAAAAAGTGTTTCTAACTAAAGATTCCTTACAAGTTTCCATGAAAATTTGCGACCGGCAGCCAAGGCTAGAGTGACAGCCGGGTTGAAATGGGCACCGGAGATATGGCCAACAGCATAAATTGCTGCCATCAGAACCAAGCCCCATACTAATCCTATGCCCACTGTAGTCAGTGGTTGGATTTTGTTTACAAGAGCCGAAGCACATCCTATAAAGATAAGAAAGAACGTGCCAACAAGCTCTGCAACCGCCTGTTTACACAGTTTAATTTAGCAGAAGAGATCAATAATATTGTTATGTATCGTGACGAAAATACGTGACAGACAAGAAACAAGCACATCAACTTTTACCATCTGCATGGTTGATGGAAGAACGTCATTGTTCATGCAAAGTTCTCGTGGATGTATAACTTTTGCTACTTCAATCGCAGAGTATTTTGTAGGCAGTGGACGTTTAGGGGGCTCCTCTTCTATGGAGTGTTTCGTAGGCGAAAGTTTAGAGGAGAAATCTTCGGAAATCGAAGTCATGTCCGCCATTCTAGCTGTGAGAAACTAGATCAAACTGCAGCTACAGAACTTGGTTGCAAGTAGCCTTTATATTAAGGGACACTTGATTAAATTGCTATGGATTCTATATTTTGGCTTCATTGCACTAGAACCAATCCGGGTTCATTTCTTTTATTAAAAACCAGATCGATTCAAACTATTATGAACTTGGAAGTCACATCCGCTAGCGTAGGGGAATCATTTGATGGTGTCAAAGGACTTCAAACTTTTTTAAACTTTTCAAATAAGGACACCTCCCGAGAGACAAAGACAGCAAAACTACTTCTTTTTCTTGTATGATAGTTTACTAGGAACACTGGAACCAAATTCTTGGTCGGCAAATCATAGTTAACTAAGAATTCCAATTACTTGTCCCTGTCACTTAAGGCTGATTCATAATATCATGACAAATGGTATAAGTTAAAATTCAGACAGAAGATCAAGGGAAAAAGACTTTTTTATTTCTATACTTGCTTGTCATTACTTAGTTCTTATGGGATTCAGTCTTCATCATTGTGATTATTGAAATCTTAGGCCGACCTGCTTGCTGGCTACTCCTTTTATATTTTAATATGTGGAATATGCTGTAGAATGTTTTTGGTGAATTTTATGTGCCGTGGATTAAAGCCGATTCCTTTTTAGGCCACTTATTGCTGGATGGAAATCATCTGCCCCATTTGTGCCCCACTTTAAAATAGTGGGTTTAGGGTTTAGAGTTTGGGGTTTAAGGTTGGGGCTTAGGGTTAGGGTGTAGGGAATTAGAGATAGGGTGTATTTTTTAGAGTTTAGGGTTTAGGATATGAAAATTAGGGTTATGAACAAGATTTAATTTTTAAGTATTTTTAGGCAGGGGCATAGAAGAAGGCATGGTTAAGGGGCAGGAGATTTTTACCCCTTATTGCTATATTTTGTATATATGACTATACAGGGTGGGCTTGTTTTGATTTAACTGTACACATTAAGATCAAGTGTGTGGTGTAATACTAAAAATCATTTTAGTCCTAATTAACATTAGGTTCGATCCGAATATAATTATTTGTATATATAATAGTAAGTAAATGTAAAATGATGTAATGTTGATAATGATGTTATTAGTTTTGTGAAAATCGAATGAAAACTAAAATTCAAATAATTATAAAAAATAAATGTATAACACAATTGTATAAAATCAAACATCATAGTATTAAATTTACATATCGAACAAAATTTACGTCCAGTTTTGAAATTATTATTTGGGTAATCTACACCATTAGTCATTGGACTATAGGGTTTGTTTTATTTTGGTCATTGAACTATAAAAGGTTTCAATTTTTCACTAAACTTTTTTAATTAATTTTTTATTACTGGATCGTTAAATCGTTAATGAGGTGATAGAGTGATTGGTATGTTCGATTTTTAGTACAAAAACAACCCTCTAAATCACTTAGTATATCATCGTTGATTAATCGCCGTCCGTCATTGATTATTCGTTTATGACATAATCATATCAACATAATCGATATCAAAGCATTTGCATTTCTCTCATTTTTTTGTCTTCTTGTTTTGGTTTTCCACTAAACCATTCAAATTCAATGAAGATTATTGTGAATAATGGCTGCTGAAAATCTTTGTTATTTTGTTGGATCAGTTATTGGATTCAACTAAGTTGGTTAGTTGGTTAGAACCCGTTGGAGCCCATTACCTTGGTTCAACAGATTGGTTTGATGGTACCAAGTCTGTTGGATTCATTTCTTGGGCCATATAAATAATAGGTCTTTTAGACCTTGGCTTTTAAGTGAGTTTAATCCACTAAAGCCTATATTTTCTAGAGTTTTCCTAAGCCGTTAGGCTTCTGATGTGCTACAGCTGTTCAACAGCTTTTTAATTTTTTTATTGTTTTCCACCGTTTCCAATACACGTTTTATTTTCCCCAAAATCCTACAGTAATTACTTTTCACATCATGGTATCATTCGCTTTGGTTCCCGATCTTTTGTTTCTCTTCTGATTTTTTTTCCTTCTCCATTTTCGTTTGGCTTCCGCTTCTGTTGGTTTCTATTTTTTCCGACCTGCTCATTCTTTTTCTTCCGATCTGTTATGGCGATTTCCGGTGAAGATGATTCGTCCGGCTCTGGTTCTAATGGCGGCCGTATGTTTACAAACAAGAAAGTTAATGTGTTGCTTGATGAAACTAACTTTCTTGTTTGGAAACAACAAATACTTCTCATCGTCCGAAGTCACCGCTTGGAGAAGCTTCTCAACGGCACTCTGGTTGCGCCGTCGGCCAAAGTACGGGCTACCGATGGGACGATGGTCGACAATGATGCTTACGAGATTTTTGTGGCTCAAGACAGTGCCCTAGCCTCGTGGTTACTGTCGACTGTGAGTTCCTCGCTTCTATCACAGTTTGTTAGTGCGGAGACCGCCGCGGACGTTTGGAAGATCGTGGTCGAATATTTCAGCAGTCGCTCAACCACCACTGTGATGAGCCTTCACTTCCGGCTGCGTTCTCTTCGGAAGGGAGATCTGTCTATGCGCTTGTACATCTCGAAGGTCAAAGAAATATGTGATGCACTTGCATCCTGTGGAAGTCCGGTTTCGACCACCGAACAAATTGCTTCGATTCTAAATGGGCTACCGCATGAATATCGTCCGTTCATTGCTGTTATCACTGCAAGTCGTGAGCCGGTTACTATAGATAATGTTACTGCAATTCTTGTGGATGCAGAGGCTCAGCAACTTATGTATGAGCAAGGTTTACCGGTTCCTATGAGTGCTCACAACGTCCAGTTTTCAAGTGGTAACAACTCTGGTGGTTCTGCTTCTTCAAGGTCTGATCAGACTCAGTCTAATCTCGGTGGGCAGAACGGTGGTCGTGGTCGCGGTCGCAACCGGTATCAATGCCAGTTGTGTGGTAAGATGGGACATCTGGTAGATCGATGTTACCGACGTTTTGATCAGAACTTTCCCGGTGTCACGGCTAATAAGTCTCGCAACAACAATAGTTCATCTGCTGATTTGGCTAATGTTGCTCCGGTTTGCAATACTGTAGGAATGGTATCCTCTTCGAGTGGCTGCAACCAGGGGCCTAGCTCGGGTTCATCTACTGAGTCCTGGTTTGTTGATACTGGGGCGACTCATCAGTGCTCGGATTACAGTGGACCAGGTAAATTAGTTGTTGGTGATGGTAAGGGTATTTCTATTACTCATGTTGGCACTGCTATGTTACAGTCTAATTCCAGATTGTTAATGTTACGTGATTTACTGATTGTGCCGCAAGTTACTAAGAATCTTCTTTCTGTGTCCAAGTTTGCTAGAGATAATCGCGTATACTTTCAGTTTCATGCCAATCGTTGTGTGGTTCGTGATGAGGTCACTGGCGAAGTTTTGCTTCAGGGAGTTGAAGAAGGAGGTTTATATGCTTTCAATAAAGTCACTGGTTCTGCTGGTGGTGAGAGTGTCCAGTCCAGTTTTAATCAGTGTCCTGTTAGTAGTGTTAGTAATGTTGAGTTGCATACTGTTGATTTGAGAAATGTTGATTTGAACTCTGTTGAATTGAGTAATATTGAGTTGAATGTTGTTCAAGCAAGTTGTAATGATGGGGACCTTTGGCATCGTCGGCTAGGGCATCCTGCCAATGCCACGCTAGCTAAAGTCCTAAAACTTTGTAATGTTTCATTGTTGAGAAATAAAAATCCAGTTTGTTCAGCGTGTCAGCAAGGCAAAAGCCATCGTTTACCTTTTACTGCTTCCAATACTGTGTATAATTCTCCTTTTCAACTAGTGTTTACAGATTTATGGGGTCCTGCTCACAAGACCTCTGCTGGCTTCTCATACTATGTATCCTTTGTTGATGCATATTCCCGACATACGTGGTTGTTTCTGCTAAAACATAAATCTCAGGCCATTCAAGCTTATCAGCAGTTTTCGAAGATGGTAAACACTCAGTTTGAAACGCAGATAAAAGAGGTTCAGAGTGATTGGGGTGGGGAGTTTAGAGGTCTGTCGGCTGTGTTAGCTGAAGCTGGTGTTGTTCATCATGTGACGTGTCCGCATACTTCCGAGCAGAACGGTGTAGTTGAGCGGAAGCACAGGCATATTATCGAGCTCGCACTCACGCTTCTAGCACAGGCGTCAATGCCGTTGTATTTTTGGGCCTATGCTGTTGTCAGTGCGGTTTATCTTATCAATCGCCTCCCTACTGATGTACTTGGTGGTGTTTCTCCATTTCAGAAGTTGTTTGAGAAGCTGTCAGACTATGGTTTTTTGCGTATTTTTGGCTGTCGTTGCTTTCCTTATTTACGGCCTTTTCAAAATCACAAGCTTCAGTTTCGATCTCAGCCGTGTGTTTTCCTCGGTTACAGCCCTCAGCACAAGGGCTATCAGTGCTTGACTCCTCAAGGCAAAATTGTAATTTCTCGTCACGTGGTTTTTGATGAATTCCACTTTCCTTTTGCAGGAACTGGTTCTGGTCAGAAGCCTACTTCAGTCCCTCTTTCAACTGCTTCTGTATTTCAGTCTCCCCCTTTACGTGTTGTTCATGGCCTAGTTCAACAGTCTGTTGAATCTCAATCTGAAGTGATGCCTGCGATAGCTTCTCCTGCTTCACCAGCAGTGAATTCTACAACTTCTGCAGCAGCAACTCCTGTCACTGGTGAGCCTGCTTCAAACGTTCGTGTTTCTCCTGATGGTTGTGCGCTCGATTCTTTGATGCGTCAGGGTTGTGATAATGCTGGTCTGATCGGTTCTGCATCTGCTTCAAATGGTGGCCTAGACGCAGCATGTACTTCTCGAAGGTTTGGTCATTCTGCCGATGATACTCCTGTTGTGTGTGCTGAATCTAGTGAGGTTGAACCTGATTTGGTTGACACCACTGTTGATAATGGTTTGAGTGCGTCTGTTAGTGATGAACCACGTGCAGTTGAGCCTGTCACCTTGGTTGACTCTGTTATTGATAATTGTTTGGATGAATCTGTTGGTACTGATCCCAATGTGTGTGGTGATTCTGTTCTTGTTTCTAACATTCAAGGCTGTCCCAGTTCTTTAAATGCTCATCATATGCTTACTCGAAGCAAACGAGGGATTTTTAAGCCAAAATTGTATTCTGTCACTACACAGCAAGTGGATGTTGTTCCAGAAACTATTCATCAAGCTTTACTTTCGCCTCAGTGGAAGGAAGCTGCATTTGCCGAATTTAATGCCTTGGTGAATAATGGCACGTGGACACTTGAAGTTTTACCGGAAGGTCGTCGCGCGGTTGGGTGCAAGTGGATTTTTCGCATCAAACGTAATCCAGATGGGTCAGTTTCTCGGTACAAGGCTCGTCTTGTCGCAAAGGGATTTTCTCAAATTCCCGGGCAGGACTTCAAAGACACTTTCAGTCCGGTAATACATTTTTCTACCATCAATATTATTCTTGCTTTGGCTGTTACAAACAAATGGTGCTTGCGACAAGTAGACGTGAATAATGCTTTCTTGAACGGTGAATTAGATGAAGAGGTTTTCATGGTTCAACCACCCGATTTTGAGCAGTCTTCGAGTGATGGTTCTAAGCTGGTGTGCCGTCTTAAAAAGGCCTTGTATGGTTTACGGCAGGCACCACGTAATTGGTACAATAAGCTTCGCTCCTATTTGATTGAAATTGGTTTTTTGGAATCTAAGGCTGATGCGTCTTTGTTTATTCATAATAAAGACAGTGTCGTTACATACTTGTTAGTGTATGTTGACGACATCATAGTAACGGGTCAATCTTCTCAACAGATTGAGAATGTTATTGCTAATATAAGCAATAAATTTGCTCTCAAGGATCTTGGTGATTTGACGTTTTTCCTTGGGATAGAGGCGGTTCGAGTCGGTGATTGTATTTTGCTTAGTCAGAAAAAATTTATACTTGATCTTCTCTTGAAGACTAATATGCATCAGGCTAATTCTGTTCCTACTCCAATGTTGTCCACTGCCAAGCTTGTTCGTGATGGTGGCAGTCCGTTAGCTGATGCTCAGGAATATCGTAGTATTGTCGGTGCACTTCTTTATGTATGTCATACACGCCCTGATATTATGTTTAGTGTACACAAAGTTGCACAATTTATGCATAGTCCTTGTGAAACACATATGGCTGCTGTGAAACAAATTCTTAGGTATTTGGTAGGAACTATTGGTTTTGGCTTGTTATTTTCTCCTTCCGAGGCTGGTATTACTAATGTAGTGGCATATTCGGATGCTGATTGGGCAAGTAGTCTTGATGATCGTAGATCGACTACGGGTTATTGTGTTTACATTAATAATTGTTTAGTTGTTTGGTGCTCCAAGAAGTAGAAATCGGTTTCTCGCTCTACAACGGAGGCCGAATATAGAAGTATAGCGGACACGGTCTCGGAAATAACGTGGGTTGTGGCTGTTTTGAGTAATTTGAAGGTATCGTTAGCCACCACTCCTACCGTTTGGAGTGACAATACAAGCGCGATAGCCATGGCGACAAATCTGGTGTTTCACTCACGCTCTAAACATGTTGAATTGGATGTTCATTTTGTGCGAGAGAAGGTCACACAAGAACAAGTTTTGGTGAATTATGTTCCGGCTCAATGTCAAGCTGCTGATGGATTTACTAAGCCTCTTTCTAAATCCTATTTCCAGTCTTTTAGGGACAAAGTATATGTTCAAATGATGAATTAATTGGTGTCTCTTGCACGCAGAAGGAGGGAGAAGTAGAGAGAATATTGTGAATAATGGCTGCTGAAAATCTCTGTTATTTTGTTGGATCAGTTATTGGATTCAACTAAGTTGGTTAGTTGGTTAGAACCCGTTGGAGCCCATTACCTTGGTTCAACAGATTGGTTTGATGGTACCAAGTCTGTTGGATTCATTTCTTGGGCCATATAAATAATAGGTCTTTTACACCTTGGCTTTTAAGTGAGTTTAATCCACTAAAGCCTATATTTTCTAGAGTTTTCCTAAGCCGTTAGGCTTCTGATGTGCTACAGCTGTTCAACAGCTTTTTTATTTTTTTATTGTTTTCCACCGTTTCCAATACACGTTTTATTTTCCCCAAAATCCTACAGTAATTACTTTTCACATCAAAGATTCTCTAAAATTTTGACATTCTAATGCTATGATCTCCTTTGACGACCGTCCGATTAGACTAATTTTGATATATATTGCTTATCTTCTCGATAGAATGTTTCTCACCATTTGAATTTTCGAACCCCAAAATAATAGATATTTTATGTTTGATTTCAGCTGTTAACTGTTATGAGGGTCTGGACGCAGACGCCGCTGACGTAGAGCCCAGAAAATGTGAAAGAAGACGAAGATGTTTAATTGGTGGGTGCAACCAGGCCCAGGACCATGGGGGCATTTAACAATAAATCGTACTTTCAGCTGAGCTAAAGCTTTCGGAACTCGAATTTGTCGCATTCCAACTGCTATGATCATTGCGTTACGAGTTTACTAATCCTATCTTTTTTATGTCAAAACCAAATTAATTATTAATGTTTTTTAAACTTAATTTGCCGATCATGTTTTTTAAACATTTTACAAGCAGTTTTTATGTGTTTTTTTAAAGTTTAAAGTTTAAAATTTATGGTTTAAAATTATTCAAATTAAAATTAATATAAAAAATACCCCTTGTGAAACATTTATTTCCAACGTCAATATATAAAAAATAGCAACCTTTTATTATTGCTAAATTCATTGTCAGTTAACATAATCGAAAAATTTTAATGAACAACTTAAATTTCGTTTAACTGATACTTTGACTAGTAATATTTACTTTCTTTTTTTTATTCAAAAAAAATATTTACTTTTTTTATATGAGCAAATATGGACGCATGATTTTATGTTAAGAGGGGTTAACTTATAAAATTTTAGGTGAAAATAAATTTTTAATAAAAATAGTTAAAAAAAATTAAATCATATATGAATTTTAAATTTTTAAGGATAAAAATTATCTACCTCTTTTTGGTCACCCTATTTATCCATCAACACTAAAAACACTACAAAATTAAATTCTAAACCTTAACCCTAAATTCTAAATCATAAACCATACACCCTTAAAAAAATACATCATACACTAAATACCCTAAACCCTAACCATAAAGTCTAAACTCTAAATTATAAATGTTAAATTTAATTTTAAGCGTAAAAATATAAATAAAAACACTAAAAAAAATAAAAAATTCTCATCTAATTTTTAAGGATGGGAATACCCCTCCAGCTGTCCATCACTGCGTATAAGAATTTTGGGGCAGAGACAAATAAAGTACCTTCAAATATGGAAACACAGAGTGAAACAGCAAGGTCAACCATGAAGAAGTCTGAAGTCTCCTTTGTGGCAGCCTTTTCCTAGTGCTAACCATTCCTTTTTCATGTACTCCCTTTTACCTTTAAAAAAATTAAACACTTTTTTTAAAGAATTGTCATTTTAATTTTGTATATTAGATAATTTATAAAAAAAAATAATAATTTTCTAAGATTATGTTAATAATCAACCAACACAAAGTTATTGTCTCTTAAATTTGAATCTATAATTTGTGGTTAACCTTTTGAATTTTAAAATGATAAATAGTATTGAATTTTCGTCGTTGTTTCACATCAAACAGCAACGAAACTTTCCTTGAACGGTTACAAATAATCATACAATCAAAAGCTCCATTCTTTCTTTATCTCCAAATTCCATTTTTTAATGTTCAGCAATAATTTTTTAACCCTTCAGAGAAAAGCTTTCAAATGTTATTCATTTACTTGTGCAAACTAATAAAAGTAACCCTATAACAAGAGGAAGAAAACCCCAACAACAAGGAGGGAAAAATAAACTGATAAGCAAAAAGGAGCTCTTTTAGCAGACACCAACTTCACCCAGCAGTAGCAGAAGCAAGGCATGTTTAGGCCTTTGAATTGATTCTTTCGTACCCAGTTTTTGTTTGTGTTTTTGGTGGGTTTTAGGGTTTTAGCTTTTAAGTGTTGTGGGTTTAAAGGGTTTCCCTTTAATGATGCTTTTGTTGGGGTTCTGATGGTCTCTTTCAATTTTGAAAAACTACCAGGAACTTGATGTTGAAGAGAATTTAGTCAGGCAAATTAGAGGTTTTGCAGAAATTTTATTTTCTATGGATTGGCTGTGCTGCTTTAATTCCTCTCAGGTAAAGCATATTTGTTGTATTCTTGTAAGATTATCTTAATAATCCTATATTAGGGTAAATAAAACTTCAATTAATTGGGATGAAGCTTTGGTATTTTTATATGAGTTAGTTGTGTGATTAATTTTGATGTTATATTGCTTTGATTTCAGTAGGTATTTTATATAAGCTACTTAGGAGTTGTGAATTTGGATTGCAAAAAAGGTTCTATGGAGACCAGAATCAAATAAATTTTCTGCCTTTTTGAAAGGATTTGTCATTCATTTTAGACGTGTGTTGGGGCTTGGGATTACAAGAAAATTTCACGAACACTTCTTCATATTAAGCTCTATGGCATAATTATTGGCATGTTTTGTACATTGCAAGACTATATTGCTGAACCCTTTTCGATAGCCGGAGATCGTTGTAATCTTTTCCTAATTTGGTAAACCATTTTAGAGTTCTTCTTCCAATTCAACAATTTCATAATGCAGTTAGGACTTTACTCTTGATCATTCATACATGCAACGGATTACGTAATAAGTTTTTCTCGTTTAATCTCTTTGCTCAACAGTCTGGTATAAGACATTCATCATATGGTTCTGTATATTGGGATTTTCCCCTTTGTTGTTTAGTCATCTTTTTCCCTAATGTTATGTTGATCAGCATGTTTGATGTTAAGAAATGTGGCTATATGAGGTTTACTAAGATATTTATTATTGCTATTTTATCTTTTTAGCATGGAGGAGGGCATAATAATATTTTTATGTTATTTTTTAAAATAATTTTTTATATTTTTCTTATATGTAATTAAAGAGTTGATAAATATTATTGGATGGACCATAAATGACGTAGTGAGCCAAATACATTAATAAATTTCTGTTCCAGTGAGGAGCAAAACGAGATCGTGTCATCACTGCAAGCTCTGATTCATGCAAGCACATGTTTGATGATAATGTGACGGGGGCATAATAATATTTTTATGTTATTTTTTAAAATAATTTTTTATATTTTTCTTACATGTAATTACGCTCATGCCATAAGTGATAGTTCAGGCTACACCAAGCCAATTGAACAATCACAGTCTTCATTGACTTTCCCTTGCCAACTCGCTGCATCCATTTCAGATTTTCAGGCCAATTGTTGTGTTGAATCTGCACATCACATTCTTGCAATAAAAGAGACCAGATATGGTTTATATAGGGGGCACTCTCCAAAAATATGATTCCTAGTGTCTCTACACTACACTCCTCATATAACAGACAATTAGGATTCAAATACATTTTCCATCTTATAATTCTATCCTTTGTTAACAGTCTATCCAACACAACCAACCATGAGATAAAGGATTGTCTAGGGATGACCAAATCTCCCCAAACAACACGATCCCAAGGCACTTTGTCTCTCTGTGCCTAAGAGAATCCCAAACTATATGAGCTTTATAATTGCCTTGCAAGCTTCCAATATTTGTCACTCAGCTCTAAGTTTCAGAAGTTTTTTTTGAGCCTACTATGAAAATTTTTAACATGAACATTCAAAACAGAAAATCCCTTTAAAACTGATCCTTTTAAACTTGCGCTACCTCAATTTTAACCAGATCTCTTTTGGGGCTCATTAATCACATGTTTTAGTTAAATATGCGTGGAAAGTATGCTATGTACTTAGCCTTTTTTTATATTTAAATTAAAACAACGATCTTTGTATCGTTCAAATAGGATATAGTCCTCTTGATAAAAAAAAATAGGATATAATCCACCGACAATCGATTGGTTTAACGGGATGAAGTGTTAGATCCCTTAAGTAAGACTATGAGTTCGAATCCTAATATTACGAATGTATGAGCCTTTATAAAATTCAATCTGAATTAATCAACTATAAATTAAAGACCGATTGTTAAACAAAAAAATATGATATAATCATGCTAAATCATTCGATTAAGGAAAGTAAATATATCCAAGTAAAAAAACATGTTTTATACGTTTATTCGCACAATCATTTTTCAGATTATGTATATGTTAAAGCGTTAGATTATTCGATTCCAATTTTATTGTGATATTTCATATTCAAATCTCCTTGTGTATAAATTACATACAAGTTAATTGACTTATATTAGATGTAAATAGGATGTTAGCCTTTGTTTTATGTTAGTTAGGTGCGGTTAGTTTGTTGTAAAACTGCACCTACTGTGTTTTGACTATTGAGCCCTTGGGTTGAAACGGTTAGGAAACAGTTTGTTAGATACCGTTCACTTATGGCTTGTATAGTCTTTGTATAAAAGGGCTGGTCTTCAATTGAAGATATTACAGCAACAATTAATAAAATCTAGAGAGTACCGTCTCTCTTTCCTTATCTGTTTTCCTTTCTTCACCTTCATTCTCTAAACGTTAACATGGTATCAATCGCTATTGTGGTTCTGGTGGACTTCCGTTGTGCTGCGTTCGTATTTGTTTGATGCAGTGTTTTAGTGATGTGCTTGTGTCCGTCTTCAACAAGGTTTGATTTGTACTAAGGCTCCTGCGTTTTCTGAGATTTGCTTGAGGTAATGGATTGTATTCTCGGATTGCTTGTTGTCGTTTCTGTTTCTGCGGTTGTGGAGGCTTTTCCGGTACAATCTTTCTACTCTCTTGCGCTTCTCTTTCAGATTTGAGATCTATAGTTTGTAGTTATCTGTGTTAACCATCAGCATGTTCACTCGTAATGACTCATTGGTAACAGAGTGTTCTAGTGGTTGTTTTGATTTCTACGGTCTTGATCTGAGTATCTTTGGTTTATTTGTGTTGAACCTCTGATTTTGATGCGTTTGGCTGCCTTAGTACGTATCTTTTCTTGTTGTGATCTGTGTTTGTTTAATCTTGATCTGGTTGAGCCGTGTTTGATTGAGGATTTGTTGCTTTCTGGTCTGTTTCTGGTGTTTGGGTTTCTGCACGCAAAGTGTTTGTGAAATTGTCTACAAGAACTTTGTCTCATCATGCCTTCTGAGTCTAATCCTGTTTTCACGGTTCAACATATTCCGAAGCATGATATTGTTAAGCTCACTGAAACGAATTTCTCTCTTTGGCAACAACAAGTAAATTTGATAGTTGAGGGATATGGCTTAACTGAGTTTTTGTTGTCTGATAACTCCTCGTCTAGTCAGGGTGTTGTGCCTGAGCCTGGTAGGACTGCTGAAACTCCTGAGCAGTTAGCTCATCGTAGACAGGATAAGTTGTTAGCGTCCTGGTTGTTAACCACTGTGAGTTATGATGTGTTACCTAATCTGTCTGGTTGCAATTCTGCTAGTTCTGTTTGGGGTACTGTTACTAGGTTATATGCTGCAAAATCTGTTGCTAAGGTTTCTTCTCTTCGACATAGTCTTCATACACAGAAGAAGTGTGGTCTAACAGTTAGCTCTTATTTGGCTAAGATTAAAATGTTGTGTGATTCTCTTAGTACAGCTGGGAGTGTTATTACTGAGCAAGAACAAGTTAGTGTCATCTTGGCTGGGTTGTCAATTGAGTTTGAGTCTGTGATTGCTGCAGCTTCTCGTGATGTTATTTCTTTGGAAAAACTCACTGAAATGCTTCTTGAGTGTGAGGCCAGACAACATGTCTTTTTACAAGACAACATTCCTGTTCATGCTAATCTTGTTGTTCAACAGGAAGATAAATCTAATGATAAGAAAGGGTTTCAAGATACTTCTCAGGTTTTGTCAGAGGATAACACTCAGGCTTATTCTAGTGGGTATAGAGGTGGTTCAAATGACTTTCGAGGAAGGGGTAGAGGCAGGTTTGGTTCGAACAGGCCACAATGTCAGCTGTGTGGTCGTATGGGTCATACAGTTCAGAAATGTTACAGGAGATTTGATCAGAGCTTCTCAGGATATAGTTCTGATAGTAAGGATGGTTTTAATGGCTTTAATGGGGGTTCTCAGTATAACAGTAACCCTCCTCGCAATGTTTATCCTCAGAAGTCTGAACCATCTATGCAGGCCTATTCTCACTCTTTGAGTCCAGGACCTTTTTCTGTTTCACCTAGTTTTGTGTATCCTACACATCCTGGGGTGTATCCCTATCTTGGTCAGACTGTTCCTGGGCATATTCCTGGGCATACTACTTTTTCTGCTCCTCCTTCTTTGTATCCCTCTCCTTATGGTGGCCCAACCTTTTCTCCTATTGTAGGATGTCCTCATTCGTTTGGAAATGTTGTTCCTTCTGTTTCTCCAGGCCCTACTTCAGGCCTTACTGCCCCTATGTCTTTTGCTTCTTCATTGCCTCCTTCTTCTACTGATGCTGCTTGGTATCCTGATTCTGGAGCCACGCATCATATCACACATGATTCTTCTAATCTTCAGTCTGTTGTGCCTTATTCAGGTAACAATGTTTTGTTGATGGGCAATGGTCTTGGTGTTCCTATTTCTCATGTTGGTAAAGGGTGTATTTCTACTGCCTATAAGTCTCTTGCTTTGCACAATCTGTTGCATGTTCCTTCTATACAGAAAAACCTTTTGTCTGTGTCTCAATTTGTTAAAGATAATGATGTTGTCTTTGAGTTCTCTTCTAATGGTTGTTGTGTGAAGGATGCTCAGACTCACAGTGTGTTGCTCCAGGGGAGGCTCACACATGAAGGGTTGTATCAGCTGGTTTCTCCTATTGCAGCTGTTGACAGAGTTCCTGTTACTTCAGTGTTGTCTTCTTCTCCTTTTGTTGCTTTTGTTTCTTCTTCATCTGATGTTTTCAGTTTGTGGCATAAACGCCTGGGACATCCATCTGATGTTGTTCTTAAGTCTGTTTTGAAAACTTGTAATATAGGAGGTGATATGAATAAGATGTCACAGGTGTGTTCACCTTGCTTACAAGGGAAAGCACATAAGCTTCCTTTTACTTCCTCTTGTACTGAGTATACTCAATTGTTTGACTTAGTTGTGTCTGATGTTTGGGGACCAGCCTCTGTTACTTCTGAGGGTTATAGATATTATGTTTCTTTCATTGATGTTTTTAGTAGACATACATGGCTGTACTTGTTGCGCAGAAAGTCAGATGTAGCTCAGTGTTTTCTTAACTTTTATGCCTTAGTGGAAGTGCAGTTTGGGGTTAAGATTAAGGCTATTCAGACTGATGGAGGGACTGAATACTTAAGTTTGAAGAATTGGTTGCTTACTCATGGGGTGCAGCATAGGGTTTCATGTCCCTACAGTTCTGAGCAGAATGGGAAGGCTGAGAGGAAGCATAGGCATATTGTGGAGATGGGTCTCACTTTGCTTGCTCAGTCAGGTTTGAGTTTACAGTTTTGGTCCCATGCTTTTACTACTTCAGTCTATCTCATTAATAGGCTTCCATCTCCTGTTTTGCAAGGCAAATCTCCTTATGAAATTCTTTATAAGAAAACACCAGATTATGCTTTTATTAGAACCTTTGGTTGTGCTTGTTTTCCTTATACAAGGCCTTTCAATAAGCATAAATTAGAGTTCAGGTCTAAGCAATGAGTTTTTCTAGGGTACAGTGCTTCTCATAAGGGTTACAAGTGTATGGATGAAGGTGGTAAAATTATTCTTTCTCGGCATGTTGTGTTTGATGAATATTGTTTTCCATATAATAGTAAGAAGTCTGCTGGTTCTGTGAGTGATGCTAGTCAGCATAGTACACCTTTAATTGTTGTTTCTTCTTCAACTGATGATTTTGTTGCTCCAGATGCTAATGATGTGTTAGCACCTGCTGGTATTCAAGGGTCTGCTTCAGCTGTGGCTACTCATGCTTCACCCATAGAGCATGTTTCTCATGTGGCTACAGGGGAGGCTGTGCTTCAGACATCTTCAGAGGCAGTTTCTTCAGGGCAGTTGCCTGTGTCTGGTGGTTCATTTCCTTCTTCTGCAGAGGCTACTGAGTCTGTTGCTCCGGTTACCTCTTCTTCTTCTCCTCTTTTATCTCCTGTTGGTCATGTTTCATTTCCTTTTACTGCAGAGGCACCTGAGGTTGTTGCTCAGGTTCCTCCTACTATTTCTCCTACTTTGCCTGTTGTTGGTGTTGAGGAAACTTTGAGATCTTCTACTCCTAGTCTTAGTTCAGAGGATGATGTTATTCCTGGTTAAACTACTGTTTCTAATGTTCATGAGCAATTTATGTCTGTTAGCAATACTGGTGTTGATCCTGTAGTTGAAACCTTTTCTGGTATTTCTCATACTGATAGAGATAGTGTTGGTTGTGCTACTACTTCTGTTGGTTGTGAATTTATTGAATCTTGCTCTCAAGTGCCTGTGTCTGTGGAACTTGGATCTGTTGCCCCTCTTTCAACTGACTCTAGTATAGTAGGTTCTTCTAAAGAGGGTAACAGGCATTCTATGGTGACTAAGAGTAAGAATGGAATTTATAAGCCCAAAGTTTGTCAAACTCAAGTGATATCTTGTGAAGAGGACAAGGAACCTAGGAATATAAAGGAAGCTTTTAGATGGCCTCATTGGAAAGCAGCTGCTCAGTCTGAGTATGATGCATTGTTGAAGAACAATACTTGAACACTTGTACCTTTACCTCCAAATAGAAGGGCTGTGAGTTGTAAATGGCTGTTTAAGGTGAAGAGGAATCCGGATGGCTCTGTGGCTCGATATAAAGCAAGGTTGGTTGCTAGAGGTTATTTACAAGAAGCTGGAATTGACTTTCATGAGGTTTTTAGTCCTGTAGTAAAGCCTGTTACAGTTAGAGTTATTCTTTCTCTAGCTATTTCACAAGGGTAGGAAATGAGACAAGTTGATATAAATAATGCCTTTTTAAATGGGGATCTTAAAGAAGAAGTTTATATGACTCAACCTCCTGGTTATGAGCAGTCTAGTTTGGATGATCCTCATACTCCTTTGGTATGTAAATTGAATAAAGCTTTGTATGGGCTTAAACAAGCTCCTCGGTCTTGGTTTGAGAAGCTGAAATCCTATCTTCTGTCTACTGGATTTGTGTTGACTAAGTCTGACTCTTCATTGTTTGTTAGGAATGGTGATAAAGGTCTGGTGTATCTCCTTGTATATGTGGATGACATCATTGTCACTGGCAGTTGTAGTGAAGAAATTCAGGAGGTTGTTGTTAACCTCAATCAGGTATTTTCTTTGAAGGATATGGGTCATCTGTCTTATTTTCTGGGTCTTGAGGTTCACTATGTGTCTGATGGTATCCTAATTAACCAAAAGAAGTATATTCTGGAGCTCCTTCACAGAACTGGATTTGATTGTGCTAATTCTCTTCCTACACCAATGGTGGCTAGTTGTCATCTTTCAGCTCAGGATGGCTCTCCTATAGATAATGTGTCTGAATATAGGAGTATTGTAGGAGCATTGCAATATATTGTCATTACTAGACCAGAAATTGCTTTTGCTGTGAACAAAGTTTGTCAGTTTATGCAACGCCCTTGTGATGTTCATTTTTTGGCTGTCAAGAGAATTCTTAGGTATCTTCAGGGTACAGTTGACTATGGCTTACATTTCTCTGCTAGTCCTTGCTTGACTCTCACTGGTTTTGCTGATGCAAATTGGGGAACTGATTCTGATGACAGGAGATCTACATCTGGTTACTGTGTGTATTTTTGTGGTAATCCTGTGTCTTGGAGTTCTAGAAAACAACATGTTGTTGCACGCTCTACAGCTGAGGCTGAGTTTCGTAGTGTTGCTACTGCTGCATCTGAGATTGTTTGGCTTCAGTCCTTGTTGTCTGAGGTGTGTCTGTCTCTTGCTCGTGTTCCTACTTTGTGGTGTGATAACACTAGTGCAGTAGCTGTTTCTTCTAATCCTGTGCAGCATTCTCGGTTCAAGCATGTTGAGCTTGATCTCTTTTTTGTTCGAGAAAGAGTTATGGCTGGTCAGTTACAAGTAAATGAGGTTCCTGCGTATGAGCAGGTGGCTGATGTGTTAACCAAGCCTTTGTCTGCATCATCTTTTCTTCGACATCGACTTAAGCTTTCTGTGGTTTCTCTACAAGATCATCGTTTGCTGCTGAATTCAGGGTAAGTTTTGTTGTTGTTTCTTCTTTCTTTTATGTTTTTGTTTGTTTTGCAGGTTTCTGGGTTTGCTTAAGTTGTTTCCTGCAGGGGGAATATTAGATGTAAATAGGATGTTAGTCTTTGTTTTATGTTAGTTAGGTGCGGTTAGTTTGTTGTAAAACTGCACCTACTGTGTTTTGACTATTGAGCCCTTGGGTTGAAACGGTTAGGAAACAGTTTGTTAGATACCGTTCACTTATGGCTTGTATAGTCTTTGTATAAAAGGGCTGGTCTTCAATTGAAGATATTACAGCAACAATTAATAAAATCTAGAGAGTACCGTCTCTCTTTCCTTATCTGTTTTTCTTTCTTCACCTTCATTCTCTAAACGTTAACAACTTAGTTTGAGTTGAATTATTATTGATTTAGTGTTTATTTTTGTTTTTCACGACTCGAGTAATTACTCTTTTTATATTGTATGTTTAAAGAATTAAAGGGATGGATGATGATGATAAATGTTAAAATCGTTCCATTCAAAAAGCTTGAAAAAGAGTTAGAATCGTTACCTAGGTCCAAACCTAAATCTAATGAAGCAAGGTATGGGCGTATTCTATTTAGGTATTGTGACAAAATACTTTCCAATCATTGTAATTTGACTATAAATGCACATCTTGGATGTTAAGTGTATTATTATACGGCAAGCAAATACCTGTAAAAGCCAAAGAAGAAAAGAGAAAGAAAAAGGCCTTCAATAACATCCGATTAATTTTCTCATAATTTGTGTCCGTTTTTGGCACACTATTCGTGGCCCTTGTTGTTCCCAAGAGCTATATTACCCCCATACATTTCTTGACAAAAGAGCTTGAAATTTATGTAAAACTGATTAATGTCCGAATTTGGCAATAAATGAAACATTGACAAATCCACTTGAGGAAATAAGAGGTTGGCTTCTGGTCCACGACATGGATGGTGCCGGCAGAGCTTTTCGGGACCGATTTTCTTTTTGTCGCAATCAGAATCAATATCAACTGTAACAAGCTTTAAAGTTTAACATTTTAAATACCCATTAGGGAGTAAATATTTTGCGTATACTCATGGTCATGGATATTTATTTGTAAAACGGGTTGTGTAACGCACCTGAAATAGCTTGGTAAAAACACCCGGCATTTTTTTTAAAAGAAACTAAATTTAGTGTATATTTAGTTTTTTACACCTTACTCTATTAGTTCATTTTATTTTTTTTCTGAGAAAAAAATTTAAAGATCAATATGAACGACCGCTCAAAGTCCTCACATCCTACCTTCATAACTTTATAAATTTTTCAAGTGACAATCTAATAAATTAATAGTTGACCCTTTTTTTCAATTGTATTTATAGTGTTTTCTTAACAAAACAATAAAGAAGAATGAGATAAATACATTTTAATCATGTTCTTATGATTTATTAATGAAATATTAAATTAAATTTTCAAAGTAATAGAACGTATGTTCATTTTATAGAGACTCGTTTTTGAGTTTTCGTTCAAGATCTCCAAAATATTTAAGACGACTCTGCATATAACCTAATAAATGAGGATAGAGCTAAAAATACATGTTTAAGGAGATAAAGTCTAATTTATTTGAAAAGTAAAAAAGAATTCATAACTGTTCTATAAAATTTTTAGATTTATTATAAAAATCGAAAAATAAAAGATGGGGTGGGATGAGGTAGATCCCCTCTTATATGTGGATCCGTTAAGGTTATAAGAGATTCGGATTCAATCACTTTATTTGTAAAAAAAATATGAACTTTATTAAAGGATTAAAAATATGTTGTAGTCACTTTTAGACTACTCAAAAAATATACATATTTTACACAAACCAACTTATCTCAGTAGTTAAGAGAACGATTGATGTTTCTAGAGGTCACGGCCCCGGGTTCGAGCACTAGCAGCTGCAACAAGGTAATTGAGCATACATTGTCAAATGATTGAGAGTATACGTAGAACATATACTACTTGTAATCACCTTAGCTTTATATATATATATATACTTTTAACTTTTAAAACATTTAAGGATATTTATCCATTTAGGGAGGCTATAGTCATGGGCGGAGCCACATTGAACATTGATGTGTCGGTTGACACTTAAATTTTTTTAGAAATTATATTTTTCTATATAATATATATATATAATTGGCACTCCTATTAATAAAATGACACCCCTTTATAAATAATTAATTTTTCTTAAATATTATTTAAAAATAATATCCTTAAATAAATTCTTGCCTCTTACCCTTACCAAAGTATACCTTTACCCTAGCCTCGCCACTGTATAGCATGTGCATGTCATAGTCATGCATTGAAAACTCTCCCTTTCCTGATGTATTTTGGTCCAGATGCTCTAGATATTTTGAATACATATTTTTAAAATGGGTTTTTTCTTAATTCTGATTTATTGGTTTTATGAAGGATTGAGGAGAATCATGGTTGATGGGGTGAGTGAGCAGCCGTGCCAAAGACAGTGATGATTGAATTATTGATCTTCCTTTATGCTGATTTCGTGGTGCACAAAATTTGGGTATTATTTTTAGTATCACACAGAAAGAGAATATGGAAAGAATAAAATTAAGGGGGAAAATAGGTAAACGTCAGTTGAGAGACTTAAGTAAGGGTGGAAATAGGTAGGGGCGGGATCGATTTTGTTTTTTTATTTTGTCTTTAATAATTGTGGGTATAATTTTGAGTAGTTTTTATTATATGTTTCGGTGATTCTTTTCGTTTTTATCTCAAAAAATTAAACAAAATTTATTATTTTACTAACCAAAATAAAGAGAATACGAATATCTTAATGAACTGAAATATTAATAATAAAATTTACAAGTCATATATTCAATACACTCAAACATATGACTAAAGAGAACACGCTTTTTCGTAATGTGAACGTTATAGATTGGGAGATAAAAGATTATATACTCTCTTAATTACTAACAAAAAAGAGTAAATTAGTAGAGATGTCACTCAAACCTAATAAGGTTTAACCAAAAGACATGAATATCTTAATGAACTGAAATATTAATAATAAAATAGGTAAGTATACAGGTAAATTAGAGATAATTATATATTTTTTAAAAAGTTTGTAAAATATAAGGATCATTGCTGATATTTTTCAAGAATTCCCATAATTACTTATACAGTTACGGTTCGATTATTCTCACAATCAAATATGCCAACTTTTGTCTCTATCTCCATTTGAGGTTTGGTAATAAAACTTTTTTCGTCTTCGCCCTCGTGAATGAAGCTTTTGATTACACTTTATCCCATCAATTCAAAACCCTCGAATATTCTCCACTCAGTACCCATAGTGATTCTAGAAAAAGGCATCTTAAAAAGAGGCTAAAAAAAGACGCATACACAAATTCTTACAAAAAGGCGTAAGAACTTATATGCATGTACCGAAATTCTTACAAAAGTGGTAAAGATTTGTGTACATACACAAATCCTTACCACTTCTATGTACATACACAAATTCTTACAAAAATGGTAAGTATTTGTGTACATATACCAAATTCATTATTTTTTTATAAGAAATTGTGTACATGTATTAAAAAATTTATAAAAAATTCGATACATGTATATAATTTTTTATTATTTTTGTAAAAAATTATGTACGTTATTTTCTAATCTCTTTTTAAGAAGTTGTTTTTTAGAATTTCTCCAATACCCATGCCTAGACCTAAGCAAGAGAAAGAGGATTGGATAAAAGAGGCACGGCAAAGTCTTACGACAAATCAATTTGGCTGTCTTTATCATCTGTCCGAAAGAGAAATTATTGATTGCAAGCTGACAATAGTGTCGTACTCTGATAAGTGCAGTGAGCATTTCGGTTCATCAATTTTCCATCTCAATCGCCAGTATAAACCGTCAGATCTCCTCCAGATCAAAGGTTGTTTTACATGAAATTCCGAGTAACAAAATTTCCAGAAAGGTTGTTTGAATCGCCGCCGTGACGAAATGAACCGTTATGGTATTCAGTACGAGAAATCTCATGAAACTCTTCAACCGTATGTCTACAGACACCAATCTCGTACCAGAATACTGCTAAACCTGTTATAACTCCTCATTATCTTTAATTTTCCAGAACTGCAAAACCATTCTGCTCCCACATGAAAAATGCTAGCAACCAACCCTTTTTTATTCTGCAAAGAAGAATAAAAACATCCGTACACTACACTAAAAAGAAACCATATTTTAAAAATAATAATATTATAAAATACGAATCATGAGACGTAGTCGGATTTATTAATTAAATTCTAAGCTCTAACCCTAATTTCCACACCCTAAACTTTAAATTTTATACCCTAAAAATACATCTTACCCATAATTTCTTAAACCTTAACTACAACCTTAACCTTAAACCATAAACCTTAACCCCTAATTTCCACACCCTAAACTTTAAATCTTATATCCTAAAAATATACTATTTTCAAATTAGGTATAAAAAGCCGTAATAAAAGGGCGGACGATTTCCATCGATTTAGGATAGTTGTTGGGAGAGATTCCATTCCATAGACCATAACCATTTTACAACCATTACACCGTGTTTCATGCGCGTATGTTGTTTTACTACTCCATATATTATACTTTAGCCGTCAAAACTCAAAAACTCCAGCAATTTCCAGCCTCTTCTTTGCTCTTTCCATTCCAGCTATTTACGCCGTTCACCACCTCTACCTTTATAATTAAGAAGATCTTAAAGCTTGGGATCTTTTTCGTTGATACCAAAAGAGACGATTTTGATCAACAATCTGGCGGAGTTTAGCTTCAACAGGTTACTTTCTACTCTGTTTTGTTCTTTTGTTCCTTTTAAGCTGTAAATCATGGGTACTATGAGCATTCAAGATCCAAGCTTTCTCTTAAGAATCTGAGTCCTGACAGTCTTTTAATTCATTTGTGTGCAATGGGGTTAATTTGATTTTGACTTTGTTTCTTAAAAGAGATAGAGGGAATGGGAATTTGGAAAAAGAGAAAATAACGCCTTCTGTGAGATTCTTTTCTTAATCGGGGGTTTTGGGATTATGTAATAATAAGGCAATCTGACATTTCATATTTCCTCAATTAAGTGTCGGAAATTTACTTTACCTTAAAGTAGCTTTGGGGTTTTCTCAACCACCTGGTTGCTTTGCTTTGTACTTAAACAGGACAGGTTTAAAAGACGGATTCTGTGAAGCTTCTGGAGAGAAGCTGGGATTTTAGCTCTGGCCGACAATCTAGTGAGACCTTCTCGAGCCGGAGAAGGCATCGGCCCTTTCGTTTCCGATGGTCGTTCACCATCCGATTGCATTCGGTCGTTGGCTCGGTGCCTTCCTGTTGATTATGGCTAACATTTGAACAATCATTCTCCGATGTGATCTTTGCAAACTCGACTTTCGTTATCAAAGCTGTATTAGAATGGGTTAGAGATGTGAGCATCAATAGTCTATACGTTCAAGAGGAGGAAGAACGAAAATAAACTGCATATATTCAGGCTTCTTTGAGATTTTGACAGAGTCCTTTATAAAATGACTAAATTCAATTGTTTCAAATCATTGACCGCGAAGAAAAAGAAAGATAAGGTGAGAAAGGGGTTCAAAAAATTTAAATAATGCTTCAATTTTGTGTATGTAATGATTTCCTGCTTCATCTGATCTTCTCGAATCTGTTCACCTGTAGGGGGGAGATGCATCATCAAAAGCCGAGGAACAAAAGAAAGGTAGAACACTCCAGATTAAGCTCGAACAACAGGTGCAGCCGTTCGAGAGCGATGAATTGAAATCGACAACTTTTACGGTCCCTGTACCTGTTGGCTTTAAGGAGGATTGCAATGTCAGGGTGATCAACCATGAGAGCCCTGTTGGATGTGAAGCAGTAGAGAAAGCATATGAAGGGGAAGATGAGCATGAAGAGAATGCCTCGATTAAGAGAGAGTTCTCTGATTTTGATCTCCAAGCCCATGTGGCTAACTCAAATGAAGGATTTGATTTCGGAACCAAAAGGGTGGCTTCTTCTGATTCATTTGAAACTGAAGCAAAGGAAGATTTTATGTACTCAGCTGCGAAAGATGTCGAAAAGGTTGTTGATGTGGCCCAAAGTGGGCATATTAGTGATCCTGGGATGAGGAGAGTTGAGGTCTGGGCTTCACCGAAGCTTAAGCGCTCGTGTTCGGATTTCGGGACAAGGGATGAGCTAAGGAAGGAAGCTGATCGATTGCCTCCATCTAAGTCATTTGAAGAATTGCAGGAGTTATCTGTAAGAGGAATGGACAATTTTAATCCCAGTAGCCCTGCTTCTGTGATGACACGTTACAGTGCCGACCGAGTGATGTTGAAAAAACATTCTTCCAGTCAAGTTCTACCTTCCAGAAGTAGAAGATTATGGTGGAAATTGTTACTCTGGAGCCACCGGAATTCTCACAATTGGATGACAAGACCACAACCTCTACCAATCACTGCTACGTTGAACCAGCAAGGAGGGTACTCTTCAGATACAATCGAGCTACATCAAGCCATGAAATCGAGCAAGATGGAATCACCAGGATCGTTTACGGGAGAGTCCTTGAACAAAGACTTCACTGCAAATTGCGATGACAACCAGAGCTGGAACGGTTTTCATAATGGAGTTTCTGGTTTATGGCCTCAGAACCAATGGGTTGCATTCCCCACTCCATCGTCATCCTTCACAAGAGTCGATGAGTGGGTGAGAGATCTCGAAACCCAAATTGCAAAGCCTGCTGATGATGCAAATGATGAAGAGGGCATCACATTTCCACCTTCCCCAGACACTGGCAAATCACCAGAAAGAAGCACAGCCCACTTGACTCGCCGTTCGGATATCAATCTGTCTGAGGAGATTTTACATGCCAATAGTGTCATTCAAACTCTCAATTCTTCCTCAACCGTTGCACACATATCAGGAATAGGTTTGAAAGTCATTCCAATCATCTCAGGTTTCTCCAGCCTTCGGTCTGTCAATCTGTCAAACAACTTTATAAGTAAGCTCTTGACAAAAACTTGATGATCATTTAAGATGATAACTAATTCATAGTTTGCACTCTGATATATGATCATGATTATGATTCTTGCTTTCTCCACAGCCCATATTACTCCAGGATCACTTCCAAAGGGCATTCATATACTCAACTTGTCAAGAAACAAGATCAGCACCATTGAAGGACTTAGAGAATTAACCAGATTGCGAGTTGTTGACCTTAGTTATAACCGCATTGCTCGAATTGGACACGGTAACTAATTCGTGAACAAACCTGTTTTATGTAAACATTCCCCTTAAACAACTTGCATGTAATGCTAAAAATGCATTGTGTCTTCTTTGTGATGCCAGGGTTGTCAAACTGCACACTGATCAAAGAACTATACCTTGCTGGGAACAAGATAAGTGATGTGGAAGGGCTACATAGGTTCTTGAAGTTAACAGTCTTAGACCTGAGCTTCAACAAGATAACAACAACAAAGGCACTGGGCCAGCTTGTTGCAAACTACAACTCATTGCAAGCATTGAATCTGTTGGGAAATCCAGTTCAAAGCAACATTAGCGATGACCAGCTGCGAAAGGCCGTTTGTAGCTTACTCCCTAAGCTTACATACCTGAACAAGCAACCTATTAAAGCACAAAGGGCAAGGGAACTGGTCACAGATAGTGTTGCCAAAGCTGCACTAGGAAGTGGCAGTTGGAGCTCTAGAAGAAAAGCATCAAAAAGAGCAACCCAAGGCAGTTCAACATCCTCCAGCGTGCATAGAAGCTATGTTGGAATCGGGCAGAGGAAGAAGAATAAATCAAACAGCCGAAGTGGTCACCACTTATCTCTGAAGTCACCTGCACAGGCTTCTTCATCCCGTTAGATATTTTACCTGGAAATTCATGGGAATCTTTTTCTTTATTTTGCTTTGTGAGTGTGACCCAAAAGACTGCTTGCTATGCAGACATCTCTATTGTTATGTTGGAGTTGTTTTTTATCTTGGTAATTTGATTTGAGTTTGTGTGGTCAGTGGTTTAACCAAGTGTTGATGCATGGAAATTTGTTTCTTTTGATTACAATTTTTTTTTTGGGATTAGAGATAACATAATCAAACTGTTTCATTGTTGCTAAAATCAAACATAAGTTGTTGGGTCCATTCGGGGGACTACGTTCATGACCCAGACAGACTTCCCTGCTTCCAGTAATGCAGCATTAAAACCACCATAGCGAGCATTCATGTCCAGCACATTCCTGAGCATGTTATAAGGTGGAGAAGGATCATCGTCGCCATGTCTCTTGGGATGGTCTGAGAATATCAGGGGTGACAGAAGAGACCAATAATTACGAACGGCTGTTTTATAGTGTGTAGTGTCCTCATTGAGTTCTTCTGGGTGTAGACTTGACAAAACATATAAATCAGAAACTTCTGTCATCATTGCTTGATGGAATCTACTTCTCACATAATCTTGCAACATCAAATTACCATATGGTGCTAGTTCATTCTTGTTCAAATTAGACCTAGAAGACCATGCTGCCTTCTCCTCAATAAGAACCCATTGGCGGCTATTTGTTTCCACCCATACAGTTTTGAAGAGTTCAACGTCTTCTCCTTTGCTACATGTAGAAGGACCAGAGCCAGGCTTCCTGAACACATGCATGAATAATAATAACAATATCTACCAAACCTTAAGCAATAAAAAGGAACTTGACCCAGAAATTTGTGTATTCTGTTAACTTATCCATCAATTAGCAGGTATTAACTGCTAACAAATGCATCTAAAACAGTCAGAATATTAACTTCTACATACAGAATATTAACTTCCACATACAGTATATTAACTTCTACATACAGAATATTAACTTCTACATACAGAATATTAACTCTATTAACATGAGAAATTATGACATATCGGGGTTGTTGGAGGAGGATGACTTGATGGGGAATGAAGCAAATTCTACACTACCAAGGTTCAAAACCTTTTTCATCCCAGTGAATGCTGCAGCGTGCACAATGTATAGGCATGCATCATGTATGACGCGGTGTAGCGTAAGCCTGTCTCCAGCGTTGCCTAAAATGGGAAAAAGAAAAATCATGGGGTGAGAGAGGCTCGAACTCTCGACCTCAGGATAACTCAGAAGCTATGAGACCTACGCGCTAGCCAACTGCGCCACCACCCCAGATGTTGATAGAGAACGATTTAATAATTTCGTTAACTATATTAACTGCAAATCCTTTGGAAATGTTTTGCTCGTTTTTTTAGTTATCAGATTAAACGTCTATAAACATTTTATGAATTATTTTAAATCAAAATCTCAGCACGCTTTAATTATGATTTGATATTGTTGATGCTTTTTAGTTTTATCTGAACTATTGAAATGTAGGATATAAACATTCAAACAATAAACCGGTTAACCTGGTTAAAACAAATGAAAGAACAAGTTCGATTCACAAAAACCCTACATTTTGTTCTAAGTTGCCCAAATTTTCTAGAAAAATGATTTATCGGTTCACATAAAGCCCACCCAAAACCTTGACATGTTCCATACGAGAACAAAGAAACTTGTATTTCTTTTATTCGACATTGGTGATTAGGCCAGCCAGTCCCAGATTATGGGCAGGTATATGGATCAAGTGCCTTTGAATCTCTCCTCAAGAATACAATCTGTAATAACATTAGAAATGATTTAAAAATGTTAAATAACTTAAATTTTACTAAACACGTTACATTAACCGTGTTTAAATATGCCCTATCTTTGGATAAAGTGGTTTTGTCTAACTTGTGCCCTTAGGCACATGTTAAGAATTAATTAATATTGCAAATTAAATTAAAGATTTTCTTTGAAAATTACACCTCATTTAATTAGATACAAATAACTTTTTCTTATTAAATCTTTCAATTAATAATTAAAATTTTCTCTTATTTTTAAGTGATTTGTCTCCCCTATTAAACCCAAAACCTCAAACTTTAAACCTAAACTATAAATACTAAAATTCAAACCTTAAATCATAATCCCAAACTCATAAAAACTTAAAACACTAAAACCCAAACCCTAGAATCTAAAACTATAAACTCCAAACCCTAAACCCTTTAATAAAGGAGACAAATCACTTAAAAACAAGAGAGAGAAATTTAATTATTAAATGAAAGATTTAATGAGAAAAAAATTTATACCTAATTAAATGAGGTGTAATTTTTAAAGAGTATCTTTAATTTAATCTAGAATACAAAGCCTTTCCATATTTATTTACTACATTATATTCGTATTGTGTTTTTATATAGTAATTTGTAAAATTATGAAATCTGACATTAATGTTCCATACGTTAGGTTTTCATTCATCATGGAAAGTCCCGTTATTTAACGTTGGCCGTTTAGGGTTTCCACTTTGAGTCTCTTTATTTAGGTCTTTGAATGCCTACTAAATGTTTTGAATGCAGCTTCTGTATGTTGTGGAGCCAATGTCCAAAGCTTGGTCACCTATAAGTCAGATTTTTTAACCCTAGGCTTATGTTTTTTCACCTATGAAAAAAAGGGAAACTTGGAATTCAATCTTCTATTATATGGTAGTGGCAGGACTGGAAAGAATAATAAATAACAATAAAATAAGAGAGAAGAAAGTAGATGAAATCCAGGTCATTGTTCTCAAGGAGTGATACGACCCCCACGTGGAGAAAAACAGCCAGCCAGTTCACGGACCTGAACAGTTTTCATAAAAGAGTTTCCTTAAAGCTGTCTCATCCTCCCTAACGCTGGCAGATAAAAAAGGGTTTTGTTTACCCAGAAATAAGAAAAAAGCTAGATGGCTAGCTTTACAACAAAGGATACGACAAACATGCATTTCCAGTTGGGAAATGTGGAAGAATCCTTCAAGAGAAAAGGGCGAGACTTTGTGCTTTTTCGCTGCCACTTGAGGACAATATAATTATAAATTATAATGCCTTTAATCTGTTAAACCCTATCCTTTTTTAGCCAGATATCAGCTTTGTTTATATAATTATGAATTATGATTGACCTTTGACCAATTAAAGGAGAAAGATTTCGGCTTTTCAAACGCACGCCCAACGGCTCCCTCGTTGGCACATGATTTTCTATCGCCGTTCAGTGGTTAATTTTGTAACTGTTATATATATATATATTTCTTGTGCGGAAGTTGGGTTTTAATTTGTATATAACAGCTTGTGATTAGAGGAGGTTTGGAAAATGGATTCATGTGGGAATATGCAAGTATCTGATTTTTGCATATTTCTATGTATAATGTACTTGTCAAAAAAAAAACACTTAAAACTGTACGCCACAAATTTGGTTTAATACTTAGCGCATATCATCATTATCATATTACTTTCTATAAGCTTATCAGACATGCGGCAACCTTTTAACTTATTTCGATGATTGAGAAAAAGGAAAATGAACGAGGAAGAGCGAAAGGGGAGGAAGTAAAGAGAGAAAAAACTGAAACATAATACAATTACCCTTTCCAACAATTTTGTTTCTTAGACTTAAATTTGTGTTTTTTTTGGGAGAGTAATGTATCTTACGAGTGCACCTAACTCAAGTGACACATTATAGTATATTATAAAAACATAAAAAATTGAAAATCCAAAAGATTAAATAAAAATACTAAATATTTTCAAATATCCTGTGGATTTTGATGTGTATATATATATATGATGGTTTTTTAGCTTTTGTTTTTTTAATTTTAAAAAGTATTAAAAAAATTCCCATATGATTTTTAATATATATATATATATATACATATATATATTTCAATTTTTACATTGTTGGATTTTTGAAAATTTTGTTTTTTTAATGTGACATTCCTGGTAGTGTTGCATGACTTACGTGAGCATAACGTATTACTCCCCGTCTCACTAAAATTGTCACATGTTGACATTTTTTTAGTCAAATTTTTTCAACCTTAACTATATTTTATTTAAATATTTTTAATTAATTAAAAATTATAAAAATATATTTGAAAACTAATTGATTCAAGGTTTTAAAATATATTTTTCATATTTTTATCAATGATAAATTTTAAATTATAAGAGGTCAAAGTTTAAAAAAAATTTCACGACGTTTGTGCTCGTGGATAGTTTCTCACGACGTTCGGCTCTGATTTAAGGTTCCTGATGGTCTTTCAATAGCCAAATCTCCTTTTGTGGTTCGTTTGCCGATGCAATCAGATTTATTCGTATCTATTTTTGTCAGAGTCTTTTGGATGAGTTTCTAATCTTTTTCATGTATGGTCCATGTATGATCTATAGTAGATAATTTTAAGAAAATGTTCAAATTATGTATTTTATTCACGACGATAATTATAAACTCTTATTGTAATTTTAGGTATTTTCTCATTTAATAAAATTAGCGGCTTCTATTGAAAAAAAATATGTTTTATTTTTTTTCTTTATATTATCAAGTTTAATAGAGATCAACGTGAATTGATTAATATTTTAATAACAGTTAAGGTTGGAGTCCCACAAATAATTTCATTTAATTTATAAAAAATTATTCAAATAATTTTATGTCATATCATATAATGATTGTTTTTTGAAAAAAAATGTTGAATAATATTATTCTTACAATTTTGGGGAAAATAAAGAATAAAATATCGCAATCAAATAACTAAATATGTAATTTAACCATTAAATTAAAAGATTTCAATTTCCACTATTATTCATCAATAATAAAAAAATTATATTAAATACAATCAAATATCCCTCGGTGTTTAAACATGGACTTGGAAATCTAAAAAAAAGTAATGAAAGAACCAGGATCAATGGGTTGGACTGTAAACATCAGGAGAGAGTCAATGGTCCTTTCAATGGATTATTTGATTTTTAAATTCTCTTCCAGCTTATACAAGCCTGGTTACTTTGGGACAAAAATAATTTGTACCTTTTCAGTGCACATATTTATGTCCTAACATTAAGTAAAAACATTAAATTTTAGGTCATAATCTTAAATTCTAAATCTTAAAACCCTATACCTAAAAATATAACTTATCCTAAATTTTCTAAACCTTTACCCTAAACTTCAAACTCTAAACTTAATTTTTATGGTAAAAGCATAAATAGAGTACTAAAAAAGGACAGATAATTTCTTTTCGGTTCCTTGATATATACAACATATTATAATGGAGGTAGGGCTTCCAATCAATGTTTTTTATTATATTATTATTAGTGAGTTTATTATTATTATATATCCCTCCAAATTCCAAAAGCAAACACTAATATGATGAGAAACACCAATCACATTAAATAATTTATATGTAATTCATAATGTAATAATTAGAAGAAGGGTAAAGTTCGAATTTTAGTAGGTACCAATATCAATTATTTTGTATATTATATTCTTTTATATGCATAAATAAACAACAAGGTTCATTTTTTGAGGCAAAGACTTGAAGAAGAAGAAAAACGCAATGAAAAAGGAACCCAAAAAGAAAGAAACACAGGCAGTGATCAAGGGGTTTAGGAGAGTATATTAACGCAGTGACAGTGAAGACATGGTCAAGTGCGTGTAGTCACGCACGCAGGCTCAGCTGTCATTCGATATAACGAAGCCAAGCCCCTACCCCTTTCTCCCAATATCTCAATAAACAACAAATTAACGTTTGCAGTTGTCTGGTCTCTCTGTCTTTAAACCACTGTTTTCATTTCTTTCCCTTTCTGGCTTTCTCTTTTATTAACCAACTCAACAAACAATAACAACCGGCAACAACTTCTGTAACATCATAAACAAGGCTTCATCTCATTCTCTGACCCTCTTCAATGTTTCCTTTGTGGTGAAACCTAAAAAAAGGGTTTGGGGGATCGGGGAAATTGATATATTAGAGACAAATGACAAGCACAGTTGAGGAACAAGAAGCAAGGGAAATGAGGTGGAATTGCAGAAGATTCGGCTTTCTCATCCATTCTTGTCACCCGTGATCCGTCAAAAAAGAGAGTTTTCATGCAAAAGGAAAGTTACCCGTTTTTTGTTTTGTTTGTTTAGATGCGATGGCTCATTCACATTATCGACCACCTTTTGGTGACACAACGTTTACCAAAGTGTTTGTTGGGGGGATAGCTTGGGAGACCCCGACCCACGAAATGCGTGGCTATTTTGAGCAGTTCGGAGAGATTCTTGAAGCTGTTATCATCATTGATAAAAACACTGGCAAATCCAAAGGATATGGCTTTGTAAGTTCTTATCTGTATTACTCTGTTAATGTCATATATATGTCAATATCACTACATTTGTGTAGGTTACTTTCTGTGATCCTGAGTCGGCTCGGAGGGCATGCGTTGAACCGAATCCCGTAATTGGTGGAAGAAGAGCAAATTGTAACATTGCTTCACTTGGAAAGCCTAGTCCTTCACCGCCACGAGGTCCCCATGCTATGAGCTGCACATTTCCTCATTAATTCATTTATGGAAAGTGAAAGGAAAAACAGATGGTGACAATAATGAAATGGATATGATGGATTTTAATGCAGGAAGAAATCAAGGTGGAAGTCCTTTTCAGCGAGTTGCACCGTCGTATAGTGGAGTTACAGCAGCAGGGCCGCCACCACCGCCTGTTATGTACCCGCCTTATGGGTGAGCACGTCCGATTGTTTTCAATCAAATCAAGCTATTGATTGTACATGCATGCATTTAAAAAATTTAACCTTGAATTTTTGGTGAATTCCATCTTTCCAGGTACCCAACTTACAGTCCTGAATACGGCTATCACCAAGTAAGCAATGAAACCTATTTCGTAAGATTACTTCAGCTGAAAATTAACAACAACAACAGTATATAAGTTGTTCAATATAAAGCAAGTAGTTCGGCCAACGATATTCGATAAGGAATGTTATTGAAATGGCAATGCAGGCTCTCTATAATCCACAAATTCAGCAGGCACAACAATACTATCAACAACTGTATGGATCATCATCTACCACAATGGGGTCACCATATTATTTTGGCTACTCTATGCAAGCTCCCAGGGGAACATTTTCTGCATCCCAGGCTCAACGGATCGCCGGACCGTCCTATCTTTACTATCCTACACAAATGGAGGGGTCCTTCTCTAACCGTCCTCCCCCATCCTTCCATCTCACAGGGCATCCCTTTCCCTCTTCTGCAGGTAAATACTTCTTGTCATTTTTTTACTACCAACATTGTTTAGGCTTCATATACATGATGATACACATTTCTTTGAGTAAAAGAACGCACCTCAGCCAAATGCTGATTTGCCTTTTAGCATTCAATCTTGGTAAGTGGTAGTAGTTTTTCTGCCATCTTCCTCTGATTCACACATGCACAATCTGAAACAGATAATATATAGTATTAGCCTATTAGGGTTTTATGTAGCATGCGCCAAAGGGGAAGGGGGGCACATGGGCAACCTCAAACAGTCAAACATGTGAATGAGCTGTCTGGTTATTGGCATGACCCGAATGATGGGTCAAATAGAAAGTCATGACAGAGGAGCATAGTGTAAACAAATAGTGACTGCATGTGGTTTCACTTTCAGTCAAAGTGGTAAAAATATGGGGAGCTCCACTTGCCATGTTATTCACTGCCTACTGTTCTAAGTTCTAACCATTTCTTATGTTGTTACATAAATTTACCAATCGGATGAACCTTACAATGTGCCCAGTCCAATGTAATGAACAAAGACAGAACATGGAAGCCAGGCAGGCAGAGGGGCCCTGTTTCTCAGTGAAACATCACATGCTGGGGCATTAGTTTCTCTAAATATGGAAATATACATACTAGATTCTTACATCTTTATCATTAGCTTGTTGTTTTCACTTGTTTATATGTAATGTATATATGCTCGTCATAAATCTTGTTACTGATTTTGGTCTCAGAATCTCAGACTCCTAAGCCTCCCTCCACAGAAACAGAAGCTGGGGCCATCACTTCTGAAAGTCCAAAAACCTGAAAGGGAAGAAGAAAGAAGAACTCATCATCCCTGCCAAAATGATCAAACTGTACAATCTTGATAAGTTTTCATGTTCTTCTCATCCCCTTATTTCGTTCTCATATTTTCAACGATTTAGGCATAGGTGAGTACTACTGCATCAACTTACTGCTATGGCCTATGGCAGGAAAAAGGAGGACTAATCAACCGCCTTATGCTGATTTTTTTTTTTTTTTTGCCTTATTCTACTTCTATCTCAAGTGATTCATCCATTAAGAGTTTTAACATCCTTTACAGAACTACACTGTATGAACTTTGAACGAAAAAAAAGGGGAAGCACATTCTCTTAATAAAAAAGGGGGAAATTGCTTAACAATTTCTGTTTTCTTTTGTGCATGGACTGAAGTCAAAAATCAGTAATTAAAAAGATTTATACGTTACATAAGAATGGTAAAGATTTATACGTTACATAAGAATGGTATTTTCATTTTCTTTATTTTGTTTACATATAACCTATTGGAGAGAGCAAAACTTGGTTTGATTTGGTTCAGATTTTTATAAGAATTGCAGAGTCCCCACATACTAAATCAGGTCCAAAACCCCACAAAAATGTTGGGTTGCTATTAGCCAACCCCCAAGCAAATTCAGTCAGGTGATCATGTGCCATCACAGTGATGCTGCCAAAGTTCACGTAAACCACAGAGTTGGGCTCTTTTGAGTGGAGCCATTGAAAGCACATGGGGTCTTCTTTTCCATATATTGATCCAAGTTTTTTCAAATCATCATCGTGGACCTGATGACTAAAAAGGTTGAGTGGTCCAAGGGATTAAACAGGAGCTAACATACCTGGATCTGAAGCTAAAACCATGATAATATCATACAGAATCATAAAATGTTATAGATTTGTTCTAAAAATCAATTGTGAGGACAATACAACATTCTCGTGGTCTCAAAAAATAAAATGATGCAGCAGTACACATGTTTTAATGGCGGAATACCTTTATTCGATTACAAAATTGCCATGAAATATTGACAGTCGTCTTTCGTGGATAATATTTTATGAAACATACTTGGATCAAAATATCATTGATAATGAATGTATAAAATAAATTGGGTGTTATAATTTAAATCAATTTAGCTTTTGCCAAATATTAGAAAATAGTGTCTGGTAAAACTCTAGCAGCTCTTTCTTAAATCTCTACTGTTTTCTCTTAAAGTTTTACTGTTTGTAACTTTACTTTTCTTCCTTTAGTTGGTGGTCGGCAATTATTCTTAGTATTGATTGTCGATCATCGGGTTTATTATTATTTTTTTTATTTTTTCACATTTTAATAAGAATCTTTGCCTGTGTGGCACGCGTTTCCTCTGTCCTTGTGACACGTTTTTATTTTTATTTTTTTGTGGTTCATTTCATCTGTCCTTGTGGCATGATTTCAACGTACCTTAGCTGTCAGTTAATGCTCGTACATAGATCTTCACGACGTTAATATCTGATTATGGTTCTGCTGGTAGCCTTAGAAAGATGGATCTCCACTTGGTTGATGGTTGGTAGCCGATGTAATCAAACCTGGGGTAGCGGAGCAATCTGCCTGATAGCTTGGTTCGCTCACCACTCCTTTTTCACCCTGTAAAGCGTCTCGTTTGAATAGAGACAAACAGATTCAGGAATGTTTCTAGATTTTGGTATGCTAATCTCAATGGAAGTGTCTGCTTTTCTTTGCACCATTGTAAGAGATTTTTAGTGGACTTGTTTCTCTTTATTTTTCTCTTTTTGATGCATTATATTGTATTCGCTTTCATGGTAATTAATAAAATTCAGATGTCATTGTTCAAAAAAATCTTAAAAAATAAGGTTGAAAAGTGTGTAGGATGATAAAATTATCCAAATCTGTCTTGTGCCCACATGACATGCTCTGATTCGAACGTTTTCTCCTCTTAAATTTTGGGTTCGGAGCATGGTAGATTTTGGTATTAAATGAGTTGGGATGAGATGAGTCCGGTCTTGGGGTGAAAATTCTCGACCCAATCTGATATATTTTTAGTTATATATATTTATCATATTTTTATATGGTATATTTAATATTTTATTAATTTTTCTAGGTCAGGCGAATTTAATCAGGTTTTACGTTAAAATTTAAGAATCAAATCAAGGTCGAGCTATACTTCTTTTATGTCAAGTCGGATTAAAATACATTAAATTTAACACGGATTAAATTAAGATTTTTAAATTTTAGATCTGAGTGAGAAGGGACAATACCGTTGCCATCCCTACGCCATCTTGCTAACTATTACCTCCGGCCAAGAAATGAATATCAGCCTTTTTAATGGTTGATACTTGATGTTGACAACACGAGCAATTCTGAGCGTGCAAAATTTGCATGGCTTATAAATTTATAGCGTCTAATTTCACGGTCTATTATTTGGCTTACTTCTAATTTCATCTAGGGTCTATTATTTTTCGATACTTGAATTAGTTTAAGTTTTTTTATTTGGAAAGAGAGACTATCAAGTGCATGTTTATGAAGGGAATTTCACGGTTAAGTGCTGGTTTCATAAAAAAATTGCCCATTTAAGTGTTGATGGTGGTGTTAGATTATGTATCGATATATGATTATTGGTCGATAAATTCATAATAGATGTTATAAAAGATTATTATATGGATAACTTTCTTAATATTGTTTGTTTTTTATATATTAAAAAGGGTAATTGTTCTATACACAAGCGCTTGTGGAATTTTTTTACACAAGCGTCTTAGTTTTAGGGGTTAGGGACTCCGTTTAGGGTTTAAAGTTTAGGGGTATAAGTGTAGTAGTTTTGAATTTAGGGATTGTTGATAGAATTTTGGGTTTAGGGTTAAAATTTAGGGTTTATAGGTTAAAACCTAAATCCCTGCCCATATTACCCTAAAACTAAACTCTAACCCTAAACCCTAAATTCTAACCATGAATCCTAAATCCTAAACATGAACCCTAAATTCTAAACATATACACTAAAACCCCTAAACTCTAAACTCCAAACCCTAACCCTAAACCCTATAATTGAGGCGCTTGTGGAAACAAAAAATTTCCACCGCCAGTGTATAGGATATTAATCATATTAAAAAATAGATAAACTATGAATTTGTTTCCCTAACCTTTTAATATTTATGTTTTACTCTAAACCTCAATTCCTAGTTTCGTCCCTAATTGTTTGCCCTAGGGATGGACACGGGTCGGGTCGAGTTTTTGGCCTACCCGAACCTAACCCAAAAACAAATACCCTAAACTCGCATCCGACCCAAAAAAAATATACCAAACTTGACCCTGACCCCGACCCGGACCCTACCTATAGAAAAAAAAATTATGAACCTAATTGTAAAAAAAAATAATTTTAGAAGACTTAACTATAAAAAATGATTTTAGGAGACTTAATTGTAAAAAAAATTATAATTTGAAGGATTAAATTGTAAATAAAATTCAATTTTAATGACTTAATTATAAAAAATATAAAGCAGGGTACTATTATAAATATCCCTAAAAAGTTTAGTTCTGGGTCAGATATGTTCCCTTCAACGCGGGTGCTCTCACTAAGAGGTAAACAATTAGTCATGAAATGTGCTCCATTCAAACTGGTAGGAATCGAACTCCTAACCTCATGGTTAAGAGATAAAGTGACCAACTACCACACCACATCCCATGGTTAAATTATTTATTTTTATTACTTTAAAAAATAAAGCGAATTCGACCATAGATCTTAAACACGGGGTGACAATAAAACTTGAATCATGTTGTCCAAATCCTTGAAAGATGATCCATCGGGATTGACAATGGACTCCTCCGCTTTTCTCTTCCATTCCAGAGCTTTCTTCTTCATCTCTTTACCTTTTTCTCCTTCCATTATCTCTCTAACAAGACTCTCAACTTCATCCCTCTTAACATCGTTGTCGATTTCCATGCCCACTCCCCATTTAGTACATGAATACCAACAATTCGTTTGTTGCTCGGCGAAAAACGACCAACATATCATGGGAACGCCGGCGGATATACTTTCCATCATGGAATTCCATCCGCTATGTGTTAAGAATCCTCCAATAGAAGGGTGGCTCAGAACTTGTTCTTGAGGGCACCATGTTGTTAATAGTCCCCTACCTGTGGTCTCCTCTACGAACTCTTGTGGTACAATTGTTGACTCACCGCCCACGAGATCGGGCCTGATGACCCACAAAAAGGGTTGTTTGCTGTTTGCTAGCCCCCAAGCAAATTCAACCAACTGGTCTGCTGTCATCACAGTAATGCTCCCAAAATTCACGTAAACAACAGAGTTGGGTTGTTTCGAGTCTAGCCATCAGTCTTTTCTTCCCAAAGATTTGATGCTATTTGTTTTAATTCATTGTCATGCACATAATGTTTCGAGTCTAGCCATTGGAGACACTCAGTCTTTTCCTCGGGACTTAAGTATGCGCTTGTGGTTAAATTCTGTATTGACAAAGGTAATATAGAAGCCCCTGTGGTGGAGAATCTTAGCTAGCTGTAGCATGGGATTGATGTGGCCTTGAGCAGGGAAAGGAACACAAACTGCATGAGGCTTATCTGTGAAACCCAGAGAGCTCATTTTCGATTTTCAACTTAAATTTTAGAGACGAGACAGATGTGCTTTTTTTTGTAGAGATAGGATAGGAACATTTAAAAAAATAGTGATATAGATATATATTAATAATAGTAAGATTTTTTCCAAAATTAATAATAAAAAGGTTACCATTTATAATAAAATATCTTATATATACATTTAAAAGTTATACCAAAATAAAAGCCTCATATTTAAGTAAACAAAGAACATTTAAAAATAATATATAGACATTTATAACAATAAAAGAGGTTACCATTGACAATAACATATACTATATACATTTAAAAGTTATACCAAAAATAAAAATATAGTATTTAAATAAACAAAAAACATTTAAAAAGTAATACATGTATGTTCATATATATATATATATATATATATATATATATATATATATATATATATATATATATTACTAATAAAAAAGGTTACCATTTATAATAAAATATATTTATATATATATGACATTAATGAAAAATATATGCAAAATAATAAAATTATAATTATATGGACAGATATGACAAGTGATATAGCAAGAAAGTAATAAACACTTATACAGAGACTAAACCAAATACTATTAGAAATGAATGGTGCCAAATATATAAAAGAAAGTGTCTAGCTGCTTGTGGTGGTGTATTGAGGGGTTCGTAAGTAACATTTTAGCTATCTTTTCGGTGCCATTCTGGATTTTGGATTCTAACGAGGCCGGGGAGAACTGAATTGTATTTTTTTATCCTAATTTGAATTGGCTTCTTATTTGTTAATTAAAATATTAGGTAGAAACAAAATGAGTTAAAATTAAACAATACATTTTTCTTGCAAATGTATGCATAAAATAAAGGATTAATATCCTATACACCGGCGGTGGAAAATAAAGTTTCCACAAGCGGGTTTATTTAGGGGTTTAATTTAGGGTTTAGAGGTTAGGGGTTTAGGTTGTATGATTTAGAATTTAAGAATTATGATTAAAATTTAGGGTTTAGGGTTTGGGGCTTGGGATTAGATTTTTAGGGTTTTAAGGTTAGAATTTTAGGTTTTAAATTTAAGCTTAAAAATAGGCATGCTTGTGTAAACTTTTTTTACACTGGCAGTGTATTAAATATTAATCCTAAAATAAATTGGGTGTCATATTTTTCTTTAATATAGCTTTTGCTAAATATTAGGAAATATGGTAGGGGGTTTTTGTGGATGATAAAATTATCCGAACCCGTCCCGATTCGACGTGAACAATTTTGATTTGAACGAATTTATTTGTTGAATCTCATGGTCGAGACGGAGCGTGTTTGATTTTAGGGTAAATTTTTTTTCGCTCCGACCCTATATATTTTTAATATATTTTTATATACTATATTTAATATTTAATTATTTTTGAATTTGAAAGAATTTAGTAGGAATTTTTAAAAATTTTAAGGTTGAATTGAGATTGAGTTATGTTTTATTTATATCGAATCAAATTAAAATCCACTGAATTCGGGATGAGGTCGTATTAGGACTTTTAGATTTGGAATTGAAACAGTTAAAAACTAACTCTAACTCGCGTCGTTACTATGCTTGTATATGAGTTTTTATCACTCACTTGAGACAGACAAGATGTGGCAGCCGATCAGGGCCGGCTCTAGTCGTTCGGTGGCACTTAGCGAATTTGAAAGTTGGGCTGATTTTAAATTGCGATTGTATTTTCAGTCGTGTTGTATTTATTATAATTGTAGATATAATAAATACTATTGCAGTTGTAAATTTTTTTAATAATATATACTATTGTAACATAACGGTTGCAGGTGTCGCGGTTTCGAATGATGTCGCTACCGTCATATAACGATCGTTGTAGTGGTTACATACCATTATTTAAATCCATGTCCCTAATAGTAACTGGTATAAATAAATAAAATTTTAAGAGTAGGTTCATAGTAACGAGTATTGAAAAAATTAAATTTTAAGAGTATCACATGATAACAAATATTGGAAAAAGGTGGGCACCCTAATAACAAGTATTAGGGAGAAAATGAAATTTAAGTGTATGTCTCTAATAATAAATATTAGAAAAAATAGTCTTCTATTAACAATTATTAAAAAGTTGGCATCGTAATAACAAATATTTGGGGGAAATCAGGCCCCTAATAACAAATATTAGAAAGAAAAAAAATTGAATTGTAAGAGTAAGCCTCTAGTAATAAGTATTGAAAAAAATTAGCCACATATTAACAAGTATTAAAAAAATTGATATTTTTTATTAACTAGAGAGTTTACGTTCCCAAAGAAAATATCGAGAATCGAACTCATACAATATGAGACAACGTGAGCATGCTTGACTAGGGGTAAGTAAAACTCGGCTAAAAAAAACCGAAATTTTCGATTCAACTCGAGGTGAAAAAACTCGACTCGTTCTGACTCGACTCAAAATTACATAAACTCAACTCGACTCGAAAAAATTTCAAATAAAGTTTGAGTTGTAAAATAAAAATTCGAATAGCTCAAAATTTTTAATAATTAGCGGATTGATTTTTAAGTCTGATTCGAGTCCCTCAAATTTTCCTGATATATATATACCAACATTAAAAAATGAAGAAATATATGCCACATACGAAAAAATATGATGACATATATATGCATATCTTATATGATTAGAGAAAGTCGTTTAAATTAGAATCGAGTTGTACTATAGTATGATAAATAATTACGATTAAATTTGTATAGGAACTCAAAAACTTGACTCGAATCGAAAATTTTTCAATAAATTTTGTTGTAAAATATGACCCGTCAACTCGAATATCTCAAAAAAAATTACTCAACTCGATCAAGCGCTCACTCCTATCCTTGACCACTCGGTCAATTAACGGATCTCAAAATATTATACCTTTAATAACAAATACAATTCAGAAACCAAAGAAATATTACAAACATTTAGTTTTCTTTTGAACGGTGGGCCTAGGCGCCCTGGTCCAGGGCCGGCCCTGCTGCCAACAGGCGTGATAACGATAAATCTAAGCTTCCATGTGGACATGAATGGTGCTGAGAAATTGGGCCATCTTGCTAATAATTACCTTCGGCCAAGAAATGAATACCAGCCTTTAAAATCGTTGATACTGACAACACGAGCAATTCTGAACGTGCAACATTGGCATGGCTTATAAATTTATAGCGTTGATCTACTTAACTACTATCAATGGCGAAGTGCATGTTTATGATGGGAATTCCAAGGTTACGTGCAGGTTTAATTTTTAAAATGCCCATCAAGTGTTGCTGGTGTTGGATTGTGTCGTTAGAATATGTATCGATATTTAATTTATAGTTCGACTAATTCAGACTAGATATTATAAGATATTATAATAAAGATAATTCACTGAGTACAATTTGATCCATTATTTGAATAAAAATTCTACATAATCATAGTTTTGAGATTAAGAATTTGTGAATAACATTCCACTTTAATATTCATGTCACCACAATTTCGGAGTTTGTTCGTATTTTCATATTTTTCGTATTTTCATGTAAGAACATATGTATTTGATAAAATTATTCGCTTTTATTAGTTAAAAAATATAGTGTTATTTGAATTTGGATCTTAAACTCTGTGTGACAGTAGAATTTGTATCACTTTATTCAGATTTCTGTAAAATGAACCATCTACTTACTGAGTATTTCTAAATGTAAGATCTTTCGAGTTCCTTAGACATATTCTCCAGTTTCTATGCTTTCATGGATTTTATTATGTCTGAAATAAAATAAAATAAAACCCATTTCCCCTCAAATTCAACATTAAGTTTGGTTATGGTCCTCGTACCATGGTTCTTTTCTATAATTGAATGTTTCTGTTCCATTTTCCATCCGCTTATGCTGGATTATCCTTAATGTCTTTTTGTTTCCCTTCCTTTTAGCACATCATTAAAGAAAATATGCTATCTACTTCTATTTTAAGGGCGTTGCTTGATTTTGCTTTTATTAGTAATCACAACGTTTTTATCTGGTTCTCTGCAGGTCCTTGTTTGAATTATTAATACGTTTTTGAGTAAATTACACCAATGGTCATTGAACTTTTAGGGCGCGTTCATTTTAGTCACCAAACTTTTAAAATTTTTAATGGGGACACCCAAGTACTTTTATTTCAGTTTCATTTTGGTCCCTCTCGTTACCTTCCATTAAAAGGTCGTTAGTTTTCCTTTTCTTCAAGGGTAAACTATATAAATGGTCACCAAACTTTTAAAATGTTTTCATTTTAGTTACTGAAATTTTTAAACTTTCATTGGAGTCACCCAACACAAAGACATCTATTAAAACAACACCGAACATGATGGCGAACAAGGACAGAGGGATGTATGGGTTGCCTCTCCCGATGTTAGGTATAATAGTATTTTAGGTCCTTATTAGTTTAAATATTGATCAAATAAGATTTTTGTCCCTCCCGATTTTTATATTTAAAGGTTTAATAGACTCTTTTCCTCCTAATGTTTGGTCCTAACTCCATCTCTAATGGCAAAGTAAATTAATGTTTGAACTTAAACACGATGTGCATCAATTCTGCTTGCATATTCTAGAAAATTTGTCGAACAACTTTTGGATACAACTTTCAGAAGTAAACTAAAATGTTATACTCTTGGTCAATAATTAACCTCAATGTTTTTTCATCTCCCTTGTACTTATTAACCTTGAAGTAGCTTGAAGATGGGGTTGCATACAATGTGATCAATAGATCAAAATAATGGGCTTACATTGTAGACAATATTCAAGAACATTATATATAAAAAATATTTTATGTTCGTAAATACATCAATCTACACAACTTTAAATATTGTTCATCGATAACCAGAAGGTAAAATCTACTTCTCACTATTATTTTTTATACATTGAAAGAGTTTTTTCTTAAACCAAAGAGGTTGCTTTAAAGCAAAACAAAAGTTGGGTGACTCCAATGAAAGTTTTAAAATTTCGGTGACCAAAATTAAAGCGTTTTAAAAGTTTGGTGACCATTTATATAGTTTACCCTTGAAGAAAAGGAAAACTAACGAGCCTTCTAACAGAAGGTAACGGGAGGGACCAAAATGAAACCGAAATAAAAGTTGGGTGACCCCAATAAAAATTTTAAAAGTTCGGCGACCAAAATGAACGCACCCTAAAAGTTTGGTGATCATTTGTGTATTTTACCCTATTTTTTTTACAAGTGACCATTGTAGTCAAACCTTTCGATTTGTTTTCATTTGAGCTAATTAAATCATTGGTATATATATATCTACCCTCTGGACATGAGTCTGTTCAAAACCTGAAAACTTTATTTTTACTAACACAGTCTTGACATTTCAGTAAGGAGGATGCAGGGATGAAAACTGCTAAATTAAGAGATGATAAGGAGCTTCTGGATAGGCAGCAACATACTGATATTGAAGCTCAAAAGAATTTGGAAGAAAATCTCGAACTGTTGAGTAATAGGGAACGTGAGCTTGAAGCATATGAGGACCAAATGCGAGCTAGACTAAGAAGATTCTTGCTAAACAGAAGGATGGTCTTGCAGATCTGAAAAAGGAATTGCGAGAAATACAAGATGAACACTAGAAGTCCAGATTATTGAAAATTTTGGGGTTTGGGGTGTTTCAGGTGTTAGGGCTTTTAATTTTTTCAATTTTAAATCATAATTGACATTTAATATTGATAAAAATGACATGTCATAATAAAAATAATAATAAAATAATTCATACTATCAATGAGTGACCAAAAAGTTCAATATCTAAACTTTAGTGAGTAAATTGAACGTTTAAAACTTCAGTGATCAAAATAAGCCTGAGAACAAAATTCAGTGATGGTTTTTGTAATTTACACTAGACAGGAGGTAGCATTGAGTTGAGACTTGAGTGCGTCCAAGACTTTAATTACAATTACCTTTGAGAGGTGTATAGCCTTTTTCCATCAGTTGCGATAATGAACGTAACTGAGAAAGCCGTTGTCGAAAACAGAACTTCAGGAACGCTAAGTTTTCAGCTACATTAAGAGTGAAGCTCATACAAAAAAAATCAAGTTAAAGAGAAATATCAAAGGAACGAGGGTGATTAGAAAATTAATTTAATCAATATTTTATATTTTATATTTTCATGAAATAAATAAAATTAATTTCATAATTTAATCTGATTATTGTTTATTTATATTATATTATATTAAAGATAAAATATTAATATATATTTAAATTCCAAAATGTTATAATTTATTTAATAAATATATTCTGATAATATTATAAAATATATGTAACATTTTATAAACATATGCATTATGATTAATATAATATTATAAGGTAAATGAAATTAATTTATGTGTCAAAATTTAACTTAAATAATATTTTTATCAAATTATTCAAAAAAATAATCTTTACGTAGTCTAATGGTTAGTTGTTGACTATCCTCCCCAAATGCCCGAGTTCAATCGTTGTATACTTTTTTGTATTTTTTTCTTATTTTTCTTGTCACAATGTAATCTAAATATAGAATTTCATCAAAACATAACGAAAACTCAAACTTACAATGGAATTTAGGGGTTTAATTGAAAAAAAATCAAAATATGAGGACTAGATGTAAGGTTTTGAAGTTCAGGGATACTTTTTCGTGAAATATCTGGAAGTGCAAGGATTAAATAGTGAGTTTTAACAAAATCATAGCTAAATTGCAAAGTTTTGATAGTTTAAGGTCAAAAGTGCCAAATATGTAAAGTTTAGGGCCACTTTTAAAATTCTAAAAAGTTAAGTGACTCAATCTATGAGTTATTCAATTTCAAATTCTACAACATTGACATTTAGACATGTCATGTCAATTGTTGTTAGTTGTTTAATGGTTACGGTCCAGTTAATGAAATGGAAGCTTTTCCTAACAGCAATAATTTTTTTCGTTGCTCTCTCTCGATTTTTCATGATATTGTTATGACTAATTTAGACTGATACGTGTTGCAATTTAATTTTGGTGGGTGAATTTTCTAATAAAAATTTTCTGCATACACAAAACCTCGAACTCGATAGCTACTTAGGCAATATCAGACTGTTTATCACTTGGACCCTACCTCGTTAACTAACAATAACTTTAATGAATGTTTTTTTTATTTTAGTGACCATTTTAAAAGCACTCTAAAAAATTAATAACCACCAATGCAGTTATTTATAATTCTAAAAATTTTATTTCAGAAACTAAAATTATTATTAAACAAAGAAAGTGTGGATGGGCAGAAACTCTCCCATTTCCTTAATACATCCATCTTGACGGCAACACAAAGACTTTAATATTGATTAAAAGTAATAATCATTTTTTAAGATTACATCTCAATTATTTTTGAATACTTTTTGTTATATATATATATATTTCAAATATTTTTTAAAAATTAAGTTTTAGAAATTACTATTTAAAGGCTACTTTATGAAAAGGTTTTTAAAACATTTTCGTTATTAATGTTTATCAATTAATAAAAACATTAAATTTGAAAAAGATATAACAATGAAAAAAAATAAAGATATAGTGATTTTACTGTGCCAGAAAGAGCATTATCTCTAGTGGTCCAGTGGCATGCCTGTAATGTATATAAATAATTTATTTTGGACACCATAATATGATTGCTCCGTGTCACAACTATATGTAGTATAATGAAAACGTGAATTATGTTTAGATACTGTACAGTTGAAATAAATGAGTTAAATGTAGATTGAATTTTTAATTAGATTAATATGATCACTATTTTTTTAATAGAAATGATCACTATTAGAATGTTAAAAGAAATAAATAAAAGAACACTTGCCGATTTTTTGGTTTAATTGAATTACATAACTAATTTAGATCAGATACTGCAAAAATTTATTATGAGACGACTCTCATAATTTAATTTTTTGTTTTAATATTATGATTTTAACTTTAATTTTACTTAAAAAATTTAATATTTCACCCCATTAAACCAATTAACCGTTGGTCATAATTTATCGATTCAGCAGACTGTTGAAGATGTTGATCTAAACAGGTAAAGAGACATTTATACCATGGGGCCCAATTCAAAGCTTTGTATTGCATCAGACCACGACCTATCAGTTATTGAAATGGACCTCTCACAGGCTGGCTCGCAATCTCACTTGAGGGAAGCGATATTGCCGTATAGTAAGAATTAGTCAGAGTTGTGGTAACGATCTTGTTGTCAACGTATTCCATTGTAATATGTATTTTTATGTTGTTTGTTGATAATTTTATTTTTTTTCGTCGATCTACGGTGATATTTGTATTTCTATTTTATTTCGAGTCTTTGGGTTGAGTTTTTACTTTTTTCTTTTATGGTTCTCTTATGTTATCGAGACACTAGTTTTGTTTACTAGGGATATGTGTGAATTAAGTGTTTTGTTTATTAAGTTGTGAACTTTCATTGTAATTTCGGATATATCATCATTTAATAAAATTAATAATTTCAATTAAAAAATACTAAATTGTTAGGAACAATATTTTTTTGTTTAGAGTATTTGATCTAAAAGATATAAGGACACTTTTATTTTTATATTCTTACATATATATATTGTATTTAAATAATCAAATATGCTTTGAACTAAAAGATATTCTTGTATATAATTTAAATAAACTATTTTCTTTCTGATAGACGAGCTACGTTTCAAATATCATTTAAATTTAATAATTAATTAAATTATATTAAAAATAATTTTGTAAATAAGAAACTAATATATACACCCTTCAAATATGCTTAGTTATACTATATTCAAAAACATTTATTTTCATAATCCAATACATATTAAATTATTAATAATAGATGTCGAATATCTTATGTCAAAAAAATATTAAATATCTATACCTAATAATTTATTTAAACATGTACTAAATATGTTAACAATCTCTAGAGCATGTGGTTAAAGCTTTCGGTTGACATAAGATAAAAACCGTAACTCAAAAGGTCGAAACAAAATAGATACAAACATCACCAAAACTTGATGATGGAAGGCAAAAACCAACAATAAACAACATTAAAAATGCATATTACAATAATAAGACACGTTGACAATACGATCACTACCACAACTCAATCGCGAACAAAAGCGGTAACTGTGAGTTTGTTTTCAAATCCATAGCGTCATCTTGATCAGTCGTTGCGACGTCAAATTCATTCGTGAAAGAAAAATAAAAAAGAAACGGCTAAACGACAAATTAAAAGAAAACAAACATGTCAAAAAGTGATTACAAGTAGGATTTGTTCTAAATATAGTCTCAACTATTTGGCAATGAACGCTCAATCACCTTGCTGCAGCTGCTGATGCTTGAACCCGTAACCTCTAGGAACAACAACCATTCCCTTAACCATTGAGTCAAGTTGGTTCGTGCACTTGTATTATGACTATTGAAAACAAAACAAAACAAAAATTGAATAGAGAAAAAAAAAACAAATTTGTCAATATAGATCTATGTGCTGACAATATATTATATTTGTCCTACTAAATTTATTTTTTATTTTAAAATTGTTCTACTTAAAATATTTTGTTAAAAAAATTAATAATTTTTTTTCTTTATAGCCCTGCTTGGTAAATAGAGGTTTGGGCAAATATTAGAGGTTTGAAGCATACTTAGAGGTTTGTCCAGTCAAATCCGCTAATATTGTTGTTTGGTAAATAGCGGATTGAAAGAGCGGATTGGGGTGAAACCGCTAATTCTGAAAAAGCTCATAATAGGAGCTTTTTGAGATTAGAGGTTTGATATTAGAGTTGTAAAGACTCTTTTACCTTTACTAGTTACTAAAAATCTCAAAATAACCTAAATTAAATATTTTCTCACCCTATTTATAAGCTAATCTTATTTACTTTTTTTCTTTTTATTATCACATATTTATATGTGTATTTAAATTTATTTATTAATTAAATTATATTAAAATAATTATATAAATAATAAATTAATATATAAATCATTTGAATATGTTTAAAAAGTTATATTAAAAATAATTTTATAGATCTAATTAATAATAATTAGATACAAAATATTGATAACTAATAAACTATTCAAACGAGTATTGAATATAGACATGTCCTTATATGTCATTTTATCTGTTTAAATAATCTAACAGCTATCAGCTATCAGTTAATTTTACCAAACAATTTTATACAATCAGCTAATACAATCCGCTAGTCAAATCAGCTAATGCAATCAGCTATCAGCTAATGCAATCCGCTATCCGCTAATTGCCAAACATGGCCTACATATTTTTTTAAATTTTTCAACAAATTAAAATAATATAAAATTATTATTTTAATTTTTTTACATCATATCTCATATAATTTTTTTTCTTTCTAAAACTACATAAAAAGTCTATGAGACGAAGGGAGTATTAAAAACAAATTTGTATTTTATTAGTGTAAACAAAATTGTCCACGCATTCTTATAGGCTTATAGCACGTAATTCAAGATTTTCCAATTACATTCTCAAAATGGGAGTTTTGGAAGTAGACCTAAAACGAATGTCACAGGCCACACTACATTGAAAGATTAGAGCACTGAATTGCCTTTTTATCCTAATTTGAATTGGCTTCTTATTTGTTAATTAAAATATTAGTTAGAAACAAAATGAGTCAAAATTAAATAATATATTTGATGTGAAGTTATTAAACCCTGATGGCAGGGATGGTGTACCCTGATTACACCGCCATTACATAGAATTGTTTTCTCCATATCTTCGGTCACTCATTTCCTACGTCTTGGCAGATACATAGATACAAATACAAAATACAGATACGGATACAAATGATAACGCAAATAGAAATACAAATATAAAGATCTGCACGGGAATTATATAAAATGTAAAAACTAAAATGGAAGTGGCCTTGGATCTTAAACTCTAGGTGACAGTAGAGTTTGTATCATTTTATCCAGATTTTTGTAAGATGAACCATCGGGGTTGACGGTGGATTCTTCCGCTTTTTTCTTCCATTCCAGAGTTTTCTTCTTCATCTCTTTACCTTTTTCTCCTTCCATTATCTCTCTAACAAGGCTCTCAACTTCATCTCTCTTAACATCGTTGTCGATTTCCATGCCCACTCCCCATTTAGTACAAGAATACCAACAATTCGTTTGTTGATCAGCGAAAAACGGCCAACATATCATGGGAACGCCGGCGGATATACTTTCAAGCGTGGAATTCCATCCGCTATGTGTTAAGAACCCTCCAATTGAAGGGTGGCTTAGAACTTGTTCTTGAGGGCACCATGTTGTCAATATCCCTCTATCTTTGGTCACTTCAACGAACTCTGCCGGCACAATTGCCGACTCACCACCCACAAGGTCGGGCCTGATGACCCACAAAAAGGGTTGTTTGCTGTTTGCTAGCCCCCAAGCAAATTCAATCAACTGGTCTGCTGTCATCACAGTGATGCTCCCAAAATTCACGTAAATAATAGAGTTGGGCTCTTTCGTGTCTAGCCATTGTAGACACTCTGGCTCTTCCTTCCAAAGATTCAATCCTATTTGTTTTAGCTCATTATCATGCACATGATGATTCAATACGAGATGCAGAGGCCCCACAGAATAAACCGGAGCCGGGGGTAGCAATGAATTGAGTGCTTTCAGAACTTCATGCTCCAAATCATCAAATGTATTCAATATTATTGCTGAGGCCTTCCGAGATCTTTCGGATTCACGAAAAATAAAATCAAACATAACAAAATTCGGGTCAGTTGTTCTTAAGAAAGTAGGTAGATCCCTCAACCGGATACCTTCCATTGCTGGGATCCAGTCTATAACAGTATCCAAGTACCCGTTCGTTAAATAGCTTTCATCTGCAAATTCAAGATAAACAACATATAATTAATATTAAATAAATTAACATAAATGGCGCCATGAAAGTGGTGCAAATGAAATATTTTTTAACCTAGAAAGAACTTTGAATAAATAATTACCTTTGAGAGGCGTATAACCTTTGTCTTTGAGTTGACGGTAGTGAACGTAACTAAGGAAACTGCAAGCGCTCGGGGTCCAAAACAGAACGTTAGGGACGCCTAGTTCTTCAGCTGCATCAAGAGTGAAGCTCATACAACCGTCCGAAACAATGCAAGAAACGGGAGGAACGTCGGATGTAGACGAGGAGTCGTTTAGCTTGTGGAGAAGTTGTATAAAGTGGGGTAAGCATGTTTTACTGGTGGAGTCGCAGAGGGAAGGAATGTCTTGGGTGGCATCAACATCCGTCGGAGGGAGGCCGTCGGGAATGGTTTCGAAACGAAAAGAAGGGAGACCATCAAGAGCATGAGGTCCTCGGGACTTAAGTAAACGTTTGTGGTTAAACTCGGTGTTGACAAAGGTGATGTAGAAGCCCCTGTGGTGAAGAAACTTAGCTAGCATTAGCATGGGATTGATATGGCCTTGAGCAGGGTAAGGAACACAAACTACATGAGGCTTATCTGTGAAACCCAAAGAACCCATTTTCGATCTTTCAAACTTAAAAGAGAATACAGACGAATAAAGAAGAAGACTCAGGAGCTTTTTTTAGCCTTTCGAAGGAAAGCTTTGAAGTGCAGAGGAAGGGCAGGAAGACCCTTTTTATAGGGTTTTGAGGTCGAATAAAATAATCTAAGCGAACCATTCCCTGCCTGTAAATATTAAATTAAATGGCTGCTCCAAAGTTTCAGCGGAGAAAAGGTCAAAGAAATGAGGGAAACGCCGAATATAGACGTAAGTGCTGCTGCTACTGTCAATACTTGTTAATTGAAAGCCTAAGTGAGCAGTGATTGAATACAGCTTTCGCAGTTGTAGATGTGGGATGGGTTTGAAAAAGAGGAAAAGGACAAGGAGCGGCGTATAATCGGATAGGTTTAAAGGCTAACTTTTTTTTTCAGCGGTCAACTTTGAGGTGTTGCCTGCCCTGAACTTGCTTCCGACTTAGCCATTGAGTCGGTTCGCCAACTCTGATAAAAAGATCCAAGTATAGACACGGCATTCTCCATTGCAAAAGTTATTTTTATTATATTTTAATGTTGAATGATCGACAAGCTTTTTTGTTTGTGCACAACGATGGAGCCAGCTGAATAATTAGTGTGTAAATTCACATCTAAAATTTCTTTAAAATATATATATATATATATATATATATATATAAATTTCATGTGAGAAATGTTTTAAAAAAAATAATATTAATTTAAAAAACATATATTTATAACACGTTTTAAAATTTTGCTATCGAAATTTAAATTCGACACTATATTTTAAATTTTAACATTATAATTTAATTTTTTTAGATTCCTGTCATTATTTTGTATGTGATGATGTTTCGTTACAATATAAATTTAAATTCTATTTTTTATTTGATTTGATAAATTTATTTTTAACACTTTTTAATTATATATTTCATGAAATTTAAGTTATATTAAATATATGAGGTGGAAAAAATTTTATATGTGAGATTAAAATAGTTACAATAATTTTTAAAACCGACAATTTTTGTTATTTTTTCTCTAGCGTTCCTTTTCTCTTTCTTTTTATATTTTCCTTTCTTTCTTATTCTGTCCCAGACCAACCCCACGCTCCTGATTTTTTTTAACTGTGCAAAGGTTATATAATGTTAATACATAAAAGGAAATGTTTACACAAGTTTTTTAATTTTAGGTTTAAAGTTTTATGTCAGAGTTTAGAGATTTAGTAAGTAATATGTAGAATTTAAGGTTTATGATTAAAATTTAGACTTTAGGGTTTAGGTTTTAAGGTGTCAGGGTTTGAGATTTATGGTTTAAATTTTATAAAAGGGCTATGTAAATTATTTTTACACAATTTGTGTATCAAAATATGACCTTATATAAAATATGGTATTTGTTTTTGATATTTTTTTGAGAAATTTTATAAATTATATGGATATAATATATCTTTGTAATTAAAATTATATTTTAATAATTGAGTATTCGATACAATTTTAAAGTATTGTATACTTTCAATAAGATAATTTAGATTCGAATTTTTAAGATGACGTTGTTAGAAAAAATAGTAGCAAATTTAATATCTACTATTTAGATCAATACAAAAATTACAATTCTTGAAAAGTATAAAAAAAAAAATATAAATTAAAATATAATGATTAGACTCACAACTTAAACATAGTACATAAACTAATTGAAGAGCTTCACACCAAATAGCTGATCCAATGATCTTAAATTAGAAGAAAAAATAATGGCAATTGAATTTTATTAAACACCATAAAAAATATTACAAATATAATGCATCGAAAATAGAGAGAAAAAATAGAACTAATCCATTAAAAATTTCATACAAATAGGCAAAGAAAAGAAACAAATCCATACCATAAAAACCCAAAAACCTTCATGAATCTTCTTGTCTCCAGTCAAACTAAATTATCAAACAAATTGTTTCGCTACACATTTCTGATTACATCGGCTAACAAACCATCAAACGAGTGGGGATCAAACCTTTAATGACCTCCAATGGAATCAAATCAAAAAATTAAAGACGCGAGGATCTCTATACGAACATCAAACGACCATTAAGGTATGTTAAAATCGTATCAAACGACAGATGAAACGAACCATAAATCTAATGAGAAGCATGTCACAAAAGCAGAAAAAATACATGCCACAAGAGGAGAGATTCTTATTAAAATTAAAAAAAACATAAAATAACAAGAAAATTAAAAAAAAAAGAGTATTGGCGGTCCGGTGAAGGCTGGTACCGCTGCCAGCAAAGGCTAAAGATAAAAAAATAGAAAAGTTCTGTGGGAAAGAAAGCAAGCGGCTTTTAGGGTTTTTAGATATGTATAGATTAAATTAGTAATTTTACAAAAGTAAGTGGATCATAACTTATACACGCACGTATGTGCGATGATATAAGCCAAATTTTAAAAATACTTTAATTAATTTAGATACACTAAAAACATATATACATAGAAAATAACACGAATGAGAACACAGAATAATTAAAATACATAACATTTTTAAAAAATTATTATGAACATAACAGAACTGTATAAATATTTTAAATCTAATAAAATATCACGCATAAATATATGATTTATAAACTAATAATATAAGTTATCCCAAAGACATTTGTTATTTACTTACAAAAAGATAACAATAACCATTCAAGTTTTGATTAACCCATTGTTTTTGTTGTCAATCAATTATGCATTCACAAGAGATATATAAGATGTCCTATCTTCTATAAGTTTAAATTTTGATATTTGTATTAAGAACATAAATATTTTTATATTTAATTAAAAAAATTATATTCACAATATTTAATTCAATATTTACATTAAGGCATGGAGCTATTGAGTTTATATGTATGTTACCATCATTTTCTATATATATATAAATATATATATCTCAATAAGTAGTTTCAGTAAAAACAGATGATGTTTATCTTTTTGACAATGACAACTGGATTTTATTAATAACCATAAAAAATATCTCAAATACAAAGCATCTAAAATGGAGAATAATGAGATCTAGTACACTAAAATTTCAAACAACCCAAAGATGCAAAGAAAATAAATATTTTCATAGATATTAGCATGCCGACAAAATTCTGAAGTCTTTTTGAATCTCATTGTCTCTATCCAAACGAGACGTTTTACGATGTGAAAAAGGAGTGGTGAGCAAACCAAACTATCAGCCAAATTGCTCCGCTACCCAGGTCTGATTACATCGGCAAACAACCATCAAGCGAGAGGGGATCTATCTTTCTATGAACACCGACAGAATCAAAATCAGAAACTAGCACCGCGAAGATAGAGCCGTAAGAGCACCGAACGAACGCTAAAGTATGCTGAAATCATGCCAAAAACGACAGATGAAACGAACCACAAAAAAACAAAAAAGCGTGCCACAATGACAGAAAATTTTATTAAAAATATAAAAAAAAACAAGAAAATAAAAGCATGAAAATAATGAATCCGGTGATCGACAACCAGTATTAAAACCAGTTGTCGATCACCAGCTAAAAAACAAAAGAGGAAGAGGCGGCTATCAAATTGAAGGTGTTGCGCGGCGCTATTAGGGTTTCTGTAGATGATGTTTATCTTAAAAGACTTGAATTCAATCGTTTTTCCGCAAAGTGCATGTTTTGTCAAAAAAAATTTGAATATATATAATAGTTGTAAAACGGGAAAATAAATCAATGCGTTCCTTCACCATTTAAAGCTCTTCTTGATTTGCCCATACTCGTACTCTCGTACCATGCTGCAGTTGAGATATTTTTATAACAGAGTTTAATACATTAATATAAATATTTAATACAAGTTGACAACGATGGCGATAATTTTTTTTATCCAAATTAAAGTCATGTAGTTTATTATTTCAGGACATTTTTTTATTTCTGAGTAGAATCGTTTTGTATATTTTGATTAACAGAACTTTACAAATATATATATTTAGGGTCCTTTGAAAATTTAAAATTAGGCAAATAGATCCTCTAAAAATAGGAGCAATCGTTGACGTAATTAGAGACAATTAAGCATTATTGTTGTGGGAGTAAATTTGAGATTGGACAGACAACCACTGTATACGATGATCAGAATATTTCAGGGAGTTCCAGACGTTGGACATGGCAAAATTGGCCCAATATTGTTCTCAATAAAATATTTTGAAATTTATAGCACTCTCTAAATTATTTTCAAATCTATGGTAATTTTACAGTAAATTTTAAGAGCGGATAGAAAGCAACCAGACCTTAACAAAAATTAAAAAAAATTGAGGGTCTTGAAAAAATATTCCAACCTCAAAGAGAGAAAAATAATAGGTATAGAGGAAAACAATCCGACCTCATCGTGGCAAATTAAAAAAAAATAAAGAAGTCTTCGGGAAAGCAACCCGACCTCAAAAAAAAGTTAAGGGCCGGTGAAAAGCAGTCCGACCTCATGGCCTGGCAAGCGGGTGCAGGGGTGCAGTTAGGGATGTAAAAACAGGTAATCGGATGGGTTTCAGGTCGGGTACTGTTAGGTCGGGTAAAATCATGTACAGGTCATTTCAGGTCATTTTTCTGTTTTGACTCGACTCGGGTCGGGTACGGGTCCATTTCAGGTCGGGTCCATTTCAGGTTGGGTCCATTTCAGGTCGGGTCCATTTCAGGTCGGGTCAAAACGGGTCGGGTCCGAAGCAGATAATTGACAGGTTAATTCGGGTTCAGATACACTTCAGGTCGGGTCCATTTCAGGTCGGGTCCATTTCAGGTCGGGTCTATTTCAGGTCGGGTCCGTTTCAGGTCGGGTCCATTTCAGGTCGGGTCTATTTCAGGTCGTGTTCATTTCAGGTCGGGTTCATTTCAGGTCGGGTGCATTTCAGGTCAGGTAATTTTAGGTCGGGTAGTTTCAGGTCGGGTAATTCAGGTCGGGGACTGTAATGAACAAAAATATCAAATTAAAAGTATAAAAATTAGAGTAATTAAAAAACAATATGTAGATGTCAATTTAGAATAAAAATAAAGTTTTAGGGTCTAGAATGAACAAAATTTCAAATTAAAATTATAAAACATGATGAATTAAAAAAAAATATATATATAGGGGTCAATATGGAATTAAAATAAAGTTAAGGGACTAAAATGAAGAAAATATCAAATTTAAATAATAAAACATTGGACAAATTAAAAAAATAAATGTGGGTCAATTTGGAATAAAAATAAAGTTTTAGGGTCTAGAAGATGAAAATATCAAATTAAAATTATAAAACATTGGACGAATTAAAAAAACAATGAATATGGGTCAATTTGGAATTGAAATAAAGTTAAAGGGACTAGAATGAACAAAGTACAAATTAAAATTATAAAACATCAGACGAAATAAAAAAACAATAAATAAGGGTCAATTTGGAATTAAACTAAAGTTTAGGTGACTAGAATGAACAAAATATCAAATTAAAATTATAAAACATCGAACTAATTAAAATAAAGTTAAGAGACTAAAATGAACAAAATATCAAATTAAAATTATAAAACATCGGACTAATTAAAAAAATAAAAAGTGGTCAATTTGGAATACAAATACAGTTTAGGGACTAAAATAACAAAATGTCAAAGTAAAATTATATATTATTGGACTAATTAAAAAAACAATTAGTATATAGGGGTCAATTTGGAATAGAAATGAAGTTTTAAGGGCTATAATGAACAGAAATATCAAATTAAAATTATAAAACATTGGATGATTCAGGGTTTAGAGTTTAAAGGGTTTATGTTTTAGGGAAAATTTATTAATGGTTTAGGGTTCATACATTGATAGATATATACATACTTGCATACATTAGGGTTTAGGGTTTATGGTGTAGGTTTAGGGAAATTCATCAAGGGTTCAAGGTTCATACTTAGATAAGTACATACATACATACTTACACACATTAGGGTTTAGTGTTTAGGGTTTATGATTTTTAGGGTTTAAGGTTTCAGGTTAAGAGAAAATTCATTAAGGGTTTAAGGTTCATACATTGATAGGTACATACATACATACTTACATACATTTTAGTCTCAATATTAGGCTCTAGAATGAACAAAAATATCATCAAATGATTTATATCTAAAATATTGGAGTAAATTACAAAAATTAAAAATTAATAAGAGTAACTTTTGTGAAAAATAAAATTTTAGGGAATAAAATGAATAAAAATATCACCATATTAAGAATGAATAAAATTTATATCTACATATATATACACACATATACATATAAATATACATATACATATATTATGATATATACATATATATGTATTGTTATAATTAATTAAACATATATATATACTAAAACACACACATGTATACATACATACTAAAACACATATATATGCATGTATTTAAGTTTTAGTATATATATACATGTATGTATGTATGTATGTATGTATGTATGTATATATATATATATATATTGTTATAAGTATACATATATATATATATATATATATATGTATGTATGTAAGTTTTAGTATGTATATATTGTAATATATATATATATATACTAGAACATACATATTTGTATGTATATATGTATACCCCTAAACAATACCCATAAACCTCAACCCTTAAATTTTATAATCACTAATAATTAAAGTACAAGCCTAGTCCCCTAATCCTTAAACTAATCTCATAACCCCAAATAATTAAGTTGACACGTTTACCCCTAAACCCCAAACATGAATATCTAAATCTTACAGACACTATTCGCTAATAATTAGAGTGCAAGCCTAATCACATTATCCCTAAACTAATCTCATAGCCCCAAACAATCAACTTGACACATTTACCCCTAAACCCGAAACATAAACCCATAAATCTAATAAACAAAATAAATTGAAACATAAAAAGGACAAATCTAAAAATAAATTAAAACTAAATTATTAATTAGAGCCAAAATCACAAATGAATAAAATTATTAAATTTAATTACTTATCAAATCTTTATACGAAGACCAAATCAAATTTAAAGCAAACCAAAAAGCTTAATAATTAATTAATTTATGAAGCATGGCCTAATTAAATGAAATTTAAAGAAACTAAACTAAAAGTTAAGACTAAAAAAACAAACTAAAACCTAAACCCTAACCATCTAACTAAAGAATGATCTAAAAGAAAATTAACCCCTAAATAAAAAAAAATCACACCTCCACTGGAGGCAAAATCTCCCCACCCCCTCCCCAATTTTGTTTGATTGGCGGCCAAAATCTCCCCCCCCCCCAAATTTTGTTTGATTGGCGGCAAGATCCTCCCCTTCCCGTAATTTTCTATCAATAAAAAAACCTTTCCCCCATTAATTCAAAAAAAAAAACTTCCCCTAAACTAAAAAAAATATTTTTTATTGTTTTAATAATTATAATTAAATTTTTTAATTAAATATTTTTTAAATTTAATGATCACAACTAATAAATTGATTTAAATTTTAAATAATTTGTTTTAAATTCATCCATCACAACTTATTAATTTGATAAAACTTTTAAATTTTGAATATTTTTAATAAATTAAATTTAAGTATGTTAATTCTTATTAAACTTCACAAATAATTTATATTGAACGAGTTAGTATTAAATTAATTTAATAAATTAATACTTTACATTTATCGTCACTTTAAATTTATCAATAGACTTCTTCAACTATATATCAGGTAAATATCAAGTCAGATCAATATCAGTTCAGGTTAAAAATAGGTCGGGTTCAAAGCAGGTCGGGTCAATTAACAGGTCGGGTTCAAAACATGTCGGGTAATATCGGGTCTCGGGTCAATTCAGTCGGGTAAAATCGGTTATCTGCCAGGTCAGCTTCGGGTTCGGGTTCGTTTTAGTCGGGCGCATGTCGGGTTTCAGGTCCACAATAACAGGTCCAATTCAGGTTCGGGTCGTTTTCAGTCGGACGCAGGTCGGGTTCGGTCACTATAGTAACAGGTCGAATTCAGGTTCGGGTCAACAACTGTCGGTTACAGATCGGGTTCGGGTCACTAAATTTTCAGGTCAAATCAGGTTCTAACTCGAGCAGGTTTCAGTCGGATTTTCAGGTCGGGTCAGCTTTTTACATCCCTAGGTGCAGTGATGTCGCTAGGGATGTAAAAACAGGTAATCGGATGGGTTTAAGGTCGGGTACTGTCAGGTCGGGTACAGGTCATTTCAGGTCATTTTTTTATTTTGACTAGACTCGGGTCGGGTGCGGGTCCATTTCAGGTCGGGTCCATTTCAGGTCGGGTCCATTTCAGGTCGGGTTCATTTCAGGTCGGGTCAAAACGGGTCGGGTCCGAAGCAGATAATTGACAGGTTAATTCGGGTTAGGATACACTTCAGGTCGGGTCCATTTCAGGTCGGGTCCGTTTCAGGTCGGGTCCATTTCAGGTCGGGTCCATTTCAGGTCGGGTCCATTTCAGGTCGGGTTCATTTCAGGTCGGTTGCATTTCAGGTCAGGTGCATTTCAGGTCGGGTAATTTTAGGTCGGGTAGTTTCAGGTCGGGTAATTCAGGTCAGGGTATTTTTAGGATTGAAATTCGTATTGAGTTTGAGGTCGGTACAACCGTATAAGTAGTCGATAGACTTTAGGTTGACCTTCATCAATGTCATTGATTTGGAATTAATTATTTAAAGTCATATCAATTAAAATTATAAAACATTAGAGTAATTAAAAAATAATGAAAATGGGTCAATTTGGATTGAAAAGGGGTCAATTTGGATTAAAAATAAAGTTTCACGGATTATAATGAACAAAAATATCAAATTAAAATTTTAAACATTAGACAAATTTAAAAGAAAACAATGAAAATGGGTCAATTTGGAATAAAAATAAAATTTTGGGGACTGTAATGAACAAAAATTATCAAATTAAAAGTATAAAAATTAGAGTAATTAAAAAAACAATAAGTAGATGTCAATTTAGAATAAAAATAAAATTTTAGGATCTAGAATGAACAAAATTTCAAATTAAAATTATAAAACATGATGAATTAAAATATATATATAGGGGTCAATATGGAATTAAAATAAAGTTAAGGGACTAGAATGAAGAAAATATCAAATTAAAATAATAAAACATTGGACAAATTAAAAAAATAAATGTGGGTCAATTTGGAATAATAAATGTGGACAAATTAAAATAAAGTTAAGAGACTAAAATGAAGAAAATACTAAAACACATATGTATACATACATACTAAAACACATATATATGCATGTGTTTAAGTTTTAGTATATATATACATGTATGTATGTATGTAAGTTTTAGTATATATATATATATATTATTATAATTATATATACATATATATATATATATATGTATGTATGTAAGTTTTAGTATGCATATATTGTTATATATATATATATATATATACTAGAACATACATATTTGTATGTATATATGTATACCCCTAAACAATACCCATAAACCGTAACCCTTAAATCTTATGATCACTAATAATTAGAGTACAAGCCTAATCCCCTAATTCTTAAACTAATCTCATAACCCCAAATAATTAAGTTGACACATTTACCCCTAAACCCCAAACATGAATATCTAAATCTTACAGACACTATTCACTAATAATTAGAGTGTAAGCCTAATCACATAGTCCCTAAACTAATCTCATAGTCCCAAACAATCAACTTGACACACTTACCCTTAAACCCTAAACATAAACTCATAATTCTAACAAACAAAATAAATTGAAACATAAAAAGGACAAATCTAAAAATAAATTATTAATTAGAGCCCAAATCACAAATGAATAAAATTATTAAACCTAATTACTTACCAAATCTTTATACGAGGACCAAATCAAATTTAAAGCAAACCAAAAAGCTTAATAATTAATTAATTAATTTATGAAGCATGACCTAAATAAATAAAATTTAAAGAAACTAAACCAAAAGTTATGACTAAAAAAATAAACTAAAACCTAAAAAACCTAAACTCTATAACAATCTAATTAATGAAGGACCTAAAGAATAATTAACCCCTAAATAAAAAATCCCCCTCCACTCTCAATTTATTTCATATGCGGCAAAATTCCCTCCTGCCCCCCAATTTTGTTTCTGGCGGCAAAATCCCCCCCCCCCCACCCACCCACCCCATTTTGTTTTTGTTTGATATGATGCCAAAATCCCCCCATTTTATTTAATATGGTGCCAAAATTCCCCCATAATTTCCTATCAATTAAAAAAACTTTCTCTCCATTAATTCAAAAAAAAAAACTTCCCCTAAACTAAACAATATTTTTTTATTATTTTAATAGTTATAATTAAATTCTTTAATAAAATATTTCTTAAATTTTGATGATCACAATTAATAAATTGATTTAAAATTTAAATAATTTTTTTAAATTCATCCACCACAACTTATTAATTTAATAAAACTTTTAAATTTTGAATATTTGTTTTAAATAGTTTGAGGTCGGTACAACCGTATAAGTAGTCGATAGACTTTAGGTTGACCTTCGTCAATGTCATTGATTTGGAATTAATTATTTAAAGTCATATCAAATTAAAATTGTAAAACATTAGAGTAATTAAAAAATAATGAAAATGGGTCAATTTGGATTGAAAATGGGTCAATTTGGATTAAAAATAAAGTTTCACGGATTATAATGAACAAAAATATCAAATTAAAATTATAAAACATTAGACAAATTTAAAAGAAAACAATGAAAATGGGTCAATTTGGAATAAAAATAAAGTTTTGGGGACTGTAATGAACAAAAATTATCAAATTAAAAGTATAAAAATTAGAGTAATTAAAAAAACAATAAGTAGATGTCAATTTAGAATAAAAATAAAGTTTTAGGATCTAGAATGAACAAAATTTCAAATTAAAATTATAAAACATGATGAATTAAAATATATATATAGGGGTCAATATGGAATTAAAATAAAGTTAAGGGACTAGAATGAAGAAAATATCAAATTAAAATAATAAAACATTGGACAAATTAAAAAAATAAATGTGGGTCAATTTGGAATAATAAATGTGGACAAATTAAAATAAAGTTAAGAGTCTAGAATGAAGAAAATACTAAAACACACATGTATACATACATACTAAAACACATATATATGCATGTGTTTAAGTTTTAGTATATATATATATTGCTATAATTATATATATATATATATGTAAGTTTTAGTATGCATATATTGTTATATATATATATATACTAGAACATACATATTTGTATGTATATATGTATACCCCTAAACAATACCTATAAACCTCAACCTTAAATCTTATGATCATTAATAATTAGAGTACAAGCCTAATCCCCTAATTCTTAAACTAATCTCATAACCCTAAATAATTAAGTTGACACATTTACCCTTAAACCCCAAACATGAATATCTAAATCTTACAGACACTATTCACTAATAATTAGAGTGCAAGCCTAATCACATAATCCCTAAACTAATCTCATAGTCCCAAACAATCAACTTGACACACTTACCCTTAAACCCTAAACATAAACTCATAAATCTAACAAACAAAATAAATTGAAACATAAAAAGGACAAATCTAAAAATAAATTATTAATTAGAGCCCAAATCACAAATGAATAAAATTATTAAACCTAATTACTTACCAAATCTTTATAGAGGACCAAATCAAACTTAAAGCAAACCAAAAAGCTTAATAATTAATTAATTAATTTATGAAGCATGACCTAATTAAATAAAATTTAAAGAAACTAAACCAAAAGTTAAGACTAAAAAAATAAACTAAAACCTAAACTCTAATAATCTAATTAAGGAAGGACCTAAAGAATAATTAACCCATAAATAAAAAAACCCCATCCACTCTCAATTTATTTCATATGCGGCAAAATTCCCTCCCGCCCCCAATTTTGTTTCTGGCGGCAAAATCCCCCCTCACCTCACCCCATTTTGTTTTTGTTTGATATGGTGCCAAAATCCCCTTATTTTATTTAATATGGTGCTAAAGTCCCCCCATAATTTCCTATCATTTAAAAAACTTTCTCCCATTAATTCAAAAAAAACTTCCCCTAAACTAAAAAAATATATTTTTTATTATTTTAATAGTTATAATTAAATTTTTTAATACAATATTTCTTAAATTTTGATGATCACAATTAATAAATTAATTTAAAATTTAAATAATTTGTTTTAAATTCATCCATCACAACTTATTAATTTAATAAAACTTTTTAATTTTGAATATTTTTAATAAAATAAATTTAAGTATGTTAATTCTTATTAAACTTCACAAATAATTTATATTGAACGAGTTAGTATTAAATTAATTTAATAAATTAATACTTTAAATTTATCAACAATTTAAATTTATCAAATCGTAGACTTTTTCAACTATATATCAGGTAAATATCAAGTCAGATCAATATCAGTTCAGGTTAAAAATAGGTCAGGTTCAAAGCATGTCGGGTCAATTAACAGGTCGAGTTCAAAACAGGTCGGGTCCAAAACAGGTCGGGTTCAAAACAGGTCGGGTCCAAAACAGGTCGGGTTCAAAACAGGTCGGTTAATATCGAATCTCGGGTCAATTCAGTCGGGTAAAATCGGTTATCTGCCAGGTCGGCTTCGGGTTTGAGTTCGTTTCAATCGGACGCAGGTCGGGTTTCAGGTCCACAGTAACAGGTCCAATTCGGGTTCAGGTTGTTTTCAGTCGGATGCAGGTCGGGTTCGGTCACTATAGTAACAGGTCGAATTCAGGTTCGGGTCCACAACAGTCGGTTACAGATCGGGTTCGGTCATTAAATTTTCAGGTCAAATCAGGTTCTGACTCGAGTAGGTTTCAGTCGGGTTTTCAGGTCGGGTCAACTTTTTACATCCCTAGATGTCGCGCACAGTGGTGCAGGGGTGATGTAAGGGGAGCGGGGGAGGCTAGACCCGTGTTCAATTATTTTGCAGGCCTGAAGTGCTCAACAATGACACGTGTTAAATTATATTTATTGGATGGTGGGGTGGTGGGTTGTGTAGATGAAGTTATTAAATAGGGGGTGAATATAAGGAATTGTAGAAGAAAGTTTGTGAAAAAATTAGGTGAAGAATGAGAATTAGAGAAAATATTGTAAGTTTTTTAAGCTTATATATATATTTTAATTTTTTTGTTCGAATATTTTTAGTTATTTTTTTTCATTATAAAATTTTAAAGTAGTAATTAGGATTAGATTTAGTGGTAATTGTTTTTTTACTAATATTTTTTTACTTGTCTTGTATGTAGTTTTGTTAAAAGGATGACTGATTCAAATCATATGTTGAGATTACAAAATCGACACTTCTCTATTATTGTGGTTGATAATATGATAAATTATTTTTAAAGAAGTTAATTTGAGATTAGTAATATTTTATTCTCTTATTTGTTATTATTAATAAATTTTTTAATTTAATGCAGGCAACCGAAAAAATATTTAAACATCACCTAAGCATGGGAGTAATCACCCATACCCCATATAATTGAATGGTTGCAAGAGGCGAGATTCTATCATGCCACATTTATTCGTGGCTACAAGCTGATTCCCAGTTTAATTACCGCGCTAATTGAGCGCTGGAGAGCGGAGACCCATATGTTTCACATGCCGTGTGGAAAATGTACAATTACGCTCGAAGATGAGGTGATTCTAATTGGGATGCCGGTAAACGAGAGTCCATTGGTTAAGGAGCTAGAGGAATCAGGTGCATAATTTTGCAGTGATTACCTCAACAAGGTTCCGACTGGAACCGATGTGAAATGATCTCGTATTAAATTGAGCTGATTAAAGAGAGAATTTTAGCTCGGGCGCAATAACACTCCGCAAGATATTAGTTGTGCGAGCCGAGCCTATATTTTACAGCTCATTGGGGGATACTGATGCAGGATAAATCTGGCAATCTCGTTCACACACGGTATCTATCATATATGTCATCGGCTTCAGAAGCTGCTAAGTATAGTTGGGGATCCACAATATTAGTGTTCTTGTACCGTGAGTTGTGCAAGGCTGCTCAATTAGATAATCATGGTTTGAAGACAAAGGGTGTTGGTGGATGTATGTTGCTATTGCAAGCTTGGGCATAGGAACGACTTTCACTTTTTACACCGGTTACTCGAAACATGAGAAATTTTTCTTTGTTAGTGGGTAATTTTTTTTACTTTAATTTAGAAGTTTAAGTTTACTCAGTTTTTTTAAAAAATATATTTTATCTAAAAAATATGTATATGCAGATGAAATGTGAAAAAAGCTCACACACGCTTAGCAAACAACAATTTGATAGTGTTTAGAGCCTCTATTGATTTATCTTGCAAAGATGAGGTATAGAAATTAACTTACTTGTAATTAATTTATTCTCTTATTTATGTTTATATTTTTTCAGTTTATTTAAAGGTCATATGTCGGTGAACGCGTAAATATACCAGAAGAATTGATGATTGATTCCTATCTCTGGTGTACGATTACACCGTTGATCCACTTTGCTTTTGTGGAGTACCAGTTTGGAGATAGGGTCTTAAGGCAGTTTGGCTTCCATCAGCCCATTCCGAGACATCCATTGTTGCATGACACCAACCATGACACCCTACACCTTGTGGACTTTCGCGGCAAGGGGCATCATACATGGGAAATAAAAGCATCGAAAGTACGTTGAAAGGTGGAACAACAGATGTGAATGGTTGCCACCTCGCTCTCGAATTCAAGCCGATGATTTGGAGTCTGATAATTCAGAGTACATGTTATTCTATCGCAATAATGAGAAGCCATACTTGACTATTACGGATGAACGGGAACAATGTCAATTATTTTTACAAAAATTTGGTGGTCGTGGTCAATCATCTAATATTGCAGCAAATGGATCTCATAGTGAATCTGGTACATCATATATGTATGTTGGTACTTCTAATACAACAATAACAGGGAGCTCGTTTTCTAATCCAGTAGATGACAACTTTTATCATCCGTAACCACCTATTGAACATAAAGTGATGGCGGGGAGCTCGTTTGCGAATCCAGTGGATGACAGCTTTTATCATCCATCAATGGACGGGAGCTCAGATTCCAATCCAGTGAATGCTGGATTCTATCATCAGCAGCCACCCACTTATCACTCATCAATGGGCGGGAGCTCGTGTGCGAACGATTTTGAAGCATGCATACCAAATTTTCAGCATCAACCACCCATGTACCCGAGCTTTGGTGGAAACATGGACTATCAGCAGCCACCCACTTATCATCCATCAATGGGCGGGAGCTCGGGTCCGAATGATACTGAAGCATACGTACCAGATTTTCAACACCAGCCAACCATGTACCCGGGCTTCGGTGGAAACATTGACTATCAGGAGATCATAAATTTCATGGCGGTTACGTCGATTAGCAGTCCCACGTTGGCACCACGTAATACTGACTATGTGTATACAACGTCGTCTCCTATGCGTCATGTGATTGATGATGATGACGACGACGACGATGATGCACATCAAAAACCACAATGAGAACGACGAGCACCGCAACGTTACGAAGATACTACATCCCTCCATAGACAAAAATTACATAGAAAACGATAGATCATGTAACTCTTCTTCTATGTAATACAAATAATTTGCGGATGTTTATTATTATTAGTTATTTGAATTTTGTTTTAGAAATATTTCTCGAATATTCATTGAAATCTTTTTGCAATAATTGAATTTAGTCCAAAAATATCTAAACAAATTGAGCATATAATTTATTCCAAAAATAAACACCGAACCGAACATGCATTAACTAACAAATAAACATATGCATCAAATAACGTACTCATAATCAAATAGAAAATATTCATTCGAATACAAATATGAAGAAATGAAACTAGTTCAACTAAAAATAGTGAATGAAATCACCGAGGCATTGCAATGTAATTTGGTCGGTTTGGACATTTGTTTTTGGAATGTCTTGTACCCATACATTTTGTACATCTATTTAGTTCTCTCGGCTCTCTGTAATGAAGATCCATACTGGTATGGACGCGAGTAGATTGAGGTCGGCTTGTTGGTTCTCTACAAAGTGCCGGATTCGGTAACCATTCGTCATGCACCAGTTGTGGCCAATATTGTGAATTCGCGATCGGTAGGAACTCACATTTGTACATATTTATTGTCGTGTGCAAGTTAAAGCATTCATCCGAAAAACTATACGGGTCAACCCCTTTAGACATGCATACCGCGGTTGCATGCCTATAAGGATATCGACATGCTTGGAACTCACCACAGTCACACCATCTTTATCTAAAATTGACTCGAAATATTTGGTGGTGCCCTCATTCGTTGTTGCGCATGGAATCAACAACATCAAAAATCTATCCATTCAGGTCGAACCCGTAAACAACCATCGATCTTGCCAAATTCACGTTCTTTTACATCTTTGTCACAAGATCTTCAGACCAAACTTGCCCCATATTTATCATAGCTTGAATTTCTGACCCTTTTATCGGACCAAACACCAACCTATAGTACGCATCTCTCACCAAGCTAGCTATTAGAAGATGGCGTGTTCCTTTTAATACACCATTTATGCACTCCACAAGGTTGGTTGTCATCTGCACGTATCGTCAACCTTCATCATACGATTGGGTCCATCTTTCCCTCTTTATATTGTTTGCCCACGCCCAAACATCTTCGTCGTACTCTATGCGTAAAGTTGCCAACTTCCGCTCAAAATTTAGTTGTAATAGTTCGTAGCCTATTCCGTAATATCTGTTGTTAGCATCGACAAAAATTATAACACATAATTAATTAAGTTCGAGAAAAGGAAAATTACTTACCCATGTTTAAAATTGCGCTACGAAGGTGGGATTTTTTCTATCTTTCAATGGCATTATTTCCAATATGGCGTACACAGTACGCGGGATATGCGTGCGGAGGTGTCCATCCGCTGCCCTGTCGATCAATTGTTGCTAAAATAGTCGTTGCTCTATCAGAAATCAAGAAAATTCCATCTTCTTTGATGACATGCTTATGTAAATTGCTCAAAAAGAATTTTCAAGAGTTCCTCGACTCTTTATCAACAATTACGAAGGCAATCAGAAAGATAGTTCCGCTACCATCTTGTGTAACGGAAATCAACAGTACATGTTTATATCTTCCGTACAACCACGTACCATCAACTTGAACCATACGCTTGCAATACAAAAAGCCATCAATGTATGACTTGAACGCCCAAAATAGTTTGTCGAATATTTTCTTCCCTTGAAGAATTTTACCTTCTTGGTTGCATGCATCCAATGTTTTGTACTTGATTATGGTCCCCGGAATGAAAAACGCCATTATGTGTAATAAAGGCGGTAACTCATGTACGACTTCTCGTAATTACCGTACACCTTTTTCAGCACCTTATCCCTTGCGTACCAACCCTTGCCATATTCTATTTGGCATTTAAATTGTTGTTTCACAGTTGCCATAATTGTTGAAACAGTAACCTTAGGATTTGCTTCAACCAAATCTTCATGTGACGAGATATTATATCGGAGTCCAACTTACGGTGATCTTGGTTGATTGAATTTTGTAAGAAAGTGTTTCCACCATTGTACTTTGTAATCTCCCAAGCAGTTCTCCTCTGAAGTTTAGACACTCGAATCTTCCAATTACAACCTTGTCCATATTTAACACATTTGGCAAACATAGTTCTCGAAGTGGATTCTTTAACAGTATAGTCTATATGCTTTATGATGGAATGCTTTTTAATTGCAATGTAGCTTCTTCATTGTCTTTAAATTGCATCTAAACCGAAAATTCATCAGAGGAACTCGAACATATTTGAGGTATGATCGGATATTCAAGTGCCCTCATCATATCGTAATCTATTAAGTTCATGTGAGCAGGAGGTTCGTACCATATAATGTCATCCCCACCCGACACGGACTCACCACCACCAAAAACATGCTCATCACCACTTAAATCGGGGTGTCTAGTTTCTTCATCTTCATCTTCAGTAGAATTAGCAAGCGTTTCTTCCCATCGGCCTTAGAGATTTTTAACGTCAATGCCAACACTTTGATCAATTATCGGCTTAACCGTTGGGAACGTCGAATGTCCGGCATATGGATGAAATGCATCTGATGTCCCACTTTTCAACAGAGCAACAAAATTGTCTCCAAACCTATATGGTTGGTCCTCAACCGCACTACCGAAACCCATTTGAGAAGAACATCCATTTACATTTCTAGATGGGCCCGAGTCGTCATATCTCCCACGCAACTTAACATGTAACTCAACACTTCGAATACGTATTGAATTATGCTCTGCAATCATGAGTCCAACATCTTCATCATCTTTAAGAGTTATTGCAGAATATATGACTGGATCATCAGAGGTCTTCCATCGGTACCGCAAACGAACAATCTCAGCTCCTATTTTTCTTTCTATGTCTTGCTTCAGCTCTCGAAGAGAAATGTTTTTTGAAAACTTCATCTTTGAAGTGTTTTCTGAGTCAAATACGACACTTGTATCAGTTTTCACAATTTCTCCACCGAATAGATAACGACCACAAACACGTTACTCATTGTCTCTGCACGTTCAAAACTATATATATTTTTCAATAAAATTACAGAAATCAAGATATCATAATTTTATATTATATTTTCATGAATTTTTACCTAAACAACAAAACAAAAATAAACAAACAATATACATATTCAAAACAAAATGTTAAAATCAACTTACTCAAAATTTCTTCAAAGTTTCTTCCTTCACTTTCTTCTTCTCCTTCTTCACTCAATTTTTTTCCAGACTTTCTTCAATTTTTACCTTTAACATCACTTATTTAACACAAAAATACAACACCAAAATAATACAAAACAAATTATGTTATTTGCCCCTACAATCTATTTAATAACCATTCAAAATTCCAATTCAATACCCCTACAATCTGTTCAATAACTTTATTTCAATCTATACAAATCACCACCCTATTCTCAAAAAATTTGAACCTGCCATCCACTATTTTTTTAGCACTGCATGATGGGTCATTCACACTGCCATGACCAGTAATGTTTATCATGCACCATTGTTTTTAGTGTTTCAGCACCCTATCCCCCAAAATCAATCTTAATTATTCAACCCTTATTACCTGTGTTCAGCACTGCCACAAGCATGCACCGGTTCAAATTTTTTTTTTTACCTATGAAGTCGGATAGAAATCAACATGCCCTCAATTTAAAAAAAAAATATTTTGACCATGAGTTCAGATTGAAAGTATTGAGACCACAAAAAATTCTTGTTGGGGTCGGATTGCAAGCAATGTGACTTTATGATTTTTAAATTTTTTTATTCTTTCATGAGGTCTGATTGAAATCGGTTTGCCCTCAACTTTTTTTACTGTAGAAATCACAATAAATTCGAAAATAATCTGAGGGGTACAATAGATTTCTATATATTTTTATGGAGAACAATATCTCCTTAATTTTTCCCGTTGGAATGAATAGGGATTAAACTATTCACTTTCGGAATGAATAATAATAATAATAATAATAATAATAATAATAATAATAATAATAATAATAATAATTATTATTATTATTAAAGCCACAATTATCCTAAACTATTCACTTTCGGAATGAATAGGGAATAAATTGCTTATTTTTTTCAAAAAAAAAATAAATTTATTGAACCCAACAAGTGGTCCAGGTGTAAAAGATGATAATGTTCATTCTAGGAGACCCGAGTTCAAATCGTTTTGTCCGCAATGTGTGTGACCTTTGTTGAATGGTTAAGAATATATATGAACATATATTATCTTGTAATCACCTTAAGACTATTAAAAATGAATCAATTCGTATAATTTAAAATTTAAAAGATACCTAAATAATATTTTATAATTTAAAAAATCATTTATTAATATTTTTTAAAGCATACATTTTTGTCAAAAATTCCCAATAATTACTTTCAACTAATAAAGATTTGACGTTGAGATCCATTAGTTCACCGCTGGTCGAATAGTCAAATATGTTCATATTGGTCCATCTTGCATAAATTTAAACATTGACATTTGCTTTAAGAATGCAATATTCTCCCTTCAATAAAAAATTAAAATTTGACGGTAAAACCTTTTGAGAATTAAAGTTTATCGAAACATATAAAATACCTTTAATGTTATATATTTTTTATATAAATATCTATATTAAACATATTCTTTATCATCGAAAAGTTGAAGGGAATTAAACGCTTAAATAAATTTAAAATCACATCTTTCTATATACTATAATAACAACCATAACAACTATGTCAATTGAATTAATATTTTATAAATATATAAACATATACGTAGAACATAGAATCATGATATTTGATTAAAAAACACGAATCACGTTTTATTTTTCATAAACACGAATCATGTTGAAATCCTATAGTTAAAGATATTAAGTAAAAATAATCCAAAAAAAATCACTTTACCGCAATCTCAAGTCTCAATAGGTCCTTGGGTCCCTTTATTACATTTTCAATATTTAATGCATTTATTACCAAAACCATAATGTTAACATAAATTTTAAAAAGAGTAGTTGAGTTCAGTTAAGACCTAAAGATATTAATTTAATAATTATTATTTGACATATTTCACAAACAAACAAATAAATAAGAGAAACAACCCCTTCCAAAATTCAATTGCTGAAACAAAAAATTTCAACAGATAATACTAATTTTCAAACAACTATGCCAACGTTTTAATCAGCAAAGCCGCCTTTGACTTTTGTAGGCGTTGTCGACGTAATTCCAGATCTTATCTTTTTTCTTTTTCTGCCTGTCAGATACCCAATCTATGTTGATAACATTAAATATTTATAAGGTTTAATATACAAAATGGTACCTGAATTTGTCGATTATTTTGAACTTGACACCTGACAATTTTTTTATAAACTCATACACGAACTTCGAAAAGATATCGGAAATTGTTATTTAAGATAGAAGATGTATCAATTTAAGAACATTTTAAAAACAAACATTTAATCCTAACTTCGTAACTGCTTGTTACACTTACCTATACCTATACGCACCTTTCGTCTACATTTTTACGTAATTGCCGACGTATCCCCGTTGGAAAGAAGTGCACGGAAATTGTGGTTTTAGAAGTAAAACTAGAATGCACGTCTTGGGCCACACTACATTGAAAGATACGAGATGCACTGTTTTGTTAATTAAAATAACAATATTTGGTACCAACTTATTAAACCATGCAATGGTGGTATCATGGATGACACAATCAGGCATTCCCCTGTCCCATTGCTGCCCTTCGCATCCATCATCATAACCCAAACTTTTTTCTTTATTTCTTAACAATTACCCAACTCACGGTCTTGTTTCTTGGACGGTACATTGAATTTGGTTTTCATATTTTTCAATTCACCCTATATTTAATGCCGTGAATGAATTAAAACGATTATGATAATTTTTTAGTATATCCCATTCTCATTTGTAATTTGTTACCTCTAAAATTTGAACTTAAATTCTCTTATTCGGAGTGTAATGTGTTCAATAATTATTGAGCAATTTTATTTGACCGGCTAGTCAAACTACTCATCTTTGTTCTCTCAAATTTTTTTAGGTAACGAATTCTAGACCTACTAGGACTCTAGGAGCACCACTTTCTTTCTTCTAAAATCCTCCCATCCTCTTCGCTCTAGTGAGATTAGGATTAGAATTAGTATTTGTCACAAAAATAATTATAGATAATCATGAGATGTGTTGTGGTTGTTGCTCACCTCATCCTTTAATCATGAGGTTAAGAGTTCGATCCCTACCAATGAGAAGGGAGCACATTTCATGGTCAGCTATTTATTTTTTAGTGAGAGACATATGCGGCGAGGGGATTAGTCACTGCTATCGGCGGTGAATACCTTAGCTCAAACAAACAAAAAATATGGATGATTATCATACATTATACTATCTTCTAACTTATTTCTTTATATTTTGAATAAAGTTTAATATATTCCATTTAAAGAGAGAATATAACTTCCAGGATTATCGCTTATATAAACAAATTACAATTTATATTTTCTTACAATAAAAAAGAAAAGAAAAATATTAAGTTAGATCATGCGGAAATGGTGCAAGTAAGAAATTTATTTGGGAAATATTGTGGTTGCTACGGTAACACTAAAGTCGCCAACAACCAACAGACAAGTTTGGTTCATTGTTTTTTTGTGTTGCAAATTTGACATTAAAATAAAGAAAATTAAATTGTATCAACTAAAACGAAAAAATGTCAAGAATTTAAGCATTTAAACAAAACAGAGGACATTTAACAATGTCGTTGTTTGAACTATAAACATAATGCAATATTTTGAAAGAAAGTTAAAATCGCATTGACCAAAATAAAAAAATTTAAAGTGAAATTATGTGTTTAACTTAGTCTAAAAAATAATGATATGGTTCGGTCAACAAGTTTTGAGCCAAAATTAGAGTGTTATACCGTTTTGGAGGACTAACCAACAAATTTTGTCAATTTAGATGTTTGGTAAATAGGAAATTGTAATAGCAAATTAAGATTACTTTTTTAAAATTGAAAAAGCTGTTAGGATTAGCGTTTTGAGTTTAGAAAATTGAATATAAGAGTTGTAAAATTACATGTTTTCTACACGAGAAAATAGATGGTTTTTTAAATATAATATTATTATTTAGTTTATTTATTATTAAATATTAACATTTAAATAAATTATATTAAATAATAATAAATATTAGATTAAAATATAAAAATAAAAAATAAATATGGGTCAATTTCTAATAAAAATAGACTTTTCGGTAATTAAATTGAACAAAAAATAAATCTGAAAGACTTGACATGACATTTATCTTTTTTAATAAAATCGGGCAAGTTGACCTGGTCAAATATCACTGACATGGCGCGTCACGATATTATTAGGTGAAAATTTTGTTAACATCTTTGTAACGAAAATAAAATGAATAACGGTTGAAACCCTAAGGTCACTTCTGCCTTGAAAAACATAAAGTACAACCTTAAGAAATAGGTAAACGTTAAGGTGTAAATTGTGCATTAAGTAAAACAAAAATAGGTATAATTTCAACTCTTCATTCCAGGCTTGTAACTGGGCCTGTGTCATTCCTTTAGGAGCTGGTTATGAAAAAGAATAAGGTTGTTGGAGTTAAATAGATTAATGTGATTGGGCTTAATTTGATTGCCTAAAATAGGGTCCAAAATTTGGTCGTTTGGGTGGTTACCCACGATGGTCAATAATCTTATGTAGTTAGTTTATCATATAGAAAACCCCCACAAAAAGTAACTACTTCCTCCGTCCTACTGAAACTGTCACATGTTGACATTTTTCTTATCAAAATTTTTTAACTTTGACTATAATTTATTTAAATATTTTAATTAATTAAAAATTATAAAAAATATATTTAAAAACTAGTTGATTCAAGGTTTTTAAAATATATTTTTTCATATTTTTATCAATAATAAATTTTAAATTATAAGAGGTCAAAGTTGAAAAAGTTTGACCCAAAAAAAGTCAACATGTGACAGTTTTAGTGGGACAGAGGGAGTATAATTTAAGGTAAACTACATAAATTATCACTCAAACTTTATGCCCAGATCTATTTTGGTCACTCACCTTTTAACTTGTACAAATAATTCACTTAACTTTGCGCAATGAATAAATTTGGTCACTTATCCATTTTTTCATTAACTTTCTGTTGACGTGGATTAATTTAATAGTTTTTCATCCACGTAGGAATTAATTAATTTAAAACATTTTTTATATTTATAAAAGGGTGGTTGGGTTTAAATCGTGTAACCCTAATTTGACAGACTCAATTGAAAAAAAAACTAAATGGAGCTCGAAAAAGAAGAAAAAGTCAAAAAAAAAAGATGAACTCAATGTCTAAGTCGAAAGAGATTTCAATTTGCAGTTGTGGTAAACTGATAATGTTGAAAGCATCATTTTCAGACGATAACTCAGGTAGGCGATTTTTGTTGTTGTAGTAATTACGAAAAAGGTTGCGCAAATCTTATATTTTTTATAGTAAGAACCCTCAATCCATCCTCGTGTAAAAATTCTTTTGGTCGGACTGTTGTGAAAAATCAAGGAAAATGACACGAGCAGAAAAATAAAAGAATTTAGTGGATTATTGCACTGGTAGGTATTATTGTGATGACCTACATAGTTCATGGATAGAAGTTGAAGATAAGATTTTAATGAGTATTTTGTTATGAATAATGTGTAAGGTTGGAAATAGAATTTTAATGAGTATTTTGTGTTTGGAAAATTTAACATGAGTGATTTGTTATGCATAATGTATGTAAAGCAAACTTTGAAAATTTAGCAGTTTACCCTCTATTATTTATTAATGGATTAATGAAGTTAGATTTTCTCATTTGTATATTGAACTTATTAGCACATACAAAGTAACTAAATTAGCAAATACAAAAGTATCTGAATTTGCAAAATGAAAATGATGGTCATATTTTACAATGATATACATTATTCTTAACTATAACCAACTAACTATGACTAACTTACACCGGTGTAAGTTCTACTGAAATACAACTAACTAACAATGATTAACTTACATCGGTGTAAGTTCAATAAAATTTTATCTCATAAACACTAATAAGTAATGCATATCACCAAAAGTAAACAAGTACAAAATTCACACCCTTACTTTCTGTCACACCCTAAGTGAATGAGTACACTAGTCGGTAATTCATATTAGTCAATGTAAAATAGTACACAAAGTAATGCATATCACTCAATGTAAACAAGTAAGAAATTCGAAACCCTAACTTTCTGTCACACCCTCAAAATTGATGTTCAAATCATGTGAGACATTAATACTCAACTCATTCAAGAAAAGAAATAAGTTCTATTTCAAAAAAAAACTAAACCCTAAATCTTAAATAATAAGCTCGCTAGCATAAAACATTAATTTTTTTGTTCACATATGCACACACTGCTAATCAAAAGATTGAAGAATAGAAAACTAAAAATATACACAATGTCACACATTTACTCAAAAGATTTATTCTTAAACTAAAAAAGGAATTAAAGAACTTATCATATATCATGTTTGTCATACTCCTTGAACGTAATACTCGCTTTTTCATACCTCTGACTTCGCAGCCATTTTGAAAATATTTTCTCTCCACATAAACTTAATGAAATTTTTTATTCATAGAGTTCTCTCCACCCAGAATAATTGAAAACTCTAATTTTTTCTTGTCTATAGTGTTTGAAGGGTAATGAAATGTTTTACACACGCATCTACTCTTAATACACAATCGTTTTGGCAAAACTCATTATGACGTTTTTTATCACGTGTTTTTATTATTATTTAAAATCATTTATTTTTTGCACGTAATAACGCCATCCTGAACTTAATTGATGAGTGACCAAATTTGTTCAATGTGTAAAAATAAATGAGTTATTTGCACAAATTAAAAGTTGAGTAATTAAAATATGTTAAGGCGTAAAATTGAGCGATGATTTATGTAGTTTAACCAGTAAATTATAACAATAATAAGATTTATTTACAAATATAACCAGCAGTCCAGCAGATAACACAGTACAAACGGAAATACCCGAGGGTCTCACACAAGCGTTGAACATTGAGAAATAACGGGGTCAAACAAGGCTGGTAGCAAGTACTTCCTTTCATTGACACCTTGCGCATTGTAGCTAGCACCGGTGGTTCCGTCCACCAACACATCTCCAGCATAACCTGGGTACGCCCCTTTACCATACACTCCGGGGCACGCCGATGCCACCTCGAGCTGACCGGTGCCTCCCGAGCCCAGGAAATAGCCGTTCTCGTATGGATTCGTGACGGCCCCAGCCAGAAGACTAGCTATGTTTATGATGGTGCCATCTACACCCACGTCCCCATTGGGGGCACCAAGTGCCGGTGTTTGTGGTCCGTAAATGGGCTGGTGGAATGGCCAGGCGCATTGACCTGGACATTGAGTCTCCGAGTTCCCAACCCATATGAACACGGATTTTTCCTTGGCATTTGAGCCATGGAATCCGCAGTTGCTCATGCAAAAGCCTTCTACAGCCACGTCTTTAGCTGTCAGGACAAGAGTTAATCCATTGGGTTCCGAGTGGACTCGTCTGGCCAGCTCAGAAACTTGGGATTTTTTCAGGATTTTGCCAATGGTACAGTTGGGATCAGTAACTTGGTTTGCCAGGACAACACGAGCATCGCGTCTGCCAGCTTTTTTCATGTAAGTTTGGATGGTGTTCCACCAATGAGAAACCAAGGGTTTTTCAGGGGAGGAATTAGAGTTCACCTTTTGGGGATTGAGAGATTGTAGAAAATCAACAACGATGGATTTCTGAGCAGGTGAGAATCCACCATACCAGAGAATGGAAACTGGAATGTCTCCTTCAAGCAATTCGCCTTTATGGTAAGTCAATGCCAAGGGTGGTGGCTGGTATAAAGAGTTTAGCTTTCTTGCTCCAACACAACCATTAACTAAGCATATGTAAATCAAAGCAATAACAAGAGGAATCGTTTTGGTTAAGCCCATTTCGAAAAGGAAAACAAAAAAAAAAGCTTGAAGCTTGAAACCCAGATATTGAAAGATTCTGAAATTGCAATAGAAAAAGGGAGCTCGAATTTGGATATTGGGATATGAGTAAACGGGGTTTATTTATAGTTGAGTTGGTTCATGCACTGAGAAAGTGGTAGGTGATTGCACGGTAGCTTTCATTGGCAGCTACGCAGATAAATGATTAAAAATGCAGGGATAATTAATTAAAACTGTGAACAAAAGGATAAGACCAGAGATGGTAACATCGAGCGAGAATCTTCCTTTTATTTTTATTATTTTGTTTTGGAATACATTTTACTTGCATGGATATTAGGAAACTTAGCTAATGCTTACATCAATGGGCAGCATGTGTTTTTGAAAAAGCTCTTACCTTAGGCTGTCTCGCATTTTGATTAACTAAAATTTAAGTTTTACATCATTAATTAATTGAGTTGGTTTAGGTTCATAAATGGTTCTGGTTTCGAGTACCAGATGCAATGTTCTGCAAGAAAAGAATCTTTAACCCCATGTATGGAGACGTAGGTGAGGTAGGTTCATCATTTAAGTCCATTATCTACAGACAGAACTGCAGTGCAATGTCACACCATGGGAATATTCCATAGTATTTTGGTTGCTCCAACTGAACGATACTGCTTTAAGAGATAGACCAACCCCATCCCCATCCCATGCTTTACAGTACCGGGATGGATGTGAATGCCATCACCATGCCATGATGATGTGAGTGGTCATGGCTTCGACACTGTCTACGTAATGGATGAGAACTACTATCACTGAATAATTACTAATTTGTTAGAGTTTCAAAGCATCACTCGTGCAGGTTTTGAAGAATTCAAAGCTTTGGGGGTGACCATGTTTGCAAGGATGGGAACAAAAAGCAAGCTCATCGGGTCTCAGATAGGCTGGATGCCACTGCTTTGGCGGCATTCGAGGTGTCTAAGTGCGATGCTGACGGAATATAATATACCACTCGCACGCTTAACCACATTTTTTTAAGATGCAAACGTCCATCGAGCTGGAGAAGAGTAAACATTATCATATTATTCATTGACATTCACAGCGGCACCTTCTGAGAAACTGCGTACAATTGACTTCAGAATATCTCAAACTGCTGGTTTTCCAAGTCTTATATTCACAACTAATTTCAACCCATAGATATATGAAGGTTGCTGGGAAGAATGGAAGCACTTTGAGACCAACTTTAACATTCTTGTCATATAATATATGATAGTATTTGATACATTTTATTGATAGATTAACATACAATTTTTTTTTTATGTATTTTGGGCACAATTCTTTCTTAGATCCATGCAAGTTTTGAAATTAGATAAATCAACTTTTTTTTTCTTTGTTTTTATGTCCCTACTAATTCTGAAACTAGGGAGAGTACTAAACCTCTAATTTTTTGGTCCAATTTTTCAGGCCCCTCTTAATTTTAAAACTAGACAAATTAAGCTATGACCTACCAATTATTTGGTACAAATAGGGGTGTGAAAAACTGACCCGACCTGGTAACCTGCCTGAAACCCGATCGAGTCAGAACCTGGTTTAACCCGAGAATTCGAAGACCGAACCCGACCTGCACCCGACCGAAACGAACCCGAACCCGAATTTGACCTGTAACTGTAGAAACAGAACCCGAACTGCACCCGACCGAAGTGAACCCGAACCCGAAATTGACCTGTTACTGTAGTAACCGAACCCGACCTGCACCCGACCGAAATGAACCCGAACCCGAGACTAACCTGCCAGATAACCGATTTAACCCGACCTGTTTGGACCCGACCTGAAATGAACCTGACCTGTTTTGAACCCGACCTGTTTTGAACCCGACCTGTTTTGAACCTGAACTGTTCTTGACCTGAACTGATATTGACCTGAACTGATATTGACCTGAACTGTTATTGACCTGAACTGATATTGACCTGAACTGATATTGACCTGAACTGATATTGACATGAACTGATATTAACCTGAACTAATACTATTATTTGATTTGCTAATAATGATAATTATCTGACATTTAAAGAAGTTATATTTAATGGATATAAAATAATGTCAAGTATTGAAAAATTTTAAAATTAATAATAATTTCAAGTATTAATAAATTAACTAACTTAACTTCAATTAAAAGATAAATTGAATTAATAATAATTCTAAGTATTAATAAATTGTATTTCTAATTAACTTGACTATTATTTTAAAATAACTTCAAAGATAAACTATTATACTTAATTAACTTAAGTGGAATGAATAACCATTATTAAATTAAAATTTTATACTTAATAAAATTAAGTTAAATGAGTAAAAATTATTAAATTAAATCTATATTCTTAATTAAAATAAGATGACTTAAATTTTTTATTATAAGAATAAATTAATGCTAAATAATTAACTTGCATTCATTTTAAGTTAAGTTAGTTATTAAATTAACTTAACTTGCATTCTTTTAAACTACTTAATCTACTTAAGTTGAATGAATAACCATTATAAAATTATATTTTTATACTTAACTAAAATTAGTTTAAAGTTATTAAACTAAATCTGTATACTAAATTAATATAAGATAATGAAATTTTTTAATTAACATTAAATACTTAATTGACTTAGTAAAAAATTGATTAACGTTGCAGTACTTAATTAAGTTAACTTGTTTAAAATATATTAAAACATTAACTTTGAATGGAATCAGGGATACTTCCAAATTTTTTTATAAGTAAAAACAGAATAAGGTAAAACTTAAGAAGATTAAAACAATAAATGACTTATATTCAATAATTTAAGTGGTTAAACTTACAAAACTTACAACAAACTGAAACTTTATTGAATATTACAAGAAGTTTAAACTTACAAACTGAAACTTACAACAAACTGAAACTTACAAACTAAATAATTTTTACAAACTGAAACTTCAACTTTCACATTACAAAATTTACAAACATACAAAAGTTTAAACTTTAAGCTCTCAGATCTTATAACAAAGTTTTACAAACTCTGCTACCAGAATCATCATCATCGAGCTTTGAAGGGCAACCAAGTTTAAATTATGGGCAACTTAACTTTTAAAGCTAAGACACCAACATAATTAAAACTAGGAAAACCAGCAACCAGCAACAAACTGCAACAAGCAATTAAAATCATTAGGAACATTAACAGACTGAAATAAAGCAAACCAAGCATATATAACTAAACAGAAACATACATACATACATTCATATATAACCAAACATAAAACAGAAGCATACATACACATTACATAGTGAACAACTAAACAGAAACATACATGCATATATAACGAAACATAAAACAGAAGCATACATACACATTACATAGTGAAAAACTAAACATAAACATACATTCATATATAACCAAACATAAAACAGAAGCATACATTCACATTACATACTGAGCAACTTAACAGAAACATACATACATGCATACATGCATATATAACCAAACATAAAACAGAAGAAGACATACACATTACATAGTGAACAACTAAACAGAAACATACAAACATACATGCATATACAACCAAACATAAAACAGAAGCATACATTCACATTACATACTGAGCAACTTAACAAAAACATACATACATGCATACATGCATATATAACCAAACATAAAACAGAAGAAGACATACACATTACATAGTTAACAACTAAACAGAAACATACAAACATACATGCATATACAACCAAACATAAAACAGAAGCATACATACACATTACATAGTGAACAACTAAACAGAAACATACATACATGCATATAAAGCAAACATAAAACAGAATCAATGAGAAATATAAAATTAAAAAAAGACAGTGAATAAAAACAACTTACCAAACATCTCCAGCTTTCAACAAATCAGAAACATACATACCAGATCCATAGCTTCCTTGTTCTCAGAGGTCCCTACAAAAAAAAAGAACAAATCAGTTAAGAAATCAAAACAAATAATAAAAAAATAAGTTAAACAAATCAGAAACTTACTCTGGACTAGGATCTTCATCAACTGCACAATCTTTCATCACAGAAAGATATTCCTCATCCTCTTCCTCGGGCTCAAACCCATACAACTAATTACGGGTTGTCACAAATATCTCAACATTTTTAGGAAGGAGTTTAGCCTTTAACTTATTTAAAATCCTACCACCAGTGCTAAAAGATGATTCAGAAGCAACTGAAGTGATGGGAATGGCTAAGATATCTCTAGCCATGAGAGAAAGTATAGGGAAAGACACAGATTGGACTTTCCAATAATCCAAAATATCAAAGTCTGAATCATCAGCATGAGGGAGAAGGGGCAAACTAATAAAAGAGTCAACATCTGACTTCCCACTCCTTGAAGCAGCTAGATTAGCATCAAAGTTCTAGAAAAAAAAACAAGTCAGTAATTGAAACTGAAATAATAAAATAAAGGAAACTGAAATAACAAAAATAAAAACTAACCTGAAAAAGGTTAGACTTCTTAAATGTTCGAGGCCGACCAGTGGAGGGCTCAGTTGTACTTTGAGAGGAGTTACTTCGAACAGAAGATCCAGAATTGCAAAGGACAGATTTTGAATAATAAACATACATGTTTACAAATTCATTGTAAACAATACTTACCCTTCTCTCAACCTCATCCTCAACATAAAGGACAAAATACAACTCTTTCAGGAGTTGTAATTTATACCTTGGGTCAAGCAAAACAGCAAAGGACAAAATGGTCGAGTGCTCAGACCAATACTTCTCATACAATTCAAGCATAGGTCCAGCCATTGCAGAGATGGCCTCACAAGGATCATTGTGAGCATCATACAACAGCTTCTCAATGGCAACCACATTAGTCAAATAAAGATTAGAAGTAGGATACTTAGAACCAGAAAACAGTGTAGTAATTTCAAAAAAAGGCTCCAGAAAATCACAGATTAATTGGGAAGTTTCCCACTCAGAATCAGCAATTACATCTAAATCATTTTCCCTATTAACAAACAAGTTTATGGCTACTTTAGCATCAATGGCCCTACGAAGCATTAGATAAGTAGAATTCCATCTAGTAGGGACATCTAGGATTAATTTACCAGAAAAAGAACAACCACAGTCTTTAACAGCAGAGTCAAAGTTACAAAGTCTAGCATCAGAAGAATCAATGAACTTAACAATTTCACGCAACTTAAGAACAGAAGAGTCAATTACCTTCAAACCTCTTTGAACAATTAAGTTCAAAATATGGGCAGCACACCTTACATGAAAGAACTTACCACTGCATGGTAGGGGAGAAATAGCATGCAAGTCATCCTTAAGCCTCTTCACCATTCGATCATTGGCAGAAGCATTATCAACAGTAATGGTAAAGGCTTTTTTCTCAAGACCCCATTCACATAACATTTTTTTCACAAATTTATATATAGACTCACCATCATGTGGAGGGGGGAAACGCCTAAAATTAAGTATTTTAGACTAAAGTTTCCAGTTATTATCAACATAATTAGCAGTCAAAGCAAAATAAGAACGTGAAGTGCAAGCAGACCATCCATCACATGTAAAGCAAATACGACTAGGAATAGAACTCATAGAATCAATGAGCAATTTTTTATGTTTTTCATGCTTTAACATGCAATGTTTAGTAATGGTATACCTAGAAATATGCTTAACATTAGGATTCAAATACTGATGCAGAACCCTAAGTTTATCATGCTCAACAATACTTAAAGCATAACCATGACAGAGAACAGCTTCAGCAAACAGTTCACAATATTTTTTTTGATCAAAAACAGATGCAGAACTACTATTAACATTTTTAGCAAGAAAATCTCTATATGCTTGGCATTTATCAGTATGTCTTTTAGGTGTAGAAGTACCAACATAAGAATCAGCTTTATAGCTAGCAGTTTTGCAATACCATCGTATTTTAGGTCTCTATCAATCTCACAGTAAACAAATTAGACCATACCATCGTATTTTTAAATTTCAAATCGATGAGTTAACAATTAAACCCTAGATCTTTATTTTATTATTGATATGAGTTAACAAATACATTTTAGTTTTGTGATTATGATCATGGTTAATGTGGTTTTTGAAATGAATAAGAATTAAGAGGCTTAGATTCTCAACGAACTAGAGAAATCTTGCAAGTTGGTGTTAGAAAACTGGATATATTAATATGAGTGAAAATGTCTCTAAGTGTGCGACAAGGCAGGTAGACAAGGTGCAGTAATAGTTTTATATTTTGAGTATTTCGGGACTTTAGGGCATTGTAAGTGGACTCATACGCAACCAATTCATGGATTCAACATAATATATTATTAATTTATTATTATTTGAAGAGAATATTTTATATTTTTCTAATTAATATTAATTAAGATATAGGAGTCATGTGATCCAAGTTATTACTGGATAACACATTAGCATGCCTCGTGATTGCTATTTGCTTAGGTGTTTTTTTTTTGAAACACTAGCTGAGTTTTATTCAAGCGATTGATTCGACAACAACATCGACTTAGGCCTCGTTAAAAAAACCCTAGCTTAAATTGGGGAAAAAGAGTGCACTAAGTCGACGTTCACCAAACATCAAAATCAACACTCACATATTCACTACATGAAATATTTGTAAAACCTGTAAATACTCAATTGAACACTCATGCTCCTGTTTGATCTATTTGCTTAGGTATTAGATATTCTATAATTAAGCTCGGGAACTAGGGTTAGATTATTTTATTTTATTTGAACTGCTATACTTTTAACTTGGTCACGAATGAAATACCTGGCATGATTAAATGTTGTTAAAATCCACATATTTGTTAATTGATACATTAAGTCTTCTTTTATTTGAATAAATATCACCGTAATAAGTGATATTACTTGCTTCGATTTTCTCTAATAAAAAAACAAAATTAAAACTGATGTTCTTCTCTATAGACTAACATACCTATATTTTAAGCTATTTTATGGTTTGGGAAAATACACATTATTATGAATTATCCTGGAATTACGACCATGATTTACAATTCATTGATTTATAAAAATACCCTTAAATCGGCTGAAAATTTAATTAAAAAGTTATAAATTAAGGTTTAAGAAAGTTGTACTTGGTAGAAATAGAATTACCAACAACGAACATCAGTTGCCTCTTGTATAAAGAATTTAACGTTATAATGTCATGATTTAAGTTCAAACTTTAAAACCACAGCTCCAACGTTAACCTGCAACAAGTCCACAGTATTCCAGGGCTTGTGTTAGCTTGATCCAGCTAAGCGCCAAGCCTATCAATATGAACCTCAAGCGCGTGCTCTCACGTGCAAATTCACCTTGGATTCCCAGGATTCATCACTTTTACCCACTCTCTGGCTGCCAGTTTGCTGCAATAAAATTAACTCCAGCCTGTTCAGCAAGAAGCGTGTTTTCACGCGAATTACGGGTATTGTTCATCACGGCCATTTTTGATTGGTGAGTGAATTAAAGCGAATGCAGGGAGACTGTGTTTTGTTTTCTCCCTTTTTTGAATTAAAAACACGCTTGGGTAAACCGTTGGGCCTCTTTTTTCAAAGCTTACTGGCGATGTCGAAGCTCCAACCCCAACTCCCCTTTTTTTAATTGAAAAAAATTGATTGAACTCATTTCCCAGGCCTATATATACCCTTTCTCCCTCTCACAAAATCCCCAACTCAAAGCACAAAATTGTTTTCCTTTTTCCTTGTCAAAATCAAAATGACTTCTTTCATTACCGAAACTGTCTTGAAAATTTTTCTTGTTATCGCTCTGTTTCAAATCTGTTCGGCCGGAAGGAAGCTGAGTGAAGTGGTGCAAGACCAGCCTCAGCCCTTGACATACCACAATGGCCCCCTTCTTTCTGGCAAAATTACAGTCAATTTAATTTGGTACGGCAAGTTTAAGCCTTCCGAGAGGGCTATTGTCTCCGATTTCGTTACCTCCCTTTCCTCCCCCGCTCCGCCTCTGAACAACCAGCCCTCAGTTGCCCTGTGGTGGAAAACCACCGAGAAATACTACCACCTCTCCTCCAAGAAATCGTCGCTTTCCCTGTCTTTGGGAAAACAGATTCTGGACGAGAACTACTCACTCGGCAAGTCTCTTAAGAACAAACAAATCGTTGAATTAGCCTCCAAGGGTGACCAAAAGAATGCTATCAACGTTGTTTTAACAGCATCCGATGTTGCTGTTGAAGGGTTTTGCATGAGCCGATGTGGGACTCATGGGTCTGCCTTGGGCTCAACCAGTGGTCACACAAAGGCCAAGAAGTACTCCAAATTCGCTTACATTTGGGTCGGTAACTCCCAGACCCAGTGCCCCGGCCAATGTGCCTGGCCCTTCCACCAGCCAATCTACGGACCACAAGCCGCACCTTTGACTGCACCAAACAACAATGTGGGTCTGGATGGCATGGTGATCAACTTGGCTAGCCTCTTCGCCGGGACTGTCACCAACCCTTTTGGAAATGGTTATTTCCAGGGCCCAGCCGAGGCACCATTGGAGGCTTCTTCAGCTTGTCCTGGCGTTTATGGTAAAGGGGCTTATCCAGGCTATGCGGGAAACCTACTTGTAGACGCAACAACCGGTGCTAGCTACAATGCTCATGGAAACAATGGAAGGAAATACTTGCTTCCTGCTTTGTATGATCCTTCAACATCGTCTTGCTCAACTTTGGTCTAACCATTTGACGCATCCATTAGCTGAATGTACACGGTTTAGGGTTTAATTCTTTTATTTGTTAATTTGTTATGATTACGCGGATAATAAAATATCAGCAAACTACTTTGGTTTGCTTTTTTCATATTGACAATTCTCACTGCTGGAGTTTTTGTTAGTGATTCAAATCAATCACCCTTGCCTACTTTACTCGGGAAACTTCCATTTTTGCTTTTCCAGTTACATTGGCCCAGCTTATAAAGATGGAAAATGTTAAGGATGTTAGAAATTGGAATAAAGAAACATATGCCAGCAAAAATGGGGACCTACTAGGAACATTAGTCATGTTCAGGCTCGTAAACATTTTCTGGTACTGGACAATTATTCAGTAGAGTGCCCTGTTTTCTTGCCTCCTATCCTATGTATTTGTCTTGTCATATCCTGGGTAAAGGTAAATGAAAACAGATGCTTATGTGACAATTTTTTTTAATCAAAAGTAAAAAACACATGAACGAGAAAACAACAACATGCATTAGTGTTATAGTATTAGTTAAAGTCAGTTGTATTTGTTGTGCTGAGTCGGCAAGAGTTAGTTAGGAAAGGATTGTTAGTTACTAGCTCAACTGATTCTCTCAACCATTGTATAAATTCTAGTCCAGTCTCTTTGAGATATTATGGACTTTTTAATAAAATTGAGAGTACCGTCTCTCTTCCCCAACTCTCTTTATCTCTCTGTTTTCTATATTCTAGCATGGTATCAATCGCTTGGTCTGGGATTGTTTTCGCTTCCGCTCTGATTCGTTGTGTGCTTTTACAGATCGTGATTGTGGATTCAAGCCATTGACTCAAGAATCAACGCACGACTTTCTTCCATTCGTTGCGATTTTCGTTGATTGAAATAGCGTTGGAATTGGTTCTGTTGCGGTAAGATTCATGTACTCTTTTGGCTTCATCTTTACATCAGTTTCTTGATCTTCATTTTTTTCTGAAAGCTATCGTTCTCAGTCATAAGAATGCATGTTTCGTGGTTATATTGGAAAGAACAGGTTAGTGATTTTTTGATAGCTTTCTAGGTCAAGAACTGTGTCTCCTAATGTGTTATCATTTGTGTGGCATCGCGATCTTTAATTGCTTGTTCTTTGCTTCCGAATCTCATTGGTTGTTTGGTTTTATTTGGATCTGATGTACTTGAGAATCTATTATGGCTGTTAGTTGTTTGCTGCGGTACTGGTGAATTGGTTTCTGGCTTAGTGGTTGCTGGTGTGTTGTTTGTGTGCACGTCAGGTGCTTGCTGATATGCCTCTATGATAGTTTGGCGTCTAATCTGTGTTTTCTTTTGTTCAACAATATAGTCTGTGTGTATTGCTAATGGCCACTACGTCATCTGTGAGCTCTAGTTCCATCTCTGCTTCTTTAACTTCTTCCACCAGTGATTATTCGATTCAACAACTACCGAAGCTCGACACTGTGAAGTTGAGTGAGAATACATATGTAATCTGGAAACATCAGGTTCTGCTCATTGTTGAGGGGTATGGGCTGATACCTTTCATTTCTGAACATGAGGTTCCTGCCAAAACTGTTGTTGATTCTACAGGGGTCACAGTTACCAATCCAATTTATCTTGCTTATCTTAAACAAGATAGGCTTTTGGCCTCCTGGCTTCTTTTAACCATAAGTGCTGATGTTCTTCCCCATCTTACTGGTCTCAACACATCTCAAGGGATCTGGAATACCCTTGCTCGTAGGTATGGTGCTAAGTCGTCCTCTAAGATATCCTCTCTTCGTCATAGTCTCCATTCTCAGAAGAAACGTGGGCTTTCTGTTAGTGAGTATTTGGGAAAAATCAAACAGATTTGTGATACTCTAAGTGCAGCTGGAAATTTTGTGACTGAACAAGAACAAGTGAGTGTTATTTTGGCTGGTTTAACAGCTGAATTTGAGTCAGTAATTACATTTTCTTCTCGTGAAGTGCAAACTCTTTAGAGTCTTTCTGAGATGTTGTTTGACTGTGAAGCAAGGCAAAAGGAATTTTTAACTGATTCTTTCTCTCTTCAAGCCAATGTGGTGACCCATAATAGTACTAAGTCTGAGGAGTCTGTTGATAAAGATGATTTTACTGGGGATCATTACTCAAACACGGCTCAGTATGGTAGAGGTCAGCGTGGTAACAACAATTTTTTCAGGGGCAGAGGCAGAGGTCGTTTTGGTTCCAATCGACCCCAATGCCAACTTTGTGGTAAGTATGGTCACTTGGTTCAAAAATGTTACTATAGGTTTGATCACACCTTCACTGGGTTCCCCAACACGAAAGGAGATTTTTCCCCTGAAAATGGTTCTAATGTTGGTTCCAAGCAAGATACTTTTGCTTCCCCTGCTTCTCCTATTCAGGCTTATGCTCATACGCTTATGACTCCTCCATTGTCTCCATATCCTACGAACTTTACTCCATTTGTTCCTTTTATGCCTGGTGTCTCTGCATCCTTTCCAGCTACTTTCTCACCAAACCCTGCTGTGGTAACACCTTCTGCATCTGCTGTTTTTCCCAACTCCCCTGGTTGTGCTCCTTCGACCTCTCGTGATGTGGTGTGGTATCCAGATTCAGGGGCTACCCACCATATCACTAACGATCGAGCCAATCTTCAGGCTGAAGCACCGTATACAGGTATGGATTCTCTTCTTGTTGGTAATGGGCATGAGGCACATATCTCACATGTTGGTCTTGGTAAGTTGTTAGGTGCGGATAGACCTTTGATTCTGAATAATTTGTTGTGTGCCCCTGCTATTCGTCTCAATCTCCTGTCTGTTTCCAAATTTGCCCGTGACAACAGTGTGTTTTTTGAGTTTCATCCTTCTCATTGTCTTGTTAAGGATGTTCAGACCAAGAGGCCACTGCTGGAGGGGAAGCTCACTCCTGATGGGTTATATGAGTTGCGGTCTACTGCTTCCTGTCCTGCACCAGCAAAGGTTTTCACTGTTTCGAAGGTTGGCTTGCCTTTAGAGATTTGGCATCAACGCTTGGGTCATCCATCAAATGCTGTTCTTCAGTCTGTGTTGAAGTCTTGTAATATTTCTGTGAGTGAAAATAACTTGCCTAGTTTGTGTTCTTCTTGTGTGCGAGGCAAGGCACATAAACTTCCATTTACTTTGTCTAAAACTGAATATACTTCTCCTTTTCAATTGGTTGTTTCGGATGTATGGGGGCCTGCTCATGAAGAGTCGGATGGTTATAGATACTATGTGTCTTTTATTGACGTGTTTAGTAGATTCACTTGGTTATACTTACTTAAAAGAAAGTCTGATGTGGCACGATGCTTTGTTAATTTCTATACTATGGTCGAAGTTCAATTTGATTGTAAAATTAAAGTTCTGCAAACGGATGGGGGTAGTGAGTATAAGAGCTTGGCAAGTTGGTTGGTTGACCATGGTTTTCTTCATAGAATCTCATGTCCGAGCACGTCTGAACAAAACAGTAAAGCCGAACGGAAACACCGTCATATTGTAGATATGGGCCTAACTCTTTTAGCCCAAGCCGGGTTGTCCTTGCAATACTGGAGTCATGCCTTTATCACGGCTATTTTTCTAATTAATCGGTTGCCGACTTCAGTCTTGGGCAACATATCACCGTATGAAATGTTGTATAAACATAAGCCTGACTATGAATTTTTTCGGGTCTTTGGGTGTTCTTGTTTTCCGTTGACGAGGCCTTTTAATAAACATAAACTTGACTTTCGCACACGGGAGTGTACATTTTTAGGCTATAGTCCTCAGCATCGAGGATACAAATGTTTGGATTCTGATGGTCGTATTATCTTGTCACGTCATGTTTTATTTGATGAGACTAAGTTTCCTCATAATCCTGTGACTGGTTGTTTCAATACTTCAGCTGATTCTGGGTCAAACACAAGTGCTGGGTTTCCTTTGGTTTTAATTTCTTCAGCCCCACGGCCCAGTATGGAGCCGTCCACATCGCAGGCTGTGGGCTCGTCTTCACAGCAGTCCGATTCTCGGGTGTTGTCTTCTAATGACTCCGTTCGATTGTCTTCTCCTGGGCCCAATGATGTTACTAATGGGTCTCCTTCTTATAACACGGCTCGTGTGGTGGAAGTTAACTCTGTTGAGGATACCACGGTTCATGTGGTACAGCCCCCCACAGTGTCTATTGTTGCACATTCTGAGTCTCCTGCTTCTAGGCCTGTTCCTGTGTCCACTGGGCCTCATTTATCAGGACCTGTTTTGGGTCAGACACCTGATCCACCGGATCCACATGTGTCTCCTCAGTCTGTTGACCCGCATTCGCCCATAATGCCTGGTATGTTTCCTCTCACTTCTGAATTAGGGCAACATTCGTTAGATGTGTTTGGGGCTACGTTCGCCGATGGAGTTTCTTTCCCTTTGCTTGATGATTCCCCGGACGTAGCTCCGGTTTCACCTCTGGGTACTTCTGTGGCGGTCTCTTCGCCTGGTTCTGGTTCCTCGTTTGCCTCGTCCTCGCACCACTCTTCCCCGATGTCTCCTCCTGAATTGGCAGATTCATCTTTGGATGCTCCGTTACCTGATATGCGAATGCCGGGTTCTGTGGAAGCGTCTGTGGAAGTCCCTACCAATGTTCTTTCCTTGCCGGTGGTTAATGACCATCCGATGGTCACTCGAGGGAAAAATAGGATACGCAAACCGAAGGTTTTTCATACCTCGGTTGCGTCTTTGCCGGATCTTGTTGAACCTACTACGATTCGGGAGGCCATGAAGAGTTCGCACTGGCGGCAGGCAGCGCAAGAGGAATATGATGCGTTAGTGAAAAACAACACTTGGTCAGTTGTTGAGTTACCGGCTAATCGTCGTGCGGTCCAGTGCAAATGGATCTTCAAAGTCAAACGGCATGCTGACGGTTCTGTGTCTCGTTACAAGGCACGCTTAGTTGCCAAGGGGTTTCTTCAACAGCCTGGGTATGACTTCCATGAAACCTTCAGCCCCGTAATAAAGCCTACAACTGTTCGCACCATTGTTTCTATTGCTGTAACGCGGGGTTGGAATCTGCGTCAGATTGACGTTAACAACGCCTTCCTCAACGGCGATCTGATGGAGGAAGTCTACATGGTGCAGCCTCCTGGGTATGAACTAGGTAATGACAAAAGGTTAGTATGTAAGTTAAATAAGGCTATATATGGGTTAAAACAGGCCCTTCGGGCGTGGTTTGAAAAGTTGAGAAATTATTTGGTTTCTGCTGGTTTTAATGTGTCTAAGTCAGATCCCTCTTTGTTTGTTCGATTAAAAGCTGATTCTATTGTTTATTTACTTGTGTATGTTGATGACATTATTGTCACTGGTAGTGATAATGATGAAGTTCAGTGTGTCATTACTGAGTTAGATAAACAGTTCTCATTGAAAGATCTGGGTTTACTAAGTTTTTTCTTGGGTGTGGAAGTTACCTATGCTGCTGATTGTGTTTTGTTGAGTCAAACTAAGTACATTAAAGAATTGCTTGATCGAAGTGGTCTGGGGTCTGCCAAGGGGCTGCCGACTCCAATGGTTACTAGTCTGCATCTTTCCACAGCTGAGGGTTCTCCTATTGCGAATGTTTCTGAATATCGGAGTCTTGTTGGTGCGTTACAATATGTCGTTATTACACGACCTGAGATTGCCTTTGCAGTTCATCGGGTCTGTCAGTTCATGCAGAATCCGCTTGATACTCATTTTCAGGCGGTAAAGCGCATTCTTAGATATTTGCAAGGATCTCTTGACTTTGGTATTCGATTTACAAAGGCTCCACGATTGAGTATTACAGCGTTTGCTGATGCCAATTGGGGTTCTGATCTCGATAATCGTCGATCGACTTCTAGATTTTATTTATTTTTTGGTGGTAATCCAGTGTCCTGGGGTTCCAAGAAGCAGTCAGTCGTCTCTCGTTCCACTGCTGAAGTTGAGTACAGGGCTGTTGCCTGTGCCACTTCTGAAGTGCTCTGGTTGCTTTCTTTACTTCAGGAGTTACATGTCTCTTGTGATGGCACTCCAGTGTTGTGGTGTGATAACTCGAGTGCAGTGGCTGTTTCTGCTAACCCAGTTCTTCACTCTAAATTCAAGCATGTTGAACTTGACTTGTATTTTGTTCGGGAGAAGGTTGCTGCTGGTGTTCTTCTGGTTAATGAAGTCCCTGCTTATGAACAAGTTGCCGATCTTCTCACTAAGCCTTTGTCTGCTCCTGTCTTCACACGATTTCGACATCAATTTGCTATGGTTTCTGCTTCATCTTTAGTATCTTGAGGTATCTCTTTTATCTTTGTTGTTCTTGCTTTCTTGTTGTATTTGTTGTGCGTTGTTTGGTGCAGGTTTTTTGGTCTATGTTTTTCTGCTGAAGCTTCAGAAGTTTTTCATCCTGGTAGAAGTAGGGTGAATGTTATAGTATTAGTTAAAGTCAGTTGTATTTGTTGTGCTGAGTTAGCAAGAGTTAGTTAGGAAAGGATTGTTAGTTACTAGCTCAACTGATTCTCTCAACCATTGTATAAATTCTAGTCCAGTATCTTTGAGATATTATGGACTTTTTAATAAAATTGAGAGTACCGTCTCTCTTCCCCAACTCTCTTTATCTCTCTGTTTTCTATATTCTAGCAATTAGAGATCCATTCCAACGGAAAAGGTTTCCTCAGTTTTCAAATTTTGAGGGACGAGATGAATTGCATGGGGTTCGAAACTTGGTATCATAATATAATAGTATTGTCACGCAAACTATGGCAATGTTGCCAAAATTAAAGATTTCTTATAGACAAGGTCTATTGAGATGTTGATATCAACATTTACTATTGTATTGGCTTTTTATAATTATTCATCTTAATTGAAAGAAATCTTGAATTAATAAATCTACATATAGGCGAAGTCACATGAGGTTAGCAGGGATAAAGTGTGTACATGAAATTAAATTTGTTTTATTTGAAGTTAGTGAATGAAATCCGATTAATGACGTTTTTCAATCTTTTATTCTTTCTAGGGCTTAGGTATAAAAAGTTCTTGAACTTTTGAAGAAAATCAATTAAACCGCTAAACTTTTTTACACTCGATTAAACTATTAAATTGAATTAATTAAGCTATTTGACCATTAAATCTTGACAATTTTTTTTAGATATTACTGACACATGATACACTACAGTTTTATCATATTTTATTTACAGATTTGTTCAATAATATTTTTTTATATTTATACGTTTTTTTTAGAATTTTTAAATTTTTTAAACAAGTTTTAAATAAAATATTTTTTGAAATTGTCAAGTCGAGACACTGACATAACACACTGCAACAACATATAAAAAAACTATCAAGATTTAATGGTCAAAATTGATTCAAGTGCTTAATTGGGTGCAAAAAAAATTTAAGACGTAATTGATTTTTTTTTGTCAAAAGTTCAATGGCTTTTTATATTTTAATTTTTTTTATTATTTTCGGTCCCCTTAACCTTTGTCAAAAGTTTTATTTATTATAATTATTATCAAATAACATATTCAAAGAGGTTTGTGGCTTTGTGCATCTATTGAATATAAATTCAAAATCCATATTTAATCGAATAAATTATATGTCAGACAAGATTTTAATGTATTTTAAAAAATTCATCAAAAAAATATAAATAATTATAAAAAAATAGTTATCTTATTCAATAACTACAATGATTCATAACAACAAAACATCATAAATCATTAAAGGTGCTTACATCTGGCAACACATAACTTGCTACAGCCTACATGTACATGTTACACAAAAAAACATGACATGTTTCATCTATGAACATATTTTTTTGTTTTCAAGTTGTTTCTCTTCAATAATTATCAATTATGAAACCTTGATATTCCAGCAACTTGCTCTTTTGAAAACCAAAAGCCACCTCCCCCAACTTGGCTTTGGCAGAAGCACAGTCCCCAAACTACTATTACGCGTTTTCCATCTCCCTCACCTCACCCGAGTAATCACTCGATTTCCTCATTTTCTTCACGTCTCCTTCTCATTATCCACCCTTAGCTGGCTTTAAACTGTATTCTTTTAACGCATTGGTTGCGCTGATTAAAATACAACACGTCAATTGGCTGGCAATTGGCATGCCACCTCAACCCAACCTTTCTCTTTAATTTTCGACCCAACCCTTAAATCTTTACTATAAATACATCCCCCAGCTCGTTTCGGTTCTCATCAGTCATCATCCATAAACAAACATTCAATCTCACTTCATCTAAGCTTTTTCTTCTATCATGGCTTCTTCGGACACTTCCAATGTTGTTCTGTTTCTTCTTGTTTTGGTCTCTTCGCTACATTTCACCGTAGAAGCAAGGAAGCTCGTTGAGTCAGACCAAACCGAGCAGCCTCTGCTTTTCCAATACCACAATGGCCCTCTTCTATCCGGGAAAATCTCTGTTAATCTCATTTGGTATGGCAAGTTCAAGCCTTCCCAACGGGCGATTGTCTCCGATTTCATCGCTTCCGTCGCATCTTCCAAGCCTTCAACAGCTCAACCCTCGGTTGCGACATGGTGGAAAGGCACGGAAAAATACTATCAGCTCACCAAGAAACATTATTCTCTTGCCCTCTCGTTGGGTTCACAAATCCTTGACGAGAACTACTCTTTGGGAAAATCACTCACCAATCAACGAATCGTGGAATTGGCATCAAAGGGTGCTCAGAAGAACGCCATTAACGTTGTCCTGACGTCAGCCGACGTTGCCGTTGATGGCTTCTGCTCTAGCAGGTGTGGAACCCATGGTTCAGCTTTAGGAAGCTCAAGCAATGGTCACAGTAAGTTCGCTTACATCTGGGTGGGTAACTCAGAGACACAGTGCCCGGGTCAATGCGCTTGGCCGTTCCACCAGCCCATCTACGGACCACAGAACCCACCTTTGGTTGCACCCAACAATGATGTGGGTCTTGATGGGATGGTGATCAATATAGCTAGCCTCTTGGCTGGGACAGTGACCAACCCGTTTGGGAATGGGTACTACCAGGGTCCGAAAGAGGCACCGTTGGAGGCTGCATCTGCTTGTCCCGGGATTTATGGTAAAGGGGCTTATCCGGGCTATGCCGGAGACCTTCCGGTGGAGGCAACAACTGGTGGTAGCTACAATGCACATGGTGTCAACGGGAGGAAGTATCTGCTTCCTGCTTTGTTTGACCCTTCGACCTCAACTTGCGCTACTCTGGCTTGAGAGTTTGAACAAGGATTATAAAGACATGAGAGGATGTTAGTGTATAAAATACTATTAGGGAAGTATAATTTTGCGAGAGATTCTTTTATTGTATTGTCATTGAATTATTCTTTTCACCACCATGGTTGAATAACAGATTTATACTCATCTTATTTTATTTAAATCCAACCTAATATAGGCTAGTTTAGCATTGTTTTTGAGAAGTGTTTTTTAAAAGTGTTGTTAGAAAGAGATTTTGAAAAGAGATTCTAAAAAGTTGGTTGTGAGATTTTTAATGTTCAACATTGTTGTCAAAAAGTACTTTTAAGAAGATAAATGATCATTTTGGACATGATATTGTAAGTTATATATATGTGTATGTTTATATATAAATAATATTTAAATTCTCTAATGTTATAATATATGAAATATATCAGATTAAATTATTATAAAAAATAAAAATATTTTTATTAATAAAAATATTTTTTAACAATTATACGTGTTCCGTGAAAATATAACAAATTTGAAATATTTTATTTAAAAAACTTGACATGATTAAATATATATCATTTTAAAATTAAAAAATAATTATTAATTATATAATTATATCTTCGTAAAGAATTATTGTAACACCCGGGTTTAGGGGTTAGGTGAAAATAATATTTTAAATATTTTTGGGTTCGGTTTTGTGATTTAAATAGTGGTTCGAGTTTTGTTTCCAAATTAATTAATGGGGTTGACTATGCTATGGGATCAAACCCCAAATGGCCATGGATCATATACTCTTGTGAATATCCCATTTCATTAAGGGGCAATGTGGTCTTTAGCCTTTAAATTTAAACAAACAATTAAAAACACTCATTTCTCACCATCTTCCACTATTCACCTTCTTCTCTAACGTGAAAAGAGCTCCCCTCTTCAAGCCACTATTCCATCCAAAAAGCTCCCTCATTTCAACTCCATTTTGAAAGAATCGAGTTTGAGCATCGGTGAAGCATCGGAAGTGAATCCGGGAAATTGAAGACGATCGCTTGCTTGGTTTTTGAGCTTGGAAGCTTAGGTGAGTGGTTAAATGTTTTAAATAGATTTAAAATGGTTGGTTCGAGTATATGGACTAGGTTGGGCTTGGTAGACCCACCTAGAGTTAGGATTAGGGTGGTAGCCTAATCCTAAACTTGATCTAGAGCCTTTGGATTAACTCATTTGTGTGTTTGTGTATGTCTCATATGAAATGTAATATGATTGCTATGTACATTGTGTTATACATGTGAGATGAGACATGAATTTGTGATGCTTGAGACATGCATGATGATGGTTGTTGGTGAGTACGTGCTAAGCACGGAATTGATTGAAATGAGTAATGTGAAGTGAGTAAATATTGGCACTAGTATACTTGAATACAAATGATCGATCATTAGGATGTTTGTGTGTACACATGAGTCAAAAGTCGCGCGTGGCATTGGTGGCGTTGAGTCACCAAGGAGGAGTACGGGTACGCCCGGAAATTGTATTTAAATATAGTCGGTGATGAGTGGAATCCCATCGACGAGGCGTGAGGATGAGTGGAATCCCCTCCGCGAGACCGGTGATGAGTGTAATCCCACCGTCAAGTAATGGTTGTGTTGTTGGATGTGAGTTCCAACGGTTATCCGCGTATTTGAGTCATAGCTAGGTGCCAATGTTGATTGATAAATGTATCAATGTGTTGTGATAAATGATCCTTATGTGGATGTTTGATGTGGCTACTTATGTTGAGGAATTTAGAGCTTGTTGATCATGACATTTACTTGTATTTATTGCTCATGCATCTTATCTTGTGGCTCTTGTGGATCCTTGGTATGTTTGTGAAATGCCTTGGCTAGATCGTGCTCGGACCCTGCAATGTTGAGGTTTGTTTTTAGAGCTTACCCTCACTAAGCATCATTGCTTACGCTCTCTTTGTTCAACATTGCAGATCCCTAGTTCATGGGTTGCTTGAGCAAGTGGAGGGCCTCCAAGTGTGGTCGTTGGCTTGAGTTCATCAAGTATGGCTTTTAAATGTTGAACATGTAATAGTTTAAGCAATGGGACATGTGTCTTTTGATGGATGATTGTTGGTTGTTTAGGAGCTTGTTTAGACTCCATGTTCTCATGTTTTTGTATGGCTTGTGTTGCCATGTTTGAATTGTATCCATGCCTAAATTGCTTATTCTAAATGTTATCTATGTGTCTCTTGAGGTTGCCTTCATGTTTGAATGTTGATGTATGAACTTGAATGCTTGGATGCCATCTTGGGTCTATTGCATGATCTCCTTGATGTTTATGCTTGTTGAGTGTTTGTATGGTTGCTTGGTGGTATTCGAATGTTGTATGTATGTTTGGTTGGGGTTAGGAAAGTCTTAAATTGCATTTAGATTCGTGTCTTGCTCGTTTTTGCTGAGTTTGGGAGGCCTTGCTGTGCAGGGGGTATCGATACGGTTGGTACGGTATCGATACCACCTTCTTGTTCAGGCCTCGTGTATCGATACACTTGAGAGGTGTATCGATACCATTTTGGTCACTGGAACTACTGTCCATCTTGGTATCGATACGGGCCTCTGGTGTACCGATACCTTTTTGGTCACTGAAGCTACTGTCCAGTTCGGTATCGATACCATCCCCAGGTGTATCGATACCGTGTCTTAGCTTTGACCGTGGGAAGTCAACCGTTGGGGAGGGTATCGATACGGCATCTACGGGTTGACTTAGACCAGTTGACCTAGTCAAGGGGTATCGATACACCCCTTAGGTGTATCGATACCACTTGCAGTATAAGCTTAAAATTGGGCTGTAACATGTTTAGTTGAGTTCGTTTGTTTGATTTGTGAATGTTGTTCCGCTGTATGACCACATAGGAGTAAATACTCATCTAGACAAGACTTTAAAATGAAAAAAAAAATTAGGGTTGTTAACCGAGGGGGAACCTTAACGGGTTTCGCTTCGGTTTTCCCCGTGTGGCCCACTCGGACCGGCCATCCGGCCAGGCCGGGACGAGGGGATTACAATTATAAACTTATAAATTATAAATAAACACAATAACAAATGAAGGTTAAAATTATAATTTGGCTCTCAAAATCACTTTTACAACTGCAAAAGTTAAAAATTTCAGCTTTTGCGTTTAGATTGAAAATCACTTTTCAAAAATAATTTTTTCTTTAAAAAGCTGGTTTGAAAAGCAATGTTAAACAAAGCCTTAAAAAAATCCGTCTGAATATACTAGATTTTGATATACTAATTACTACATTCGAATCTCATTATACTTTCAAATTTAAATTTATTATGGATTCAGTTTTAAAAAACAAATTTATTATGGATTAATTGCTTAGCCTGAAAAGCTGCATTTTTACTTGCTTGAATCCTGTAAGAGAGCTTAAACAAGTATAGTAAGTACATGGAATGAAGATTTGTAGCGTGGAACGCTCAGAAAATAGTGTTTGTTTTTGTTGTTTTTTTATATTAATATGTTCACATTGTTTTGGTTTAACTATCGATATATTATTTATTGATTAATGAATTTCGATCAGTACTGCATAGACCCATTATGAGTTGATTATCTCAATCCGATTTACTTCATTTACAAGTCAAAATACCAACTATTGACCTTGAGTAAGGGATATAATGTCTCATCCCACTAATTATATTTAATATAAGCCCTGTTTGGCAATTAGCGGATAGCTGATAGCGGATTACATTAGTTGATAGCTGATAGTTGATTGCATTAGCTGATTTGACTAACGGATTGTATTAGCTGATTGTATAAAAGTGTTTGGTAAAATTATCTGATAGTTGTTAAATTATTTAAACAAACAAAATGACATATATGGACATGATTATATCCAATACTTGTTTGAATAGTTTATTAGTTATCGATATTTTGTATCTAATTAATATTAATTAGATTTATAAAAATTACTTTTTAATATAAATTTTCTAAACATATTCGAATGATTTATATATTAATTTATTATTTTTATAATTATTTTAATATAATTTAATTAATAAATAAATTTAAATACACATAATATGTGATAATAAAAAAAGGATTAGATTATAAATAGGGTGAGAAAATATTTAATTAGATTATTTGGAGATTTTTCGTAATTGGTAAGGGTAAAAGAGTCTTTACAACTCTAATATCAAACCTCTAATCTCAAAAAGCTTATATTAGGAGCTTTTTTAAAATTAGCGGTTTCACCCCAATCCGCTCTTTCAATCCGTTGTTCATCAAACAACAATATTAGCCGATTTAACTGGCCAAACATCTAATTTTTGCCCAAACCGCTATTTACCAAACATGGCCATAATATAATCTATACTTAAAGTTATCTCCTAACTCTTCTCTTACAAGAATTGAGAAGATTGAGTCAATGCTTAAACGCCAATTATTTAACGGCTTCTATGAGTTTTTTTCCTTTTATTGCTTTTTTCACTACAGCAAAACAGGCTTTTCGCGGCGTTTTTATAACCCTATAGCGGCGTTTTTTAGCGCCGCTAAAAACACTCCCGGCGTTAAAAAAAACGCCGCCAAAAACGCCGCAAGAAGTAGCGTCGCAATAGGTAGCGGCGTTTATATCGCAAAAACGCCGCTAGAGGTTTTGATCTATAGCGGCGTTTGTATATAAAAACGCCGCAAAAGTCAATGTTCTTTACTGGCGTTTGTATATACAAACGCCGGTAATGCTATTCTATAGCGGCGTTTAAATATACAAACGCCAAAAGGTGAATGGTCTATAGCGGCGTTTGTAAAATAAAACGCCGGGACTGATGCTTCATTAGCGGCGTTTGTGAACACAAACGCCGGCATTGGCTGCTCTATGGAGGCGTTTTTTTTAGAAACGCCACAGTACGTTATGGATTTTTAGCGGCGTTTATTCCTTGAAAACGCCGCTAAACTCACTGCTTCTATAAAAATAAATTTTAAAAATGTAAATACCCAAATAACCTGTAAAATAAATCCATAATAACATCAAATTCAAAGTGTTCAGCATCAAATCCATAAAACTCCAACAATTAAGTAAACACAACAATAACAAATTCAAAGTCTACAGTATTAAAGTGAAAGTTCAAACGATGTTCATAAAATGTAGTCCACGATTTGAATTTAAGTTCACACATCGCCATCATTTCTTTGGTTGGTTCTGCAACATCGCCATCATTTCTTCAAATTTTTCTTGAAGCTTTTGGTGTGCTGCTTCTCTCTCAGCTTCTCTTGCTTGTCTCTCAGCTTCTCTTGCTTCTCTCTCGGCTTCATTTCTTGCTATCTCAGCATCTCTCTCAGCTTCTTTTCTTTCTCTTTCAGCTTCTCTCGCTGCTACCTCAGCTTGAAATTGAGATAACTGTTGTTTTAACCGATGAACTTCTGCTTGAGAAGATTGGCTCTGTGATGGCATGTACTGAGACGAGTTAGCCCCAAAATATTTTGTCGGGGTAACGAATGATCCTTGACAGCGAACCCGACCATATCTTTCAGGACCCAAGACGTCAACAATAACTTGATTCTCGATCTCTTCCATATTAACAGAACCATTAGTTGAAGCTGTAGCTTCATACTCGGTCTTCTTTTCCCTCAATTTCTCCTGACAATCAACTCAAAATTTTATACAATTGATATTAATTATAATATAATCAAAATTTTCTGTCTAATTAACATACCATAATTTCTGCAGCTTCGGGAGTTATAGGAGAGACATCCTTTTTTGTATGCGTAATGTCGAAGAGCTTTATCCGTCCAATGCTAGTGCCAGTTGTAATTTGCTACAACGTATAATAAAAATTAATATTAAACCAATAAAGTAATTCATTAAAAATTAATCAATAATTAAAAATAATAATACCTCCTCATTAGCTAAACGAGCAAAACTCTTCGATCCAGCGGTGTGAGTATACTTTTGTTTTTGTCTGCTAGTAACTCCAACGCGCTCTCGATCCTACAATTTAAAATTTGCATTATATATAAAGTTAATATTATAATGACAATTTTTTAAAGGGCATCGATCATACCTCTCCTTTTGTTGAACTCCAAAACCTGACTGCATCTTCCCATTGATGTCGCATAATTCCCGGCGGGATATTTTGCAGCTTCTCTTGAAGAGTGAGATCCTTCTTGAAATATGTCTTCTTCAAGAAACTCTTACTGTCTCTCCATTTTTTCCCTAATGCATGCTTCAGATAATCATCTGAGACTTCTAAAGAAAATTTATCCTACAAATGATACAATCAAAGCATTAAATATAAATATTATTTTAAATTGTAATAGATTATTATTACAATGACATTATTACCTTAACAAGTTCTAGAGCTTGATTTTTGTTACCATTCGGCATCTGACGCCATGACTCATAATTAATCGGCAAAATCGCATGATTGCGTGCAACAATGCCTAAGTAACTGCCCAGAACACCTGCTTCTGCCCCAATGGGTTGACCGACATCGTTTCTTGAAACTTTCACGCGTTCACCAGCGGGAAGATTGTATAATTCATTCAACGTCGTGCGCCCTCTACTCTTACGAGTTCGACCATTTCCACCTATATAAGAAATAATTGTTTATATTCAATTTTTAATATAAAGTCAATAATAACAAACAACTAGCATTTAAATAAAGTGTTGAACATTACCATCAATCTCTATATTTTCAACTGTCTCCGGAACTTGCGAGGATCCAACACCATACAAATCATCATAATTTGTTTCCTCCCCCTCTCTCGGTGCTTGAACTATCCGCAGATCACTTAATTTCCTCCTATGCATAGTATCTACAATAAACAAAAGACATTTTAGTAACTAGAGACAACAATACTATTATAAATTAATAAGTTACGATATAAAACTTACTACATTGTTATGCAGTTAGTTTTCATTAAAATCTTCATTCATGTCCTCTCGAACCCATTGGAATTGTGAACTAGAACTAGGGATTGTTCTATCTAGGTTTTGCGCTGCAAAAGGTAGAGTTTCTGATCTTATTTCAATGTCATCTCTATTTCCTTCACCGATGTCTATCAAGTCTCTAGGAGTGTTACGGAGTACAACATACCAACCCTCTTTTGTTGGATCAGGGCAATAGAAAACTTGTTTGACTTGAGAAGGAAATACATATGGTTCGTCAATCAATTGGTGACCTGTGTGAATTAACCGAGAGAAGTTCACTATTGTAAAACCAAATTGATCTCTTCTAATGCCTCGAGCCGTATTTACATCGGCCCAGTCACAACGAAATAACACAACTTTCTGTTTGCCATAATAATCCAACTCAATAATATCCGTAAGAATTCCATAATATTCTACATCTCCCACCACAGGATGATTGTCCCTAGCACTAGCATAACTTGTAGTTGAAGAAGTTACAACTACTCCACAATTTTGTGTCCTCCTTAATCTTTCTCGAGATTTCGTGTGGAACCTAAACCCGTTAATGAGAAAAGCATTATATCTTTTAACAATTCTATTTGGACCTTGAGAAAGCCACTTAACCTCTTCACTAACTTCTCTCCCACACCAAACCTATTACACATAAAAAGTGAATAAGTTATCATTTATATTGATGTAGCAAAGGAAGAAAAGTTATTAAGTACGTGTAGTACAAAGATTCAATTGCTTACCATCTTCGCTAACCAATCATGGAAATTTTCTATGAACAACTTATGAATATCTCTTTGATGTAATCTTCGAGAGCGTACTTGAGATTGTAGCTCTTCTTTAAATTCACTACAAAGTAAGCTAAGTGGTTAAAAAATGGGGGTAATATAAAAGATGAAGTGAATACATTAGAATTTATATAAACTTACGTCCGTAAGAGCTCTGTTGAGTCATGATGGAAGAGAACATATCGATGTGCTTGTACCCAAGACTTGTCATCTAACTGTGCAATTTCAACTTTGCCGAGTGGTTCACCAAAACTTTGAAACAAATAACTCCCAGCTAAGTTACTATTGATGCACACTTCATTTCTATGTGGTCTATTGAATCTCGTTTCAACATCTTCCAAATATCTAGAGCAAAAAGTCAAACATTCCTCTGCTAAATACCCTTCAGCAATTGATCCTTCTGGATAACGCTTATTACGACAGTAAGACTTCAACTTGCTCAAGAACCTAGACTGTAATAAACAAAATATTATATAAGTAGTTGTAATTAAATGAATTTTTAAATGGTATGATTATATGTTAAACAATTTGTACCTCTCAATAGGATACATCTACCGATAGAAAACAGGTCCACCAACTTTAGCTTCGTGAGGGAGATGAATCAACAAATGCACCATAATTGTAAAAAATAAAGGTGGAAATATCTTCTTCATGTTGCATAAAGTCAACGCGACTCGATCTTGTAATTTGTCAAGTTCTTCAACCATCAAAACTTTCCCACAAATAGCTTTCATTACATTAGAAAGTTCAATAATACAAGATGTCACCTCCGTTGACATACAACCGCGTAATGCAACTGGCATTAAATCTTGCATCAATATGTGATAATCATGTGACTTTAGAGAATAAAGTCTTCGATCTTTAACACTGACACATCGAGATATATTTGATGCATACCCATCTGGGACCTTTATATCTTTCAACACCGTGCAAAATACTTCTTTTTCTTTCTTCGACATCGTAAAGATAGAAGGCGGTAAAGAAAATTTTCTATTACGAAGTTCTTGAGGATGAAGATCATGCCGAATTCCCATGTCAACTAAGTCAAGTCGACTCTTTAGATTGTCTTTAGATTTTCCTTCGACATTGAGAATGATCCCAATAATGTTCTCACAGACATTCTTCTCAATGTGCATTACATCAAGATTATGTCTCAAAATGTTATGCTTCCAGTAAGGCAATTTGAAGAAAATACTTCTCTTTTTCCACAACTCTGCCTCATTTGGATCATCCTCTTCATCAGAGTCATCATCACTAAGCTGCTCAAGCTCACGGTCATACACCTCTTTTGTCTTCTTCTTTGATCGTGGGTTTGGTGGTTGGGTCGTTTTTCCATAAGTGAACTTGATGTGTTTCAACATCGACAAGATATCAGACCCGATTGTTTGCTCAGGAGCTTTTCTGAACTCTTCAGTACCATCAAACAAATTTTTTTCATATCTAAAGCTATGATTTTCATCTAACCACCGACGGTGTCCCATGTAAGAGAACTTCTTTCCATTATACAACCACTTCGAGCATGTCTGTGCAGCGCAACAAGGACAAGCATAACGGCCTTTGGTACTCCACCCAGATAAATTTGCATAAGCGAGAAAATCATTAATAGTCCACAATAAAGCTGCACGCAAATTAAAGTTCTCTTTCTTCAACACATCATATGTTTCGACACCCACCCATAATTGTTTCAGCTCTTCAATAAGAGGTTGCATGTAGATGTCAATATCATTCCCTGGACCTTTCTCACCTGGGATTATCATAGATAAAATAAATGATGATTGTTTCATGCAAATCCATGGAGGCAAATTGTAAGGAACAAGTATAACAGGCCAAGTACTGTATGAAGTACTCATGATTTTAAAAGGATTAAACCCATCAGATGCAAGACCGAGCCTAACATTGCGAGGATCTCCTGCAAAACTTGGAAATTTTTGGTCAAATGTCTTCCAAGCTAAAGAATCTGCAGGATGCCTTAATAATCCATCATCTGTTCGTCCATCGTGATGCCACCTCATAGACTCAGCAGTCTTTGAAGACATAAAAAGTCTTTGAAGTCTGGGTATTAGAGGAAAATATCGCAGAATCTTTATTGGCTTCTTTCTTGCTCGTGTTGCAACTTCGTCTTCACTCACATTTTCTGTGTCCCCATTCGTCCACCGAGATTTACCGCATACATGGCAGGACTCTTGGTTTTTTCTATCACCCCAATATAACATGCAATCATTCGGACAACTATGAATTTTCTCATAACCAAGCCCCAAATCGTTTATCATTTTTTTCATATCTTTGCCAGATTGAGGAATTTTTGCAAAAGGAAAAATTTCAGTCAACAACTCTAATAATTGTGTAAAAGAGTTGTCGGTCCACCCTCCCAAGCATTTTAAATGGAAAAGGCGAATGCAAAAGGAGAGCTTTGAATACTTTGATCCCTCGTAAAGTGGTTCATTCATTTCATTAAGCAAATTGTAAAACTTTGACGCTTCTCCATTTGGCTCTTCATCACATCCACTTCTTCTCATCTCGGTGAAATCAGTAACACCAATATCACAATCTTCTCTAACAGACTGATGATAATCGTGCATATTAAATGCATCTCGTAACATACCCTCCATGTCATCTTCTCTAGGAGATCCATGATGATAATTATAATGAAAAGGTGGATTGCTCGCGGAAGAAGCTGTACGAGATGTCAACTCTCCATGGAATGTCCATTTTCTATAACTCGGAACAAAGCCAAAAATAACTAGATGTTCGTGCACAACTTCACGAAAGTGCCAATTAACGTTAGCACACTTCTTACAGGGACAAAGAATCATATTTTCTTGGCTTGCATTTGCAAAAGCTAAATTCAGAAAATATTCTACCCCATTTCGATAGTCAGCGTTTACCCTTGGCAAATTCATCCAACTCCTATCCATTTTCAATTTCTGTCATATCCAAATTAAAAATATAAACTACCTATCAGTCATACTTGAAGGATAAAAATATGACCAATTAAATGAATTCAATATGACCAAATCATGATATGACCAATTAGAAGTTGATTAATCAGGGGTAGAAGTTGATTTGATAAAATCATGAATGTACACATATATAATTGTATAAACATTAAGAACAATTAAAAACAATTTAGAAAAACAAAGACAGAATCTATGTTTTGAAAAGAAGAAGAAAATAAATACCTGAACTGAGATGACCAGTGGTGCTTGGTGTTGGATTATCAGCTGGAGAACACCAGCAGATTCCGATCTTCAAAAATCTGTTAACACCAAACAAAGCAACCAAACATTTAAACTAGGAACTTTTTACTTTTTGAAACATTTAAACTGAGAATTTCTAAAACAAACCCCACACATATTTATTTAAATAATTTTTTGATCAAGGAGAAAAAATAATATTAAGACTTGCTACCATCCCTACAAAAATCTTGGTATATACTAACCTTTAGTTGATATTAAGCTTTGGTCCGATAATAGCCAACTTCAGCTTTAGTCCCTTGTATTGTTCAGGTTCAGGTGGAAACAATCCCTTTGGAGCTGCAAAATAAACAATCGAAATATCTACCATGATTTCATGAAATTTTAATTGAACCTATTTAGAACTACAATTTCTCAACATGATTATGAGCATCCAATACGAACCAAGAACTGTAAGCTATCTACCTATACAATAACTTCTTACTTCCAAGCTGAAAAAGGCAAAATCAAGCAATTTAAACAGATTAGTAGACAACATTTTCCAAATAACATAACACAAGCTCCATTTTCAGATTCCAATTCTCATGTCTGAGCTATGACCTCTTTGTAAATTCAGCTAAACTAAATAAAAATTCAGTACGCTATCTACCAAAAAAAATAAGAAGAGATATTGGGTTTCAATTAAATGAGTTTGCCACTAACTGATAATTGGCCAACCAGAATCAAATAGGGATTTTTTTTTCAGTTCAAAGTACCAAAACAAAAGATGATTAATCTTTTGTAGGATGGTGCCATTTTCCCCTAACCTGAGCGGGAGGAGCGGCGGTCGACGGCGAGGGGCGAGGGGCGACGGCACGGGCGAGGGGCGAGGGCGCGGGCCAGGGGTGACGGCGCGGGCGAGGGCCAGGGGCGAGGGGCGAGGGCGCGGGCCAGGGGTGACGGCGCGGGCGAGGGCCAGGGGCGACGGCGAGGAGCGTGGGCGAGGGCCAGGGGCGACGGCGAGGAGCGTGGGCGAGGATAGGGCACAGATTTGGGGTTTTTTTTTAATTTGCACGATGGTTTGTGTCTGTTTAATTTGAGGGATATATGTTAACTTTCGTGGCGTTTACCACAACAAACGCCAGGTAAACAAAACTTTTGCGGCGTTTTCCTCTACAAACGCCACTAATCAAAGCCCTTTTGCGGCGTTTTCTACCAAAAACGCCACTAAGCAAGCCCGTTCGCGGCGTTTTCCACCAAAACGCCGCTAAGCAAAGCCCTTTCGCGGCGTTTTCCACCAAAAACGCCACTAAGCAAAGCCTTTTCGCGGCGTTTTCCACCAAAAACGCCACTAAGCAAAGCCCTTTCGCGGCGTTTTCCACAAAAAAACGCCACTATTTTTCTCCAAAAAGATTATATTCGCGCGCGTACTTCGACACGTATTACCCGAGCCCGAGCCCGGCGATGGCGGCGGCGCTCGAGGATGTCCATTGTTCTTTCCCACTCAATAAGGGAGGGGAAAACTTATAATGATCGTGAATACATCCGTTATGTGACCGTAAATACAAATCTCTATATTGAACTTTTAATTTCTTTAATTGTTTATTCGTGGTTACATCCGTTATGCGACCGCAAATACAAATCCTTATATTGAACCTTTAAAATCTCATTAATTGTTTATTAATATTATTTTAAGAAATCTATGGCGGCGTTTTGCGCAGTAAACGCCACTAAAGCTACACCTATGGCGGCGTTTTAGTTAACAAACGCCACAAAACGGATACATTGGCGGCGTTTTATCAATAAACGCCACTAATATCAAACCTATACCGGCGTTTACGGAAGAAAACGCCACTAACATGAAACAATTGGCGGCGTTTATTGATAAAAATGCCACTATATGTCATCCTATGGCGGCGTTTGTTGTAAAAACGCCGCCAATGTAGCCGTTTTGTGGCGTTTGTCTCAAAAACGCCGTTATAAGTTAAATGTTGGCGGCGTTTGTATCAAAAACGCCACGAATAGTGCCACCTAAGAACAAGTCTAGTGTAGTGTTTTTATTATTTTTACCTTTGTAAATGATTTATTAGTCTAATTTAACTACTAAATTTATATAACTATACAATAATAAATAATTTATTAGTAGAAATTAAATAATTTTGATTGATTATTTTTAAAGAAATTTATAAAAACCATTATATATAAGTATTATGCATATACATATTTTTGAACTAATAGTCTAAATATTCATTTTCTATTTTTGTTCTCATTGTAGTCTTATTTTGCTATTCACACATAAAATGTATTTTTCAAATAATCATTATTTGATTTATTGGCCGACTAACTTAAATCATATACATTAAAGGCTTATTTATAAGACGAATCACTCAATGCAGTTTGTTTCATCCACAATTTCAAGACTCAAACTTTTGGTCTTATTTACAAAATTTAATGCTCTATTTTATTAGATCAACGAGTAGTTGATATAAATAATGTATATACTGAATTTAGAGATGTCTGGTTGTCTGCACTCCTAAAGTTTAAGTATTTGCTAAATGAATAACAATAAAAAAACATTTAGTTTGTATCATGGGATGCTTTGTTATATTTATTTATTTTCTTGGAAGTATGCTTTGTTATATTTAAGTTGTGATTTTAGGGGTGTCATATTTTACTTTCTTGAAGTTGTGATTTGTCTTATGTTGACATTAGCCTATAACCTGTTAAAATTTATTTTAATCTTATTATTATTGTAATTAATCTTACGCAAATCAATCATTCAAACAATCTACTAGTGGCGAATTTTAACCCTGAGGATCGTCTCTAAAACTATATAAAAAAATCGAAACATTTAAGAGCCGTTAAGATAATGTTATAAAATTTTAAGGATCATTGTATATACGCGGAGGGAAACTTTTTAAAAGATTAAGGGTTAAACAGTAATTTCCCGAAATTTTGGGGCCCGGCTCCTGCCCAAAAATTGCTATCCCGGTCCATGTTTAGAGGGTAGTTCTGAGTGCCGCATGTCTAATGTGCGGTTAAAAGACGATAAATTTTAAAATTTATTTACAAATTGAAAATGTTAGATTTTTTTATAATATTTTCAGTTGATTTTTTTGAGTTTTTTTTTACAAATATCGATACTTAGTTTTTTTTTGATAAATTTTAAGTTTGTGACAAAATATCGATACTTATTTTGTAAGTATCGATACTTGAAAAAAACTCAAAAAATCAACTTAAAATGTTATAAAGAAATCTAACATTTTTAGTTCGTGGACAAATTTTAAAATATAACATCTTTTAATCACACTATAAAGATACCGCGTGTTAGACTCGGCATGTTTAAAACGCACACATTCACTGAAAGACACCCCCCATGTTCACGCCATACGCTTAGCCACTTTGTATAGAGCCGCGACAGCACGCCGACCATCTTACTCCCTGACTACTAGTGACTTCCACATCAAGCTCGCCGCCAATCCATCCTCGCCCACGCGTGGGATTTGCCTTAACTCTTTAACCAAACAACAAGTTTCTTCTTCTCAAAAGAAAACATAAAAACGTATATAAAGAGTATTAAGCACTGACGTTCCCCTTGGCTTTCCGACCCTTTCTTTGGTGTCATTGCCCTTAGCCTTTACCACATAACTAAGCTTCCAATGGCTACTTTCAATCTCAACCGTTGACTTCATTTTTCTTTGAGTGTGGGCGGGGCAATGGTTTACCTAATCCAATTTTGGTCCGATCCAATGTGTGTGTGTGTATGATTTTACTCAAAACACTCATAATTTGAATCGGATTGAATGTGATATGGAGTTTTGGTAAATCGGGTATAGATAATCAATTAGAGTTACTAATGCAATCGAACAAAAAAAAAATATTTATATTTAAATAAATTTGAAAATATATAAATATTAGCACAAAAGCAGGTATTTAATATGTTAATATATATATATATATGAAACCAACAACTGTCATAGTGGAAAAGCGGATGATGTTTATCTTATGAGACACATGTTCAAATCGCTTTCTCTACAATGTGAATGGTCTGAAGGTGGTTACAAGATAGTATACATTCATTAATATTTTTAACTCTTTGACAATGCACACACGCCTTGTAAACAAAGCGATTTGAACCTGTATCTCCTTGAATGAACATCACCCGCTTTTTTACTATGACCACTTATTGAGTTCTAATAAATTGAATCTTAACTTATTAGTATAATTGTTGGTGTAATATATAAGAAGATGTAAGTTAAAGTGTATTCAAATAAAAAATACCTTTCATGTGTGGTGGAAAGCAATTTAAATAATTAAAACAATGCACATAATAGAGTAAGGAGTGAATAAATATTTTATCTATTAGAGTTATATGGCTCGTGATTTTTTCTGTTTTTGATTTCAATAAAGGTAAAATTATTTTTAAATCATTACTAAATAATATTAATGAGAAATTATAAGCAATACTTTAATTAATTTCAAGAAAATTTCTTTTTAACCTAACCAATACCAATGCGAAGATAGGCGTTATAAACCAACGGGTTGGTCCAAGTGGTAAGCAGTTTGGTATCGCTTAAGTAAAGTCTCGAGTTTAAGACGTTGTGTATACAGAAAATCTGCGCTGATATATTCATCCAACAAAATTAGGTGTGCGACGCAAGTCGGTCTGGATAGTCAAGGCGAAGCTCTGTAAAATCGAGAGGGCAACCAAAAAAAGAATAGGCGTTTATAAGCATGCTGCTAAATACTATTTAATTGTATTAAGTACCATTAATAAAACCACGATCAAGAATAGTCCCCTTTTCTTGTTTTAAAATACTACCTAATGAGCACCAAAACCACCCTTAAAGAATGGTGCATGTCTCGTAACTTGCCCACCTCCCTTCTTATCCTAAACTTATAATATTTACACTAACCAACTCAACTCATGCAAAGCGGCTACATTTCTTGCACTTTCTTTTTTTAAAATGATTGCTTGTGCCTTAGCTCATATTATATATTCATCATCTGTGGGCCACAACAACAAAAATAATACGTGGAAATCAACTAGATAATTGTCAATTGTAATTATGTTATACAATAATGAGAACAAACTAATGAAAATTATGCAAGTGAAGTTTAATTTTTTACTACATATGATAAAGAAATATATTTGCAATAGAAATATAAAAATAAGGCGGCCGACCTCTCTAATAGCAGTTTAGGGCCCATCGGCCAGTATCATTCGTTAAAGAAATATCAGCACTTGATAAAGTTAGGATCCGTGAATGTGATCACCAAATGTTCGACAAATTGTGTCTTTGGAATCGATCCATTTCGATACTTTAATCATTGGATTCAATTCAAGCCTCTCGTTTTTAAAAATGCCACATTTTTTTTCTAGAATAAACCACAATGCGAAGAATTGTATCCTTGGTTGATAGTAGTACTTTAGAAATGAACATAGCTGGAATGCACCATGAGTTATGTAGTGACATGAATGGGCCAAACATGAATCAAATCAATTCATCAAATACTTGTTTTAATGTTTTAACCGAGTAAAAATTAAAGTTTCATAAATAATGTGTAATTTTAAGTACGATTATTATTATTATTATTACTATTATTTTAAGCTCACTTGATATACATGATTTTGCATATTCATGAAAACGTAGGTGAGAAAGTAATTACCAACCATTTTAGTAGTTATATAATATTTAAGACTTTGGTTTTTTATTAATCTCTTAGACGACCAATGAATATTGATTCTAATGAAAGAGGGCGGTGCCATGAACCAAAATAAAGAGGACAAACTTATTAATGGGAATAATGGAGGGTTATAGTTATAGATGCAGACCAACTGAAGTTAATGCCTTTTTCTTTTACTTGGCAGCTGCTCCATGGAACCCAATTATCTTATTTTTCTTGTTTGATTGCTTTATCAAATTTACATAATTTCTATTGATTAAATTTATGTAATTATTATTTGGTTTCTATCTACTTATCGCTAAATGATAGCTTTTCGATTCAATGGAATCAAGTGTACTGTACTGAGAAGCTCCCTTTATGAGATTTCAGCAAGTTCCCTAGATGCATACATCGCCAAAACACATGGGTTAAAATTTGACTAAAACAGGGTTAATAATACAATTTTAACCACAGTAATAATTTTAAAACGACTGTTAATGGAAAAATACACGCTTAAATTCTTTAAGCAAAGATAGAGATTCGAATTTGAAAACTAAATTGAATGGTTAAACCAAAAAATACAAACTAAAACACACAGATACCCCGGTTCGTGTCAACACTCCCCCATTAACAAAGAATAAAGTCCGGCCATTTGGTTATTGCGCACATTTAGTATGCAAAAGGAGTCAACCCTACGCGGCTCCATTAATCCCCAACATTTCCCTCCTTTTCACCAGCTGTCCCCTCCCTCTTACGCAACGCGCCCCGCCTCCTTCCTATATATACTCTCTTCACTGCTTTCCCAAACCCAATTCGCTGCATACCGAACTCAGTTATTACTGAAAATTTTCATGGCTCCAATACCTTCCTTTTCAATTCTCTTGCTCCTCTTCTCCTTGGCTTTCCCCTCCTCTTCCTCCGCCACCACTCGAAAACTCTCAGCCGTTGAACAACAACCCCTTCTTAAATACCACAATGGTCCCCTCCTTAAGGGTAATGTTACCGTTAATCTCGTTTGGTACGGTAAATTCTCATCTACGCAGCGTTCTATAATCGTCGGCTTTTTAAACTCTCTCAGCTCCCCAAAGACGACGTCGCCCCATTCGGTCTCCTCGTGGTGGCAAACCACTGGGAAATACAGGGGAGGTTCGAGCGGCGTCGTTGTAGGGAAACAGATTCTTGATAAAAAATACTCTTTAGGCAAAGCTCTTAAGACTTCCCAGCTCACAGCTTTGGCTTTGAAAGCTGGATACGGACATGGTAAAGCGGTCAACGTTATTTTGACTTCCACTGACGTGGCGGTTGATGGTTTCTGCATGAGCAGGTGCGGGACGCATGGTTCGATTCGGGTAAAGAAGAGCAGGTTCCCTTACGCTTGGGTGGGTAACTCGGTGAGTCAGTGTCCGGGTTACTGCGCCTGGCCGTTTCATCAACCTATGTACGGGCCACAAACTCCTCCCTTGGTTGCTCCTAACGGAGACGTCGGGGTTGACGGAATGGTGATTAACATGGCAACGGTTTTAGCGGGAACCGTGATAAACCCGTTCAACAACGGGTACTTTCAAGGACCAGCGGAGGCGCCACTGGAGGCGGTGAGCGCGTGTACGGGGATATTCGGAAAAGGAGCGTTCCCGGGGTATCCAGGAGAGGTTTTGGTGGACAAAACCACGGGGGCTAGCTATAACGCAGTTGGGGTTAACGGCCGTAAGTACTTGCTTCCGGCGATGTGGGATCCTCAAACATCGACTTGCAAAACACTATCGTGAAGCAAACAAAACTGAATGTTGTCATGTATGTATGTATACGACGAGCTCTGTTCTGTATAAACACAGTTTGTAAAATAATCGTTAATGAGCTTTTATATTTGGCTGATATTAAATCAAATAAATTTGTAAAATCTTTTTTTAACACACTTTGTTCAGCGGTGGAACTATGAATTTATAAAGGAGTGTCATTATAAAATTAAAATTTTAAGGAGAATTATAATACAATTTTAAAAAATTTTAAAAAAATATAGAATTAATTTTAATTTTTCTTAAAAAAATATTTTATTACTATTGAAAAAAAAAATTAGCAGAGACCTCGCCCAAAAAAACCCCCAATGTTCCCCTGCTTTGTTTCTTTTGTTCAAATCAGGGCCATAATAGTTTGTATGAATTTATTATGTCAGACATTTGGGCTTAGAAAGACATATAAATGGTGTCATTTGGGCTTGCAAAGTCTGCCATTTACTCGCAACGATAACATTTTCCTTCTCAAACTCGACTCACCGCTCTGCCGTAGGCCATAATCATATCCATTCACCGTCGAAACTTTCCTTTATTGAAATGGAACCGCCGCCGCCGCGATCTCCACAAGACCAACCTTCCGCCACCATCCCTACCACTGGAACTTGTCGCGAATTCGGCGGCGAAACAACCTTCGTGCCAACTTCGTGGCCCGACCTTGCCAATCGCCCAGCAAACCGACCCATCGGTGGCCTCTCCAATAACAGCCAAGCCATAATCCTGGCTCCCGTCCCGAAATCCGAACAAGTCCCCACCATCACTCCTCCTTTCTACTTCGTCACCCCAACCAAAAAAATCACATCCCCCGACGACATCCGCAAATTCCACGATTCCCAAACTTCCAAAAATTTCCTAGGCTTCATCGTAGCCTTGTCCGAATCCATCCGTGGTCATAAAATCTCCGACCCATGCCACGAATCCCCCACTATCACCAAGCTTGTTTCTATTATCCAAAACCTACTTCTCTGGGTCGACCAAATTCCACCCGTTCAACAATCCTCTCGGTACGGCAACCTCTCTTATCGAACCTGGCATGAACGCTTAACTGAAAACGTCGAATCCCTCATGCTCCAGTTCCTTCCCGACGATCTAAAGCCGTCCACCGTCGAAATCATCCCTTATTTCACTGACAGCTTCGGTAACCCGAGCCGTATCGACTTCGGAACGGGCCATGAAACCAATTTCGCAGCCTGGTTATATTGCTTAGCCAGAATGGGAATCATTAAAGAAGAAGATTACCCAGCTGTGGTGGCTAGAGTTTTTGTCAAATATTTCGACTTAATGAGGAAGCTTCAGAATGTTTATTGCTTGGAACCTGCGGGGTCTCATGGGGTGTGGGGTTTGGATGATCACCATTTCCTGCCCTTTATATTTGGGAGCTCGCAGTTGATTGATCATAAGCACATGAAGCCGAAATCGATTCATAATGATGATATTTTGGAGAATTTTTGGAGTGAGTACATGTATATTTCATGTATCAAGTTTATAAAGAAGGTGAAAAAGGGTCCATTTGCAGAGCATTCGCCTCTGTTGGATGATATAAGTGGAGTGCCTAACTGGAACAAGGTGAATAGTGGGTTGCTTAAGATGTATAAAGCTGAAGTGCTCCAAAAGGTTCCTATTATGCAGCATTTCCTCTTTGGTTGGCTCATTAAGTGGTAAACTTCTTCTTCTTCTTCTTTTGGTTTAGCTGTTTATTATGCAATCGGATATTGTGTTAAACAGTTTATGTAATGTTGGTTTAGTTTAGTCTGGCCTTAAATTGAGCTATTTTGCATGAATCTACAGAGAGAAACTGGTTCATTTTACAAATGGGCAAATGGCTATGCAATTGGGTTGATTACTGTCATTTGATCATGTGGAAGGTGTCATTTCTTGTAAATAGTGCCCCCAGAACTATGACACCGATCCTTTAGTATTGTGCTTTATCAGCTTAGAATTTCCTCAGTATGATATAGAAAACAACTATTGAGGCATATTTGATGGATGGTGAAGAAATGATTATGTTCAATCTTTTTGTGCATTTGAGAATTGAGATGAAACTCATCTTGGGATTTCCACAAATTCACATAGAAACAAACTGTTTACTCTTTAGCAGTATATGTTTATTGGGATGGATGATGAATATGGTTGAGACATATGTTTTAAAGCCATTAAAGGTAGAGAACTCATCTTTCACAGCCACATTTTTCGATGATCTGCATATTGCATTTGAAGCAGATGTGGACCAACCACAGTTAAATGAATCATTTATTAATGCCAAGGCTTGACTGCTGGACTCCGTTTAACCAAGTTTGCTAAGCTCTCGACCATTTTAATATGCGGATGTGGTGTTTGCATTTTGTGGCTCTTCCTACTGAAGCTTAGATAAAATTCTCGTTCACCAGTCGAGTGACATAAATTCTAGCATGTTGTAGGTTAAGACCCTAGAAATACGAGATGGTAGCTTGTTTTTAATCTAAGGAGCTAACAGAGTCGAAACACGGCATGTCATTATATTGCTATTAAGATATAGTTGGAATTTAACAGAATGTCTTTTGATCTGTTGAACTTTTGAAATATGACAGGGAATAATCTTCTGTGAGGACAAACGGTAAGGAACCAGTTCGAGCCACCCCGTGAATTCATTCTGTTTGTCCCTTCTAAATTCTAATTGCTATTATGTTATAGGTGGAGTGTTCTTCCCCCCCCCCCCCCCCCAATCTCTATTATTTCTTTTTGTTTGTAATGTATTTCTTCTGATGAAAGGCCATCGATTATGTTAAAATGTCCAGTGCATGGAATTAATGTTTTGCAATATGTATGTATAGCTATTAGCTTTCAATTCTGGGCGCAACATTCTAAAGGCTTTTGATCATCCTTTTCAGTTTTTTTTTTTTTTGGAATTACCCAAATATTGTTGTCCAATTTTTTTTCTAACAATATGGTCCTCGCAAGTTTATTTCTAGAAATATGGTTGATTACTCTAGCAGCTAGAACTCGGACTGCTTTCACCTTGTTTTTGAACAGTAATTTACCAAAAAAATATTTAAAAATGATGTTGCAGTCGTCCTTCATTGATCCATGTACGCCATGTGTGAATGTGTGAAAAATATTGTTTGAAGTTGGATTGAAAAATATTAAAATGAAAGTCATTGTTTGAAGTTGGAGTGCAATTTAACTGGCTTCTTACTTGTTACAGTAAAGAATAATATTTTCGGAAATAAACTTGGAGGACCATATTGTTGGAAAAAAAGGAAGAACAATATTTGGTTCAAAATACCCTGTTTTTTGCCCAAGTTTTTTCATAATCTTACTGGACAATGTTCGATATTTTTCTATTTATGTGTAGAGATTAGTTTGGGTAATATAAAAGTTGTACTAAAAATTATATGTTAAAAAATAGGTATAATATTTAGGACTTCGTACTAGGATGGCACACGGGCGGGATAGGTGCTGATACTCTCTCCTCTATTCTCATACTTACTTAAAATTTTTATATCCACCACTTATCTACTACCTACGTTGGTACAATTTTCAAATTCATACCAGCCTACGTGGGTACATTCTCAAATCCATTCACATTCTCACACCCATTACCCAACTGTAGATCTACGGTCCACCATCCAACCTGTATTTGCCTACAAGCTACCGCTAATATCAAATTATGTAAAAATAATCATATATTTTCGTAAAGAAGAGTACAACTTCGCTTACTTTATTGATTGCAAGTGTGTGTATATATAATATATTTTTATCGTTATAAATTTAACTACAACTAACTAACTAATGATCGCTAACTTAACTAAAGCATAATTTTACCGATATAAATTCTACTTAACTACAACTAACTAATTAACTATAGCTAACTTAACTAAAATATATTTACACTTGTATAAATTTTACTTAACCACACAGATTACAAAAATCTGATTAATTCAAGCTCGGTCATAAACAATAAATTCAAGCTTGATTATAAACCATCATTTTTTTAATTTAAAAATTAACGTAGATTTTAAACAAACCAATATCTTAGTACATCAAACATCATAACAAAAGGCATAATCAAAACCTACAAACATAAATGGTTCAAAATTCATATGGTGGGTAGTTAGTGGGCCGGAAAATGTGATGCAGGTAAAGTCTAAAACCCATCACCTACCCACTACCCACGACGGGTAAGAGTTTTTATATCCATACCCGTCCACTACCCATAAAACTTAAATTCATCCTGTAACACCCGTGTTTTGGGGTTAGGAGTTAGTCGGGTTAATTGGTTCGAGTCGGTAAAAATTTATTTTAATCAAATTGACCTTAGTGTGAGCAAATTGAGTTTAGAAAGAAAGGGAGGGATCATTTTGGTAATTAAACCAAAATAAAAATAAAGACCACCTTATCTATCATCTTTTCTCATTTCTTCTTCTTCCTCACCGTGTAAACATCCCAAAATTTCTCCCAAACCCTCTTTACTATTTCCTTTGATTTCTTCATCAATTCAAGGGGTTTTTGAAAGGTAATTATGTTTTCTTAATCTCCTCTTCATCCTCTATCTATCTATAGTCTTAGATTTCAAAGTTATGGAGTTTTGAAAATTAGGGTTCATATCAAAGTTTGGGTTTTTAAGGGATTTTTCATCTTGTTTTGATAAATTGAGTTGGGGCTTTGTTTAATCATGTTAAAATACACATAATATGTTAAAATGAGCAATTTTTGAGGTGTTTTATAAAATTTCCGAAATTGGGTTTTGGTGGATTTTTAGGAAGGTTTTTAGATGAGTTTTGGGTATGATTTATGTTGGAATTTGATGGTTGATGTTAGAGTAATATTTGGGGGTTGTTTTGGAAGTGTTTGAATGTGTTAAATATGTTGAAATCACAAGTTTTGGACTGTTTTTCATGGCTGCTCGGATTTGGTGATTTTGGGGATTGTTCATGGCTTAAATTGTGTGTTTAATGTTGGAAATTGGGGGTTGATGGTTATACTATAGTTGGGCAGTGTTTTGAACATGTTTAAGAGTGTTTTGGATGACTACAATTCTGATTTTTGACGGGTTTTTGTGGAAGTACGAAAATGAGAAATTGAAGAATGAACTTGGCTTTGAATTGTGAGAATTGAAGTGGATTTGTGTGTTGATGTTAAACTTTGGGTTTGTGACTGATTTTGAGGTTAATATATTGTTTTTGAATGGTTAGAAGCAAGAGAAATCAATGGTGAAGCTTCGGGCTCGAATCCGGAAACTTGAATGCTTGGTAGGCTTGCCGGCTTGTGCTAATGAAGTAGTCGGTGAGTGGTTAAAATATTTTAAATGGTTTTGAGTAATTGGTTCGAGCATGTGGACTAGGTTGAGATTGGTAGACTCACCTAGAGTTAGGATTAGGGTGGTAGCCTAATCCTAAGCTTTAGTTAGAGACATTGGATGATCTCTTTAATTGATGTTATGCCTCATGATGATTTGAGTTATGATGATTATGTATAATGTGTTATACATGTTGTTGAGGCATGGTTTGATGCATTGCTATGCATGTGGGTTGGATTGTAAATTGTGCATGATGATGTTGAGCTTAATATGATGTAAGATGCCATATTATGACTCTTGAAAATAACATTATGATATTATGTTGTTGAGATATTTGATGTTGAGCTTAATATGATGTAAGATGCCATATTATGACTCTTGAACATCAAAGGTTGTGAAATTTGATTATTATTGGCACTAGTATGCTTGGGTACAATGATCGATCATTAGGATGAGTGTGCACACAAATTGAGTCAAAACGTACGTGGCCTTGGTGGCGTTAAGGCACCAAGGAGGAGTACGGTGATGTAATATTCCACCGGAAATTTATATATATTCTACGTGATGATGAGTGGAATCCCATCCGTAGGGCATGTGGAAATGCGTTTCACATGCAAGGCCGGTGATGAGTGTAATCCCACCGAGGTAAGGTTGATGTTGGAAAATGCGTTCCAACATGTTATCCGCGTATTCGAGTCATAGCTAGGTGCCAATATGAGAAAGTATGTTTATGCCAATATGAGATTATGCATACATGCTAATATGAATTGATATGTGTATCAATGTGATATGAAATGTGAATTTCAAATGTGAAGTGATATATGATTTGGTTAATGCATTGAGGTATATATATCGTTGTAAGTTGAGCTTATGAGATGTTGAGCATGACATAATGTTGATTATATGTTCATGCATCATGTTCATTTTGGTTCATGTGGATCGAAGATAAAATCATGTATTTCATCATGATAATTGCTCGAGCTTGGACCCTGTATTGTCGAAGGTTTGTTTTATGAGCTTACCCTCACTAAGCTTTTATGCTTACGCTCTCTTTTGTTCGACAATGCAGATAAATAGCTTGTGGGTGACAAGGGAAAGGAAAGGTCTTCAAGTGTTGCTTTTGGTGAGCTCAATGTATGATTTATAAATTGAAAGATTGTAATAGTAAAGCAATGGGATAGGTGTTGTTGTTTTGGATGCCTTGATGTATGTTTATTTGGTTTGGCACTTGGATGCCTTGTTCGATTTGTAAATATCACTTATGATGCATGCCTTGATGAATGCTTGAGTGATGCATGCCTTGATGAATGCTTGCGTGAGATGTCATGCCATTTTTGGATGATTAGGTTGCTTTGCTGATATGTGCAAACCTCATAAGTGTTAATTTGTGCCTTTAGCAATGTTGAGCTCATATGTATGCCCATATATGCTAAATTAAATTCTATGTGAGGATGTCATGAATGTATGCCTCGAGTATGTTTGAGTATGTTGGAGTATGTTTGATCTAGGATGTATGCCTCTAGGCTTGGGTTGTTGGTGATGTGTGCCTTTAGTTCTTTTTAAGCTCAGTGTATGATTATATATGAACATGAGGTGTTTTTATCATTGAAAGACATTAGAATGAAGCAAAATATGCTCCCCTGTACCTAGGTTTCGAAACTAGGGGTAAAGTTTCGAAACCTTTGCAAATTTTTGGATTCCAGAGGCCACTGCCAGCCAAAGTTTCGAAACCTTTGGGCAAGGTTTCGAAACTATGGTCAAAGGTTTCGAAACCTTCCCAAGGTTTCGAAGCTTTTGGGGAAAACTGCATTTTTGAGCATGTTAGAGTCATTTCTGGAAAAAGTGTTCTTCTACAAAGTTGTAGAGGACAAAATTTTACATGAAATAGAGGTATGATTTGCTCAAAAATGTTAAGTATAAGTCTCTGAATTGTTGTTAGAAGTTGACGGGACTGAAACTGAATGAATTGGAATTTGCTGGTCTAAATTGTGAAATTCGAAATGTTTAGGGGTTTAATTGACACCAATAAATTCTGAAAAATTTATTAGAAACAGGGGAGGTATTTTAGAAATGAAAAATAAATAATTTAGTTTGAATTATATATCAATTGATAGTCTAAATATCATTAGAACACATAGAAGATCAAAATGGACTAGTTTGTAAGAATTGATAATTTGAGGGCTTATATGCCCTGTTTGACCCTTGTAGGCCTGTTTGAAGAGAAAGATACATAGGTACTAATATGCCATTAGCCAAGATTAAAATTTGGATGTTTGAATGTGGTTTAGGAGTTTAAATGTTGCCTCGTGTGATATATTCCGCTGTTTGATCACTTAGAATTTAATACTCGAATGTGACAAGATTAAAAAGGAAAAAAAATAGGGTTGCTAACCGAGGGGAACCTTAACGGGTTTCGCTTCGGTTTTCCCCGTGTGACTCACTCGGACCGGTCACCCGGCTAGACCGGGATAAGGGGGTTACACATCCTCATCCCAACTGGGGCGGATGCAGTGCGAAATCCACGAAACTATACTCGTCTGCCATCCATACTTTGTACATTAAAAACTTTTATTGTGAAATTTGTGTGTTTATATTTGAAAGTGTTTATGGCTTAGGATTTGATATTATGTCATTTAAGGGTATAGTATTTAATGTTTATATTTAGTTTAAATAAAATAAAGTGACGATTTACCTTTTAAAAATTGGAAAATAAAGTTTATACAATCCTTTTAATTTTAAGGTTTATGGATTTAAGTTAGGGTTTGTGGTTTATAGGTTTAGTGTGTAGTGTGTAGAATTTAAGGTTTATGGTTAGAATTTAGAATTTAGGGTTTAAGGTTTAAGGTGCTAGGGTTAAGAATTTAAGTTTTAGATTTTATAGTTCAAATATAAATGATTTATATAATGTTTTTACATAGTTTATGTATTAAAATATAACTTTTAAAATTATAGGATTAGTGTTTAGGACTCATGGACAAGGAGAATATGTATGGTTCGATGTTTGAGTGAATTTCTAAAATTAATATTAGATTTATTTTATTTTTATAAATGAAGATATTTTAATAGTTATTCACACAGATTATTTAAAAAGGGGTAACAGTTTAAATGAATACACGTTTTGTGAGACTTGAACTTAGGTGTTGAAATATTCTTAGTCTTAGGCAATTTTATAGGGGTAATTATTCGATATATTGACGGTGGAAATTAAAAATTTTTACAAGTGTCTTAGTTTTAAGGTTTAGGGACCTATTTAGGGTGTATGATTTAGGGGTATAAGTTTTGAATTTAGGAATAGTGGTTGAAATTTATAGTTTAGAGTTATAATTTAAAGTTTATAGATTAAAACCTAAATCCTCACCATATTACCCTAAAAATTAAATCATAACCTCTAAATTCTAAATTCTAACCACTATCTCTAAATTCTAAACCCATACACCTGAACCCTTAAACTAAGTTCATAAACCCTAAAACTAAGGCGCTTGTAAAAAAATTTAATTTCCGCCGCCTATGTATAGGACAATAATCTATTTCGTAAATACATAATTGGTTACATTCTCGTGAAATATTTCGAATACATTAAAAATGCATTCTTTTTCGAAGTTAACAAAAAAATATTTAATCATTCTCTCTATATATTTGTTCCTGCAAAATTCTGATGGTAAAATTGCTTTTGATATATTTTATATGGTTCGATTATGAACTTTAAAAAAAAAAGGAATCATCACATTATCATTTATGTTTTTCTTTTTGGTTTGGACAAAACCGTTAATGTTGTGTGTTACATGAATGTGAAAGTTGCTCCACATTAATTCTTAGAATTTCGTGTAAAATGTTTTGAATCGAGTATGTGTTGAAATGGAAGGCGTGTTAAAACTTGTGAATTGTTAGAAAATGACAAGTTCAAGAAAGACGGCCGCAACTTGCCTCTCATGTAAAATGTAATAGAAAGAAAACAAACTGCAGCAGCTTGGATGATACCCACTATTTCAGGGTAAAACCACTACCTGAACCTTTTTCTCTCGTTTTACACTCTCTAGGCAGCTTTTTTTCGACGGTTTCAGTTTTATCAAAAAGCCGTCTGATCACATTATTTATTTTTCTTTTGTTCTTTACGAGTTTTTTTTATGTGTCTTTTTTCGTTTTATTTAGTGGTTTCTTAGATTTTATTCTTTGGTCGGTCGTTGGAAGTTTTGTCTCCCCCGATGTCCTTGGTTTGAGATCGGTCCTTTTGTTGAGCGGAGGAAGATTGACCCATCGTTGAGTGGGTCGTGGATGAAAATGAGGCTTGGTGCTTCCAGTTTTGTACTTCGTTTTTGCAGGTTTCATCCTTGATTTCGTCATTGGCTCGGTGGCTTTGTTCACCTTCCTACTTGCTTGACGGTTCTCTGCTTGGTTAGCAATTTATCAGCAAGTTTGGTGAAGGTTTTTCTAGCCTTTATGGCCAGTCTCTTGTTGGTTACGTCTTCTCGGCATCTTGGATCACCCGTCGGTTCGCCCGGCCGCCAAAGACTTTCGTTTGGAGACCGACGCTCGTTCTCCTCCACCGAAACTGTTCAATGACTGCCTTCTTCTTCCTTTAGTTTGTTTTCTGGCCTATCTGTTTGGCCTTGTTTTGTTGTGTTTTTTGGGTCTATAATGAACCCATCGTGTTTGAGACTAAATTGCCCATCATGTTTAGTACTAAATTGTCTTTTGCTTCTTATTTTTCTTTGCCTTAGTTTGAATGAAATCTGCACTATCTTAAAAAAAAAAGCCTCTCATGTGAAAAGGATTATCCCGCTTGAACTTGGTTTAATATATTTTTCACATCTAAATGTGATTTGAAGGTATAATTTGATACTTAAAATTTATCTTTCTCTAATTAAACATCTAAACTTACCTTTCTAATTAAATATTGTAGTTAAAGTTTTGTTGGTTTAGTTAGATATACATACTTGATTTATTGGTTTAAATTTGTATGTAATTTTTTAATATAAATTTATATTTATAATACATGATTTATTTGAATCATAAAATGAAATTTAGATTTTTCAAATATCTATTTGGACCATGTGTTAAAAGGCAAAGGCCACCCGTTTGCCCATTTCAAACTCCATATTCCACTGTAAGCTTGCCAGGTGAGCGAGACTCAATTGTGCATGTGTAAACTGGGCAATGGCAGATGTGGACTTGACGGGTTCAACCAACTCTATCTTTCTCCTTCTTTTTTTTTTAAAATTGAGAACTTCGTTTATAAGATAAAAAATTAATTTTATAACCATAAAAATTTTATAAAGTTATAACAGACTTAATATAAAAATAAGAAAAAAAAATATCGATACACAAGTCGTGTAAATTTTTCATGTACCTTTTAATTTTAGGAGTTTGAGTTGTATAGTTTAAAATTTAAGACTAATATTTTTTTGAACCAAACATCAGATTTCATTAAAATAATGAGAAGAAATACACAGATAAGCATACCCTCAATTATAAAAATAAACATTAAAAAACAAAGAGTATGCAAACGTGAATAACAAACCCAAATCTTCTCATAAAATTTTAATTTAAGACTCGTGTTTAGAATTTGGAGTTTATGATTTAGTTTTTAGGGTTAGGGTTAGAAAATTGGGATTTTGATTTTATAGTGTAAATATGCATGGTTATGTAAAATTAGTTTTACACAATATGTGTATCAAAATTTTACCATAAAAATAAATGTTCAAACTATACCTTTTGTTAACTTTAGGTGCCAAATTTTTTTTTGGGTCAAAATAAGTATCTAGCCTTCCATTGTGTTAATTTTAGGTGTTTAATAGTTAAACATGGTTAATTTTTTTTAACCAATTCAAAATTAACTAGTGCAATGTTTCAATTTTTAATTTCTTTTAATTAGTTTCTTTTATTTTTTATAATTAAAATTTTAAAAAATAAAATAGTCTCCAAATCTCAAAACCTAAAATCTCAAATTCTTGATGTCGATCGTCGTCGTCCTGCCCACCCCTTTGATCATCGGACCTAGTTGGTTATTTCTCCCAACGTATCGTCGTCAGAAATCAACGAACGGTCTGCTAGCCGATCATTGAACACTAAATGTAAAATCGTCGTTTTACTGGCACACCATTTTATTAATTTTTGATGACGACACATTAAGAAAATAGCTGACTTAATTAGGCAACCGAAGAGGTGAGCTCGTCGGTGACAATATGCAGTGGTAGCAGGGCGAACTTGAAGATTTGGAGTTTTGTGATTCCTATGAATTTGGGGATTTTTAATAATTTTAAGATTTTAAAAAATCAAAAAAAAATTCTTAAAAAAATAAAATTATTATCACGTGTACATTGATTGGATGACATAATTTTCTAAACAACCTTTAACGATCAGATACCTAGATTATAACGGTTTAAACGTTAGACAAATAAATTTTACCAAAAAATAATTTGTACACCTAAAATTAAAAGAGATATAATTTAGATACTTATTTATATATTAGTCCTTAAATAAAGTATTAGATTTATCTAATACTATAACTTAACTTAAGTTAATGTGAAAAATAATATTATTTAAATGATTAACATCATTGATATTAACTCTAGAAAGGAAACTTTGAATAAATTGGCTGTAAATAATAAATTAGGAGATTTTGTGATTTATTCCTTTGTGAGAAAGATATCTAATAGTAAGGAAGATGAAATTTCCACAACGAATGTAGATGTAAAAAAGGATTTTGGTTCGAATTATTAGTATACAAATTTTATTTCTTTTATTATTAAATAGAAATATATTATATTCTTATATCGAGATTCGAACCCATACAATATAAACATCTTTAACGATTAGGCCAATTACTAGATCTTATAGTATACAGATTTTATTAATTCATCGAATAACTAAACATTTCACAGTTTGTGAACTAAACTTATTTATCATAATCTTGATTTTCTAAATAAAACACCGACTTATTTAAACAATTATTATGAGCAAGTGCATAAATATACTTGCAAAATCAAATACCATGCGGATATTTTTTTTATATAATATTGACCCTCCATCCCCCCCCCCCCCCCTAAAAAAAAAAAACTATCATTCTCTTTTTATTACTTTATTTCCAATAACATTTGAATTCATCAAATTTAAATTTCAAATAAAAAATTGAATGTGTTATTTTACCCTTTTTCTTGTATGCTATTTTCTACGAAATATGAAGGGGTATTGTGCTGTGAAAGAAAAGTCGAGGGAAATTGAGATTTCCAATACAAAATAGCATTGGAACCAGAAGCTTTGAGAATCCATAGCCATTAGCCAATTGGTCGATAAACGATAAGCCCTAAACCAAACAAAACCCGTTAACCTACCGACTGGTGTCCGTTTTCCCATCCTTTCAGTATTATTCTCAAGTGTAGGGAGCAGAAAATGAACCTCCGCCCACACACACAAATATCTAATGTGCTTTCAGCCTTGTGTCATTTTCAAATATTTAGCTTTCGCTTTCACTTCAAAAAGACACAAATACATGGCATGAAACCAATGCTTTTATTATTCCAAATCTGTCATTATCGCACTAAAACCTACCCTTCCTTCCCTCTGCAACTCAACGCTGTATATTTATGCATATCCCTGCTCTCCTCTGTTTTTAACCACATATGTTTCTGGCTGATGAACTGGGATTCTTTCGCACAATCCAAATTGCAACAAAAGTTAAGTGAAGGTAAAACCCATCTTCAATTTCTCTTCTTTCTTTCGATTTTATGTTTTTGAACTCGTAATCATTTGTCATGCTCATGCTGTTTTCCGAGTACAAAAATGGAAAAGTACACCATTTCTGAGTTCTGTCTTTTAGATCCCAAGTCCAAAGATTTTTTTTTTTATTATTTCAGTTTCATCTACTCTGCTTTTTTTACTATCCAGTTTTAAGTTTCAACTCCTTCAGACAAGTTGCTATTGTACTTTGTTTGATTCCTCCTTTCTTTCACATGTGACATTGATTTCTGCATCAAGTTTCATTGCTTTTTTTCTGAACTTTTTGGATCTATTATACAATAATCACCTCTTTCCTTGCGTGGTGGGTGCAGTATTCTACTCTCAGTTACACTTCTTTCTTCTTTCTTTTGTTTCTTCTCTTACAAAGATATAAATTTTTTTTTTCACTTTGAGTAGATAAAGTAAAATTGTTTATGTTACTTTATTTCATATGTTAATTTGCTGCCATTGGTTTTGTGTAAAGTGAATCTTCTTCTTTGTGTTGGGTTTGTTCCTTCAGATGAGGGTATCTTGATCTTAAGCTTATCCAATCTTTAATCAAGTCTCTGTATCAAATTCATTTTGTCTGTTTATTGGGGGACTAATGCAAAGGAGGTAGATAAAACTGAAATTTGCCTTTTTCTTTTAGTTTTTAAAGTTGCTTATTGTGTTTCCCTTTTTCCCACCATTTCATGAATGAAGAACAGATGGAAGAGCAAAGCGAGTTTCGAAACTGGGATGAACTAATTCCTGATGCACTTGGGTTAATCTTCACCAACTTGTCCCTGCAAGAGGTACTAACAGTCATTCCCAGTGTCTGCAAATCCTGGAGAAAGGCTGTCACAGGTCCCTATTGTTGGCAAGAGATTGACATTGAAGAGTGGAGCAATCGATGTCAGCCTGACCATCTCAATCGGATGCTTAGAATGCTCATCACCCGAAGCACCGGATCTCTCCGCAAGTTATGTGTTTCAGGCGTCCGCAACGATTCCATTTTCTCCTTTATCACTGAGAAGTAAGTATATGATAAGATTATAGTCTATAGATGCTTTGCAGCCATTAACACTTAGGCCTTAGCTACACTTGCACATTTAGTAGTTTGAACAGCAATTTCAGTGTATGAAAAGATTCCCAATGAGACAATCCTAATATTTCAACATAGGAATGAGTGATCATTGTTCACTGGACACTTTTAAGTGATACTATATTTACTTCCTTTTTGCAAGTGCTGGTTCCCTTCAGGCTTTGCGATTGCGGAGAAGCGAAATGAGTGATTCAATAGTTGAACGAACTGCTGGGAGGCTTTCCACAGTCACTGTTTTGGATTTGAGTTATTGCGGCAAAATTGGTGCCCGTGCTTTAGAGGCCATCGGGAAGCATTGTAAGCTGCTTGTCACCCTGTGCCACAACATGCACCCACAGGATGCAGCAGGCAAGGTCTCACAGGATGACAAGGCAAATGCCATAGCTGCTTCAATGCCTAGGCTCAAGCGCCTCGAGATGGCGTACCATCTTATCAGCACAGGGAGTGTTATGAACATCCTTTCTGGTTGTCCCCAGCTTGAATTTTTGGAACTAAGAGGTTGCTGGGATGTTAAACTCGATAATCAGTTCATGAAGGAAAAGTTCCCGAAACTGAAGGTCTTGGGACCCTTTGTCACGGACTACTATGAGATGGATGAATGGGATGAGGATTGCTCGGACTACTCCGACAATTCCGAGTATTTGGGTTGGGAGTTTGAAATGGACGAGTATGATGACTACGACATTTACGATGGAATGTGGCACGACGAGGGGGGATTCGAGGAACTTGAGCTGAGATTCTACCAAGGGAATGGCGAAGAAGCAGAAATGTTGGGTTGGCCTCCATCTCCATAGGTTATTTCGTTTGCTTCCAGATATGAAATCATGTGTTTCTTCTATCAATATGTATCTTATGTTTCAATGTGAATTTTGTTGTATCGTTTTGATTTCCCTAAAAAAGAAAAAGAATGCATTTGTATACAGTAACTCTGCTTATAAAAACCAAGTGGGAGAGAGTTGATGAAATGTCTTTCCTCTTACGATGTTAAGGTGAAAGAGGATTTACGCACATCGGACTTCTGTGCATGAATGAACACAATATTTTATATTAAGGGTACGAATTTATTGTAAAGAAAGAAAAAAACCATTGGAAGTTGTAAAGAAACGTAAAATGAAGTTCCGTAAATATATTTAGATTTTACAAATATACCGTCATTTGTAAATAGTAACTTCCAATAAATTAAATATCTAAATTCCAGTATTTACACCATTCTCTTTCTAAAAAAACAATAATAATAGTGGTAAGTAGTAGTTAAGATTTGGAATTATGGTTTAGTCACATGGTTACATGTGACTTAATGTCCTTTAGATCTTGAGAACAGAGACAAGTATTTTTGAGCTTTGAGTCCGCTTGCTCCCGCAAATTACAAATTCTCCTCAGGCTGTATAAAAAACACTATGAAAACAATCGATTTCTTGAATGCTGAAGAAATACGGGGAAATTGCATAAGTTTAATGTTAAAATGAATTATGGTTTTTTATCTTTAAACTAAAATGAGAAGATAGTTTTATTATTTTAATTTATAAAATTTAATTTTTTTTTATTTAAGGGAAATTGAGAAATTAGTATAGTTAAATAATATCTTAAAAAACTACTAATTATTGAAAAATTATAGAATTTGTAGTAAGAATAAGAAACACAATAGGAGAGAGATATAATGAACTTTTTGTTGATATGTAGTATGCTTGTACAAAGGTAAACGGACATCCATCGCCTTAATATTTATTCATACTAATAATTGAGTTATATTTTGGTGCATAATTTTGTGTAAAAAAATATTACACAATTCTTTTTAAAATTTAAAATTCTAAATTCTAAACCCTACAATATAAATTCATTAAATACTAGACCCTACTCTAACATTTTAAACCTTAAAATTAAAAAAATTATTTATACAGCATGTGTATTAAAATTTCAGCAATAACTTAGATAAAGAATAAGCAATACTTGTCTCCGTGTTTTTTTTTCCACCAGCCTATGCGCGCGCGTCTTTTCGGTAAAAAATGTGGCCTTGTGCTGGCCTGTTTTTCCAGATCTTGGGTCGTTGGAAGGCAATGAGTTTGGATCCAATGCTAGAGGCTAATTCGCTTAGCATTGGGTCACATTTTTAATTTAACTCACGATATTTCTTCATACTACTTTGTTCTTTTGTTCTTCTATAGCAATATTATTTTAATTTAACTCACGATATTTCTTCAAATTTTAATTAAATTGATTTATTTAATTAATTTAATTTAATTAAATTTTGATTTGTTTAATTAAATTTTAATTTATTTAATTGAGTTAGATGTTTCATGATTGATTTTTCTAAAAGCACATTTTTTTCTTTTTTTCAGGCATTAACAATCATATAAGATATATATTAAATATTGTATTTTATTTTATAAAAATATACTTAGTCTAGTGGCAAGCTTACACTACTCACAATCCAAGGACTTTGGTTCAAATTTGCACAAATTCATTTCTTCGGGCATTAATAATCATTTAAACATGTATATTAAAAGTTGTACTTTATATCACTAAGATGTGTTTGTTCTAGTGGTAAGCTCACACCATCTGAACCCTTTGGATGTTAGCTTGAATCCATCCAACTATATTTTTTTTTCTTTTCATTTTTCTTCTCCAATTAGGTAACGTTATATGTGTGTGGACAAACAAAATACTTTTTGAATTGAAATTTTATAAATTTATCATAAAAACTTGACGGTAAAATTTACTTGGTAAGTAACAAGTATTATCATTATTAAGATAAACATATAAAAATATCATATTTTTTTAATAGAGGTGTATTACATTCTCATATTAAAATTCAAACTCTTATAAGATGGGACAAGATGAATATCTTTAGCCACTAAGCCAATTAGTAAATCTCTCAAAAATATCATATTTTCTAAACTCCAATAATAATTATATATTGTTATATCTTTTAACATAGACGAAAGAAAATATTTTATATAAAAATATATTTTTTAAAAATTATTCAATAATAATTATAGATGAGTGTTGAGTGTGTAAAAGTTCTATTATTTACACCCTTTTTAACCCATATTTCTGCTGCATTCAAGCATCATTGCATTGCATTTAGGTTAGTTTTTAGTAAAACATCACAATTATACAAAAGGCACGGATTCTACTAAAAGATGGCTATTTTCGCAGGTATCTGTCATAGTAGACGATGAAGGCAGGCGCAGGGCAGAGAAGCAGGAGAGCGGAACTGGACAAGCAGCCAAAGGAGACGAACCTGTCAAGGACCTGTCGTGACAGCATGGTGACAGCAGATTTATGAAGAGGAAAAGTCAAGTGGACCTCGATAGATGGAGAAAAATCTGCTCGTCTGTCGTGTGAAAGCCAAATATTTTTCCAAGCCCCGGATCAAAAGATATGTCAAGCCAAAGCTCAAGGAGAGGAAATTCCTAGAAACAAGGATGGCGGCTGCAAAGTAGGAGATTTAGAGATTAAGTCTTTATTAGAATCTTACTTCTAATTAAAGTTGTAATCCTTGTTACCTTAGATAACTTGAGCCCAAAGCTTATATAAGGGCATAGTTTTGACCTAGGAGGGGATCATCCCTCATTCTACCCCATAACCGATAACCTAAACCCCCCTGCCGTTTACCTGTCACCGATATGTTCTAAATCCCCCCTAGGGCTACGGGTTGTTTTGTAAAGTAGTTGCAAGGGTTGCTTTGTTTTAGGATTTTTCAAGTTCAATAAAATAAACTTCAAGTTCTTTTATCTTGGTTTTAATATCTTGCAAGAGCATCGGGAGAGCATTGTGAGGTTATCCATTTACTTAGCATCGGGAGAGTTAAGTATACGAAAGAGATAGAAGCGCGTTCTCTAGTTTATAGTTGAACCATCTCGTGCCTAGGGATAGGGCGAGGTTAAGTGGCTAAGGAAGAATTCATACACATCGGTGTTCATCCTTCGATTCACGCCGGGAGGTATCATCAAAGACGTGATCATCGACAGACTTGTGCCTAGGGATAGGGCAAGGCAGATCTGGGATTCTTGCCAAGCTTGAAGTACGGAGTTGGTGTGTCTGCTGCCGCGACTGCCAACAGACAGACGCCGCGACAGGTGCTGTCGGCGACGGGAGCGACGACAGAACTGGAGATCCTAAGCAACTCAATACCTGCACTACCGAGCAATTCAATACCAGCCCATTCTCTCTATCTTAATTTCTCAATCCTCTATTTTACGTTTTTACCTTATTATTCTCGTGACAACTCTTAATTATTTCCTTTACTTTCGTGCAGTAAACAAGGTGAAGTCATTAGCCCAATCCCTGTGGAGACGATATCCGATACTTCGTATCATTTTACTACTTGCGTCGTGTACACTTGCACTACAATTGCGTCGTGTACACTTCGTATCATTTTACTACTTGCTTCGTTTTTATTTTTCTTTAATTTTTCTTTTGTGTTTCCAACTCTTGCTTTTCACGAGGTTTTCTTGTTTATGCGCAGATCCAAAAGAGGTGAAGATCCTGAATATAAATTAGATCCGGAGATCGAACGTTCCTTCAATCTCAAGAAACAACTTCGCCGACTTTTAGACAGAAACGAATATCTCGAAGAACAGCTAGAGAAGATGGCCCATAACCAACCTGCTGGTGGACCTGTCGCCGATCCGCCCGCAGCAGGTGGACGACGGTCATGTCGTGACTACATGCTGAATGATCATGTAGAGCTGGAGACCACGCTGCCGGATATTGATGTTGACAACTTTGAACTTAAACCTGTCATGTTTAGTATGATCAACAATGCCGGGCAGTTTGGTGGTTCTGCAACAGAAGATGCTAGAGAGCATCTTAAAACGTTCCAGGAGATTTGTGGTTCGTTTAGACTGCCAGGAGTTAGTCCGGAGATACTGAGGCTTCGGTTATTCCCCCATTCATTAAGGGATAGAGCTAAAACTTGGTGGAATAAACTTACACCGGGTTCCATTATGACTTGGGCAGATCTCACTCGTGAATTTTTATCTCGTTTTAATCCTTCACATTTATCTGAGCGATTACGTAATGAAATTGCTACTTTTCAACAGGAAGATGACGAGCCGATGCACGAGGCCTGGGACAGATTTACTACTCTTCTACGGAACTGTCCAATGCATGGATTTCCTGTCTGGAATCAGGTAACTAAGTTTTATAATGCTGCTAACTTACAAACTCGCATTCGCATTGATTCTGCAGCAAATGGACTGTTATTGGATAAAGATCCGGACGAGGCATTACAAGTTCTGAAAAATCTAGCTAAGAATGAGGAGCAGTTTCCGACTGCTAGAAGAGGGGGTAAACGGGTACTTGCTGTCAAGGACTATGAGGCCGACAGCACTATGAAATCACAGGTAGCATTCCTCACTAAAGCCATGAAGCACTTATTAAATGAAGAAGACTTACGAGGATTTGCTGTCGAGGAAGTTTGTACTACTTGTGAAGGAAATCATAGTAGGGATGAGTGCCCTATAAATATAGAAGAGGGAAAATATGTTGGAAATTACAAGTCAAACTACAATTCCAACAACTACAACCCTAATTGGAGGAAGGATCCCAAATTTTCCTGGAGTAACCCTAATAATGCCTTGAATCCTCAAGCATATAATCAGAATCAAGGGGGACCTAGACTGTTGACGCGACAGCAACAACAGCCGCAGAACCTGCCGCCGCAGCAGCAACAGCAGCCACCACCTGCCACAAGCAGTGTATTGGAACAGACTCTGGCCACTTTTATGTCTCAGACTGGTACATACATGGAGAATATTAATCAGTTTGTCAAAAAGACGGAAAATTTTATAGATGAAACCAAGATGAGGATGACAAATCATGAGGCTACCTTGAAATCTCTAGAGACACAAATGGGTCAGGTGTCCCAGCATATTAAGCCAAGGCAGAATGGAGGTTTTCCTAGCAATACTGAAAATGCTAGACCGCCCCCACATGAGCAATGTAAGGCGATTACTACTAGGAGTGGGAAAGAGTTACCAGGACCGGAAAAAGCTGAACCAGAAAAGGAACCTGCGTTGAATAAACCTGCCAAGGATGCTGCCCCGACAGGTAATAAGCAGACTGCTGCCGATGAGCCTGTCACGACAGCAGAAGCGACAGAGGAGAAAAATGAAGAACATCGCCCTCAGATTCGTATGCAGTGGGAAGGACGTGTGGCTGACTACCGACCTCCACCACCCTTTCCTCAACGGATAAAGCAAGCTAAGCAAGAATCTCAACTTAAAAAGATTTATGATATTTTTAAGCAGGTTCAGATTAATATTCCGCTGTTAGATGCCGTTAGGGAGATGCCCGGTTATGCCAAATTTATCAAGGATGTCATGTCAAAGAAATATAAACTTGGGGAGTTTGAAACGGTAAGGATAGCAGATGGTTGCATGAGTATTCTTCATCGGCAGCCACCCCAGAAGAAGAAGGATCTAGGGAGCTTCCTCATACCTTGTGTAATCGGTGACAAATTTGTGGGTAAGGCACTTTGTGATCTTGGAGCTAGTGTTAATCTAATGCCCAAATCTGTTTTTCAGAAATTAGGTATTGGGAAGGCGCGGCCCACGACAGTTACCCTACAGCTAGCCGACCGCTCTTACGTTCACCCCGAAGGAAAGATTGAAGACATTTTGGTAAGAGTGGATAAGTTTATTTTTCCTGCTGACTTTCTTATTTTAGATTGCGAGGCAGATGAGAACGCACCAGTCATCCTTGGGCGACCCTTTTTAGCCACGGGAAGATCACTGATTGATGTGGAGAGAGGAGAACTCACCATGCGAGTAAACGATCAAGAGATTAAGTTGAATGTCCTCCAATCAATGAAACGAGCTGATTTGGACGAGGAATGCAAGGCCATCATTGAGGTGACCTTTGATTACCCCTGTTTCAGGTCGGGCTGCCGTGATATAAAATTTGGTCACTGCTGCGACAGTCACTTAAAGACCTGTCACGACAGCAACGACGACAGCTTCGACGACAGTGACTCCTCTGCATCCGATACATCTGACACTGCAGGTCAAGAGGAGGTCGACTGGTTAGACCATCATCCAGGTAAGTTATTCGAACCCTTGAATTACACTTCGGGTAACCATTTAATCCAAAAGCCATCTACTGTTGAACCACCTGTCTTAGAACTTAAGCCCCTGCCAGGGCAGCTTAAATATGCTTATCTTGGTTGTGATAAAACACTGCCCGTAATCATCTCTGCTAAGCTGCCGCAGGAACAGGAACGACAGCTGGTCGACATGTTAAGACAGCACAAAAAGGCAATTGGATGGACGATAGCAGACATTCAGGGCATTAGTCCGGCAATCTGTATGCATAAAATCCTCCTAGAAGAAGACCATAAGCCGACTATTGATGCCCAGAGGCGGTTAAACCTTGCGATGAAGGAGGTAGTGCGTAAAGAGATAATTAAATGGTTAGACGCTGGTATTATTTACGCCATCTCCGACAGCAAATGGGTAAGCCCGGTGCAATGTGTTCCAAAGAAAGGAGGAATGACAGTAATAACCAATGAAAACAATGAGCTAATCCCAACCAGGACTGTGACCGGTTGGAGGGTTTGTATGGACTATCGGAAGCTTAACAAAGCTACCCGAAAGGACCACTTTCCTTTACCCTTTATTGATCAAATGCTTGATAGATTAGCGGGTAAATCTTATTATTGTTTCCTTGATGGTTATTCAGGTTATAACCAAATTGCTATTGCACCGGAAGATCAAGAGAAAACGACTTTCACATGCCCCTACGGAACATACGCATTTAGGAGAATGCCGTTTGGCCTCTGTAACGCACCTGCCACCTTCCAAAGGTGCATGATGGCAATATTCTCCGACATGGTAGAGGACTTCCTTGAGATTTTCATGGATGATTTTTCCGTTTTTGGAGATAATTTTGAGAGCTGTCTCGGCAACCTTCAAAAGGTACTTGAAAGATGTGAAAAAGCTAATCTTGTTCTTAATTGGGAAAAATGCCATTTTATGGTAGATGAAGGTATAGTTTTAGGTCATAAGATTAGCTGCCGTGGGATAGAAGTCGACAGGGCGAAAATAGAGGTCATTGAAAAGCTGCCGCCACCAACAACTGTCAAGGGCATTAGGAGTTTTTTAGGGCATGCTGGTTTTTACAGGAGATTCATTGCAAATTTCTCAAAAATCACCAAGCCCCTATGCCATCTCTTAGAACAGAACCGACCCTTTGACTTTAACGAAGAATGTACTGAAGCATTCAAGGTTCTGAAGGAAAAATTAGTGACAGCCCCCATAGTACAGCCACCAGACTGGACACAACCGTTTGAGATCATGTGTGATGCTAGTGATTACGCTGTCGGGGCAGCACTTGGGCAGCGCAAGGACAGGCTGTTTCACGTCATATATTATGCTAGCAAAACATTAAATGAAGCCCAATTGAACTATACCACCACAGAAAAGGAGCTGTTAGCTGTGGTGTTCTCCATCGACAAGTTTCGCTCTTACATACTTGGAACGAAGGTAATAATACACACCGACCATTCTGCCCTCAAGTACTTGTTCGCAAAGAAGGATGCGAAGCCTAGGCTGATACGATGGATTTTGCTATTACAAGAATTCGACCTTGAGATCAAAGACAAAAAGGGGACAGAAAATCAAGTGGCAGACCACTTGTCGAGGTTGGAGACGGGACAGAGTCTACCGTTAGATGAGACACACATACTGGAGACCTTCCCAGATGAGCAGCTCTTTGCTGCCGCAGTCGCTGTCGCGACAGCCATGGCGGCAGGTAAGTCTTCTAACCTTCCCTGGTATGCTGATTTCGTTAATTATATAGTTAGCGGAATATTACCTTCTGATCTTAATTATCAAGCAAGGAAGAGGTTCCAAAATGATGTGAAACATTATTATTGGGACGAACCTCTTCTTTTCAAAATGTGCGCAGATCAGGTTATAAGAAGGTGTGTACCACAAGAAGAACAAGAAGACATTCTCCATCACTGTCATGCGTCACAATATGGAGGTCACTTAGGAGGCAATAAAACTGCTGCCAAGGTGCTGCAGTCAGGGTTCTACTGGCCGACACTATATAAAGATGCACAGGAATTTTACAGAAACTGTGACAGGTGCCAGAGGACAGGTAACATCTCGAGGAGAAACGAGATGCCACTGCAGAATATTTTAGAAGTAGAGATCTTTGATGTTTGGGGGATTGATTTTATGGGACCTTTTCCATCTTCGTGTGGAAACCTTTACATCCTCCTAGCAGTGGACTATGTCTCCAAGTGGGTAGAAGCAATCGCAACGCAAAAGAATGATGCCAAAACGGTCCAAAAGTTTCTGCACAAAAACATTTTTTTCTAGATTTGGCATCCCTAGAGCGATTATCAGTGATGAAGGGAGACATTTCGATAATAGGGTAATTGCTGCCGCTTTAAAAAAATATGGTGTCAAGCACAGGATCGCGACAGCATACCACCCACAGACCAATGGACAGGCTGAGATCTCAAATAGGGAAGTGAAGAACATCCTTGAAAAGATGGTTAAACCAACTAGAAAAGACTGGTCTTTACTTCTGAATGATGCATTATGGGCATACAGAACAGCTTTCAAGACTCCATTGGGCATGTCTCCATTCCGACTGATTTACGGGAAAACCTGTCACCTGCCTGTCGAGATCGAGCACAAGGCATATTGGGCAATTAAGGCAGTGAACATGGACTTGGATAAGGCCGGCCAGAAAAGGTTATTGGATCTGAACGAAATCGAAGAATTACGGACAATGGCCTACGATAATGCAAGGATTTACAAGGAAAAGACTAAGAAGTGGCATGACAAGAAGTTGCTGCCACGACAGTTCTGCCCAGGGCAGCTTGTGTTGTTGTTTAATTCTAGGTTGAAACTCTTTCCAAGGAAGCTAAAATCTAGATGGTCTGGCCCGTTCCAAGTGGTTCAAGTTTTTCCCCATGGTGCCATTACAATTCAATCATTAAAAGATGGGCACCAATTCAAAGTCAATGGACAACGCCTCAAGCACTATCAGGGGACTGAAGCCCCAAGACTACAGGAAGTGGTTACTTTAGATGATGCCCCACAAGGCATCATTAATTTAACCTAATTTTTATTTTTATTTATTTTATTATTATTAGGAAATTAGGTTTATTTTAATAATGTTTTGTTTAATAATTTCAGTTTTTAGGAAATAAAGGAGTCAAGAAGAAAAGAAGAAGTGGCCCAAGCCCACCGCCCATCCATCAAGCCCACTAAAGCCCATTCATTAAAGCCTGCCGTTTCAGCTGCCGCCGTAGACGGACAAGACAGGCTGTCAACAGACTGACACGGCAGACGCAGAAGCGTGCGGCAGACGCACAGCAGACGCATTAATACGGGTCAGACGCGTCAGACACGCTATATTCAATCTGCCGCCCCGTTATTCTCGCCTGCCGTTGCGGCATTAAATGGGCAGCTCCCCAACAGCTATATAACCCCCTTCTCCCTTTCACTTTTCATCACTTCAGATTTTCTCTCTTGCTATTCTCCTCTAGTTTTATCTATTTTTCTTTCATTTGCAGCCCTTGCAACTAAAAATGTCTTCAAGACAAACCCGACAAAACACCGCTGCCGCTTCTTCTTCAGCAGCAGCAGCCCCGTTCGCTAACAAGGAACTATGGGAGGAGCGGAGCTTCATCTATAACAGAGATGCCCCCCATATGGGACTCCGGCCGTTCATAATGAAGGCCATAACAGCACAACTGTGGGAGGATTTCGCCGAGCAGCCGGCAGAGCTTAATGACACCCTGGTCAGGGAATTTTACGCAGCGATCGACAGCAAGACGGCGACATCTGTCACCGTCCGAGGAGTGACAGTTCCTTTCACCGCCAGCAGCATCAACCATGTATTCGGCCTCTTCCTTGGCCCCAATGATGAAGGGCATCAACAATTTTGGGACACCCTCGACGCTGCCGGACATGATGCTGTCATGAGGGCATTGACAGAAGCGGGAACGACATGGAGCACCAGTAAGAAGAACCCCCACTCTGTCAACAGGGGGCAGCTACTCCCTGAGGCAAAACTATGGAACGCGTTTATCAAAAAGCGTATCCTGCCCTCATCTCACCATACGACAGTCAACAGGCAGCGGTTGGCCCTCATCCACTCTATCATGCATGACAGGCCCATTAATGTGGGCAGGTACATGAGGGACAGCATCCTCGATTGTGCTTTCCGCTCGGACTCACGACTATGCCTACCGTCAACCATCACCGCCCTCTGCCGCTGTGCTGCCGTACCAGAGGAGCCATCCGACAAAATCAAGAAGGTCAGCGGCTGGACAGACAGCAACATCTCCAGCCTCATGGAGGTCGTAGCTGCAACTCCCATCAACGCCTTCGACCCAAACGCTCCTCCTGCTGAGTCTTATGATGAGCCGGCCACCGAACCTGCCCCAGAAGCTGCCACCAACAACACTCCGACAGATCAGAACCCCGACATCCTTGCTGCCATCTTAAGGATAGAGGAGCGCCAGATGGGTTTAATGACTTTCATCCGTGACTTCTCCAATGCTACGGTAAATTTCATTACCAATACTTTGAATTTTACGGATGTCATTTTCCCCACCTTCCCCGCCCATTATTTCAATATCCCCTCCCCCACTCCCACATCACATGTCTCTCCCCACGGAGAATCTGCCTCCTCCACACCATCCCCGACGGCAGCCGGCAGCCCCTCGGCAGACACTTCCCCTCGAGGAACAAAGCGAGCTGCCACTGATGACAGCCCTATTGTCCGGAGGAATTTGGACAGCGCCTTCACAAGAGTGAAACGAATTAAGCATGTGGCCGACAAAAGAAGGCTGTCCAAAGCCATCACGAGTGACAGCTGGGACAGCAGCAGCAGTTCCGATGTCAGACTAGTGGAACAACCTGCCCTTCAACAGGCCGATGAACCTGTTGAGCAACCTGCTGTTGAACCTGTCCAGCCCCCACCTCAGCGCAGGCGCCGCCATCAGATCCGCGTCAGTAGCAGCAGTGAGAGCAGCACGTGAAAATTTAAGTATTTATTGTCTCTTATTGCTGCCTGCCTTTATATTTTGTGATGTACCTTTTTTTTTCATGTCATTTTGCATTGAGGGCAATGCAACCCTTGAGTTTGGGGGTGGCAACCCTCCATCATTAATGGAGTCTTTAGCACATCTTTTAATTATTGTTGTGTCTTTTTATTTAAGTTCTTTTTTTAAAAAAAAAAAACAGAAAATTAAAACTGTTGGCTTAAAACTGTGAAGTTAACTTACCTGTCATGACAGCTCTGTCGTGGCAGCATCCTTAGGACAGGTTAAGGAAAAGTTTAGAGCCTTTCTATAGTTCTGAAAACTTAAACACTTTTGTGACTGTTATACTGCTTAGATTTCTGTTAGCCAAACTAGAATAGGAAAACTTAGCACTTAGAGTAGAAAAGAGACTAGAATCTCAGGAAACCTAGAGGTGCCTACCACCGGCTCTAGGCAGATAACCAGAGAAAAACTTCTAGAGGTGCCTATCACCGGCTCTAGACAGTTAACTAGAGGTGCCTGGAATACTGGCTCTAGTAAAAGAGAAGAAGTTTAAAAAAAGGAAATAACTAGAGGTGCCCAATTCTGGCTCTAGTAAGAAAAAGAAAGAAAACAGTCTCGTAGGAAAAGCTCTAAACAAGCTAAAGCCAATTATTCTAGTGAAACTAAGAGAGTCTTGGCATATAACTGTCACAAGCATGCACACACTGCACGAGAGCTATAGGGAGATTCCGGACAGATCCTAACCTTTCCGACAGGTTGCTGCCGCCATAGAGAATGAGCGACGGGTAAGGGACAGTTCACTGTTTGAAAGGCCAACACAAAAAAATATTCATTTTTCTTTCTTAATTGCTTGAGGGCAAGCAAAGACTTGAGTTTGGGGGTGTGTTGAGTGTGTAAAAGTTCTATTATTTACACCCTTTTTAACCCATATTTCTGCTGCATTCAAGCATCATTGCATTGCATTTAGGTTAGTTTTTAGTAAAACATCACAATTATACAAAAGGCACGGATTCTACTAAAAGATGGCTATTTTCGCAGGTATCTGTCATAGTAGACGATGAAGGCAGGCGCAGGGCAGAGAAGCAGGAGAGCGGAACTGGACAAGCAGCCAAAGGAGACGAACCTGTCAAGGACCTGTCGTGACAGCATGGTGACAGCAGATTTATGAAGAGGAAAAGTCAAGTGGACCTCGATAGATAGAGAAAAATCTGCTCGTCTGTCGTGTGAAAGCCAAATATTTTTCCAAGCCCCGGATCAAAAGATATGTCAAGCCAAAGCTCAAGGAGAGGAAATTCCTAGAAACAAGGATGGCGGCTGCAAAGTAGGAGATTTAGAGATTAAGTCTTTATTAGAATCTTACTTCTAATTAAAGTTGTAATCCTTGTTACCTTAGATAACTTGAGCCCAAAGCTTATATAAGGGCATAGTTTTGACCTAGGAGGGGATCATCCCTCATTCTACCCCATAACCGATAACCTAAACCCCCATGCCGTTTACCTGTCACCGATATGTTCTAAATCCCCCCTAGGGCTACGGGTTGTTTTGTAAAGTAGTTGCAAGGGTTGCTTTGTTTTAGGATTTTTCAAGTTCAATAAAATAAACTTCAAGTTCTTTTATCTTGGTTTTAATATCTTGCAAGAGCATCGGGAGAGCATTGTGAGGTTATCCATTTACTTAGCATCGGGAGAGTTAAGTATACGAAAGAGATAGAAGCGCGTTCTCTAGTTTATAGTTGAACCATCTCGTGCCTAGGGATAGGGCGAGGTTAAGTGGCTAAGGAAGAATTCATACACATCGGTGTTCATCCTTCGATTCACGCCGGGAGGTATCATCAAAGACGTGATCATCGACAGACTTGTGCCTAGGGATAGGGCAAGGCAGATCTGGGATTCTTGCCAAGCTTGAAGTACGGAGTTGGTGTGTCTGCTGCCGCGACTGCCAACGGACAGACGCCGCGACAGGTGCTGTCGGCGACGGGAGCGACGACAGAACTGGAGATCCTAAGCAACTCAATACCTGCACTACCGAGCAATTCAATACCAGCCCATTCTCTCTATCTTAATTTCTCAATCCTCTATTTTACGTTTTTACCTTATTATTCTCGTGACAACTCTTAATTATTTCCTTTACTTTCGTGCAGTAAACAAGGTGAAGTCATTAGCCCAATCCCTGTGGAGACGATATCCGATACTTCGTATCATTTTACTACTTGCGTCGTGTACACTTGCACTACAATTGCGATAGACTATTTTACACGCAACAATGAGGTAGTAAAGAATTTATATATAAGTCTTATTAAACATGTGTTTTAATCTTTAATTGTGTATTTTTTTTTGTAGTTGTTCGACTTTTTATTTTAAAGACAATATAACAAGCATGTAAGACGAATGTACCGTTATAATAACATTAAATATTATATAAAAATAAACTACTTTGATCATTTCCTAATCAAATTGGTAACTAGTTAACCGAACTTTAAAATTACTTGAAGTTGATGAAAGAAAATATTTTATGCTATTTTAAAAAATCATTTTTAAACAATGATGATTGGTAGAGTAGAAAATAATATATAAATAAATCTTACTAAATACAGGTTTAATTCATAAAGTAATAATTTCTAATTATTCAATTTCATATTTTCATATAGGCCCTGTTTGACAATTAGCGGATAGCTGATAGCTGATAGCGGATTGTATTAGCTGATTGTATAAAAGTGTTTGGTAAAATTAACTGATAGCTGATAGTTGTTCGATTATTTAAACAAGCAAAATGACATATAAGGACATGATTATATTCAATACTTGTTTAAATAATTTATCAGTTATAAATATTTTGTATCTAATAAATATTAATTATATTTGTAAAAATTATTTTTAATATAAATTTCCTAAACATATTTGAAAGATTTATATATTAATTTATTATTTATATAATTATTAAAAAAATTATATGCACATATAAATATGTGATAATAAAAATAGAATTAACTTACAAATATCACCATATAAATTAGTAGTAACAACAAATAAGTCGAATATTTAATATTTTATTATTTATATTAAAAAATGTTATTATTTAATTTAAGTTATTTGGAGATTTTTGATAATTGTTAAGGGTAAAAGAGTCATTACAACTCTAATATCAAACCTCTAATCTCAAAAAGCTCATATTATGAGCTTTTTCAAAATTAATTTTTTCACCCCAATCCGCTATTTACCAAACATCAATATTAGCGGATTTGACTAGTTAAACCTCTAATTATACCTCAAACCTCTAATTTTTGCCTAAACCGCTATTTACCAAACAGGGCCATAATCTTTAAAAACTGAATATATTTATAACAATAGTAATTATTATTTAAAGTAATGACACTTTAATTATTTCTCAATTGAGTTGGGTCTATTCAACCCATTCCTTTTTTTACAACTTGGTATATTCAACCCATTCACCAACTTAGAAGTTTTATTAATAGAGAGAATGTATTAATAAAAAGGGTAATATAAAAAATGTCATTGTACTATCTAAAATGTTTATTTTTTGGTCACCAACTTTCAAATGTTACAAAATGATAATGATTTTGTTACAAAACGGTCACTACGTCGTTAACCAACATTTAAAGAGTGATGCTGCAGTTAAGAAGATTTGTATAATAACACATTTAGTCCTCATCTTTACACATTCAATCAATTTAGTTCCAATTACAAAATCAATAAATTTAACCTTCATTATGTACACATTATATCAATTTGTTCTATTGTTAATTAGAAATATTTTCTATTTTTAATTATAAATAATTTGGTCCTCTTATGATTGGAGGAAAAGTTCATACATTATTCTCAATTAAAATAAGAACCAAATTGATCGAATATGTAAATAATTTGGGCTAAATTTATTGATTTTTAATTAGGACTAAATTGATTGAATGTGTAAATATGGAGGACTAAATATGCTATTATACAATTTTAATAATTGTTAATGGTGCAATGACTATTTTGTAACAAAATCATAACTTTGTTAGACAAAATGGTTAAATTCGAAATAAATGTGACGAAATTAAAATTAATTAAAGTAAAGAAATTACAATAATTAATTAGACAGAGATAAATGAAAAATAATATTGAAATAACCGAAAAAGTGGTTGACTGAGGCTTGTACGAACACAATTTCTTTAAGACAGATTTGACCATTCCGAGGTGCTAGAGTCGATTGATCGTCGGTCTCCCATGATACAACAGATGAAATTCTGCAACAACACTACTGGAGATTTCACGAACAATCTCGAACTTTCGACTATCACCAAAAAACACTATGCAAATTTTGAAGAGAGAAAAACATTTTTTTGGTTGTGTTTTAAAACTAAAAATTGCTCATGTATTTATAGGGGAAGATTAAAAAAATATTATATCGATCATGCCACTAATCGGATAACATGAGTGGGCTGCAAGCATTTAATTCGAATTTAAATTAATCCAAATTAATTCGAATATGGTAAAATATCTACATGCCTGAGCAGAGCCCAAACGGTCCAGACATTCAAGTCACCCACATCATGCAGGTGCACCCCAACCCAAATGGGACTGGATTTGCACTCCCCCTACGCGTGAGGCACAATTTCATCTCAAGCCATTCAATGACCACAAGTTACAAGTAGGGTAAGTGTATACAAACACTTCCCAATTCATTTATTCCATCAATGTGGGATTGGAGGTTTCCATTTCCTTTTCTTGCTTTGCAACCTACTTACTTTGACTATCAATTTCTCATTTATTACTCAACTATTTTGAGCATATGAGATAACGTTGTAAAGATCTCGTGAAGTAGAATAAGTTTCCGTTGAATCTTTATTCGAATCTCCATATTTACTTATTCGAAATTTGGTTCAAAGTTTTCATTTTCTCATATTTTTCCAACAAAATTTAATACCCATATTATAATTGGATGATTAAAATAAACAGATAATTCAACAACATTTTTTAATTTTACTCAAATTAAAAAAACAATTGAACTAACAAGGGTTGACTGTTGAGTGATACGACATTTTTGGAAGGGAGAGTCACGAATGAAATGGACATGATTATTATTATTTTGATTGTCCTTTCAGTTCCTCGACGCTTTGTCCTATTTAATTCTGATCGACTCGCGTTGTACATCTAGCTTTGATAGATGAGTCTTATAACAAAATATTTTTTACATATACAAAGCCTTAAACTTAATATTTACTTAAACGATATTAAACTGTTTACCATTTGTACCAATATTTATTTATAAGAATCAGTATGTAAGTGTATATTATAAGGAGGAGGAGGAGCGGCGGACCCTTTGTAATAATTGTAGTATGGGGAGGAGAATATGCCAAAATCATATGCTCACGTGAGAAATGACACGTGTGTTTGGGAGGTTGGGAAGGGTTGAAATTGCATGGAGTTGAGGGGTAGGTGAAGTTAACTTTGCCCTCCTCTGCCTTCCCCTCCCCCACCCTCACTACTCAGAGTCTTCATAAATTTTCCAAACCATCATTATACTCAAGTGGAAGACAACGAACACTTTTTGTGAGATTGGTGAGTGGTCTTTTTTGTAATTCCACCATTTTGACTTTTCTACGCTTACCACAAAAAATATTTTATATATTTTAAACGAGATTAAGAAGGTATTATCGGGAAATTTTTTTGAAATAACCACTGAATTTTCATTAAAACCATAGAAAAACTCAATTACAACGCAATCAAGATGAAGAAAATTTGGGTTAAAGTAACCCAAAAAAAATTCTTACAACTCAAAAATAATGAAAACGAAAATTTCTATGGAAATACGCATACCAACGAAAATTCAAAAGCTTCCTGAATCTCCTTGTCTCTGTCCAAACGAGACGTATAAAGAAGGAAGGAGTGGTGCGCGATCCATTTTGTCAGGCAAAAGGTACCGCTACCTAGGACTGATTTTATCGGCAAACAACCATCAACGAGTGGGGATAAAACATTCCAAGTGACCACCGACAACACCATGAATCAGAAACTAGCGCCGAGTGAATCTGTGTGCGAACAACAATCGAACGCTAGGGTATGCTGAAACCTGCCACGAAGACAAATGAACCAAACCAAAAAAACAAAACAAAAACATGTCACAAAGACAGAAGAAGAAGCGTGTCAGTAGGACAGAGAAAGAACGTGCTACAGAAGCAGAGATTCTTATTGAAATAAAAACAAAAAAACTGATAAAATCGGTGGTCGACAACCAATATGAAGATTGATTGCCGACCACCGATTAAAGTGATTGAACAAAAGAGAAAGCAACTAGAATTAAAACAATTTTGAGAGAGGAGCGGCTAGAATTTTTTTTAGGGTTTTTGAGATTGAAAGAATGTGAAACATTTTTTGTGTGTTGTAATAACCTTAATTATATTTCATTTATTTCTCTACCTAAATTTTGGTAAAAAAAATTCATTAAAAACACGTGCTATGTTGAACCTAAAGAATGGACTCAATGAAAAAGAAAATGTTATATTTTCTAGAAGATTAAAGTTGTGTGTATGTAAATGTTTAAGAAAAAAAGTGTGTATACTTTATTGAGAGTTAAAAATGAACAAATACGAAATTCACTAATAGGACGACTCGTCCAAAGATGTTTATATTATTTCTTTTAGTATAAGTTTAGATTTCAACATTTACTTTGAAAATATAATATTTTAAACTTAATAAAAACACAAACGAGTATTAACATAAATCCACGTTAAAAAACTAAAAAACATAATGAGTTAGAACTTAGAAGCTTTGGATAATTTTGAGAAAATTCTTTCTTGTACATTGATCCTTTCAAGTTTGAATTTACAAACTTCGGCTTCACCTCGACATGGATTTTGTTTTGTAGTATATTTAAGATATTTTGTCAAAGCAGCGGCCTTACTATTGAGGGACTAGTGGGTCGCTCACAAATATTAAAAATTAGGGTTAACTACACCATTGACCACTGAATTAATTAAGAATTTCTATTTTGACCATCGAACTAACAAACTCGTTAATTAGACCACCGAACTTATAAAATCAACCTATTATGACCATCTCCGTTAAAAATATAACGGTGGGGTGGCGGAACTGCCACATGGCAGCTTACGAGAAATTTTTAAAATTACATATTTGGTCCATGTTATTTACTTATTAAATCAATTTAATCCTAATTTTATTTTAATTAAATAAAATTAATCATCCAATCAGACGATGATTCACCCAGTTGGGTTAATTTAACCAATTTTTGTTTTATTTTATTTAATATTTAATATATTTTTCTCTTCAATCAGGTGGCGACACGTGTCACTACCTGGTGAAAGGAAAATTAATGAAGAATAAAAATTGGTGTTGTGAGGGTTTAAACCTAGGACTAAGTGGAGAAAACCTCACGCCTTTAATACCGAGCCAAGTTGCTATTAATGATATATTTTGCACACTTATATATATATATATATATATATATATCTTATACTTAGTAAATGTTAGGGAAAAAAGAAGTAAAAATAGTTGAAAGTGGACTCGAAATTAGATCACATGGGATATGTATAGTCACAAAAATGTTCGATTTAATTTAAATCTAAAATTTTTAAATATTCGATTTAAAGTATTCAAATATTTTTTATTTTAAACTAAATCGAATATTTATTAAAATATTAAATATTCAATTTAAAAATATTTGATTTAAAAGAAAAAATCAATTTTAAAAAGTATTCGATTTAAATCAAATATTTAATATTCGAATATTTAAAAATCAAATTAATTTAAAGTATTCGGTTTAATTCGAATCGAATTAAAGTATTTGATATAAAAAAGAATTTGATTTAATATTTGAATAGATTTAAAGTATTTGATTTAATATTCGAATCGATTTAAAGTATTTAAAAATCGAATTAATTTAAAGTATTCGAATTAATTTAAAGTATTTGATTTAAAAAAGTATTCAATTTAATATTCGAATTGATTGAAAGTATTTGATTTAAAAAGTATTCGATTTAATTTAAAAATATTAAATATTTGAATACTTTTTAAATCAAATTTATTTTCTTTTAAATCAAATATTTTTTTAAATCGAATATTTAATATTTTATGAAATATTCGATTTATTTTAAAAGAAAAAAATATTCAAATACTTTAAATCAAATATTTTTTAAAATCAAATATGTAATATTTTTTTAGATTTAAATTAAATCGAACGTTTGTGTGATTATACACATCCCAAGTGATCTAAGTTCGAGTCCTCTTTCAACTGTTTTTACTTCTATTTCCCTAACATTTACTTGAGTATAATATATGTATATGAAAATGTGCAATATTTACCATTAAGAGCAGCTTGGCTTAGTTGTTAAGGCATGGGGTTTTCTCCACTTAGTCCCAAGTTCAAACCCCCACAACATCAATCTTTATTCTTCATTAATTTTCCTTTCACCTGGTGGTGACACGTGTCACCACATGATTGGAGGGAAAATATATTAAATATTAAATAAAATAAATTAAAATTTGGTTAAATTAACCCAATTGGGTGATGATTAATTTTATTTAATTAAAATAAAATTAAGATCGAATTAATAAGTAAATAACATGGACCAAATATGTAATTTTAAAAATTTTCCGTAAGCTGCCACGTGGCAGTTCCGTCACCCCACCGTTAGGTTTTTAACGACAGTTGTTAAAATAGGTTGATTTTATAAGTTCGGTGGTCTGGTTGACGAGTTCGTTAGTTCGGTAGTCAAAATAGAAATCCCCAATTAGTTCGATGGTCAGCGGTGAAGTTAACCCTAAAAATTATAATGGCCCTATTTGGTAAATAATAGTTTGAGCTAAAATTAGAGGTTTGAGTAATAATTAGATATTTAACCAATTAAATCAATTAATATTGATGTTTGGTGAATAGCGGATTGAAATAGCAGATTAGGGTGAAATCTCTAATTTTAAAAAAGCGGCTAATAAGAACTTTTTTGAGATTAGATGTTTGATATTTGGAGTTGTAAAGACTCTTTTACCCTTAATAATTATAAAAAATCTCCAAATAATCTAAATTAAATATTTTCTTCTATTTTTTCCTGTGTGTGTTCTTTACAATTTTTCACTTCCTGTTTCATATTTAATTATTTAGTTTAATTAAGAATAGGAGAAAAATATTTGTTTGATTTTTTGCATGTTTGGGGCCCCGATGATCGAGGTCTGAAAGTAGTAAGTGTTTTGATTTTTCTTTTTATTATCACGTATTTATGTGTTTATTTAAATTTAATAATTAATTAAATTGCATTAAAATAATTATGTAAATAATAAATTATTATATACATTTTTCGAATATGTTTAATAAAGTTATATTAAATTTTTTTTATAAGTCTAATTAATATTAATTAGATGCAAAATTTTGATAACTAATAAATTATTCAAAAAAGTATTGAATATAATCATGTACTTATATGTCATTTTGTTTGTTTAAATAATCTAACAGCTACCAGCTATCAGTTAATATTACCAAACACTTTTACACAATCAGCTAATACAATCTGCTACTCAAACCAGCTATCGGTTAATGTAATTCGTTATCAACTATCAGCTATATTCTAATTACCAAACAGAACCACTGTAAAATTATACTTTGATCTCTTAAAAAATATATATAAATCAGTGTTGGCCCTTCTAATTTTAAGAAAAATTAAAATGACCCCCTAAAATATATAATCAAGTGTTGGCTCTCCTGATTCTAGAAACACTAAAATAACCTACTCAATTAATACTGTTGAATTAATGTTTCATTATATTATATTATAGGTATATACCATTTAATTTTGTTAATAGTTTTATATTGATTTGTTAAAAAATTGTCATCCACTTATTTTTGACATATAATCTGGTTTTTTTATTATTTAGTTAAAAACTAAAAAACTCATTTTGAAAATACCTAAAATCCTTAAATTATCTTCCAACATCAAATGCTACATAGTCGCCACCACAACAATGAAATATATTCTTTTTGTCGCAAGAGCCATAAAGTTCGATTTTCACGTTCATTTGTTTATCGTGTTTTTCGTTCGTAGTACTCACTTTACGTTCGTCGTTTTACGTTCATTTGCAGCGATATAAGATTGGGACAATTAATAATGAGAATCTAACGATAAAAGGGTTAGCGACGGTGGTTGATACGACGACAATATATGAAGATTTAAGATTTATGAGGAAATTGTTTTGGGTATTTTTTTTAGAAAATTAAACATTTTATGAAATTTTAAAATAAATAAAATTATGAAATATATCGCGTTTCATGCATTAATAAGATGATGATTTTTTTATAATGGTTAACGGATCGTCCTTAAAACATGACAAAATAAAATATTAGACACTTGTTTTGATAAAAAAAACTTTAAATGCCTCATATAAAAGTAGACATAGTTTGAACATTTATTTTGAACCCAACAAGTGTCCCAGTGGAAAAGTTGATGATGTTCATCTTAGGAGACCCGAGTTTAAATCGTTTTGTCTGCAAGGTGTATGCGCATTGTCAAAAGGTTAAAAATATGTATGAACATATATTACCTCGTAATCACCTTTAGACCATTAAAAAAACATTTATTTTGTAATACAACTTTATTTTTAACTATTAAATGGTTGGATACTAACCTTTGCCTAAGGGTATAATTGGGATTTTATTTAATTATATATAAATTTAGTTTATACGATATCGGTAGGGTTGAAAAGTGATACAATTGTTTTAAAGTGTAATAAAAAGATTTATATTTTGATTTGTTTAAAAAATGTTATATCTTAATACATATGTACATAACTTTACACAATCTTTCTTATTTAAATTATAAAATTTAAAGTTTAAATTTAACTTTAAATTTGAAATTATAAATTTTAATTATAAATTTTAAATTTAATACGTTTATGTAAACAAGATTTGTATAATAAATTACAATTTTTTTGGATTAAAATATTTGACATATTTTAAATTTTATATATAAAATTTTAAAAATCGCGCTTAATATATCATTATCAAAGCTGAATTAATTAATGTAATATTTGTCAAAGACATTCTTGCAGCAATGGAGTGTTTTTAAACAACAACATATTATTCCTTTATATATATATTCTAATCCTAATCCTAATCCTATCTAAAGAGGAGGTTACTATACAAAAAAAGAATGAGGTGTTCCTACTTCCTAGTGAGTCTAGAACTCACAACCTACAGAATTATGAGGGAAAAAAGAAAAGTAGCTTTGCCAACGGGCCAAATATGCTTGCTTTTATTCCTTAAATAGACTTTTACACATTTATAAAATAAAAGACATAATGCTAAAAAAATGCCCCTAAAATTTGACTGAATTGTCACTTTGAGTCTTATTCTTTTTAAATTAATTTAACCAACTTGAAATGATTGGACATAATGATACGTCAGATATTTTTTTATATTTTATAAAATTATTTTTTGATTGATGCATCATTCTGTAAAGTAAGTATATTTGTATATTTGATAATACTATCGCGACGAGCACTACCATGTAGGTTTTCATATCATTTCAAGTCATTTATCGTTGGTTGACTAACATTTTTATTGGCAGAAAAATTATTTTGACTCAAAATAAAAAGTTAAAGACTAAATTACTTTAAAAAAATTAGAGGTCAAAATAATAATTTAGTTAAACGTTAGTAACATTTTTTATTATTATGCTAAAATAAAATTAACGTGAACGTATCTATATTGATACAAAAAATGTTAGGTGAAGGTTCAGCGGTTGGTAGGTTTGGCTCCACTATACGCCGCATGCAATTATCATTACTTTTAATATTTTTATTATTATTGAATAAGATTTTGATTTAATGATAAATTAAAATTTTTAGAATTTTGAAATCACATACTTAAATTTAGATTAATTTTTTTAATAAAAATTTGAATTATATTTTGATACATTAGTTTGTGAAAAAAATTACACAATTTTTATTTAAAAACTAAACTCTAACATTCTAAACCTAAGCCCTAAACTCTAATTTTAAATTCTAAATTATACAATATTAAGACCTAAATTCTAACATAACACTCTAAATCATAAAATCCTAACCTAACGCCATAAACCCTAAAATTAACAAACGTGCAACTTGTATATCAAATTTTTTCTCTCTAAATTTTACCATGAATAAAATACCAGATATTATTTCAAGTCCACATTTACATTTTACCATATATGACTGTCCACAAAATAACTAAATTACCAATTTGATTATAAATTATAACAATAAATATTGGTTATAATTAATTGTAATTATATTGGTATTACTTAAACAACTCCAGCAAAAGTAAAAAAAAAAACAATTTTAACATCTTTTAATTGAATAGAGAAAAAAATTATGTGTTCAAAATAAATTTTAAAATTTAAATACACATAAAATAAAATAATATATTAACCATTCAATCAATTAAAGGATTTTCCGACTAAAACATTTATATGCATGTAAGGCTTGTACAAATAGCACAAGTGGCTAATCGTAGTAGGTAAGTTTGGGGGTAGGCCACCTAAGTGAACATTCCCAAAATGCCCTGGAATAAAATTCCGAAAACACCCCTATTTCCCAACTACCACCAGAGCCACGTCTCTACCAGACACCAGCCTCTGCCTCAGCCCCACCATATGTTTATTACGTTATTGTCCCTAGCGCCAGCGCCAAACAGAAATCCTTGAAAGACATTGCCTTATTTGTGGCCCGCCCCCCTCCCCTGGCTTATAAAAGCCCTCCTCTTACTTCACCGCTGTATCTGCAGGCACCTTACCTACCTCTCTCACCAAAACCCGAAGGAAACAAAAGAAATGGCTCTCACCAACTCCTCCATTCTTCCCACCAATCCCATCTTTCAATCTAAGCCGTCCACGCCTTTCTCTAAGGCCAAGCCATTGTCTCTCCTTCGGATCTCCGCCGTCCATTCCCCCGACTCCCCTAAGAACCCCATCTTCTCCGACAAATCCGTCAAGCAATCTGCTGCTGCTCCTCTCGCCGCTACCAAATCTGCCACCGCTCCCGCTACTGCTCCACCGCAAAATGCGGTTCCCGGGAAATGGACCGTGGACAGCTGGAAGTCTAAGAAGGCTTTGCAGCTTCCGGAATATCCGGATCAGGCGGAGCTTGAGTCGGTTCTCAAGACTCTCGATGATTTCCCTCCGATTGTTTTTGCTGGAGAGGCTCGGAGTCTCGAGGAAAAGCTCGGGGAAGCCGCCATGGGAAACGCTTTTCTGTTACAAGGCGGGGATTGTGCTGAGAGTTTCAAAGAGTTCAACGCCAATAACATTCGTGACACTTTCCGGATCCTTCTTCAGATGGGTGCGGTTTTGATGTTCGGTGGTCAAATGCCCGTCATCAAGGTCAAAAACTCAAAAATTTACCTCACAATTTTTTAAAAAAATTCTCCGATTGTTTTTGCTCAGAGTTGGCTTATATTTCTGGTTTTGTTTGATAGGTGGGAAGAATGGCAGGCCAATTTGCAAAGCCGAGATCGGATCCGTTCGAGGAAAAGAATGGAGTGAAGCTGCCGAGTTACAGAGGAGATAATATCAACGGGGATGCTTTTGATGAAAAGTCAAGGATTCCTGATCCCCAGAGAATGATTCGAGCTTATTGCCAATCAGCAGCTACTTTGAATCTTCTGAGAGCTTTTGCCACGGGAGGTTACGCTGCTATGCAAAGGGTTACTCAATGGAATTTGGACTTCACAGAACACAGTGAACAAGGGGATAGGTAAAATATTTCGATCCCTTCAATTGACTTTTAACTTTTTTTTCTTTCTATTTTGGTATGCTTTGATCCAGAGTTCAATTTCAACTTTGTTGATATATTGTCATGATCTGTAACTTTAACCACCGTTTGAATATGAATATCCGCTTTCTTGAGTAAATAATTTAATTTTTTAATTTACATGAGCTATTCTTATGAATGTGGCGTCGAGTATTATTGTTGTTAGAGCTCCAAGGTATCCTTATTGTTATTTTTTATTGATAATTTTGGAATCCAGTAGCCTTTAGCTTAGATTTTTAGCGGTTGCTTTCTACATCTGTTTTTGGCACGTGCATAAACGAAAGATCTTAGCTTTGTTACTCTGACACGTAAATCACATGTGGATTTTCCTCTTAAAGTTGAGTTTTTGCTAGTTAATTCCCTGTTTTGTGCTGTTTTTTATTGCTGCTCTATACTTTTTTCGAGAAGGTTAAAGTTTTCAAATTTATTTACCCCTTTTCTGGTACGTGGCAGGTACCGAGAACTAGCAAATCGTGTGGACGAGGCCCTTGGATTTATGGCTGCAGCTGGACTTACAGTTGACCATCCTATCATGACAACAACTGATTTCTGGACTTCCCATGAGTGCTTGCTCTTGCCATACGAACAGTCGCTTACCCGGCTTGATTCTACATCTGGCCGTTACTATGACTGTTCTGCTCATTTCCTATGGGCTGGGGAACGTACGAGACAGTTGGACGGTGCTCATGTTGAGTTCTTGAGAGGAATTGCTAATCCCCTTGGAATTAAGGTAATTATATCCAAGTCTAATGTTTTCAAATACTCAAGTTGTATAACTTGTCTAAGAACCAAACCGGTATTGAATTATGTATCTTATAGGACTCAATCGATAAATAATTGAAATACTTGTAAACGAGCCCTATTTTGACAAATGTGCAGTTTTTATGTTTAGTCTTAATTATTTTGTTTATTTTAAATTGGTGGGAGTGAGATGTCTAATGAGTAGAGGATGTTTTGCTGCAGGTGAGTGATAAAATGGATCCAAATGAGCTAGTGAAGCTGATCGAGATTTTGAACCCTCAGAACAAACCTGGAAGGATTACAGTGATCACAAGAATGGGTGCTGAAAACATGAGAGTGAAGCTTCCTCATCTAATTAGGGCAGTGCGCCGTGCTGGGCAAATTGTCACTTGGGTCAGTGATCCTATGCACGGAAACACCATCAAGGCTCCTTGCGGTCTCAAAACTCGCCCCTTCGATTCCATAAGGGTATGTTAATCATTACTTAACCTCTTGAACGAATAATTACCGATAATCCATTGGTGGCATAAATTGTTGTTTTGTGTGTGGATTCACTTACCCCCTTTGAGTTATGGTCCCCAGAAATTACCGAGTCCAATTAATACTCTCATTATAATATGAAACGGCAAACATCTTTTGTGGTACAATTATTACCTTATTCACAAAAAGGGTTGGTTCATGTTAATTGGGGACCATAATGTGTATAAACATTGTCTACCACTATGAACGTGTTAAGACAGACTAACTTCTGATGCTAGAAAAAGATGGACCACAATTTGTTTGCAACTTGTCATAGAGTAAATGAGGAATGCATATTAGTTAGTGCTCTGTGTTAAAATGCAATTAGCAGAAGTATGGAGATAGGCGTATGATTTTATTTCACTCTTTAGAGCATTTTAATGTGAGGAAATCAAAGTGGTGCATTTGGGTGTCACATTTTGTCCTTTCAAAAGGAAAATGATGGCGTTTTCAAGGGAAACAGTTTTGAAGTCAAACATATTATCATGGAGGGGTTAATGGAATTTGCTCAACTAAGGCAATAAGCTTGATTTTAACAATGAAGGCTCACTCATATAAGCCATTCATGATGTAAAGAAATCAAATCATTTTGGGTGGTTCCATTTTGTATCTTCAAATAAAAAATTATTGCATATTTCCTGGAGGAGAGTTTTGAAAAATATATTAGGGTGGGGTAGGTGAGAAAGGGACTATTTCTGAAAGTTGCTTGGACCAAATTATTAAACAGATTACTTAAGCACGATTATAATAATTTTAGGCAAGACTTTGTTTTCAGATTGGTAGGTGGTCGTATTTCCCTATCTTATGATTTGATTCAAAACACATGTTGCAATATTAAAATCTATTTACAGATTATTTAAACCTCTCTTGATGAGCCTCAATTGAGTGTTGATTATGCAGTTTCATTCCTACTTTTATATGGCTGACGATTATTTAGGTGGAAGTAACCTGTCCATTTGTTTACTCTTCAATAACTTAATTAATTCACTTCCAATTTGGACAGGCTGAAGTGAGAGCTTTCTTTGATGTGCACGAGCAAGAGGGAAGTCATCCCGGAGGTGTTCATCTTGAGATGACAGGCCAAAATGTGACAGAATGCATCGGGGGATCTCGGACTGTTACATTCGACGACTTGGGTTCACGCTACCATACCCACTGTGACCCTCGGCTCAATGCTTCTCAATCTCTTGAGCTTGCCTTCATTATTGCAGAGCGCCTAAGAAAGAGGAGGATCAACTCACAGCAACCACTGATCACTGGGCTGTAATGTGGCGCTCAAGGATCCAGCCACCAGCCTTACCGAGATGTCTGTCCCATGTTTTTTTCCTGTTAAGTTGTTACTGGAACTATTAATATTATTTTTTTTAGTTTGGGATTCTTGAGTTATGTCCTGTCCTGTATTTGTATACTGGAAAAAGAAGGTTCGGATTTGAGAGGAATAAAAAGGTTAAGGTACGACTGATTCTGAATAATAAGAATGTTGTTTTCATACAGATACAGAGAAGGCAAGAGTTGATGTTTTTAAATGAAGAAAACGGAGGAAATTAAGTAATTGAAAAAGGGGTCTGTTGATGTGTACACGTAACACATGTATGTATTTTTGGTTCACAGTGGGCACACAAAATCACCATTTGTCTCTACATCTTCAAAATCTGCATCTAAATCATCATCATCAAGCTCCATGCTTCCTGCCATGGAAAACCCCCCAACCCTGGGGACCTCGGTGCTTTTCATGGCCTCCTGTATTATACACTCTACTTCTTCCAAGCTCTGGGAAGGGTTGTTCACATCATAGCTCTCCCAGCTTCCCCCTTCCATTAGCTCGATCGGCAAGTTCTTTAAGAACCAAGGGTGGCTTTTGATCTCTGGTATATTTATTCTCTGCACCAGCAATTCATAAGAGATGAATACAAACAATTCAGGTAGCACTTGGATTAAATCATACCTTTTCAGGATTCGCCACAAATATCCGAGACAAAAGATGTTTGCAGTCCGTAGAAACTCTAACATAATCGGGAATTGAGTAGTGGACACTCAGTATTCTCTGCCATCACCAATCAGTAAGGGAAGCCGCTAATAAATTGCTGTTTAAGCAATTTCAAATAATGTCTAATTTTGAAGAGAAGATAGAGGTTAAAGTTTTGTAGCAACACTCACACCAATTGTCTTTCTAAAGTTTTTTGGATCAGCAGGATCTTCAAAAGGATATGACCCAACTAGCATGACATATAAGGTCACCCCACATGACCAAACATCTGCAATCTATAGTTATGGAAGATTAGATACAGATCATGTCCGAATACGTATCAGATACCATTGTTGGTGACCGTGGTGCTTCGAGCAGAATCAAGAATCGGAGGAAAAGTTTACCTTCCCATCATATTCTTTCTTTGATAGAACCTCAGGTGCAATGTATGCTGGTGTTCCTACAGTAGATTTTGGTTGAGAATGAAACACAGATGACTGCAAAAATTGTAGGAAAATGTTTAGCAACTAGCAAGGTCAATGCTGTTATTGCAAACTTGTTGATTAGTTGATGTTGAATACCTTTGAGTATCCAAAATCGCAGATTTTGACACGCGGCGCTGTGCTGCCATCTAGGAGAGTGTTTTCAAGCTTAAGGTCTCTGTGACAAATTTGCTGCAATCCAAAATTAGAATCTTTAACAATAGCAGTAAAAGGTTACTTGAGATTCAAGGGAAAAAAAAAGAAAGATCAAAGGAAGTAAAAAGGTCAGAATTTAATACCATTGAATGACAGTAACTGACTCCTGATATCAATTGCTGAAAGAAAAATCTTGCCTGTTGGAACTCAACATGGAAAAGGTGAGGGAAGTTATTCCAATAGAAGATTTATACATGAGAAACTATGTTATTTGAATTCAGATTAGAGCATCCGATACAACATGTAACGAGCAGTCGAGCATATTAATTTTTTTTTTCTAAGTTTTCGATGTACTTGGAGGATATATGTCGAACACAAATATTTCAAGAAACATGAAATGGTGGAGCAACATATCTAGTTAACATCAGAATGTTCTCCATTTTGATTTTACCTCATCCTCACCAAATCTACCAGCACTGCAAATGCGCTCAAAGAGTTCTCCCCCTTCAGCATACTCCATGACTATGGCTAGATGAGTAGGTGTAAGAAGAACCTGCAACGACCAATGTTTTTCATTGGTTCTCCGTTAATAGGAAAAGAAGGATGGAAATAAAAACATTATTGGATTTGGGATAACCAAACCAAGTCCGGGATGGACGCAGGATTTTATGTTAAGGGGTCGAACCTATAAAATTCTAAGGGCTGAACTTAAATTTTCAATAGAAAATACATAGAAAATTTGTAAAGAAATTCTAAATCATATATAAATTTCAAAATTTTAGGGGCGACCTCCCTTAAACCAACCTCTTTGAATCTAACAATATTGGGATGCTTCAATGATCTATGGTTCATGATTTCCCTTTGTACATGTTCATCTATCTGCAACAAAACCAAACAACACACAAACAGGGGTGGATGAGGATCCATGAATGATATCTCAGGGTTGGAATGACAGAGAATCCAATTTAAAACGTAAAAAAGAAGAAATCAGAAAGATTCAAGAGGTAACAAAAGGGTATGAAGATAACCTTGTGTCCTCTCTCAATGAACTTCACTGCAAAGAGCTCTTTTGTCCATTTATCTCTGACTAGTTTAGCCACCCCAAAGTTCCCTGACCCTATATCTTTCACAACTTCATAACGTTCCATAGTTTTGAATCTCTACTCTCTGTCTGAAAACAAGAACTGCATCTAAAACTTGAAGCTTCGTTCCAACAGGCTTTGTAAACCCTTAGTTGTGGCTTAGAAGTAACAATCATCATCGTCATGTAGAAGGTTAAATTCTGGAAGCCTGATGTGTTTGACTGCAGCTATGGTTAACATGGTAATGAATGGTGGAGATTGGATTTAATTGTTACGTAATGGAAGCAAAGGTGACGGTTCACGCAAACTGTCGTGTTTGACGGTGCGGAAGGTACAAAAATTCCTCCCTCTGTTAAAGAAGAAAAGGACCGGTAGATCACTGCGACTAAACGCCAAACTGTGGGTGGTAAGATTCCTACACGTAAAACATAGTTTGGGACTTGGCTGCTTATAGCTTACGCCTGTTTTACTGTTGGATTCTGACTTTTTAGGCTATGTAAAAGTCAGCTCTAAGATTCACATTTCTGATGAAATAGCAAGATGGTTTAGGGTAAAAAACCTGGAAGCTGGTGTGCTGTGGGCTGAAAATTGCTTTACATTTGTGCTATTAAGGAGCAATTGTGTCGTGCAAGGGAATGGTGGAGAAATAAAGGGAGAGCCAGCAGCCCAGCACATGAATTTTAGGCAACCGTTTTTGTTTTCTTATAGGTCATTCAAAGGAATTGAACCAGCTTTGATGGATCAATAACCAGCCCTGTTTTGCTTTTTAAGCTCATTTTGGTAGTTTCCAGACGTAGAAACTATAAACGTTTGACTATTTTTTAGTCTAAATTCAAGATTTGGGGTGTTTTTCTCCACAATATTATTTTTTATAATTATTATATTTATTTATTAATTTATTAATTCAGATCAGATATTATAAAATTTTAATATGGGTGACTCTCTCAATCCAACAATATTGTTTTTAAAATTAAAATTTAATTTATTAAAAGTATAATATCGTTTACCATCACACCCAACATTTGTAGATAATTGTTATATATTTTTAATGACAAATGTTTTTATTACCAATAATCAGTTGGTCTAGTAAGATGAGATACAATACCCTTAAATAATGTTCAGATAAGTAAAACAAATTCGGTTGATGGAATTTAATAAAAGTTATATTTTGAAAGATGAGTCTGCCACGCTCGACGAGCACCGATGAGCACCACTAACATGAACACTAATGAACACCATTAATTTAATTTATAAAGATTAAAAATTTAAAAGATTCATCTCATAATTATAAATTATTTAAAAATCAAAAGGTAAATTAATACATTATTTTATTTTTATTTTTCTTTTAAACATAATTAAATCAAAACACATATTCCTAAATTACAAAATCTTAATTTTTTTCCCTTTAAAATTCATGTCGTTTCCGCCACCGGCCACATTCTCACCGCCTTGTGTGAAGAGCTCCATTGTCACCACTGCTTAGGCTATATATAAGTACACATTGTCACTTCGAAAGGGAAAAAACCGAGTGAATTTTGTCATGTTTCGTTGCGTATATGATGCATGTAGTTATGGTTAAAGTAGGGGTTATTAACGGTTAGGATTAGGGGTGTTCAAGATTACCCGACCCGACTACCCGAACACAAAAAATCAAGTATTTACTCAGAAATTTTTTTTTACCCGGGTCGGGTACCCGGCCCGTCATTTCCCGGGTCGGGCCCGGGTCAAAAAATATGATTTTTTTCGGGTACTCAGTTACTTTCGGGTACCCGGTTCCTATTTTTTTTATTTTTTATTTTATTAGATTACTTAATATTTTTACTTTAAAACTATATTTAAATCTCTAAATTCATTCTATATTTGTATTATATGCTTTCATGTTTTAAAATTTTCAACAAAAAAATATTAATTTGTGAATATGTAAGATTCGATATGAAATAAACAACAAGGTTTCTCTATTGAATTTATGCATTAGTAGGTTTCTTTAAAAAATATGAGATTAAAAAAAATCACGATCGAGATTAATATTTTTAATGTCTTTCTTATGGTTATAAACTTTAAATCATTATTATTATTTTGTTTGGATCATGTGTTATAAACTTTTAAGTTTTTTTTTATTATTTTAAAATACATAAAAAATAAAAAAAATTAGAACCGGGTACCCGGAATTTACGGGTCGGGACACGGGCCGGCAAACTTAATACCCGAAGGTCCGGGTACCCGGATTTGAACACCCCTAGTTAGGATTCACAAAGTTTTTTTTATCTCCTCCATGAGGCGACTATCTCGCCGGCGGCATGTGGCTAACAGTGATGACGACAACTTAAAAATCAAGTTGAAAAAGTATTAAGGGTTTTTTAATTTAAGGGTTAATATTTGATTTAATTATGTTTTAAAATTAAAAATATATTAATTTATTTTAAAAAATTTACCTTTTGATTTTTAAATAATTTATAATTATGCGTTGAGTTCTTTAAATTTTTAATCTTTATAAATTAAATTAATGGTACTCATCAGTGCTCGTCGTTAGTGGTGTTCATCGGTGCTCGTCGAGCGTTGTAGAAATTTTCTGTTTTAAACTTAAATTTTTTATTTTATTGTGAATTTGGATGCATTAAATGAAATAAAATTATGAATAATTTTGAGGAAAATTCTGCTACGCTCGACGAGCATTGATGAGCACAACTAACGATGAGCATTGATGAACACCATTAATTCAATTTATAAAGATTAAAAATCTAAAGGGCTCACTATATCATTATAAAATTATTTAACGAGGTCACCAAATTTTATAAAAAAAAGGTAAATTAATTAAAATATATTATTTTATTTTTAATTTTCTTTTAAACATAAATTAAAATACCTATTTAACTTTAAATTATAAAATTCTAATTTTTATTTATTTAAAATTTAAGCAGCCGCCTCCACTTTCGTCGCCACTCTAACCATAATCGGAGTAAAAATATATTTTAACTCTAAAAATACTTTTTTTACTCCCGTAAAAAAAAATTAAAAACCCAAACATTTAGTAACAAATTAGAGAGACTCACATGTCGATGATGGTCTGGACCTCGGATGCGATGGCCTCTAGGTCATCCACCGCATGCTCATTCAACCTGAAATCCCCCACCCAATTCTAAATTAATACTCTATAATTTTCATTTATCTAAACAAAACCGGTTAGAATGGCAACGACAGTGGCGGTGGCTTGAATTTTAAGTAAATAAAAATAATTTAGAGATAAATAAATATTTTGATCTATGTTTAAAAAAATTAAAAATAAAATATTTTAATTAATTAATTTTTTTATTTTTAAATAATTTATAATTATACGGTAAATACTTTAAATTTCTAATTTTTATAAATTAAATTAATGGTGCTCGTCCCATCCTAATTTTAAAAACCATCACTTTATTGAGTTTTTTTTTTCAATTCCTTCTCGGGAGCTACATCTCCTAAACTGAATTTGGATAATTTGATGATTCCGAATGTAGTAGAATATGAATTTTGATGATCTATCAAGGAAGTTTGAGTAGTATGTGGAAGAGTTGCCGAAATCATGATTCATCGTAGTACGGTGGAGATAACACATCCAAATTCCAATATAGCACAAGGGGTGAAGGCGGTGAATTAGTGGATGTTTCCACCACGAATGGTTCACAAGATCAAGATGCCGATTATCACGGTGGCCGCAACTCTCACCATTGCCACACTTGTTTAAGTTCATATACCTCATTTTGACATCATTTTTCTTTGTTAACTTCAATCCAAACATGATTGACGACATAAACATCTATGCCGATTAAAACCCTTGTTCTGAGGCTAGAATTCCAATCGTAGTTTTTGATGTAAACCGAACCGTAAAGAAGCTTGCTTAGAACCGTCATTCCAGGGTGATCGTGGAGTGGGAATACGCTGCCGGCCGGCAAGCAAAATATTAGAATAAACAACAAAGAACAGGGCTTGCACTACTTACTGAAAATCAAACTTACAGGCATCATAACATTTGTATTCTGCTGTTCTCCATTGCAGAAACAAAATCAAACTCAAATGTAAATTACAATTACAAGGAGTGGTTTGTAATGCAATCAATGACAACTCAACAGCAATCTTAGCATGAACGTGAAGTAACTAAAACCGTAAAAGTATGCAAAACCATCAAACCAAGTACAAGGCTAACTGGCTAAGCCTAGCCTAGCATCGTATATATAATATTCACTTTCTGTCTCTCAGAGTGCAATCACAAAAACGCCTATTAGCTTCTTCCATTACCATCACTTTCTCAATTCTCATATACCATGGCTTTTAATCCTATTAGGACCAATTACTTCCCGTATTTTCCCCTGCCACCACCTCATTATATTCCAACTCCTCCACATAACCCCATTACACCACCTCATCCACCGCCACCTGCAACAATACCACCTCCCTCTCCTTCTGTCAGACCACCACCACCTCCCGCGCCTGCAACAAGACCACCACCACCTCCCGCACCTGCAACAAGACCACCACCACCTCCCGCACCTGCAACAAGACCACCACCACCTCCCGCACCTGCAACAAGACCACCACCCTCTCCTATTGTGACTCCACCACCACCACATCACCCCTTCCATCCACCTCCACCACCTCACCCCATTTCTCCGCCATCACCACCTCATGTACTTCCACCTCCTCCTCCACCACCCGGACATCATTCAACTGTAATAGTCATTGTCTTTGTTTCTCTGGGTGGTCTGTTCTTTCTCGCATTCCTCTCAGCTGCTCTATTCTGCTTCCTTAAGAAGAAAAAGAAGAGAGAGGTTCAAAAGGCAGAAATAATAAGCATAGATGAACATGTGAAAGTCGAGGAAGCCATTGTACCAGGCCCTCATGGTGAGCAAAACACCGTATTATTCATCGAAGAGGATATGCACATTGAGGAAGAATTCAAGAAAAACAAAAAGATCAGTGAAGGAATACCTCATTCACATCTTAAATCTTCACAACAAATTTCTGATGGATATGGCGGCGGCAGAGTCTCCTAACTCACTCATCATCACCACCATAAGTTGTGAAAATGAATGGTATCGGTAGCAAACTAAGAGTCAACTCGGTCCTTATGGTCCATAATAAACTAATAATCCTGCTATGCTGGATTTCCGTTACTGAATTCTTTTTATTTGTACTTGTTTATGTATAGCTCCTTTGGGAGTTGGCGTTCATTTTGTTCATTCAAACACTTTCCTTGTACACATCTACTTTAATGAATAAACATTCTCCGGCAAATAATACCTTATACATATAATATAATTTAGAGCTCCTAACTAACTCATCTTCATTATGCATGTAAGCGAACCGAACAAACTCGAACAAGTGTATGTTCATGTTCGTTCGTTTAATTTTAACTGAACAAATAAACGAATACGATTAACTAAACGAATATAATTTCTTGTTCATGTTCGCTTGTTAAGGAATGTAGCTTGTTCGTGTTCGTTCATGTCCATTCATTAAAATGATAAACGAACACAAACAAATTAACATAAAATGACATATGTGAATAAATTTAAACGAATATAAACGAAGGAACATATGTGAATAGTTTTTTTAAATCTAATACTTTTGTTATGAAAAATAATAAATATAAATGAATATATATGTGAATAAACATAAATGAATAGATTACTGAACGTTCACGAATGTAAATGAACGAGCGAGTCCTTTGTTTGTTTTCATTCATTTAATTAAACGAACATAAAATCTTGTTCATGGTCTTTCGTTAAATAAATAAGCGAACTTTCCGCCGAACGATTCATTGAATGTTCGGTTCGTTTACATCTCTAATTTTGATTAACAAAAGTCACTCACATACAAGGACAGAGCTATTAAGGGCATAGGAGGAGTGTGCACTCCATACTTTTCTAACAACTTTGTTATTAATTTAAATTCTTGTGAAATTAAGTTTTACCCCTCTTAAATTTTAGACTAAATATATATTTAATTTTTGTTAATTTTAAAATTAGGTAATTTTATTATTTTCATTGTCTAATCTTAACTTCATCCCGACTCATGTCATACGTACAGGTTATATCATATACATACCTATCTAGAAACTTTATATAAAAACAAGACATTCATAAGATAATTCACTTGCAAGGGATCTAGGCCAATCTCCAAGCGAATTAGCGAAAAGTGTTTGGAAAAATTCTACAACGTGCGACAAACAGCGCTGAATACCACTAATATTAAACACCGTTAAATACTATTAAATTAATTAATAAAAATTTAAAATTTCAAGTACTCATTATACGATTAATAATTATTTTAAAAAATTCAATTAAATTATTTTTATATATTAAAATTTTGTTTTTTTTAATAAGGGTAAACTATATATTTAGTATCTTACCTATTTTCGTATTTCTATTGAACCCTCATTATTTAAATATTATTTTAATTTGACCCTATTCTTTATAAAAAATTAATTTAACCCTTAACCCTCAACCTAAAACCCTAAACTATTAAACCTTAAACCCTTAAACTCTTAAACATATACCCTCATTATTTAAATAATTTAACCCTTAACCCGAAAGACGAGCATAGTCGAAAAAACAAAAAAAAGGAATTACATGTGATGAAACTAAGGTTGACGGAAGAACAATTTAAAAAAAAATACATCTGAATCAACAAGTATCACAGGGAGACAATCAGACTTTTCAAATAACAAGATTTACCAATGCTCAACACCATTTTAGATTGCATATAGCAAGACGGTTCAAGTTCAATGTAAAGGCTATTAGGTTGTGCCTGAGTATATGAAAGAAAAAAATATAAAAATAAATTACGGTAGAACAAAATTGAAACCATACAAAATTCAAGAATCATCAGACACATTCATAGAACTAAATTGTTACAAAGGTTCTTGGCAGGAATGAGAAAACTGACTAGACCATATTTTTTTATGAACAACTATTGCTCATGTAAACCTGAATCATAAGGAAGACGGTAAACTGGCTACAAGAGCATGACATAAAAAATTCATGGTGCAAGAGTTTAATCAAATAATAAGCCGCAAAGAATATACCTCTCCTAAAATGAGAGTATAGGTTGATGGTTAAGGGTTAATTTTTTAAAAATAATGAGGGTATAGGTTTAAGAGTTTAAGGGTTTAAGGTTTAATAGTTTAGGGTTTTAGGTTGAGGGTTAAAGGTTAAGAGTTCAATTATTTTTTTATAAAAATTAGGGTCAAATTGAAATAATATTTAAATAATGAGGGTTCAATATAAATACGGAAATAGGTGAGGTACTAAATATATAGTTTACCCTTATTAAAAAAATTAATATATATATATAATAATTTAATTGAATTTTTTACGTAATTATTAATTATTTGATAGGTTCTTGAAATTTTAAATCTTTATTAATTAATTTAATGGTGTTCAACAGTGTTTATCATTAGTAGTGTTCAGCGGTATTCGTCGCACTCGCACGTGATAGACTCATCCAAAGTGTTTGAGAAATTTTTGACATAATAATTTTATTAAATGTGATAATGCCGAATTTCTTTATAGACAATTATTTGATATATTTACCTATGTCATTTTACTTTTTTAACATTCTAATCTAATTATAAAATAATTTTTTAGTTCGATTTTATATTTAAATAAATTTATACTCGTTACAAATTATATTGTTTGAACCTGAGTTATCTTTAAAAAAAGTATTTTTTATTATTGTTGCCACTTAATAAGTTCACGCCACGTATATCATTTTTAATATATTAAGAAATGAAATGATATATAATTACAACTCAATTTCATTTGCAGTTTTTTTATTATACATCTATATATAAAATTATTATCCTTTAATTGAAATTAAATACCCAATTTAAACGAAATTAAAGATTTTAGCATACGCTGAAAGACATTCTATTGTGGCATAATCAAATTATTACCCAAAAAAATCTAGAATGAACGAAAATAAAGCCTCGACATTAGGCTGGGCACAGGCCCGTATAAGATTCCAGTCTATCCGTTCTTTTTGTTATGGTTATCAGTATTTAATTTATTAATTGATTAATTTTGATTAAATATTGTACTAGAACATAACCATGGAGAGCAGAGGTAAGGGAGTCGGAGAGAGTTTCGTTTCGGAAAGGAGGGGCGTGGCGGTCGGCGAGAGCAGGAAGCTTCAAGGATCAGGCTACAGCGATGATTATGTCGCCTTCGTGGATAATCTTAGTAAGAGAGTATCGAGAGGAGCTTTGTGGGAACTTTGCAGTCACTATGCCAAAGTGAAGAAAGTGTTTATCCCATATGTAAACTCGAAACCGAAATACAAACTCTGCACCTTCACCTTCGTTCATCTAGAAAGGTATAAGGATTTGAAGCGGGTGGTAGAAATGCTAGATGATGTTCCGGTGGATGGAAGGAGGATTAAGGTAACCAAAGAAAAATTTCAGAGAAATGGTAGAGCCACTTTCAATAAAACAAACGTTGGTGGTGCACAGAAACAGAAGGAAACCTACAAGGAAATAGGTTCACGTAGTGATGATCTGGTTAATGCAAGGAAAAAGATGAGAGATCTTATAAGGAAGCTCTCTTGAATGCAAGGAGGGAACGTGAAGCACAGAAATTACCAAGACATACGGAGGAAGTTCCACAGCAAGATGGCGCAAATGAAGCCAATACCAATGCTGCTACAGACAAGATGACCTTTGATTTCCAAACACAGGACATTGGGTGGGTCAAACGGTCTAGCACTGGCATCCTTAGGAATGATTTCGATAGAGAGTTCGTGGAGAAGGCTCTGGCAAGTGATGGCATCCAGGTCAAAGTGGCTAAGTGGGGTTTGGCTTTCAACTCATGCATCATCACTTTCTCTTCGTTGGAGGATAAGGAGTCAGTTTGGAGGAGCAAAAAGGGAGAGTTAGCTTTCTGGTTTGATTTCTTGGAGGAACATGTGCTGGTGGATGGATTTCCATATTTTTATTGCTCTATTTCATTATATGGCATTCCGATTATTTGCTGGTCGGAGGAGTTTTTCGCCTCTCTTGCGGAAAAATGGGGCATCTTGATTCTTGATCAATATACATGATGATACGAAGAAAATGACGGACCTCAATGCAGCCAAATTGATCGTGAGAGTTCCGAGCCAATTCGTTATCCCAACATTGTTTCGGATGAATGTTATGGACAGATCGTTGATTGTCAAACTAAAACTTGGAGAACAATTCGGAAGGGAGAACTCATCGGAGGACATCAATCTGGAGAATCCTTTGGCTGAGGACCTACCTGAACAGTGGCCGCCGAAGGATACGGGGGGGGGGGGGGGGGCGGTGAGTGCCAACCGTCGGGAGGAATCTTCTGCCAACTCGCATGGCATACCGGTTGAACTTTCCAGAAACAACATTCATAACGGTGATGCCTCGGTTGCCACAAGGGGTGACATTCCCGATTCTTTCCATTCATTGAACAATGATGGTGGCGCTAATCCCGATAATACGAAAGGATCTAACAAGGCAGATGACAGTTTGTTGTATTCTAGAAAGACTCAGGATGCGGATATGGGCCTAATGGATCCAAATAAGTATGATAATGATTTCCCTGGGCTTCGTCCCGGGTTTATGTCTGAGCCAGTAGCCCAAATCCCTTCCCCGACATTGGACGGTTTGGAGAATGTTGTTATAGAGGACTCATTAATTAGCAACAGCAGGCCCATAGTTCAGAGTAAAGCATCAGACTTTGTTCCTGGTAGTCTAATGGAGGACTCTTGCCCAGAGAATGCATTTTCTTCGAATAAGGAGGTGGCTGCCTCGTTGTCAGTAAGGATGGGTTCTTTTGTTTACCCAAATAAGGTGAATGGTGGCACCACGTCGGATCAGGTTGGGAATTTCTACAAATTGAAACACAGAAGGACCATCAGAAGGCAAATACGAGAATCCCTAGATAATGATAATAGAAGAATTTCGGTAGAGCTTCCTGGGTCATCGTCAGATTTAATCCACCTGAATTACATTGAGGAAGCCATGGCAATTTGGGGAGTAAGTAATTTACTGGGTATTACTTTTCAAGGCGGCAAAGGGGCGTTGATTGAGAAGGTAGTGGAATTGGAGAAAGAAGCGTGATCTTGAACTTTCTGCGGTAAGGTACTTCTAGTCATTATTTTTGTTATATGGAATTAGCAAATTTTTCATGGAATATCAGAGGTTTGGGAAAATCTGAGAAACTATGTGCGGTTAGGAGGCAGATTCTTAAGGCAAAACCGATGGTAATTTTTTTTACAATAAACGAAATTAGGCGACATATCGGCATCAGTAGTTAGAAGATTGGGTTGTGGTAGAGATTTTTCTTATGTTATCTCCCCGGCAGTAGGGGCTTCTGGAGGTCTACTTTGTGCATGGAATCCGGAATTCTTTATTATGTCCGAAACAATCATATGCAGAAGATTTATTGTTCTCTTTGGGCAGTGGCGAGGGAACTCGGATAAATTCGGCCTGATTAATATATACGGCCCGTCCCTGGACTCGGAGAAGTCAGCTTTTTTTGAAGAATTATTAAACTTTATGAAACAACACTCGGTAATCTGGTGCCTTGGGGGTGATTTCAACGCCTACACTTGTTGTGAGGAAAAGGCGGGATCAGGTCACAATTTCGCAACCATGGAACTTTTTCGATCCTTTATTCAAGAAGCAGAACTGTTAGATCTTCCTCTCTTGGGCGGTATTTTTACTTGGTCCAGTAACAGAGAGGCTCCAACCCTGGTTTGGCTCGACAGATTTTTGGTTGATGCAAAGTTCATCGTATATTTCCCGGATACTCTTCAAAGGCTTCTCTCTAGGAGTATTTCAGATCATAACGCGATTTTCCTAGAAAGCAATGGTAGAAAAGACGGCCCTAAACCATTCAAGCTCTTTAATTATCTTATGGAACTTGAAGGTTTCGAAGAAGTAGTTTCATATTCTTTCAAGGCTCAGAAGACAAGAAACAAGAGAGTTGGGATGCTTAGTTTACTGCAGAAGACTAAGTTTAAAATCAAGAGATGGACTGGAAATTTGAAGCTAGCTCATAAAGACAACATTCCTTTGATCGAAGCTGCAATTGCGGACACGGAAGCGAAACTCCTTCTTGATCCTTCAAATTCGGTACTGCTAGGTAAATTGGCTGCAGATAGGAAGCAATTGTGGTCTTCTCTCAGACGCGAAGAATCAGTTTGGCTCCAAAAATCTCGAGTTAGATGGTTTAGAGAAGGTGATCGCAACACGCGATATTTTCATATCTCAGCATCTAACAGAAGAAGAGCCAATTTTATTTCATCCATCACAGTGGATGGCGAATCAGTTTCTGATCCTGAAGCCATAAAGCGTGGGGTTTTTGATCATTTCTCCAAAGCATACAATATCAAAAATACCTTAGCTGTCGAGGAAATCCCCTTGTGTTTTAAGAAAATCACTTCATTGCAAAAATCACTGCTGGAAAAGGAAATTGAGGAAAAGGAGATATTGGAGGCGATAGTGTCGATGGATAGTTCGAAGGCACCGGGTCCGGATGGCTATAATATGGGTTTCTTCAAGAAATTTTGGCATGTACTGAAAGATGACGTGGTAAAAAAATTTGCTGGTTTTTTCAAAGAGCGAGAATGGGAGAATGGCGTAAATCATTCATTTATCACTTTGATACCCAAAAAAATTGGTGTTGAATCCCTTGACGACTATAGACCGATAAGCCTTGTGGGAGGCGTATACAAAATTCTTTCTAAGGTCTTGGCTCGTATTATTGAAAGGGTGTATGGACTCAGTTGTAAGTAATACTCAATTTGCTTTCATTCAAGGACGTCAAATCCTTGATTGCTCTCTTATTGCTAATGAAGGCATTGACTACCTTCAGAAGGTTGGGCGGAAGGGGGCCGTATTTAAGATTGACTTTAGAAGAGCTTATGACACCGTTGACTGGCAGTTTCTTATACGTGTAATGAAGGAAATGGGCTTCGGTGACTTATGGTGCAGATGGATTTTCAGGTGTATCTCTTCCGCAACTATTTCAGTTTTAGTCAACGGCGTCCCAACTCCTCAATTTGAATTGGCGAGAGGTTTACGACAAGGATGCTCTTTATCTCCTCTTCTATTCAATTTGGTCGGTGAAGCACTATATTTGATGATAGACAAAGCTACAGAAGTTGGTCTCTTCCAAGGCTTTTCCATCGGCAAGGATCGAAATTCGTATAATCTTTACCATCTGCAATTTGCAGATGATCTCATGATTTTTTGCGGTGCTTCGTTGAGAGAAATTAAGAATGTTAAGAGGGTATTGAGGGTCTTTGAGATAGCGTCTGGATTGCAGCTCAATATGGTTAAAAGTAAACTTTATGGCATCAACATTGAAGATTCTTTACTCCGGGAATGGGCTGGTCAAGCGGGATGCGCAGTAGATAATTTCCCCTCAGAATATCTGGGATTACCTCTCGGCTTCAAGAGGAACTCGGCTGCAATTTGGGAGCCGGTAATTCAGAAATTTTACACCCATTTAGCAAGTTGGAAAGGCAAGAACTTATCCCCCAGCGAAAGGTTAGTGTTGGTAAAATCAGTCCTTTCTGCTCTTCCCTCTTACTTTATGTCAATATTCAAACTTCCTTGTTCAATTATCAAAAAACTTAATGGCATCCTAGCTAATTTCTTGTGGGGGAAACGGATAAGGGGAAGAAAATACACTGGTTAAGGTGGAACTCAGTGTGTCGCCCTATTGAACTTGGGGGACTTGGAATCAAAGACCTATCGATACAAAATAAAGCTCTGCTCTGTAAATGGTTTGTCAAATTTGCTAATAATAAAGACTGTGTTTGGAGAAAGTTCTTATGCAGCAAAATGGATTGGGAATTGGATTCATTATTACCGGATCCGTCTCATCATAGATTGAGTTCGTGGATGTGGAAGGGCATTTCCAGCGTTTTCTACGGTTCGGACAACTTCAGCATTTCGATTAAGAACCTTTTCAGAATACAAGTTGGGGACGGTAAATCGGTGAGGTTTTGGTCGGATAGGTGGATTTGTGACTCTCCTCTTCAATCGATTTTCCCCAGAATTTTCGCTTTGGCCTGTAACAAGACTGGGCTGGTTTGCGAATATGGGAAGGTGATAGATGGTAAATGGTCATGGAACATTCTGCTGAGGAGACAAGTATTCGACTGGGAAAAAGAGCAATGACAAGCTTTTCTATCCTCTCTTTTGACAGTTAACTCAGAGGGCTTTGCACACGATTGTATCCTTTGGCAAGGAAAAGGCGAGGGTTCGTATTCGGTGAAAGAAGGTTATGGCAGTATGTTCTCGGAGTCTTCCAATTTATTAAAATGGAAAGAATGGATCTGGTCCGGTTTGGCACCACCTAGGGTGGATTTCTTTGTGTGGTTAGTTGCTAATAACAGAGTAGCAGTAAGATCTGCGTTGCAACGAAGAGGATTTCAAATGCAGGCGTCGAACTTATGCCCGTTTTGTGAGGGAGAGGTCGAAACTGTATCGCATCTTTTCCTCCATTGCAAGGAAGTTTGGAAGGTATGGATGCACCTAGCTGCTATTTGGGAGATAAAAATAATTATTCCAGGAGAAGTTTGTTCTTTGCTGCAGATGTGGTGGGAAAGGGGAATGAAATGTGCTATTTGGTTCATCATCCCTCATTGTACTTTGTGGTCTATATGGTTGTTGAGGAATGACGTAATCTTCAAAGGTAACAAATTTGACATTTCACAATTGCTTTTTATAATCAAGTATCGCCTGGCGCAATGGTTTAAAGCAAGATTTACGGAGTCCCCTTGCTCGGTGGAAGAGATCGTGGCTAATCCCGCCGTAGCGGAATGGAAGATTAACAAGAATAAAAAAAAGGGTACGTCGGAACGTTGGAAACCTCCTCCTGCTGGTTTCCTCAAATTAACGGTCGGCGGAGCCATGTCAAGTGACGGCAGTGCTGGTGGAGTCGGAGGACTTATCCGAGACTCGTCGGGTAAGAGTCTCCTTTCCTTTTCAAAACATACTGGTCCAGGCCCCCCAATTGTAGCTGAGTTACTTGCCATTAAACATGGACTCCTGATCATTATGGATAGGCGAGAGTTTGATGGATATCGATTTATAGTTGAAAGTGATAGCAGCGTTGCACTCGATTGGATTTCCCACCATGAAGTCTGCCCGGTAATGTTCAAACAAATGGTAAGTGAAATCATCAACCTGGGCACATCAAAAAATTGTATTTTTCGGAAAATTCCTCGTGCCATAAATTTGGAGGCATATTCTTTGGCAAAGGAGGGGCTGGTCATTAGATAAGAGCAGTGGATCGGCGTTTGCTTAGGTCATTAGTGCGTTACTGGTATTTTTTGTAAAATGCAAATTGTAAGGAGTCGTTTCGAGTTGTAAACTCTCTGGATTTTATTTATAAACATGTGACACTCTTTTCCCCCTTCCGCTGTCGGAATGCTTTTTGGAGCGTTCCGATAAGAGGGGGGTTTTAACGAGGTCACCAATTCCTATCAAAAAAAAATAATTAAATATTTTAAAAAATATATTATAGAAATAAATAAATTTATTTTATTTTATTTTATTTACAACGTAGGAATTTTAACATTAATCGAGTAAAAAATCTAATCACCCATCCAATGTACATGTTTTCTCGTGAAAAATAAAATTATGATTTGCTGGGCGGTAGTAATTAAAAGTTAAAACAATCTACAGACTACATGTCCAAGCAGAAGAAGTTAAACTTGGTAGGGGTTGTAACTTGTATGTATTGTAGACCAGTTGCAATATCTTTTTTTTTTTTTTTACTTTTTATAGTCTCCTCAAACATATTCACGGCATAGAATAGATGGCAGTAATGGTCTGCCCTGGGTTTTGGTTTAGAACCATGGACCATGCATGCTCTTAGTTTTCCTATTTACAGACTACAGTGATTGGCGGTTTCCAATATTAAAATTTAACTTGCACATATTCTTGCATTTCAGCCTTTTAAATTAAAGCAACCTATTATCTAGGGACCATCTTACTCTTTTGAATTTAAAGTTCCCTATGAAATTTAAAATAATATAGATAAAAATATTAGTTTCTATAAATAGATAAAATATATTTTTAAAATATATTTTTTTAATAGTTTAAAGTTGATTACAATGTAGTATTTGTTTATACATATTCTTAACCCTTTGACAATGCGCATATACCTTGTGGACAAAGTGATTTGAACTCGTGTCTCGATGAACATTATCCGTTTTTTCACGAGACACTTGTTGGGTTTCTTTTTAAAATATAATTAAACTTCAACATTCAAGATTTCTATACTTATAGTTCAAAAAAAATGTAAAACTAACCTTCTCATTATAACATTTTTGTCTCATAATTAATTTCTACAATAATGTTAATACTTACAATCTTATATGCATACTTTTTATCATGTTCAATTAATAGTTAAGTGAATTTATGCGAACAAACTTTAAAGCAAGTGGTTAAAAACTTTAGTTGACACATTCCTTCTCCTAAGATGTAAGTTCTAGACTCAGTATGAGTAAATTTCTCATTCTCCTCTCTTAATAAGAATTGTTAAAAGAAAATAGTTAAGTGAATTTATTATAGTAGTTAAATGCCACGATTAGAAAATATTAAAGTGAAGCCTAAGGTCAAAATGGTTGCTGCCCGAGGTGATTTTTCAGTACGATCGGTTCACCCATTATGGGCAGATCCCATTCCCAAAATGCAAACACTTGAAAACGTGGGTTTTCCAACCATATTGTGTGTATATGTTTATATACTTCCTGTACAATACTGAAATAAATAAAAAAAACACGGATTCTTTTAACAAGGAATTATTGTAGCTCCAATTAGCATAGATCATCTACAACATGGAGTGGAGGACCAAGGTAAGGTGCCCCTTTAACAACCAAGTCATATTGCAGCTTTAGTTCTCTTTCCTCCAGCCAAGCATAACCTGAGAATTAATTGAAACATTGAACCATAAATTTGGTGATTCCATTTCCAAATATACCAAAACTTACCGGGAAGTGAAGGGATGGGGAAGTCTGAGTAGTACGTGGAAGGCCTGCCGAAGTCGTCGGAGTAGGGCGGAGATAACACATCCAAGATAGCACAGGGGGTCAAGGCGGTGAATGAGTGGATGTTTCCACCATTCCTCGGGAACAACACCGATGGTTCACAAGGTGCATTGAAGATACCGTCGATCGCGGTGGCCGCGACTCCACCTGCAATCGTTTCGATATCATTTCTTCAATCCAAACATGAAACATTTATGCCAATTAAGAGTTAAGACCCTTACTTGATCTGGGGCTACAATTCTCCCCACGAACCCAGTCGTAGGCTTTGATGTAAACCGAGCCGTAAAGAAGCTTGCTCAGAACCGTCATACCAGGGTGATCGTGGAGTGGGAATACGCTGCCGGCCGGAAAGCAAAATATCCCCATCTGCACAATTACAAACAACAAACCTGATTAATCACAACACAATCCCCACCTGAAATACATCATGTATATGAAACAAACTTGCACTACTAACTGAAAACTTGTCACATTCATGGATGTGAATGTAAGTTATTTCAGAAACTCCTTGCCCAGAAATCAACCCATTGCTGATCATGGCCTGGCTTGAACTCGGAGATCCATCCGAGCTGAATTCATCTATGCCAACATCAACAGCTTCGAATAAATCTGCGTTTTTTTTGAAAATGAAACGCCCCCCTTTAATTAGTTTTCCAGAAATTAAACAAAAGAAGATTAAAGGAGTGATACAGTACTTAAGATGTTTTTGAGCCAGTGAATCTGTTGGAAAGTTGGAAGCTGTTTCTGGGAAAATACATAGTTACAGGCATCATATAACATTTGTACTTTGCTTTTCTCCATGGGGGAAACTTGTCACCCTTCACTTCTATTACAAATATATATTAAGCAAGCAAAACCAGGGGGCTTATATTGACTTTTTTAAATCATACAATGGGCTTTCTGTCTTCTCGTTGGAACTTTTCAAGAAGCAATCAATTTGTACACACAATATTTTGGCCCCATGATTATAAAATATAAAGGCTATGCCTATACAGTTAACTGTTTACTAGGGATGATCTTTTCTTTTGCTAATTATCAATTACAACGTTCAGTTAATATAATAATTTTACTTAGTGTCATAATACTGGACTTGATTAATATGGAAAAAGGAAAAGCTGGCATATTATTATTTTATTATTAATTCCCCACTTAGTTCTAACCGATGGTATATTTTTCACGCATCAACCGGGTAGTTTTATTTATAAATAAAAGTAAAACAATAACATAACACTAAGGAGTTGTCAAAACACGAACTAAATAAAATCTTTAAAATTAACAATCACCTTTCTACTTTCACTCCTATTCCGTAAGACCACGGATAAACAAATCAGAAACAAGCATCGTGAAATTAATGTACGGACAACAAACAATCACAAAAATAACCATAGAATATGCCATAAGACAGAGACATGTCATAAAGGCAGAAAAATTGCATCAAAAGAAAGGGTTAACGAAACTAGTTCAAACTGGTATTAATCTCTTAAAAAGTTATTATTTTACCATTTTTTATATAAAAAAGAGTTTTTACATTTCAATGATAGATAATAAGATTCAAACCCGTAAAATACAAGACAACATAAATATTCTTATCCATCATCAATTAATGGATTTCTTATGACATTATCATTATGGCAGAAGTAAGTCATTAAAAAAGGTTCTTAGAATGGAAGAAAATAGAGGCTTAATATCAGGCCCAGGCCTCCATAAGATTCCATTTTCCTCCTGTTTTGGCACAAAGATCATGATTTGCTGGCTGCTTGGCTGGCACTACTACTAATTGAAACATTACATGTGTTCACAAACACAAAAAGTTAAAACAGGTAGCTAGGATTTGGATTCAAACCCATTAGCATATCTTAACTTTAACTTTTTATAGACTGATTTACACCATCGGCAAGACATGGCACTGATGTTATGCCTTGGGTTTTGGTTCTAAACTATTTTATTCCTTTTCCTGTTTACTGAAAACGGTAGTTTTCTTATTTTACAAGTTAATCTGGAGATATTTTTACATTTCAACAGTTTTATATTGAGCAACCTACGATTCATGTTAGAGGGAAATAATTACGTAAAAATTTGTATGTACAAAAATCACTCACAACGTTAATAATATTTTTAAGAGTTTTTTGAACTCGATTCTCTTAAGGTTAATAATATTCTCTTTTTCACTAAAATTACTTACAACGTTCAATTAATAGAAGACGGTTAATTCTAGCTTCAAATAATATAATAATATCTTTAGCTATTTATTTCATGATTTATGTCTCATGGATGTTTTCCTATTAATGTTGTCTCTAAAATTTAAACTTAAATTCTCTCATTATAAATATAACATATTTTATCATTTTTTTGGATAAATGTGTTATATTTTATTTCCAAATGAGTAACAGAAGTTTAACCAATTCATCTATTCATGCAGTGGACATCCGGATGGAAATCATCTGCCCCCAAAGTATGCCCCCATTTGTGCCCCTACTTTAAAATAGTGGGTTTAGGGTTTAGAGTTTGGGGTTTAAGGTTGGGGCTTAGGGTTAGAGTGTAAGGAATTAGGGGTAGGGTGTATTTTTTAGGGTTTAGGGTTTGGAGTTTAGGATATAAAAATTAGGGTTATAGGTCAAAATTTAATTTTTAAGTATTTTTAGGCATGAGACATAAAAGGAGGCATGGTTAAGGGACAGAAGATTTTTACCCTGGACATTCATCCCTTAAAGAATTCTTCAAGCTGCACAAAGACCTGCTATTTACATTTTCAATTCTAATACTTTAGTATGTAGTCTAATTCGATATATTTTATCATTTTATCTAACACATGCATTCATAATTAATTATATTGATTGTATTCATTGGAAATGAACTAATTTATTTATCTTTTAATAAAAAACATAAAAATTCGGAATACATAAAATGTAAGTACAATTGCTAAATAATAATAATAATAATAATAATAATAATAATAAAAAAGCAATAAACCGAAAGCGGGCATTCAGAAAAGAGGTTTGGAGCGGAATGATCTTAGATGGTAGTGCCCCAAAAAGCAGACCATAAAACAGACCAACAGAATTTCCATTATCCATTCTAAAGGCATAATAATTTATGAATTTATATTTAATATATTGGTGGTGAAAACTAAAATATTTTATAAATGATTCAGTTTTAAGGCTTAAAGTTTTAGTTTACGGTGTATGGATGTAGGTATGGGAGTTTAGGGTTTAGGGATTGTGGTTAGAATTTAGGGTTTAGAGGTGTGAAACAAATATTTTAATTTTGATATAACTAAAAACCTAAGGACTAAATCGAAAAAGTCAAAACGAATTTTAAGTCCTCAAAATATCCCCATATAATTTTAGTATTATGCGCAAGTTAAAAACATACTATTTCAAATATTTTTCTAAGTGTTTCAAGCCAAAACAGTGTTTTTCAAGTACCCGTTTCGAAACGGAATAAGGCGTTTCGAAACATTTTCACCACTGTCGACCACCGTTCCGAAACGCGTATCGAAACACTTAAAACCGTTTCGAAACGGCACAACTCGTTTCGAAACTGTTCTTCATATAGGATTTAACAAGGGTTGTTTTATTTCAAATATTTCAGATTTTTAAATATAAAAGGGGTGTTTCGAAACGGATCAAGCCCGTTCCGAAACGACCCTTTGACAGTAGCCATTTCGTTTCGAAACGGTTCACTCCCGTTCCGAAACAAGGGCTAGGTTTTATTTTGAAAAAATATGACCGTTGTATGTTTTAACTGATTTTCTGAAAACCGTTAAGGCGTTTCGTAACGGGCTAGGACCGTTCCGAAACGACCCTTGACAGTGGCAAAAACGTTCCGAAACGGACCTAGGGCGTTTCGAAACGGGATCTTAAATGCACCCCAACGGCTCTTTCTATTTTAGTCCGTTCCGAAACAGGTTCCCCGTGTTCCGAAACGGGTTGGTGCAGACTGCATTTATGGTGGCAAGAGAGGGTTCTAACGGCTCCATTTATGTTCCCAACCACCCAAACGGCTAGAAATCAATGAGAAGGTATAAAAGAGACATCCAAAAGCATCAGCAACAACTATTGATCCTAAAGCAAACATCCAAACATCAAATTCAAGCATTTGAGCAAAAATCACACTTTGTGTAAAAATCCCAATTTGTGTTCTTCATTCATATTTTGTAAAATTGGGTTGAGTGCTTGTATTGGGGCTATCATTTGTATTGAGAGATACCTAATTAGCCTACAAATTTCTTTGTTCTCTTGTGTGAGGGTTGGGTTGATTTTTGGGTAGAAAAATCAACCGAAATTGTAAAGGGTTGCCTCCTTGTCCTAGAAAAGGGGAAGATCAATTTAGTGAAATTGTTGCAAATCCTTAGTGAGGCTAAGGTAGTGGATGTAGAGTTCATTTGGAACTTGAACCACTCTAAATCCCTTGTCCATCAATTTTTAATTTGCCAATTTCCACTACAAACCTTTAAATTTCCAATTCACCCCCCTCTTGGCAAATATCGATCTTTCGATCCACTCAACAATTGGTATCAGAGCTAAACTCTTTGAGGATTAACAACCACAAGAGGAGATCCTTGGAAGAGTGTGATCATCAAATTATCAAGAGATGGCTTCAACCTCCGGTTCCGGCATGTACGAGTCACAATCAACCACCAAGCCTCCTTTCTTCAATGGTGACAACTATTCCTTTTGGAAGAACAAAATGAGGCTATTCATCAAGTCAAGTGACTATCTTGTATGAGATGTCATTGAGGATGGGCCATACATTCCATTGAAGCAAGATGGTGAAGGTAAGATGGTGTTGAAGAAGAAAGCCGAAATGAGTGAAGAGGAGAGGAAGAAGATTCAAGTCAACGATAAAGCTCTCCACATGCTATTTTGTGCTTTCGGTCCGGACATCTACTCGAAGGTCTCATCAATAGAAAGTGCCAAGGAAGTGTGGGACACTCTTGAGACCACCTATGAAGGCACCAATGATGTCAAAGAAACTAAGATTGGACTTCTCAATCTTAGTTATGAAAACTTCAAGATGGAGCCCGATGAGACGGTGTCAAAGATGTTTGATCGATTCTCCACAATCGTCAACGGTCTAAAGGGATATGGAGAAATCATACCGGAAGACAAGCTTGTCCGGAAGCTACTCTATTCACTTCCCGAAGCTTGGGATGGGAAGAGAACCGCTATCATCGAAGCAAAGAACTTGAAGACATTGAAGCTTGATGAGCTTGTGGGTTCTCTCCTTACTCATGAGATCATGAAGCAAGGAAGGGAAGATGAGAAAAAGAAGGAAGAGAAAAGAGTAGAGAAGCTTGAGGTTGAAAAGAAGAAGAAGATGGGAATAGCTCTCAAGGCTAAAGCTTCACAACTTGATGTGAGCTCATCTAGTGATGAGGACGAACTTGAAGAATTGGCTATGATAGCCAAACGGTTCTCACGATTCATGAGGTCCAACCGAGGAAGAAAAATCCAAAGAAAGATGGACTTCAAAGGGAAGAACAAAGAAGATGGAAAGGATCCCATCATTTGCTATGAGTGCAAACAACCCGGCCACATCCGTTCGGAGTGCCCTCAACTCAAGAAGAAGGGTTTTGAGAAGAAGAAGAAACTCAAAGCCAAACTTGCTACTTGGAGTGATGAGGAGTCATCGGAGGATGACGAACAAGAAGTGGCTAACATTTGTCTCATGGCACTTGAGGAAGATTCCTCCATGGTAACCTCTAACTCATCTACTTTAGATTTTTCATATGAAGAATTAAATGATGCATATGATGAGTTACAAGAGGTATATGATGAATTAGTTGAGAAGTTTAAGGAGTCGGTCATTAAAAACAAGAAAATCATTTTAGAGCTAAATGAGAAAAATGACTCACTCACTCAAGCTAATTCTAAATTTGAGAAAAAGATTTTAGGATTAAAAGATGAACTTAAATTCTTTCAAGATGAAAATGTTGATCTTAATAATCTTTTGTCTCAATGCAATAGTGAACACCAAAAGGTGTTAGGTGAGCTAAATGAGCTCAAAAAGTCCTTAAAAAATGTTGGAAGTGTCAAGCATGAAGTAGGAGAATCATCTAGAACACACCAACCTAAGAAAAGGACTAATTACTACAAACAAAGTAGCTACCCTAGACATAGTAGAGCTAAAAGAATTAGAAGTTTATGGGTTCCTAAGGAACTTGTAAAATCTAATAATATTATTGCTATGTCATCTTGGATTCCTAAGGGAACCAAGGTTTTGGGAGCTAACACTCATGGACCCAAAATGATTTGGGTACCAAAAACCAAGGTTTAATATCTTTGTTTGTAGGGGGAGCATTGCTTCAAGGCCAAAGCACAAAGTCAAAACTCATGGTACCTTGATAGTGGATGCTCGAGACACATGACCGGAGACAAGAGTCGAATCATGGATTTAAAGCCAAAAAGTGGAGGAGTAGTAACATTTGGTGACAACTCCAAAGGCCACATTAAAGGTATTGGCTCCATAGGTAATCACTCTACCATTCTCATTGAAAATGTCTTATATGTCGATGGTCTTAAACATAATTTATTGAGCATAAGTCAATTATGTGATAAGGGATTTAATGTTCTTTTTGATAAAAATGGATGAAAAATTGTAGACATTAAATCTAATAGTATTATGCTCATAGGTCATCGCATAGGAAACATATACATGGTGCATTTAGATGACATTCATACATCTCATGCATGTTTAGTTGCTCAAAATGAAAATGATGCATGGTTGTGGCATAGGAAGCTAGGACATGCTAGCATTAGTGTTTTGGAAAAACTAGTCTCTCTAAATCTAGTTAGAGGTTTGCCCAAAATAAAATTTTCAAATAATAAAATTTGTGATGCATGCTCAAAGGGTAAACAAAATAAGTCTTCCTTTAAATCCATTAATGATGTTTCTACTAGTAGATGCTTACAATTAATTCACATGGATTTATTTGGGCCAATTAGGACTATGAGCTTGGGTGGTAAATCTTATGCTTTTGTGCTTGTTGATGATTTTTCTAGATATACTTGGGTTTTATTTTTAAGTACTAAAGATGAGGCTTTAGATAAATTCATCACATTTTCAAAAACAACCCAAAATGATCTTGAACTTAGAATTTCACACATTAGAAGTGATCATGGAACCGAGTTTCAAAATTTAGGGTTTGAAGACTTTTTAAACGAAAATGGTATTAGCCATAATTTTTCGGCTCCTCGAACTCCTCAACAAAATGGAGTAGTTGAGAGGAAAAATAGAACTTTGCAAGAAATGGCTAGGACTATGCTTTGTGAAAACAATTTACCTAAATTTTTTTGGGCGGAAGCCACAAACACCGCTTATTATATTATAAATCGAGTAATGATTAGGCCAATTTTAAAGAAAACACCTTATGAGATTTTAAAATCTAAAAAGCCTAACATTAGCTATTTTCACCCTTTTGGGTGCAAGTGTTTTGTTTTAAATAATGGAAAAGATAACTTAGGTAAATTTGATGCAAAAAGTGATGAAGCCATTTTTATAGGTTACTCTTTAACCTCTAAAGCCTATCGAGTATTTAACAAAAGAACTTTAGTAGTAGAAGAATCTATTCATGTTGTATTCGATGATAACCTCCTTCCTAGGAAGGATTCTTGTGATGATGATGATGTAGGAATCATAAATGCCTTTGATGGAGGTCAAACTTCAAAGGAGGATGAGATTTCAACAAAAGAAGAGGACTCACAAGATCCACCTCTTGAAGCCTTAAAGGACTTGGCTATTGAGGAAAAGGAAGTGAGCTACCCAAGGGAGTTGGACTATGTCAAAGATGGTGAAATCTTGGGTGATCCATCCAAGGGGGTAACCACTCGTTCTTCTCTTAGATTAATGAACCATGTTGCATTTATCTCATGCATAGAGCCTAAAAACATAAAAGAAGCATTGAAAGATGATTTTTGGATTTTAGCTATGCAAGAAGAATTAAATCAATTTGAGAGAAGTAATGTATGGACATTAGTTGATAGGCCTAGTAATCAATCTACAATAGGAACTAAATGGGTCTTTAGAAACAAACTAGATGAGAGTGGTAACATTGTGAGAAATAAAGCTAGACTAGTTGCTCAAGGTTACACTCAAGAAGAGGGAATAGATTTCGATGAAACCTATGCACCCGTAGCTAGGATGGAAGCTATTAGGATGTTGCTTGCATATGCATGTTATCATAATTTCAAGCTTTTTCAGATGAATGTAAAAAGTACCTTTCTAAATGGTTTTATAAATGAAGAGGTGTATGTTGAACAACCACCGGGTTTTGAGGATTCAAAATTTCCAAACCATGTGTTTAAACTTACAAAAGCTCTCTATGGTTTAAAACAAGCTCCTAGAGCTTGGTATGAGAGACTTTCAAATTTCTTAATTGAAAAAGGTTTTGAAAAAGGAAAGGTGGATACAACACTCTTCATAAAAAGATATAACAATGACATCTTAGTAGTTCAAATTTATGTTGATGATATAATTTTTGGTTCTACTAATGAATGTCACTGTCAAGAGTTTGCTAAGTTAATGCAAGGTGAATTTGAGATGAGCATGATGGGGGAGCTCTCGTTCTTTTTGGGACTCCAAATCAAGCAAAAGAATGATGGCACCTTCATCAACCAAGCAAAATACATAAATGATATGCTCAAGAAGTTTGGCTTGGAGAATGCAAAGCCTCAAGCCACTCCTATGAGCTCATCTACAAAGCTTGACAAAGATGAAGAAGGTAAGTGTGTTGACTCTAAGCTTTATCGTTCTATGATTGGATCTTTGCTTTACCTTACCGCAAGTAGACCAGATATCTTGTTTAGTGTTTGCTTGTGTGCTAGGTTTCAAGCTAGTCCTAGAGAGTCTCACCTTATAGCCGTTAAAAGAATCTTTAGGTATCTTAGAGACACTCATTGTTTAGGTCTTTGGTACCCTAGAGACTTTACCTTTAACCTTCATGCTTACTCGGATGCGGATTATGGGGGTTGCAAAATTGATAGGAAAAGTACTTCGGGAACTTGCCAATTCTTAGGTAGTATGCTCATATCTTGGTTCTCTAAGAAACAAAATAGTGTAGCCTTATCTACCACCGAAGCCGAGTACATATCCTTAGGGAGTTGTTGTGCTCAAGTCCTTTGGATGAAACAACAACTCTTAGATTATGGAATTAAAGTTGGAACCATACCCCTAAAATGTGACAACACTAGTGCAATATGCTTAACTAAAAATCCCATCCAACACTCTAGAACCAAACATATAGAAATAAGGCATCATTTCATTAGAGATCATGTCCTTAAGGAAGATGTGGTTATAGAGTATGTAGACACCTTAAATCAATTAGCGGACATTTTTACAAAACCCTTAGACAAAGAGCGTTTTTGGTCCCTTAGGAGAGAGTTAGGTCTAGCTAGCCTATCTTGACCTTTTAGGACCTCTTTTGTGCTTAAATATGCTTGATTTTGTGAAATGCCATGTTGATGTGTTTAAACTCCTAATTTCATCCATGCTTATAGTTAGGGGGAGTATGTTTATGCTTAAATATGTTTTGCCTGCTCATTCATGACATTTATGCATGTTAGGCCTCTTAAACTTCATTTTTCTGCACTTTTAGAGCCTCATCTGCACTTCCAGGCCCAGGTGTATCGAAACGGGTGAACCTGTTTCGATACGGATACCTTAAATCCAGCTCTGAGAGAAGGGCGTTTCGAAACACCCCCAAGGCGTTCCGAAACGTTTTTGCTACTGCCAAAGGGTGTATCGAAACGTGTTCCGATACGGGTCAAAGGAGTTTTGAAACAGTCAACACCGTATCGAAACGGTCAGTCAACGGTCTTAAAACGGTCAAAACCCTAGCCGCCCCGTTCCGAAACTGTCTTGACCGTTCCGAAACGGCATCGCGGACTGCTTGAAATTAGGGCTTTTAATGATACAAACTCACTTTATATCAATCTCTAAAACCCTAAACCGCCTCCCTCTCTATAAATACCCTCTAAAACTCTTTGATTTTCACAAAATTGTGAGGGGTTTCACTCTTCAACTTAAGTCTAAGCAAGTTTCATCAATCTTGTGCAAGGAGTTCTTCAAAATCATCCAAAATCCCAAACTAAGGTAATTTTTCTATTTTTCTTTCTTTCAATTTTTGTCCGAATCTTAGGTTAGAAAATTTTATTTTTGTATAAATTATATGTTTTTTGTTGTGGGTTTTCAAAATCTTGTAAAAAAATTTCAAATCTCAAATTTTTTGATTCGAATATAAATTTTTTCAATCGTATTTTTTTTAAACTGTTTTTTATTTTAATTTTGTTTTCAAAAACCTAAGTGGGATTTATTATTGGATTGATTATAAATATCAATGCATACACTAAATTTTAAAACACTTGCTTAATGTTTTTAGATGGCGGATCAATCGAACAAAAAGCGCAAGGCCGTTCAATCCGGTGATTCGAGCATTCGTCCGAATATCACTATGCTTTTTCAGAAATCTCTTAAAAATCCGGACGCGCGTGCTCGCTTTGCTTATGTCAAGGATTTCGCGGTTCGTAAGGAACGTGTCATTGATCTTGAGTTCCTCAATTCCGAGCGATTCCTTTTTCGTTATCTCCCTCGTTTGGATGAGTGGAATCTCATGGATTTCTTGAGCCTTCCGGATGTTTGCTACAAAAACATGGTACTCCTCTTTTACTCAAATGCTCGTTTTCTTTATGATGAGACCAAAACCGAGATCATAGGAATTGAATCATCCTTATTAGGCAGAAAGTTTGTTGTTAATGTTGCACTTTTAGAGTCTGCTCTTAAGCTTAAGAATGAGGGTCTTGAGGATGAACGCCACTTTGGCTCTTTCACCGGTAAGGCACTTTATTTGGATGTGCACGATCGAGTTCTTCACTTGATGGTGTCTTGGTTTCTTCGTCCTTCCGGAGGCAAATACTCTCATATCCGTCACACTGATCACTTTTGGCTAGAGTGTTTCCGTAGGGGTGAGCGCCCAAATGTGCCTAAGATTATTTTTGCCGAGATAGTCAATAATATCAAGCTTATTGACACGAATGAGTTGAAGTCTTTCACATATGGCATTGTCTTGAGCGCCCTATTTGATAATCTTGGCATTGATTGTACCTACGACTCTCCGATCCCTCGCAAGACCAAGATTGGTGAGTCATCCCTTCGAAAGTCCGGGTTCCAATATGTGAATGGTTTTTGGGAAAGAGTTGATAGAGAAGCGGATCCTGCTCCCGTTGCTCATCCACCGCAAGTTCCAGTTGCAAACAATGAAGCCCTCACGGCTTTCCTCACCGAGCGGTTCAATGCTTTGGACACTCGGATGAATGCTTTGGACACTAGCATTGCTTCGGGCTTTGAAACAATGGGCAATCGTTTGAAGAATGTCGAGGATCGCCTTCTTTCTCTTGAGACTTCTCATTCCAACTTGGACCTTTCAGTCTCCACTCTTTATGGGCAATGGACGAAGTTTCACCGCTCTCAAGCCAAGAGCGATGATGATGATGACGAGGATGATGATGACGAGGCCTAGGAACTTCATATCATATCATATTATTTATGCTTTTAGGATTAAGATTGCATCTTTATGTTTTTCTCATGTTTTTAGGACCTATGTTTATGGCTATTTTATTTGGGATTTTATGTTTGAACTAAATGTTTGAATTATGTTTTGGATATTTTGATTATGAATTTATAATATGGTTGCTTATTATTGCTTATTGGTACTAATCCTTTATCTTCTCTATGAGCTTTTATTGTTCTTTTTGATCTAACAAAAAGGGGGAGAAGAAATTTAAGAGCCACACTTTAAACTAAAATTCGTTTTAAAATGTTAAAAGGTTTTTAAAAGTTTACTTGGATTTCAAATCAAATTTTTTTTAGACTTTAAAAAAAAACCTATCTTAAATTAAGGGGGAGTTAGAATAATTTTCAAAACTTTCAAAATTCCAGAAATTCTAACTTTGGTTTTGTTATATCAAAAAGGGGGAGATTGTGAAACAAATATTTTAATTTTGATATAACTAAAAACCTAAGGACTAAATCGAAAAAGTCAAAACGAATTTTAAGTCCTCAAAATATCCCCATATAATTTTAGTATTATGCGCAAGTTAAAAACATACTATTTCAAATATTTTTCTAAGTGTTTCAAGCCAAAACAGTGTTTTTCAAGTACCCGTTTCGAAACGGAATAAGGCGTTTCGAAACATTTTCACCACTGTCGACCACCGTTCCGAAACGCGTATCGAAACACTTAAAACCGTTTCGAAACAGCACAACTCGTTTTGAAACTGTTCTTCATATAGGATTTAACAAGGGTTGTTTTATTTCAAATATTTCAGATTTTTAAATATAAAAGGGGTGTTTCGAAACGGATCAAGCCCGTTCCGAAACGACCCTTTGACAGTAGCCATTTCGTTTCGAAACGGTTCACTCCCGTTCCGAAACAAGGGCTAGGTTTTATTTTGAAAAAATATGACCGTTGTATGTTTTAACTGATTTTCTGAAAACCGTTAAGGCGTTTCGAAACGGGCTAGGACCGTTCCGAAACGACCCTTGACAGTGGCAAAAACGTTCCGAAACGGACCTAGGGCGTTTCGAAACGGGATCTTAAATGCACCCCAACGGCTCTTTCTATTTTAGTCCGTTCCGAAACAGGTTCCCCGTGTTCCGAAACGGGTTGGTGCAGACTGCATTTATGGTGGCAAGAGAGGGTTCCAACGGCTCCATTTATGTTCCCAACCACCCAAACGGCTAGAAATCAATGAGAAGGTATAAAAGAGACATCCAAAAGCATCAGCAACAACTATTGATCCTAAAGCAAACATCCAAACATCAAATTCAAGCATTTGAGCAAAAATCCCACTTTGTGTAAAAATCCCAATTTGTGTTCTTCATTCATATTTTGTAAAATTGGGTTGAGTGCTTGTATTGGGGCTATCATTTGTATTGAGAGATACCTAATTAGCCTACAAATTTCTTTGTTCTCTTGTGTGAGGGTTGGGTTGATTTTTGGGTAGAAAAATCAACCGAAATTGTAAAGGGTTGCCTCCTTGTCCTAGAAAAGGGGAAGATCAATTTAGTGAAATTGTTGCAAATCCTTAGTGAGGCTAAGGTAGTGGATGTAGAGTTCATTTGGAACTTGAACCACTCTAAATCCCTTGTCCATCAATTTTTAATTTGCCAATTTCCACTACAAACCTTTAAATTTCCAATTCACCCCCCCTCTTGGCAAATATCGATCTTTCGATCCACTCAACAAGAGGGTAGAGTTTAATTTTTTGGGTAATATGGTGAGGACTAAGGTTTTAACCTATAAACCCTAAATTCTAATCATCATCTCTAAATTCTAAACCCTACATCTAAACCCCTAAACCTTACACCCTAAATTAAGTCTCTATACCCTAAAATTGAGATGCTTGTAGAAACTTTTAGTTTCAACTGTCAGTGTATAGAACCCACAATTTAATACCTTTAAATTTTATAAATTACTTTTTATTTTAATCTTTAAACAGTTTTTTTATAAGAAAAAGATTGTTATCATTAAACATTTTTTATTTGTTTTAATCTTTAAATTTTTATTTTTCTCAAATTAGTCAAAATCAACAGAAAACAACGAAAGTCATATTAATGTCAATTTTTGTCTTTTTGTCACGTCAATAGTGCAAGTTATTCTGTACTTTTGTGTAAAAATTAAAAAAGTTTAGAATTTTAAATATTAGAAAAAAATATATATAAAATTTTATAATTTTTATCAGTAATTTTTATTTTTTTTAAATTGTCTATAAATTAATAAAATAAATTATATCAATATTGACCAGAAAACAAAACAAAAAACACACACTAACGAAACCACAATGTTGCTAATTTGACAAAAGTTACACTGTTTAAGGACAAAAAATTATACTCTCTAGTCTCTTCCTAATCTCCTTCACCGAAAGCTCTCATTTTCTCTCAATTTTAATTAATCTTTACGTGTCGAGATCGAATTGACCTTGCATAACAGGCACAATTCTCGCATAGTTAGCCATGGAAAAAATTATTAAAGATGCGTATCTTGTGGTTGCAAATTGAGGTAAACTTACTTAATGAATTTAAAGCTTAGTTGATAAGGAAAGAATTAAGGTGTAAGTAGGATAAGATTTACTGGTATAGACTAGTTTGAGACAGTCTAGCTATCCCCCCGTTACTCTTTTATCTTTTGGTTGGTTGTCTTGAATCGACTTTCAACTAAGGTTAAGAGGCTTGATTGGGGTTACTCTTGTGATCCATGATGTCTTTTTTGTAGTGAGGATGCGAAATTTAGAGATCATCTTTTTGCTGAATGCCCGTTTACAAAAATGTTGTGAGAAAAAATTTTGAGAAATTGTGGTTGTCATTTTAGTTACAGTGAATGGATGAATTTGTTATCTTAAGTCTAAAGGAATGAAAAGGGCAGGTCTTTTACTGCTGCAATTATTCACCCTACTTGAAACTGTCTTAATTATATTATTTGGCAGAAACGAAATGGGCGTTTGCATGGCAAAGCTCCCCGTTTAGTCGATACTATTTTTCTTCGAATAAAATTATAAAAAAGATATATCCTCAAAGTTATCAGGTTATTCTAATGTTGTAATTAATTCTTTTTTTTATAGATAGTTGAGGATTATTGTAATTAGATATGGTTACTTTGTATAAGAGTTAACGTTGTAAGTTGACTTTTTATAGATTCTTTTGAATGAATAAAACTTTTATTTATCCAAAAGAGATTGAATCGGCCTAACTCTATTACAATATAAACACATTTGTAGTCTCGCCCAAACAACCATAATCATTTAAAATTTCAGTATTAAAGCAGAAGTAACTCAATGAATGTTTTAAATGGAAGTTTTATATTTAAATAATTTTCTTTAAGGTATATACAGGGATGGAGCTCTCTTAAAGCTCAAGGGGACCCGATCTCTATTATAAAATTAATAGATTTAATAGATTTTAGTCTAATTATAATTTGATTCCTTTAAAAATAATTGTTTAAATTAAAAAAAATACAAAAGTTTATTAAATACATGATCAAGTAGGGATTGAATATAATGAGCTCACATTATCAATTTTTTTGGTCTAATATCAATTTGAGACCTTATAAATTTAAATATTATACAAATTAGACATTGTCCCATGAATTTTGAGTTTTAAATATTTATTAAAGCTTTATATTTTTAAAATTCAATATTTGGGCCCCTTTAAATGTTCAATACTGACTCTGTCCATGTGTATATATACCTATATTTTTTTAAAACTTAACGGCCTAAGCCTGAGATTGGGGGAAGGTGTACATACCTTTAATTAAAAGGTTTAAAACTGAAAAATAAAAACTATATTACAAATGTTAAAAAACTCGTTTTATTATACAGAAAATATCTTATGCACCGATACTGAAAATAAAAAGTTTTCACAAAGTATTTTTAGTTTTAAGTTTAAGGGTAAGGGTTTAGAATTTAAGGTTCATGGTTATGATACGGTTTATGGTTATAATTTAGGGATAGATATTATAATTTAGGTGTTAGGGTAATTTAATAGGGATTTATGTTATAACCTATAAACTCTAAATTTTAACCTTAAACACCTAAATTCTAACCAAACTCCTAAATTCAAAATTTTTAACACTTCAGCTCCTAAACATTAAACCTCAAATGATGTCCCTAAATCATAAAATTAAAGCGCTTGTGGTTTTTTTTAATTTTCATCCTTCGTCCATGAAATGATTATCTTTATTATATTAGAAAAAAAATGTGCGGGGATTTAATTTGGGGAGCTTTATTTCTAAGGTGGAATGTGAAGACGTTGATGTTGAACTTACGAAAGGAAATCAACAAATCATCTTCTCAACTTGCCAACTTGGCTAGCTGACACGTCTGAATTTTGTTCCCAAATCTTTTTATTTTTCCCCCAAAGAATCAGAAAAGTCTTCATTTTTTTAAATATTTTTTATTGAAGTTAGGCGCGATTTTAAACCGCTAAATTTGAACAATATCTGTGAAAGTGTCAATGCTTAGTTCATAATCGTAAAATAAACCAAGAATAATAAAGCTAAAACCACTTTTATATATATTTTGTTCGGTATTACAGTTAATCTAATTGTGAGTAACTATATTTGATTCTAACTGGCCTGGCCGAAAGGGGATTCACTAGCCCAGTCCAAAACTTAATTACGGAAAAGCCCACCAATTATTCCCAAAATTACTGATGGTAGCTTTTTCAGAAGCCCGTGTTTTCCAGCTAGGCTTTTTAAATACTCTGCTTTTGCCTCCTAAATCCAACGGTCCACATTTGATCCTCTTCCCTCAACGCAATCATCGCATTCGTCCCCCCACCCATCAAAACTCCCCCCCCCCCCCCCCCGAAATCTCAGATCTTATCATTTTCAAAACCTACCTTTCTTTTTCTTTAGTCTTTCCGGCCTTTGCCTTTTGCCTCTCTCTATTGACAATGGCCGCCACCGCCACTTCGTCTCCCCGCGAGGAAAATGTCTACTTGGCGAAACTCGCCGAGCAAGCCGAACGCTACGAGGAAATGGTTGAGTTCATGGAGAAAGTCTCCGCTTCCGCCGACATCGAGGAGCTCACCGTCGAGGAACGAAACCTCCTCTCCGTCGCTTACAAGAACGTCATCGGCGCTCGCCGTGCTTCCTGGCGTATCATCTCCTCCATCGAGCAGAAAGAGGAGAGCCGTGGTAACGATGATCACGTCACTACGATCCGTGATTATCGGGCCAAGATCGAGTCCGAGCTTACTTCCATATGTAACGGGATCTTGAAGCTCCTTGATACCAGGCTTATCCCCTCGGCTTCTTCTGGAGATTCCAAGGTCTTTTATCTCAAAATGAAGGGAGACTATCACAGGTATTTGGCTGAGTTCAAAACTGGAGCCGAACGCAAGGAAGCTGCTGAGAGTACTCTCACTGCCTACAAATCTGCTCAGGTTTTCAAAACAATGCCTCATTTTCCTTAAAGATCTGTTTGGATTTTTTTTTTCTTTTTTGGTTAACCTTCTCTATGTTCATCAGGACATTGCCAATGCCGAGTTGGCTCCTACTCACCCGATTCGGCTCGGGCTGGCACTCAATTTCTCAGTTTTCTTCTACGAGATTCTCAATTCTCCCGACCGCGCTTGCAATCTCGCCAAACAGGTTGAATGCCAATTTCTTCTTATTATTAGTATTATTAACGGACTTTTCATAAATCTTAGACTTGCGGACGTGATTTTTCTTTTCCCTTTATGGCCAGGCATTTGATGAAGCAATAGCTGAGTTGGATACTCTAGGAGAGGAGTCGTACAAAGACAGCACCCTCATCATGCAACTCCTCCGTGACAATCTCACTCTCTGGACCTCCGACATGCAGGTACATTAGAATTCTCCTTCCAAAATAAAAATCCTTTTCCACTGTAAAAAATGCATTCTAATTTAATCCTAAATTAATTAGGATGACGGAGCCGATGATATCAAAGAAGCAACAAAGCGTGAGGAAGAGCAGCAACAAAACCCTGAGCAGTAGTGGGCTCTTTCTCTCTTATAATTTACCGATTAAGTGTTTCTATTCGGAATCAAACTTCTATCCATTTGATGTGTGTGTTTTTATAGAAGAAGATTTGCTGCTTCCATCACATATTCTAGGCAATTCTTGTCTTTGTTTTACTCAATCGTTCATGTGTTTTTTTACCTTTATAATTTTATCTTTTGGCTTTCTGCGTGCTTCTGATTTCTGAATGCTCTCCGCTCTGCTTTTAGTTTTTACTTGTGGAATGGAACTAAATATTATTTCGAAATCAAAATGAGAACTTACTAGTGCTTTCGGCTGCTCCGTTCTTTTACTTGCTCTTGCCTTCTTTTTTTAAACTTGTGGGGTCGGTCAAATACTGAAAAGGAGTCGTCGTTTTACTTTTGGTCAATGTAAACACTCGATGCTTGCTTTGCTTGCAATAGTAATCGATTGGGTGCCTCTTTTCATGAAAGTTGTTTGCCATTTTTTATTTCCTTTTCTAATTGAACTAATCGCCGTGGATGATTTATCTTAATCCAATAAATTAAGGTTATTTGGATTAATCCTGGATTGATAACATTATTGTAATAATGTTTAGAATTGACTTTTAAATTTGTAATCGGATCTGAATTCAGACCTCTATAATATTAACTTCGTTTTTTTGGGCTAGTTTTTGAGAGCCCTACGTGAGTCTATCGTATATAATATGGGCTTCAGACAACGTAAGAACTAATAACCCGTAGAAAAAAATAATTTATGAACAATTCTTTAGAGAAAATAGGCCGAACATTGTCAATGTGTCCAAACATTAAACATACACAATCAGAGAAACAAGATCCAAGTCAACCATTGAATTTCTTTAGACATTTTAAAGGTTGAATAGTTTTTTGACCCCTGAAATTGTATATTATTATTATTATTTTAATTACTTTTATCATTAAACTTTTCTCTCTGATAAATCATATTATTCCGTACTTTTGTTATAAAAAAAACACGTAACACATAATGTATATTAAATTAAATTTAAAAAAAATATCTGTTTATTTTTCATTATTAAATGCATTTGTGTCGCGAGTGTCGGCAGCATATCATTCCCTCGTATATGAAACTATATTACAAAATCCAAATAAATAAATCGAGAAGAGAGGGAGGGAGAGAGAGAGAGAGAGAGCAGATAAGGTGTGTTCTAACGGGAAGAGGTATGGTCGAACAAGTTAAACAATTGGTCAAAGATCCAAAGGTAAAGTTAACATGACATGGCATGGCATGTGACTCTTTATAGAATATGTTTAATCTCCCCACAAACGGACAAAACCCTTATCTCCTGTTGGGGTGTAAATGATCCGAGTAGAGCTCAAGTAGTGCTGAGCTCGACTCAGTTCGTTAATATTTCGAGTTGAGTTCGAGCTCGAGTAATTTTTAACGAACTTGAAAATTTTGAGCTGGACTCGGCTCGTTAAGAACTCGAGTCGAGTTCGAGTTTGATTCGAGCCCAATCGAGTTAAGTGTTGACCGATTTTTGATCGTGTCGGACTCGAATAGCTCGCGATCTATCGCGTCTCATTTAAAGCTCTATTAAGGAAAAAAAACTTTATACACAAATTGTGTAAACTCAAGCTTGTTAAATTTAGGGTTTATGAATTTAGATTTTAATTTTTTTTAAAAAAATTAATATATTATATTTTCGAGTAGCTCGCGAGCTTTTCGAGTCAGGTATCAAGTAGCTTGACTTAGTTCATTAAAAATTCAAGTCAAATCCAATCAAGATGAACTTTAACCAAATCAAACTCAAATAACTCGCGATATCTTGTCTTATTTACGGCACTAATCTCCTCGCTTGATAAGGCAAGAATTTTATTATAATTTAATTTTCACATATTGATGTGTATGAATAGTTTAATTTTTCTGTAAATATATTTATGTGTCTTGATTTGAACGAAAGCAACATGTGTTAACGTTTTGTATCGATTGTGTATTGGTAAAAATAATGGCGACAGTATTTATCTTAGGAGACATAGGTTCGAATCGCTTTGTGCCTTTGTCTATAAGGTGCATGCGCATTGTCAAAAGATTAAAAATTTATATAAACAAATATTACCTTGTAATCACTTTTAGACCATTTAAAAAATAATAACGATGATAAGCGTAGACTTTAATAGAAGTTGAGAAGGTCCGACGGTGAGGGTATTCTATTTTGTGGCGAATATGTGGTTCATTTTCATCTTTGTTCGTATTGTTGTTTTTTTAGGAGATCTATGGTCGAGTAATTTTGTTATTAAAGTGTACATTAATTTATTGAAGACTTAAAATAAAACATATATTGTCGTGAGACTACATTAAAAATATTAAAAATAGTTTTCAACTTGTAATTATCAATTGCGTTTGTGTTGAGTTAGACTCGTGATACAAAGCAAAATGAAGATATTAGTTATTTTTACAAATGATACACTATTGTATTTTTTGGATAAGTGTTGAAATTTTATTATTCAAAAAAATAATTTGGGTTGAATCTGGAAAATGAGAAAAATTTATTGAAAAAAATTTATTGAGCACAAAGACAGAGGAAGTAGAAGGAGAGTCTTGTTGTAGCGCAGAAAGAGGAGGGAATAAGGATACATAATTTGGGTTGAAAATTGCGGTTCATTTCACATTCAATCTCTTTAACAGAAGTTTGACCAGATTCCTTCCGTAACTCCAGACATTAAAAATAAAGGGAGCAATTATTTCTTAATTGGAAAGGAAACACCTTTCCATTTCCATTCAAACTCTTTCTTTTTTGGCCTCCGATTTAAGTAAGCAACTTATTTTCCCTTTAATTCTAACACCCAAAACACTAACCTAGTGGAGTTCTGTGCCAGTTTGGCAGCTTGGTTGGTGAGTCATTATTAGGTTTTAACCAGCCACAGGAAAAGATTTAGATAACAGAGGTTACTGGTTAGACATCAAACACCAAGTAGACCCACACATATTTCTTCTTTTTCTTTCTTTCTTCTCTCTTAGATCATCCTTTTTTTTAATAAAAATGAAAACAACTTAACTCTATCTCCATCTTTGGGTTTATCCTTTAGTTAAGTTTTTCATACAAAGGTAGATTTGTCCACCCTGAAATTGTTTTTAGATCAAGAGAGAGGGAGTTTTAGTTTTAGTGGGCGAGAAAGCTTGGGTCTTTTTTTGTTTTAAAATGGATAACAGCTCTCACTCTTCTGCTGCTTCTACCAACACTGCCGCCGCCGCCGCCGCCGCTTGTAGCTCCAACGGTATCAATATTAACAATCGAGACCATTACCTTAAACACCTCAACAAGCTTTCTCACAAGATTTCCAAACCCTCCAACAACGCTCCTTCTGTCATGAAAAAGGCTTCCTTTGACCATACCCAGATGTTGCCACCGCCGCAGCTTCAGCAGCAACCTCAACCCTCCGAGCCCCAGTCGCAGAATACTAATCAAAGCGGTCTCCAGGGTCAGGCTCAACAGCACCAGCCACCGGTTTACAACATCAACAAGAACGACTTCAGGGATGTCGTACAGAAGCTCACTGGTTCTCCGGCTCATGAGCGCTTCTCTGCTCCTCCACCAATCCACCAACCAAAGCTACAGAGCTCTAGGCTCCAGAGGATCCGACCTCCTCCTTTGGCGCACATTAGCAATCGCCCCGCGGCTCCCATCATGAATTGCGCTGTCCCCAACACGAACCCTCCCGGTTGCTCCCAGCCTACCCTTCCTGTCACTGGTCCGGTTGGTAGTAACTTCATTCAACGGCCACCGGTTGGAGCGCCACTTTCGCCGCTCCCTCCATTTCCCGCTGTTCACGCGGCTGCCGAATCGCCAGTTTCCGCCTATTTGCGATACTTCCAAAGCTCTGTGTCCTCCACTGTTGATTCCGTTTCAAAGCAATTCTCTGGATTCCCACCATTGGCCCCACTCATCTCACCCCGTTGGAACAACTTAACCGCTCCACAGCAGCAGCAGCAGCAGCCGCCGCTGCCTCAACAGCCACATCAACAACAACAACTGCCACAGGTATCATCAACGGGGATAAACCAGTCACAACTACCGTCATCATCACTTCCATTCGGGTGCCTGAATTCTCCACGGCCACCGTACCCGTTACTTTCCCCAGGTTCGCTATTTTCTCCAAATTCGGGTCATTTAGGATTCCCGCTGTCACCAACGGTGCCCGTGCCGAGCCCAAAATGGCGAGGCCTTTGATAAATTTTAAGTTCAGGTAAACCTTCGAAGATAGATTTTTTGGTGGGGAATTTTATTCAATTACCAGTAGTCGGATGAAGAAAGAAAATTTCGTCGCCCTGGTCCGAATTTAGAAGCTTTTTTCTTGTTACGACAGAAAGCCCGAATTATGTTATTTTGTTTTTGTTAAAATATTGGGTTGAGAACAAAGTTAAAAATTAGGTGTTTATTAAACATTTTAGAAGTATGAATTACTCTATCTGTAAGATTTGTTCTTGCTATATCTGCGTTGTTTATGATTTTATCTGTTAATCTTAGTTTAGCCATTTATGGATGTCAAATTATTCCTTCTTTTTTGGTTTAACACACAATGTAATCCGTTGTTTCTGTTTTTAATTGTCAGACATGAGATTTCACTTTGGTCTGTTTGGTTTGTGAATTTCAAGGGTTTTTACAATTGCCCATGATCCATCATGTGTCTGATTGTAGACAATGGCTTGAATTATGCTTTCAGCTTCTTGAGGCTGATCTTTTTTCTTTCATTTGTGTGTTGCTGTGGAACATTTGGAATATAGAAGGGCATTCTTCGACTATGTTCAACTGCTCATTTCTGATTTTCAGTCTGCTTTGGAATTACCTGGTGCTGCCCCTTTATGTAACAGGTCTGAAAGATGGAGGTGCCCTCCTGCAGGTGTCTATAAAATCAATGTGGATGGTGCTTTCTTTATTAATTCTGGTAAAGCTTCTGTGGGAGTGGTTGCTCGAGATCACTTTGGGCTCATGATTGATGGGTATGCAAGCACTCTCCATGGCACTTTCAATGCTGAATTAGTTGAAGCAGTGGCTCTCTCGGAAGGTCTGAAGCTTGCTGTTTCGAATGGTTGGACTCAAGTGCAGATTGAAGGTGATTTAATACGCATAATCAACGAACTTCTTTCCCAGGAGGCTGATCGTTCCATTGCTGGCATGTTCCTCCTTGAAGCTAGGCAGATTCTCAAAAACAATACTGGCTTTAAGGTCTCTCATGTAAACCGAAAGGCACTGCATTGGATCTTTGACTGTAATGAGCCTTTTTATTTTTCTTTTGATGTTCCTAGTTGTATTGAAATAGATGTTTTGGATGATGTCATTTTTGGCGTTTAATTAATATAAAAACAAAAAAGAAATCCTGTATGCTATGATAAGTGGTTTATTTGATCAAAACTAGGATATTATTTTAGACTTAATAAAAAAAACAATGTCTAAACTATATTTTTTAACTTTATGTGCTTAAAGTATTTTTTAATAAATAACTGTTATAATTTTAAGTGTCCAACCGTTAAAAAATCGCTGCCCAATAAAAATAATACATGTAGCATATTTTTTTAATTATTTAAATAAATATATATATATTTAAAAAAAACTCAAAATTCATAAAAATTCTTTAAAAAACTCCAAAGCCCTAATACCCCTCCAAATTGCAATCGTCGCCGGTGGTGGCCTATTTCTTCCAACCACCCATCACCGGTTATCAACGAAAAGCATGTCAATCAGACAAAGGACGCAAATAGTTCTAGTCGAACGACGTTCGATTGACACACTTATCGCGAGTTACCGACAACGAGTGATTGAGAGCGATGGCCTCTGATGACGGCAATTTAAAGAATTTGTAGTTTTGAGTATTAGAGATTTTGGTCTTTTAGAAATTTGAGTTTTTAAATATATATTTTTTTAATATAATAATAAAAAATATACTATGTGTCAGATTCTTATTGAGTAACGATTTTTTAACGGCCAAACATTTAAAATTATTATGGTTAAAACTTAAATTATTAAAATTTAAAAAATATATAATTTAGATAACTATTTCTCATTTAAGCCTTTATTTTATGACATGACATCTCCTTAATTTGGTCTTGCTAGGAAGTAGTACAACTTAGAAATATTGTGATAAAACAAGTGATAAGATCTGCAGCAGGAGTTTTGGTGTTGTAACCAAAGTGCCCTCCTCAGACTACAGCTGGGCTGGGTAGCTCATAGGCTGATGAAAAATTACATTGCCAATAATCTGAAATCTGTTTTATTTTCTTTGACCAGACTGTCCAGGATGTTTTAATTGACCTGTTCCATACTACTTACTAGGTTGAACAAAAATATTTGCAGTGTGTAAAAATAAATACTCACAGTATTAAATCTGAATGTAATTCAGTTTAGCATCCATTCTAGGTTTTTCAAGAAATGAAGAAGTTGTCGGGGTGAAATTAGTACTGTACCAACACTACTAATTCCACCCGACAACACGAGTTTGGATTCTTTTGGCTGTCATTCATTCCATTCAAAGTTGTATGTGACATTAAGGGTTGATATGTGGTAAGTAGTAATGATTCCATGGATGGCTGTACTGTTGGTAATTTTCTGTGACCTAAACTTTGACTCAAATCATATAGTAATATATAAAACATTGGTGCACATGTATTTTAATGGATAGCGATTGACAAGTATGATACCTTGTGCACCACGCATTTAGTCTTTGGTTTCATCAACTTTGACCGTATATGATTCGGGGAGGGAAGCTCAAGTCCATACATAACATGACTTAACACTTGTATACGAATATGAATGATAATACTTGATTTGATTTGGACCGACTGCTATATATGGTTTGGGCCAGGATATAGCACCCAATTACCCAACAGCTGAGTCACTCAGAACTCAGAAGAGGAATCAGTCCAGTTCTAGTAATTTCCTTTAGGGTAAACTATACCATTGACCACCGAACTAATTGGGGATTTCTATTTTGACCACCGAACTAACGAACTCGTCAATCAGACCACCGAACTTATTAAATTAACCTATTTTGGCCACCGCCGTTAAAAAATTAACAGAGGACTGACGGAGTGATGACGTGGCAGTTAACAAACTTTTATAAAATTACACATTTGATCCTTGCTATTTACACATTTTTTAATTTAGTCATAATTTTAAATTAATAAAATAAATTAATTATTTAATTAAGTGATGACACGTGTCAACACCTTATTGGAGGATTTAATTATTTATATTTGATTTTATAAATTTATTTTTCTCTTCCAATCAAGTGGTGACACGTGTCACCACTTGGTTGAATGAAAATTAAGCAAATATTAAAGAGTGGGGGTGGGGTGGATCGAACCTACGTGTTGTGGGTTCTAAACCCTCACCTTTACCACTGCTCCAAACCTCGATTAATGATATGAGTTGTGCTATTTAATATATATATGTTATAATGCAGTAAATGTTAAGGAAAAAAGTAAAAATGATTGAAAGGGGATTCGAACCTAGACCACTTGGGATGTGTATCACACAAACATTCGATTTAAAATATTCGAATATTTTTTATATTTAAATTAATTAGAATACTTATTTAAATATTTTAAATCAAATATTTTAAATTTTTTTTCTTTTTCATACTTTAAATACTCGTTTTAATTTAAATAAAAAATATTCGAATATTTTTTTCTTTATATACTTGATTTTAAAGTATTTAAATATTCGATTTAATGCATTATAACATATTTAAAGTATAGATAAAATATATATCAACTATATTAAATCAAGTATATAAAGAAAAAAATATTTGAATATTTAAATATTTAAATTAAAACGAGTATTTAAAGTATGAAAAAGAAAAAAAATATTTTTAAAATATTTGATTTAAAATATTTAAATAAGTATTCGAATTAATTGAAATATAAAAAAATATTCGAATATTTTAAATCGAATGTTTGTGTGATACACATCCCAAGTGGTCTAGGTTCGAATCCCCTTTCAATCATTTTTACTTTTTTCCCTTAACATTTACTGCATTATAAGATATATATTAAATAGCACAACTTATATTATTAACAGAGGTTTGGAGCAGTGGTCAAGGGGAGGGTTTGGAACCCACAAGACGTAGGTTCGATCCACCCCACCCCCACTCTTCAATATTTGCTTAATTTTCATTCAACCAAGTGGTGACACGTGTCACCACTTGATTGGAAGAGAAAAATAAATTTATAAAATCAAATATAAATAATTAAATCCTCCAATAAGGTGTTGACATGTGTCATCACTTAATTAAATAATTAATTTATTTTATTAATTTAAAATTAGGACTAAATTGAAAGAATGTGTAAATAGCAAGTATCAAATGTGTAATTTTATAAAAGTTTGTTAACTGCCAGGTCATCACTCCGTCAGTCCTCTGTTAATATTTTAACGGCGGTGGCCAAAATAGGTTAATTTAATAAGTTCAGTGGTCTGATTAACGAGTTCGTTAGTTCGGTGGTCAAAATAGGAATCTCTAATTAGTTCGGTGGTCAATGGTATAGTTTACCCTTTCCTTTATGCCTCGCCTTCTAAATATTTCTACCGACAGGACAGCTCGTAAACGGAATTATCTCAAATTTTACTGCCGCTGTAAAACCCTGAATTCCTAACCTACCAGCCAATCTCTCTTTGGATCTCCCAATAGAACTCGCCATCTGAAGGAACAGCCGATCGCTTCCTCTTCCGGCTATGGCGGATGCTCAAACTGACAAACCCCCTTCCCTTTCTGAGGTACCGTTTCTGCTCTCTCTGATTTAATTTCTGTTGTAGCTTCTGCGAATTTCAATCTCCATTGCTTTTCTTTTTCCTGCAATTGTTGGGACTGTTGTTGGATCTTCAATTTTGGTTTTTAGATCTCAGTTTAATTGGATTGAATTGAAACGGATCTGACTGAAGAGTGCTGCTGGAATTACTTCGTTTTGATTCCATTTTGATTCTCCGTTATCGAATTTAATTGTCTTCCAATTTTCTTGAACACCATCATGAGCGTGATTAACTTATTCTTTCTTTTTGACAAGATTCTACCAATTTTGCTTCTCCAATTTGTTGGTTTATTGAAGGGCTTCATTCATGATGTTCATTGAAATTTAACATTTTGAGCCAAAATTCATTGTGTCTTTTACTAGTTATGGTTCTTAAGCAAGCAATAATACTTGGATCAAATGGAATTTCTGACCAAAAGTTTTGGCTGCTTAAGCATTTGAAGAAGATGTTATTGTTTTCAATGGTTTGTGGTCATATCAATTCACATGGTATTGGTAACACCACATCATCAATGTTACCATTTAGGAACTGCATGCAAATTCATGTATGAGCATGTTGTGTGAACAATAAGGTTCTTAGTTGTTTTAGAATAATGAATTAGGGTTTTTATCATCTCTCTCAAACCTGATGTACTTACATTTAAATTTAGCTAGGATACAACATTGTTCACCAAGTTCTTGTATTGATAACTTCAGTGAAATTCCTACCTCTCATGCTTGTAAAACCTTTTTTGTAGTTGAGCGGATAGGAAGTTCTCTGATTCCGCGTTTTTGTGCATGTATGGTGGTGGTAGTTATTTGACCTTATTATGCTTGAAACTTATTTATCTTGAATGTTTGGACATGTAGCAATATGCACTGAATGAGAAAGACGAGAAATCATCAGATGTGGCACCAAAACCAGTGGAAGCAAAAGAGGCTGAAAATCCAGTAAATGCTGCTGCCTCTGGCTCTGGGGATGTTGTAACTGAGAAATTGGAGGAGACTCCTGCTCCAGTTGAGGGAAGCACCGAGGCTTCTCCTCCTGCTGATGAAGAAAACACTGATGTCAATCCTGCTGCTGAGGACAGTGGTGCAGATGCTGCAGCTGATGCAGAGGGAAGTAGTGAACCTGCTGCAGAGGAGAACTCGGGCGATGCTGAGGAAACCCCAGAGATAAAGGTCACCCTGCTGAACATCTTTATTATGAACTGATTATCTGCTGTTTCCAGTTCTTTACGTGTATTGGGAACTCATTTTTACATGTTATATTGCTTCACTAACATAGTGTGGTGGTGCTATCCAGCTTGAGACTGCCCCGGCAGATTTTCGCTTCCCAACTACTAACCAAACAAGGCATTGCTTCACACGATATATTGAGTACCATCGGTGAGTTACACTGTGCTCATTACTTATTTTGGATCTTATAAAGGTATAAAGGTTTTGTACTTTCTAGCAATGCTTCTTAAAATGTCTTTATCTATTTGTCTTATACAGTTGTGTAGCCGCAAAAGGAGAAGGTGCCCCAGAGTGTGATAAGTTTGCCAAGTATTATCGTGCACTGTGTCCTGGAGAATGGGTGTGTATTTTCTCCGAAGAACTATAATACACTTATCACCTTCATAATCAATTGCATAATTGCTGTAACTGTTATTGTGTGGTTTCTTTTGTTGCTCTTATTACATGCATAAATCAGGAAAGGCTTTGTGAACCCCATCTTTTTGAGAGAGGTTGCTAAGTAGGCTAAAATGCGAATATTAGTTACTGGTGATCTGATGTTGGACTGTCAGAGACAAGTTTGGGAGAATTAGTTCAATTACTTTTACAATGTGAAAGTTAAAAGCTACCACAATCAATGAACTCCGAGCTCAACTTTATTTAAACCAAAGATAGACCAAACTTGCATATTGTAGTAATTGGTGGGTTTTTCCATGCACTCACAATTTCCTAGATTTCAATTTTAGGCGACATGGGAAGGAGAAGTATGCTCTTTTATGGCTTCAATTAGTCTAAAAATATGACCAAAATTTTAACTTGTTTTTGAGCTAAATCTTGTGGTTGACTTTGATTACTAAAGTCTGAAGCTAGTGAACTAGAGAAGACTTAATCAACTGTTCCAGTATTAGAAATTTAGAAGTACTAGGGATTAAATGATTCAACTACTCAAGCTACTCGTGAGCTACTTGGGCTCAATTTGGTGAATGCTTAAGTTTGACTTCTCTAGTATATAACCGAGCTCAAACCATTTCAGCTACTTGAGTAACGAGTCAAGCTGAGTTCCAGTATTTTAATACCTGATTCCTGAGTCTCATGTGCCTCGTTATGCCTTTTTTTTACATACACACACACACACACACACACACACACATATATATATGCTTGAGCTGTTGAGTAAATTATGAGCTGAGATCTAGTATGAAAATCAGTGTTTGTTCAAGTTTATGTTGAACTTCGAACCTTGAGTATTGTAATCGGGCCAAACTTGACTCTGGCATTAGATCAGCTCTACTCTGCTCAATTACAGAGGAGGTCCTTAGGATCTCTGACTGTTCATTGTCCATAGATTTTTTGCTAGAACCTAACAAGATGAAGAATCAAAATAGAAACTTACACAGGAGATTGTGACTGCAAAATTCAGTAATGTAATAACTGCTCCTGCCAATTTATTTTATTGAGAAGGTATTTTCTAGCATGGGGAAAAGAGATTATGCTTGTGATTAATCCATTCTTCTAGGCCCTGTTTAAACTATTTGAATGAGTATAATATGTTCCAGATTCTGAGGCTTGTATTAGTATATTCTGTCTTCATGTGTGCTATGTTGAGTAATTGGTTTATTTACCATTTGTGGACTCTTTAAGCTTACAACCACTCATTTCGCCCCCTTTTTTGTTCCTCAGATAGACCGATGGAATGAGCAAAGGGAGAATGGTACTTTTCCAGGTCCTCTGTAGATGGTACCCAATGGCTATCAGAAAACCCTTGCTGTGGCTTTTCTTTTGTAGTATCAACTGTTAACCACAATTGGGTGAAGACAAATTTTCTTTTCTTTCTTCTGGAAATATCCTATTTAAAAAGGATACGAGTTAATAAGAAAATTTGGCGTGTACCCTAGCTAGACTAGATCAATGGATGATACAATTGTGTTGCTCATAAAAGGAATTCACCGCACATTGGTTTCCCATGCTGGACCTGTTCAGTTCTTTAACATTTATTTTCCTAAAGAAAAGAAAATTAAAATGTGAACTATTTTCCGAAACCCATAAACAAAATAGAATCGCTAAACCTTAATGTTATTAGTCTCTTTTTCGTTCATAACTATTATCTCTCGGTGTGAAATCACTTGATCAAAGTTATTTTTGAACTCTACTTTCCTGCAATTAAACGGGGGCATTACAGCAACAGAGTCCCACCCCAAAATTGAAAACATCAAAGAAAGCAAATATCTATCCTAAAGAAAAACATGAAGCAAATCAGGATTTCGAAAGAGGCAAATGATTTGAATTAAGCCCTTTCACCACGAATCCTCCTGGCAAGTTGAATGTCTTTAGGCATGATGGTTACACGTTTGGCATGGATGGCGCAGAGGTTGGTATCTTCAAACAAGCCAACCAGGTATGCCTCTGCCGCCTCTTGCAACGCCAATACAGCATGGCTCTGGAATCGCAAATCTGTCTGCAACCCACACCCAACCAAAACAATCACCAATTTATCCACATAAATATAACCCCTCAATTTCAATGTTACTTACCTTAAAGTCCTGGGCAATTTCACGAACAAGCCTTTGGAATGGCATTTTCCTGATGAGAAGTTCCGTACTTTTCTGGTACTTACGGATTTCACTGCAGCCAATCGAAAATCCTAAATCAATTTTGTGTAAACAATAAGAGAAAGAGACGAAAAAAGAAGCCACGATTCGATGATTAACCGTAGAGCTACAGTTCCAGGGCGATATCGGTGAGGCTTCTTCACGCCTCCCGTTGTCGGTGCCGACTTACGAGCAGCCTGAGAAACACAAAATAGTTTTTTAATTAAAGGATTTTTAATCCAAAAAGAACGAGCAATCAACAAATCAAATCGAGGTAAAATTACAAAATCGAATAATTGAAGAAGTAAGAAAACCTTAGTGGCAAGCTGCTTCCTTGGAGCCTTACCGCCGGTAGACTTACGAGCAGTTTGCTTCGTACGGGCCATCTACATTGACCATGCCAAATCAAATAATAACAAAATTACTCGAAAATAACTCGTACAAAACCTGGAAATTAAGACTACGCTCACCTCAAATTTTCTTCCAAAAAAGGAAAGCGAGGGAATTTTAGAGAAAGAGAGAGAAGTCTATAGTACGACTCGGAAACTTGAAGGCATGAATCATAAACGGTGAAGAAACAGAAGTTGTACACTTGTTATTTATAGGCAACGGATGTGAACCAAAAAACAAAAAAAACCTGACAATCTCGAAATCTAACGGTTAAAGTTCTACGTGCTCTGTTTCTTTGAGCCTCCGTGAACGGACTAGATCACCATTTAAGGGTGTCCCTTATGGCTCCACATAGTTGAATCTGCCGGATTTTTCTCAACAACTTCCGCTTTGTCGCGCCGGCACCCTCTTTCATACGACGCCGTTTTACGAGGCTATCGGAAAAAAACGAAAGGGAACAAAATGGCAGTGGAAACGACGCCGTTGATGACCGTTTATTAGAATCCATTCCCGCGGGACAGCTGAACACGTGTTCAGATATCATTGGTTATTTGTTTTTCTTTTTCTGCGAGTAAAGAAGATAAATTTCACTGAGAAAATTAAAAATCGACCGTCTCATATTACAGAAGGTTGAGGGCTGAGGCGAAAGGCATGGCGTTACAGTGTCGTTTTGGCGGGACGACAATCCAATCCCTAAAAATGGCGACGTTTCCAATCTCATCTTCATCCTCACGCTTTATCTTCCGAACACTTCCCAAAACCCTAAACCTCGCCTTATTTTCCCGCCACACTCCTCCTAAAGCACCTCCCTTTTCCGTTCTCATTAGAGCCCTTTCAGCTCAGGCTGTGGCTGCCGCTCCGGCGGCAGAAATATCTGATAAACAAGGTATTTGCATTAAATTATCATTTTTAAATATTTCTAATGTTGATATTTTCATATTTTTCTCTGTAGTCGTAAAGCCGCAATGGAAAGCGGCGGTAGATTTCAAGTGGATAAGGGATAATAAAGAAGCGGTTGCTGCTAATATTAAGAATAGGAATTCAAATGCAAATTTGAATCTTGTGCTTGAACTTTATGATAAAATGGTGAATCTCCAAAAGGTCATTCCCTTTTTTCGTTTTCTGCTTCACTGATCTTCAAAATTTGTTCTATAATTTGAAAGGATGTCTTTTCTTTAAACTTAAATCAGTTAGCTAATTGCCGGTGACAGATTGCAGGAAGTTGAGCGGCTTCGAGGGGAAAGGAATAATGTTGCGAACAAGATGAAAGGCAAATTGGAACCTTCTGAACGTCAAAAGCTCGTTGAAGAAGGTATTTGCTCAAATGTTTTGCCGCTTCTTGGTGTCTTTTTTGTGGTCTAATTGCTTTTTTTTTCTTTTGTGGTTTTGTGAGTCAGGAAAGAATCTGAAGGAAGCACTTACGACCTTGGAAGAAGACCTTCTCAATCTAAGAGATGAACTTCAGCTCGAAGCACAATGTATACCAAATATGACTCACCCAGATGTTCCAATTGGAGGGGAAGATAGTTCAAAGTTGAGGAATATGGTATTTATTGATTTGATCAGTTTCTTGTGTTTGTAGCCATTTTGTGTTATTTTTCTGGTGTTTGCATAGAGCTTTGATGTTCAGTTAGTATTGTTCTAGGTCGGGAGCCCCCTTAGCTTCGACTTCCCTGTCAAGGATCACCTTCAAATTGGAAAGGAACTGGATCTCTTTGATTTTGATGCTGCTGCAGAGGTATTCCTGTTTGGTTTAATCGGTAATTTAAGTTACATTTGGTTGTTGTTTACCTGTGGTATTTAGTTGATTCGTTACCTTTCAGTAGTTCAGCCAATATGATCCTTGTGTAGTTTATGACTGCACTATTATCAATTAGGTAATCCTGATACTTAACCGAGTTGCCTCTTGAAATTTGTGTCTCACATTGCAATAATAAATATAATGTGGCACTGGAGTTTCTAAACTCAAACTTGTATGGAACCTTATTATACTAAAAAGTTTTTGTTACTTCTTATGAAATGGAATTATATACCAAATTGCATGTTCTAAGCATCTTTGACTTCCAAATGACGAAGGTACTAAGGTTTACTTATACTTCATGTTGCATAGGTAAGTGGTTCAAAATTTTATTACCTCAAGAATGAAGCAGTGATGCTGGAAATGGCCCTTGTCAACTGGACACTCACAGAAGTCAGGAAAAAGGGTTTTACACCGCTGACAACACCTGAAATTGTCAGGTCATCTGTTGTTGAAAAATGTGGCTTCCAGCCTCGTGGAGAAAATACACAGGTTTGCATTATTTTGGATGTAGTCCCTTTTCCAGAAAAATAAGTGGTGCTTACTGTATCAAATATCAAGTGCCTATCATTTTGGCACAAATCACCATCAATGCTGATGAAAAACATGAAGAATCACTTTGATCATGAACTGGACAAATTGCTCGGATTCAGCTTGAATTGGGGGCCACTAAATTTTTTTATTGAACTTTTCGAATCTTCAAATTCTTATGTTCTGATATTAGAATACTTAATTTCTCCAAAGAAACTCTTTCAAAATTGCGAATATCATGTTAGTTTAGTATTCCACAGCAGTTTCTTGATACTTATTTCAAATGCTAAACAGGTTTATTCCGTTGAGGATAGTGACCAGTGCCTAATTGGCACTGCAGAGATTCCTGTAGGGGGGATTCATATGGACTCTATTGTTTCGGAGTCCTCTTTACCAATAAAATATGTGGCATTTTCTCATTGTTTTCGTACTGAAGCTGGTGCCGCTGGTACAGCAACAAGGTGATTAGCTATCTTATGTTCCATTTTTATTTTACCATGTCTGACTAATGGTGAAGAAATGTTCTTAAACCACTGAAAATCTAAAGCCCTTAATTAACTAATTGGTGCCATTTGTTTTCCAGGGGTCTTTATAGGGTACACCAATTCAGCAAGGTGGAAATGTTTATTTTGTGCAAACCAGAAGAAAGTGACATGTACCATGAGGAGCTTATTAAAATTGAAGAAGACCTCTTTTCCTCTCTAGGATTGCATTTCAAGTATGGATTCTCATTAACCTTTACCAGCTCTATTGGTTTTGTTCTGCTATTTTTGACATTATTTTGCTTTCTTGGCAGAACTTTGGATATGGCTACAGGGGACCTGGGTGCTCCTGCTTATCGTAAATTTGACGTGGAGGCATGGATGCCAGGTTTAGAACGCTATGGCGAGGTATTAAAAGAACCTTTTGCCTCCCTATGACAACTTAAATTTCCATCGGCGAACTTCTTTTGCTTTTGAAATGCCATTTCTTGAAATATGAAATAATTCTGTTTGCAGAGTGTTTTAAAATACCTTTGATTTTTTTTTTTCTTTTGGGAAAGGAAATACCTTTTAATCTTAGGTGTAAGTGTAACACATTTCTGTGAACAGATATCAAGTGCATCGAATTGCACCGACTATCAAAGCCGCAGACTTGGCATTCGTTATCGTCCATCGGAAACACCCTCAACAACTTCCAAGAAGGGTAAAACAAACCAGGCTGCAACCAAATTTGTACATACATTAAACGCGACGGCGTGTGCAGTTCCAAGGATGCTTGTATGTTTGCTGGAGAATTTTCAGCAAGAAGATGGATCGGTTATTATTCCAGAACCATTAAGGCCATTCATGGGTGGGATAGAAGCTATATATCCTAAATCTAGATGAAAAGGTATCATCTCTCTTCTTTTTAACCCACCGGGGAACTTCTTCAAAATTTTCATTGTTGTTCTCAGGCAGCACTCCAGTGTGAATTCAAATCTTGTACCAACAACAATATAAGACTATAATCTATAATTTTGTGTTCTTAACCTTAGTAATTTTTATGCCAGGTTAAAAGACTACAATCAATCTTTGCTTACAGTTGATACCTTCGCCTAATTTTGAACTTTAGCCCGCATTTATATTTGACATGATATCTAATATCTATATAATGTATAAAAGGTTTAAATATGCCTGAGATACGTATATTATTTCAAAATTTAAAATTTGACCTCTAAATTTTAATGTATATTGGATCTCTGTATTATTTTGTATTTGAAAACCATAACCCTTCCCATAATTTTTGTTTAATTATATTGTTAATTGCTGATTTGATAGCTATGAAACGTTACAAACTTTTTTAATTCATTGCAGATATAGTTATTATAATTTGACTATCTTTAAAAATAAATAAAAAATATTACATCAAAAAATAAATGAAAAACATCGTTAATTGAACAATAATCTTTTTTTCAATCAATTAAAAATTATTAGAAGATTGAAAAGCTATTTTTTTATAGTTAGGTCAACAATTAACCTAAAAATGAGCAAAATTAAGTGGAAAGATCAAAACTTTCAAATAAAAAATAGTATAAAGTCTCAATATTGCTAAAATTGAAATATGAGTACCAAAGTTTAAATTTTGGGATACTCTCTTGAGTAATGTTTTTTTTTTCTTGTGCCGATTGTATTAAAATTTTATTATTTTCACAACAAAATTTTAGTCGTACGTAAAAAATATAGTTGAATTTAATTATTAATTTGTAATCTCATTTTTTGTTATTATTATTAATATATTCATCATTTTTATTTACATTATAAAAATCATTCATTGAGCTCAATCCCTTGTGTCTCAGTGGCAAAGGATGATATTCATCATCTTAATGATTCGAGTTCGAGCACCAGTGTTGTCATGCTGTGTGTGCCCAGGGGTGGATTCAGAAATTTGAACTTGGTAATTCACCGACCAACAATAAATATATTCACATATAAATCGTGAGTAAATTGAATAAGTTAATAAAAATTATATTTAAAAAATTAAAATTACTAAGACATAATAATGACTACAAATAAATTTAATTAGTGAAAATAATAATAATAATAATAAAATAGTAGTAATAGAAAAAAATAATATATATGATAATAAAAAATGAAAGTGATAATAATAAAAATAATCATAATAACATAGGGATAAATATATTACACAATAATTATAATAATAATAAATATATTAACTACCGAAACATAAAAGTGGTGTTTTATAATAATAAAATAAAAACTTAATAACAATAAATATACAATGCCATAAAAATAATAAATAAATATAAAAATAAAAATAAATACATTGAAGGATCAAATTAAAAGAAAATAAAATTTGAAAGGTCAAAATAACCTATATGGAAATTATATTGTGTAAAATTATGTGAAGTTATATTAAAATGAATTACAAACAAAAATAGAAGAACCAATATGAAAATGACCCCAAAAGGGTAAATAATATTTTTTTTTCATTTTTAATCATCACGAAAGCATGACTTCATATTAGAGGGCGAACCTATAAAATTATAGGGGGCGAATTTATAAAATTTTAGAGGGTGGAAATTTATTTCTAATAGGAAAATACCTAAAAAAAATTTAAATCATATACGAATTTTAAATTTTTAGAGGGGTTATTCATATTTTTAATGGTGGGTCACTTGACCCACCAGGTACCAATGTAGATACGCCCCTGTGTGTGCCTTCTTAAAAAATACTAAGAAAGTTTGAAATCCTTCATTAAAATAACACCTTAATATATTGCATTACCGTCAGTGTATAGAATAATAATCCATATATATATATATGTGTGTGTGTTTATCTCAAATTTTTAATTACCCGTGTTCACTCAAATAAAATATTACACTTAAATTCGTTTTAATCAATGGTTTATTAAAATAGCAATACCAATGGAATCAATATCCAAACAATTGTACGTACTTATAGAGGGAGAGAAATTAGTAGTGGTTTAGTCGCTTTCTCAAATTTTAACACGAGTTTTTGCCTCATTATTCATCTGACAATAATAATGTCAGGGAGAAATGGTGGCATTTTAGTAACAACAAATTCAATCCTGGTGTTACAGTAAATGGTATAAACGTGTTTTAATTAATCAGAATACAGTGTGTTTTATTTGCAGGGATGGGCTATTGCTAAATTCCATAGGCGGCATTAACAGTCAAACATATATTACATGAAAGCGATTAGGAGGAACAGTCGTCATGTTCATATACACTTCGGAAATCAACAAATTTTAAAATTGTTCATATCGTTTAAGGACAAATTGTCATTTAACATTTATTGCTTAGCTACTAATGTACTTAAAATTATTGAAAAGATGTCCCAATTCGTGTCATCATGACACTCTCTCGACTAAGGGACAAGTGTTGTACTTTTGCTTAAGAAAACCTTTGAAATCGAAGTTCTGTGTCTAATTATTGTTCTCACGTGAATATTTTCAAGTCCGTTTGGCCCACTAATTAACTCTACTACATGACAAGTCTAATTTATAAATCTATTAATACTCATTATTACCTATCAAGCCTAGACCTGACACTACCCACCAGCCAAAAGATTTATATGCCCACATTGGTTAGGTCAAAAGAGAACTTTAGAACTCACTCCATGTACATTTTCTTCCCCAACCTATTTTTCTTCCACTTTTTTCAAACTACAATAAAATATGACGATTCGTTCAAATCAACAAAAATTAATCGCACAACATTATCACAACTCTATTATTGTCATAAACAAAGGTGAGTTGCCATTGCTATAGAATCCTTAGTAACAAGAAAACGAATGTAAGCCCTTGTGTTATGCTTACATAGTTGTATTTGAGTAGATAATGCCAGATCATACCTAATATAAAAAAAATGAAATTTATATGTTAAACAAAGTGAAGCAAATGTGTCATGAAAATGCATATCGTATATCTGAAACAAGAGGAGGCAAACGCAAATTGTAAAGATTGGGCCTTGGGTATGGGTCCATCCCAATCTACATGCACCCGCTGTGTAGGCCGACCAAACAAAAATCAGGTCATAGTAGCCAAAATACAAAAACAAACACGTGTAACTGTCGCATGAAAGTTCCCCCCAAAGCCTCGCGCCTCCGTTCACGTGGCAGACCAGAAACCGGACTTCCATATTCAGTAACCTCTCCCTCGTTACTCAGTAATCAGTATTCACTCACTCACTTCTAGCTGTTTCTTCAATGCTTAGCTCTTTCTCTGTTTTTCTGAAGTGAATAGAAATACAGAAAAAGCAAAGATGCTACACTCGTCTTTTATATCCCAATCAAATTGTTCCTCCTTCGCTTCCCCTGATGCACCCCTTTCTTCCTTCGGAGCTTCTTCTCTTCTTCAAATGGGGTATACTCTTTTCTTTGCTTTCCCTTTTTTAAATATTCCTATATGAGTAGCTGGTTTTTGGGGTTTTTTTGTGGGTAAACGGGAAAAATAAACTTAAACCCACGTTTTGAGAAGACGAGTTCAATTTGTATGTACTGTTAAGTTCTTGGGAGAAACATACTGAGGCCTGAGGGTACCTAGTGAAAATGGGATATCTTATTTATGCGTTTTAGCTTTTAGTTTGGGTGATTTATTGACCTACGATAGCGATTCTTTAGATTGAAGTGGAGTGGAATTGCATTGACTCGGCGACAACTTTCAAGCAAGGCATGTCTATGCTCATACTGATGTCATAAACTTTCCAATTTTACTTTTGCATTACAAAGAAAAAGAGGCAACATGACTGAGGTTTTGGGTATTTTGCAAGACAAAGAGCCGTGTCAAGCATAGGACAACAAACGTGTGCGGGCGTCAGGCACGAGAGCGTGTACTTGAGGTATTTTAATCTCCTGAAGTTGTCAGTCTTTCATTACGTTTGTTCTGCAATTTTGAATACGTATATGTTTTGGGTGAGCCTGGGTGCACTATGTTTAGGTTGCGGTTTAGGGTGCTGCTAAAAGAGGACAAGTTTCGGAATTTGTTAGACTTTCATATAATATTTTGGGTTGGGTTTTTTGTAATTTTTGACAAGCTTTGATACTTACAAAAATAAGTTTCGATATTTTGTCCAATAACCTAAAATGTAAAAAAAAAAAAAACAATTGTTGAAACTTATTTTGTAAGCATCGAAACTTGTCAAAAATTACGAAAATTATCTAAAAGTCCAACTTTTTAAGTTTCGAAACTTGCAGTTTTTTAACCGCACTCTGGACCTGTTGTCCGTTAGACTCGGCCATATGTTTTTGAGTCTTTGACCTTACTCTTTTGTTTCTCTTGTATAAGAAGTGAACTTATATTGATGGTGCATGGTGTGTATCCAAATGTCATCTTGATAGTAAATTGCAAAAATACCCTTACTTGCTCCATGCAATGGTTTTTATTAGCACTCTGTATTTTAATTATGCTCACTATTCTGATTAAGATGAAGTATATGAATCTTAACAATATTTGCTTGAACCAAACTATTGTTTGCAATTTCAGGAAGAAGCCCCTGAAATGGCTGAAACAACCCCATCCTTTAAAATTTTCCCAGGTCAAGCATTTCCATTAGGTGCATCAGAGGTTGATAACGGGATCAATTTTGCTATATTTTCACAGCATGCAACTGCAGTTACACTTTGCTTATCACTTCCCCAGAGGTAAGAATGCATTCTCTTTCGCTTTATAAGTTATACTATTTGTGTTCTTATTCTTTTCGGATAACACCCAATTCATCGTTTTCATTTTGTCTGTGCTTAATTAATTTACTTTGTGAACTTAAGTAAATTCATTGTCCTCTAATGTGGACCTCATATTTTTTATATTCTTTATTATACATGTACAGTTGATTTCTGATGACTGGCTTTTCTTGTTTCTCCTACATCAGAAAAATTATACTAAGAAACATGTTTGGATGCTTCTTTGTTCACACAACTTTTCTGGCCTACTGCCAGGAAATGTGCATAAAAGTTATGCTTTTCCTATATATTTGTAGTATTTGTCAGACTAGAGAAAGAAGGTTGAGCTGTTTTGGAATATTATTAATATTGTTGGCAAGGAGTAATTCGTTGTTTCGGTAATGTATCCACAGTGGAGAACTTGACAAGCTGGATGATGGAATGATCAAATTTTCTTTGGACCCTCGTCTCAACAAAACTGGAGATATTTGGCACATATGCATTGAGGTGGTATTTCTATCAAGGTTCTTAAAAAAATTTGTTTCTAAATTAGAATAAACTTCTCTTATTTAATTGTCTTCAATATGTGTACATTGAACAGTGGAAGCAACTAAATTTTCTCCCCATGATGTAATATGATTTCTGGTTGCACCATTGAAATGACTCTCCAAATGTAGGATTTGCCCCGGAGCAATGTTCTCTATGGTTATTGCATAGATGGTCCCCAAAACTGGGACAAAGGGCATCGATTTGACTGCAACAATGTTCTTATAGATCCTTATGCAAAGCTAGTAGAAGGTCGTCGAACTTTTGGAGACCCAAAGCATAAATTATCAAAATTTCTTGGAACTTACGATTTTGATAGCTTGCCTTTTGATTGGGGAGATGACTACAAGCTCCCAAATATCCCTGAGGTATGGGCAAGATAGTTTGTTTTTGTGGCTTGCGGCCAATTCTCCTACTGGGTTGACCGGTCACTCATTTGTTCTTTCTTTATCATGTTTTCAAACTTTTGTTGATACACATCTGAAATAAATTTATCTCTTATATCTTGTACATGGATCCCATGCCGCTTATGCCAGATATTAAGTTCTCCTCAAGTCCTTTGTCTTTGTATAGAATCAACGTCATCGAGTTTGTGTTTCATCTCTTCAGCAAATGTTTCTGTTGCTCACTTTTTATGACACTTGGCACTTGATTGCAGAGAGATCTTGTCATATATGAAATGAATGTTCGTGCATTTACCGCTGATGAATCTAGTGGCTTGGATCAAAATATATGTGGCACTTATGCCGGTCTGATTGAGAAGGTATTGAATTATTGCATTATGCTCAATCACATTCTAAGAAATTGCTATCTGAATAATGTGTTAATTACTAAATATATTAGTGCTTTCAGTTTGCATTTTATCACATTCAAGGCATGCTTATGCATGTAATTGAATCTTAACTCTGAGTTATAACCAAGAGTTGAACAATATGGTATATATACTTATTATCGACACAAATACGGGTTTTGGTTTAAGACATGTGCATTAGGGTTAGGTCATTCTAGAAGGATGGGTTTGCATGCTTGTAACATCTGATATTTCTTCCCCGAACGAAGAGCAACTTTTTTTCTGCAAACAAATTAAGTTGTCTCCAGCATCTTAGCAAATATAATGTATGTGCTAAGAGGCGTGAGAATGGTTGAGGAGAGTGAAGTCATGGCATTATGCCGTTATCTCAAAGAGAACTGCCATGTACTACGCTTATCTAGATGACAATCAACATGCTAAAGGAAATTTTGTTAAACTTCTTTTGTTCTGTGTGAAATTCCTATTCCATAGCATTGATTATGTATTTGCGGGAGTAGGAAAACTATTGGACTCCTTTTCACATTCTACATTTATCTGACAGTTTCTTTGTTGATTTTTTCTTATAGATCCCACACCTTCTAGAACTTGGAATCAATGCAGTGGAGTTGCTTCCTGTCTTTGAGTTTGATGAGTTTGAGTTTCAAAGGCGCCCCAATCCCAGAGATCACATGGTAACTAGAATATTCAATAAGCACATACATTTTTCCCTTTTAGAGACAAAATGTCTCTTTTCTATTTGGTCTTGAAATGCATTTATTGTTACACTGTTACTATCTTCATTGCTCTTTTCAATGTTGCTTATTTTGTTGAAAAAATTATAAATCAGTATACGTTTTGTTCTGAACTTGGAAATTTTAGGTACTATTCATGGTTCGAAGTAGTTGTCATCACTTTGTTGATAGTGTTCATAAGTTCCAACTACTCAATGAAGTACTAAGCCCTTTAATAACATATTACAACAGTTTGTTCATAGGAAATCCTGAAGAACGATGCCACTTGGATTTTGCAATAAATAAAATTAGGCAAAATGACAAAAGATGCCCCCAACGTTTGCATGTTTTGTCATTTGGCCCCCTATTCTTTTTTTTGGAGCAAACAACCCCCAACGTTTCAATTTGGTCCAAATATGACCATGTTGGATGAAAACTGCTAGTCAACGGCTAATTCTAACTGAACTTGCCACGTGTTAAGATCGGTTGACGTGGCATATGCCACAGTTTTAAAAAAAATTATTTTGTTATACCCTTCTTTATGGTGACACGAGGCTGACTATCATGCTGACACGTGGCCGAACCGGATGGTGACACGTGGTGAATATGATGCTGACACATCAGCCGATCTTAACACGTGGCAAGTCCAGTCAACATCAGCCGTTGACCGTCAGTTGACTAGCAATTACCATCCAACAGGGGCGTATTTGGACTAGATTGAAACGTTGGGGGTTGTTTGCTCCAAAAAAAAAGAATAGGGGATCAAATGACAAAACATGCAAACGTTGGGGCATCTTTTGTCATTTTGCCATAAAATTATCGGGAAGTACTTGGTTTCTGATTATTAATTTCCTTGGACCGCTGTTTTAATAGGGTGCTCTTTTGTCACACCTGCTCTGTTAAGTAGCTCTATAATAAATAAATTAAATAATTTTTATATGTTAGTTGAATGATGGATGATTGTTCGGTTATAGTTCTTTGTGCTTCAGTTGTAGTGAAAATATACTAAAAATTCTCCTCCTCTCTCTCTCTCTCTTTTCTTTCTTTAAATTTAAGATCAATACATGGGGTTACTCGACAATAAATTTCTTTGCTCCTATGAGTCGTTATGCTAGTGGTGGTGGAGGAGCTGTTAATGCTTCTCCGGAGTTCAAAGAAATGGTTAAAGCCTTGCATGGGGATGGAATTGAGGTAAATGTCTTTTGTTGCTGTGGTTGGTTATAATCTCCTTCGTGTTGTTTCATTGGAAGTATTAGATACACATATTATAGTGTTTGGCGATTTTTAATTTTTGCACAGGTGATCTTGGATGTTGTCTATAATCACACTAATGAAGCTGATGATAAGCATCCTTATACCACATCATTTCGGGGCATAGATAACAAGGTGGATTTTCTTTTTCCTAATTTTTATTCAACAATGACAGTAAGGCATTTTGGCATTAGGAATCATGTTCCTCATAGATGCAACATATTTTCCTCACAGTAGTATCCTACTAATTAATTTGCAGGTTTATTACATGGTGGACTTAAACAACAAAGGTCAACTGCTAAACTTCTCTGGCTGTGGTAATTCGACTTTTCTCCTAGACTTTTTTTCGCGGTCTTTCTAAGGAATCTATTCCATTATTCATTTTCCAGATGTACAACAGTCAACTCACAAATTTCTTCCCTAAAAAATGTATTTCCTTTCAGATTCATAGAAGTAACTCATCGCTAGTCTGTTGTTAGAAATTGGGATTGCTCTTGTTGAGTGTTTTGTTTGATAACTTGCTTCTCAGAATCTTGTATCTTCTCATTTCAGGTCTTGTATAGCTATTGATAGGATCTCTTCTTGCTTTGATAATTATAAAGATATTTCCCATCTTTCATCACTGGAATTTGGAAAGAAACTACTATTATTTTTTCTGATCGAGAATTTAGCATCTTTCTTTTAACTTTCAACATCTTCAGGGCCGGTCCTGAGTTTTTGGAGGCCCGGGGCGAACTTAAAAAATGGGCCTTAAATTGAGGATTTAAATTGTAGTTATAGTTACAGTCGTATTTTCGGTTGTGTTGTGTTTATCATGATTGTGGATATAATAGATGTTATTTTGTTTATTGCGAGTATCGCGGTTATGAAATTTTTTTAATAACATATGCTATTGTGGACATAATGGTTCCATATATCGCGGTTTTAGATGATGCCACTACCGTCATATAACGAGCATTGTTGTGGTTGCATGCCGCTATTTAAATATTTGTCCCTAATAGCAAGTAATGAAAGAAATTAAATTTTAAGAGTTGGTCCATCATAACAAGTATTGAAAAAATTGGTCCCCTAATAACAAGTATTGAAAAAATTAAATTTTAAAACTATTAAAAAACTTTGATACACATGCCGTGTAAACTTTAGTTTACATGTGCCTTTTAGTTTTAGGGTTTAAGGTTTTAGTTTAGGGTTTAAAGTGTAGGGGTTTATGTTGTAGGGTTTAGAATTTAAGATTAGTGTTGAGAATTTAGGGTATAGGGTTTATGGTTTATTTTTTAGGGTTAGGGTTAGAATTTAGGATTTGAGTTTTATAATAAAGTATTGTGTAAAATTAGTTTTACCAGCATGTATATCAAAATTTTACCTTAAAATTATGCCCATAATAACAAATATTGGAAAAAACTGGAGCCCTAATAACAAGTACTAGAAAAAAATTGAATATTAAGAGTAGATCCCTAATAATAAATATCGGAAAAAACTCAGCCCCTAATAACAAGTATTAAAAAATGGGCCCTTAATAACAAGTATTAGAAAAAAAATTGAATATTAAGAGTAGGCCCCTACAAATAAATATTGAAAAATACTCAATATCTAATAACAAATATAAAAAATAGGCCCCTAATAACAAATATCAGAAAAAAATAAATATTAAGAGTAAATCTTTAATAATAAATGTTGGAAAAATTTTAACCCCTATTAACAAATATTAAAAAAATAGGCCATAATAATAAATATTAAAACAAACTAAATCTTTAAATATAATTCAAAAATATATAATATTTATTTTTCCTGAGCAATGGGCCCTGGGCGGGCGCCCTTGCTGCCCCTGCCCAGGGCCGGCCCTGAACGTCTTATGCTGTTTCCGATCTATTATTGTAGTGCTGATGAGGTCAAGATCTTGCTTCTTGCATAAGTTTGGTGCAGAATATGACTGGGTGCAAGTCTTTTGAATTTTTCTTCTCTGTGATAAAGATAAAAAATATATTTTAACATCTGGCGGATCACTTGAGTTGATGCCTCTGAAGTTTAGAAATTCATCTTGCTTAAGTATTGTGGTTTAACTCAGGCTTGAGTTTTACATCTAGCTTCTCTTTCCGGTGCTTATAATATTTTGAACCAATTGCTGGGAAGTTATGAATTCATCTAAAATAAGTACTTTTGAGAGTTCAAAACAGGTTGAATTTGGGATCTAGCTTATTTGTGATAAAGATATATGATTTTAGCTATAAATATAAAGTTCTTTGAGGTGCAAGTTTTTTGTTCTTCAGGGAATACATTTAACTGCAATCATCCTGTTGTAATGGAGCTCATACTTGACAGCTTAAGACACTGGTATGGATAGAAATCCTATAGGAAACCATGGCTTTTTTTGCTAATAATATAAAAAAATTTTCTCTCTGAAAGCTATTCAAAACATTCTTTTTGTTTTAACATCCTGTTCTGAATTGTTTGTTAAATCATAAATCTTGTTTTATTATTGTTTCATGTACAAAACTAGGGTGAGGTATAGGTTCTGGTGTGTGTTCTCTTTTGATGGGGGTTAAACAGGCTTAGCATACAAACTTAGTTCTGCAGTTGGATAAAGTTAAACTCAAGGAAAAACAGAATTGGCTCAGCTGAATTGTGCATCACTTTTGAGCAGTTGGGTAATCTGTATTTAAGTCAGTCAACATATTTAAGTATACCTGGAGAATAATCAATAATGTTCAACATTTTATTTCTGTTACTTTTTATGTATGTGTGTATTATCTTTGAACAACAAGATTATGTATTTCAAGAGTTCACCGGGAACCACCGTATATGGTGAAACCAACCATTTTTGTTGGCTGATATGTTTCCTGTTCTCTGCTATTATCAAATATAGGGTTGTTGAATACCATGTAGATGGATTTCGATTTGACCTTGCTAGTGTACTCTGTCGGGGCACAGACGGTTCTCCACTTGATGCGCCTCCACTTATTAGGGTAGGTGGTTTAAATGTTTTGCCACTGTAAATTGCTACATGCAGCATATCCTCCACTTATTATGTGTACAATTTTTTTGTGCGAGTGCAAGGCTTAACTTGATTTCTTTTGAGACGTTAATCTGAATTATTTTGCAAATTGAGACACTCAAATTAATGTATTGGTTGGCATACATTCAAAGCAACATTGCCTCAGTTATGCTCTCAATTTTTTGGCTCTTAAGAATTTTGCTCCAACTTTTTTTAGTGGGGGTGCTTCAACAACTCTGAATTTTCAATTTTTAGTTGTGAGTTGTCAGCTCATTCTTTATTGAACTAGGCTATTGCCAAAGATGCTACCTTATCAAGGTGCAAAATTATTGCTGAACCTTGGGATTGTGGAGGACTCTATCTTGTTGGCAGTTTTCCTAATTGGGACAGGTATTTTGTTAAAAAATCTTATTTCATTATGTTTTTTTAAGGATCTAGAGCATGTAGAGCACATAAAGACCATCTGTTATCTGAGAATACCTCTCACTATTTCATTTTCAAATAATGCATTTAATTTGCTGTTGCGTCATTGTTACCCGAAAACATGTGACACTAGCATCCCTGGTTAGCAATAAATCTAGTTATGAAAGCCTCAAGTGAGAAGTGGTTTCTGTAAATTTTGTAACCCTAAGAAAGATACATGCAATTTTGGCATTTCCCTACTTTCTTGTGTCTATGTAAGATATCTTAAATTTTTGCCATAATAGATGTCAGATAAAATTGCTTCACTTATTATCTTTTCTAGTTTACAACTTATACAAAACCCATGTTTTCAAACCTGCTCTGATCATCTCCTAGTTGCATGTTTGAGTGATTAATCAGATATTTTTCACCTCTGGCTTTCTACTTCAAAGATTTTTCTTTCCCTCTGGAAACTTTCTCTTCTAAGAAAACAGGGAACCATTCCTCTATCAGTTTCAAATTTTCTGTTCTGCAGGTGGGTTGAGTGGAATGGGAGGTATCGTGATGATCTAAGAAGATTTATAAAGGTAGCACCAAATGGAACAATTATTTTTTGATGCACGCTAGAGGTGCAGGATGAACAGGTTGGCTATATTCTAGCCATATTAAGTTCGCTTTGATGCACACTAAAGGTGCAGGATGAACCTAACTGAGATGCAAGGTGCAATGAAGGGCTCATTTATGAACCGTGAAGCAAAGCCCCAAATAACTAGATCACTCTAACAAACTTTATACATTAACTCTGCTCAATTTCCTAGTCTGCAACTAATACCTGATGCCACTAAATGCCACTGTAGGTTCCCTCCGTTCTGTTTCCAATATGAATTTATGTATAGACCATTTAATCTTTTCTTCTTAAAAATATGCACCTTCTGTCCTTTTTGTCTGTTTAACAGAACAATAGAAATAAAAATAAAAAATTAAGAAAAGATGGGCAAACTTAACTGAGTATTTTTTGCTCCATTTGCCTTTCAGTAAAGGTACCTCACCTGAGAGTTGGGGAAGAAGGGGGGGGGGGGGGGTAGTGAGGCTACACTGCACAAGACGTTGCTTGTTGCTTCAGAATCCATATGTCATCATCAAAGAAATTTTAATACAAGCATTATAAAATAACTTATGTGGTATTTAAGTTTCCAATGATGCTGAAATTAACTATTCATGCCTTTTTTAGTTTGAATTTTCCTTTTTTCCCTTTGGGATATAATGATATCTATTTGTTATCTAATTATGAACTTTCCTTAATGCAGGGTGATGCTGGAATGAAAGGATCATTTGCTACTCGTGTCTCTGGATCTGCTGACCTCTACTTTGTTAGTGTCATTCTTGTGGTAATATTGGTGATTGCAAATTAGCGGTCTAAATATGAAATATTCAATGGAAATCTTAGGTCTAACTAGCATCTATGTTTTTTATACCCCCAATTCTCTTGTTTAAAATTAATTACAAAGATGAATTTTGTAGATGAAGATTTAGAAAAGCTAAGCAGTATCCTAGCCACATTTTTTAGTCTAAATTTTCAAATTTTAAAGCTTTTGTTGCAAATTTTGGTATTGGTCCGAGTGTATCTAATCTTTCCAAGACACTATTGTGAAACAAAAAGAAGGCTCTTGAAGATTTTAGTTATTTAAGATGTTATTGTTATTACATTATTTTTTGGCTATATTGTAATTGACACTGGTATTTAGTGATTTCATGATCATATTTGGTATTTTGTATTGGTCATTTGGTATTTTGAATATGTATTGATTTTAGGAGGATGTGCTTTTAAGAGATCTTAGATGTAAATATTACTTGATACCGATGCCATTAACTTCATCGGTTTACTTTTCAACTTCTTCCACTTTTAATGGCTGTAGATAATACTTTTGGCTCATTCTACAGAAAAATAAACGCAAGCCATACCATAGTGTTAATTTTGTCATTGCACATGATGGCTTCACCCTCCGTGATCTTGTTTCATACAATTTTAAGGTATACAACATTCAGTGCATCATTTTAAGTTTAAGTGCTTCTGTGGGGACCGTGCAGTATTTCCACTTAATGTTTGTTTTGACAGCACAATGAAGCCAATGGAGAAGGTGGAAATGATGGAAGCAATGACAACTTTAGCTGGAATTGTGGGTTTGAAGGTATGCAAAAAAGGTTCCTTTTCGTTGAAATTTGTTTTCAATTCTTTGTCTATGCATGCATAAATTATAGTCTTCGATTATCTTAGACGCTTCAAACTGATTTCCTTTCCTTTCAATTCTTTTTCATGGTTCGAGCCTCCAGTGAAGAGAATATGTTCAATGTTGTATCATTTTATTAAAATTTGTTTTTATCTGAACTCACTTTTGTCTGTTCTTATTGGATAGGAGAAACTGACAATGCTGGTATTATAGCTCTGCGCTTCCGACAAATGAAAAACTTTCATTTGGCATTGATGATATCACAGGTAAAGATATTAGACAGTCATTCTGTGCATCATATGATCCATGGAAGGGAGCTTGTTAAGAAATTTCCATGCCTCGTAATAAGTTGTAATTCCTTAATCATTTGTGCTATAAGTTATGTGTTTGCATTACCAGACGCCACGTCCACATCCACATTTGGCTTCTTGAATTGGTTATGCTGTTCAGAAACAACACTTTGGTTTGATTACACATCCCATGTTTGTAAATATTCTTGGGGGCTCCATTGTGCCTTTCTGTGTGTGCATGATCTATTTCTTTCTTAAACATCACAACTATGAACTATGCATCTCTGATTCAATTCCGCTGTAAATTAATTTATTTTGTAGGCTTCATGACAAAAATGGTGGAGATATCTATCTAGCATTCAATGCTCATGAATTTTTCGTAAAAGTTTCTATACCACCAGCACCGCGGACGAGGAGTTGGTTCCGTGTGGTTAGTCTTATGTTTTACCTTTTCAATCCCTGTTCTGCAAACTGCTGTGTTCACGGTGGCACTTTTTAGATATCCCTGATTAACCGCAATTTCAATACTGTAAAGCTAGAGCCTGCTGGGGCTTAATGTATGGTTGTGGGTGATATTGTAACTAGTCCTGTGTTGCTTATGGTTTTGATCAGTTGAATCTGAGGTTAGGAATGGATGTTGAAACTGCAGGCGGACACCAATCTTGTGTCACCGGATGATTTTGTCGGCGAAGGAGTCCCTGGCATTGGCGGCACCTACAATGTGGCTCCCTACTCTTCCATTCTTCTTGAAGCTAAATAATCATGAGCTGACCCCAGATGGATCAGAAGAAGAATTTAGGAGGCCGAGAAAGGAGTACAGGATCAGATTTGTTATGCTATTTGCATTGATCTTTCAAGTTCCAAAACATTTGAAAAAAATAATAATCCAGCAATAAACTTAGTCTTAGAATCTACATCCCCTTTGTTTCCCCTGGGATGAAAATCACCAATTTTTGCGTTGTTTTTTCCCCTGCTCTATTTGTAAAAATGGAACATTTTTGGCTCTAGCGTCTAGTTTTTCTGTTTTTGCAGCTTTAAAATTACCATTGATGTTTCATCCCAGCCCCAGGGAGGACAATAGGTTATTATTCATACATTCTTTAGGTAACGATCCATATTCCATGTTATTGAAAATTCCAATCAATGTTCACAATCGAACACGATACACCTTAACTTACATATGATATGATATGATATGATATGATATGATATGATATACTTATCTAACTCCAGAAACCCCAACCACCTCAAATACAAACAAAGAAAGATACAAAATGGAGTCCTTTTATTAAAAAATGAGATCAGCAGCACTGCCTCTTCCCCCCAGAAGCCCAATCATGAAACGACCATAAGAAACAACGCAACCCACGTTGTCACAACAGCCACAAATGGGGAGAGGCTCCATGATGAAGAATCCGGGGCTTTGGTGGTTGTGGTAGTCGTAGATGGTGTGGTGGTTGATGTTGTATCGCTGGAAGTCGGTGAGGAAGCGGAGGAAGAAGATGGTGACTTAGACGACGACTTGGACTTGGACTTGGACGGTGCCGGTGCTGGAGTCGGTGCCGAACCTGACTCCACTTTAACTGCAAGCTTCATGCCATTGCCACAATGCCCCACTACACCGCAAATGAAGTAATGAGTCCCGGCCTTCTTGAGAGCGACGGTGGTGGCTCCACTGTTATCTGTTGTGATGGCATTGCCCACCGTGCACGAACTGTAGTCACTTGAACTCACTTCATCCACCGTATGGCTAGTTGGGTAATTGAATACTAGTTTAACCAAAACAAGAATCAACCATGTCAGTTTATCATGGATCAAACTAAATAGGCTGATCAAATGTTAAAATTCATTTGAAAATTTGGGTTTAGATTTCACAACTCACCGAGGCTATCACCAACTTTGAAGGTCTTACCACTAGCCCATGTGCTATAATCTACCCCAGTTGTCCAGCCAGAGGAGTCACCAACAGTGTAAACTTTGGCCAAGCTCGGCACCACCATACACGAGATTAGAAGAAGACAAGCCATTCCCAGTCCCACACTTGAGGTCGTCATTTTTCTTGCGGAGTAAGTAACAATGTAAAACAGGGTTATGAAAGAAGAATGAGGAGGCTTGTGTTTCTGAAATGGGATTCCTTAAATAATGCGAAGAAAAGGGGGAGATGATGAGTTGGGACGGCAGGTCCTATACCTAATGCTCATCTGACCTACACTTGAAACAATGGTTGTTAAGTAGGGACCCTAATGTCTAATGGTGGTTCATTGGTTATGATGTTCTTTGCTAAAGCCAGTTCAAAAGACATCAATTATACTCTCATCTCAAGCTAAGGGAAACTTTTTTAATGCACCCTTCTCACCTCTTGGAATGATGGATTGTGAATAAAGAAAAAGCATGAAAAAAACTTGTTGTTTTTCTTCTGTAAAACAGGTTAGTTTGTTGTCCTCATGCGGTGTTGCCACTGAGAGGTCGTTGTCGAACCGATGAAGAAGGTCATTATCACCATTAATGGAAAAAGATAGATTACAGTGATGCAAACAGGGTGGAACATTGTAGTAAATAACAATGCTTGAACTCTACTCAAATGAAACGTGATCGACATTAAGGGGACTGAACCCCTTGTTTGAAACACGAATCTGGCTTCCAACAACTCCGTAAATGGCCAATTTCCATTGCGTATGTGCAAAAGATATGATAACTTGGAGATTCAGCTAACAAGGAGTTCCAAAAAATTAGAACGCAGGAAGAAAAGTTTCCCAGATTTTCCTTTTAATTATGTTAAAATTGTGATTGGAAACTGGAAAGACAGAAAAAGAATTTGCAAGCATAATGTAGGGGGCTCAAAACAAATGTGGGGGGTTAACAATTACATATAAGCATAATGGATATGATTGACACCTTTTAACTTTTCATGTAGTTTGATTTATTTTTCATCCTTTTATTATTTTATAATATGAAGTCCATTGATATTATGATCCTGAAGTCCGTTTGGTTCTAGACAACATTTTTGTTTTTATTTTTTAAAATTTATTTTTAATTTTGCAACTAAACATATATATTTTTTATTTTTTTATTTTCTAAAAAATAAAAATACTTTATATTCTTCCTAATATTTTTAGCGGAAAAAGGAAAAGAAGGGGGGCGTCAAAATGGACATTAGCTTTGAGCTTCCCGATCTTATCTTTGCCTCCCATTGTTATTGTTTTTCTTTTTCCCAAAAAAAGATTTAGGAGGAAGAATGATGCAACGTGTAGATTTGATCAAAACATTCCACCTAACCCCACCCCTAAAGGTCTTTGTGATCATGCATAAACGGGAATAATATGCAAAAAGTTGATTGAAGCTTAATTATGATAATTTGTTTATTTGCAGCGTCTACGCATATTATTATTATTATTATTATTATAGTAACAAGACACGATACACTCTTAATACGAGAGTTATATTCAAATCTCATATACAACATTGTTGGATTGTACGAGTTAAAACTTTGAACATAAACATAAAACATATATGCAAAATAATAATTTTATTTTGTATTTTAATTGGGTTATATTTTGATACACAAATTGTGTAAGAAAATTTACAGAACCCTTCATATTTAAGCTATAAAATCTAAAACATAAATCTCTAGCCCTAAAACCTAAACCATAAATCTTAAACTCCGAGGGCGGAGCCAAAAATTTATCTAAAGGGTGTCAATTTGTCATTTTTTAACAATATTTAAGAGGAGTTGATTATTTATAAAAGGGTGTCAATTTATTTATAAAGGGGTGTCAATTATATATATATATATATATATATATATATTTATATACATATTATATAAAAAATACAATTTTCAAAAAGAATTAAGTGTCAACAGACACCCCAATGATACATGTGGCTCTGCCCATGTTAAACTCTAGATTCTAACCATAAATCTTAAATTCTACCCCTACACACTGAACCTATAAACTCTAAAATTAAAAGAGTTGTGTATTAAAATATTTTTTTAACTTTTAATCATGTTTGGGCTTCCAATTGGTTTAGGCCAACTGTCCTTTGGATTGGAGTCCAGTTTGTTCTGCTCATCATCCCTTTCACCAACCGCAACCTTCTGTTCTGTGGATCCCTCACCAATACCATCCCCGTTTTTTCATAAGCTAAATACTTCCGTGGCTCTTCAACCAAAAGGCGGCCAACCACCGCCAGGCACCGGCGAAGACAAGAAAATGGAAACATACATTTTTTTTTTGTTTTCCCAATTAGATGCAACATTATAACCATGCTACATGTAGTAATGAGTTGATTGCTAGTTTCTAATACAAAAAAGTAATATAATGAAGAATGGATGAGTTAATTATTAAATAAACCCTATTCTTTTATAACCAAATAATTTTTTTTACAAAAGGTCTAGAAGCCAGACTTTCCTTGTTAGGTAACTGTCCCTTCAGTCTGATAAAAGATTTGACTAGGATTTAGAAACTGCATCTGCATGCTGAACCTAACTGTTTGTTGCACTTTCAAAATCAGTTGGAATTAGCACCCTCTGAACTGAAAAACTCTTTAAGATGCTCAGATCTTGCTTCACATGAAAGATTAGCCACAAACAAGTTGAATACTGGAACTGGCTTGGCTTTCTCAGGTTTCGGAAGTTTCTTCTTCTTAGCTTTAGCATACTTGAGCCGCAAGGCACGACCCTCTAATTCCTACATCAGTTAACTGAGATAATCAACAAAAGCCTTCCTGAAATATATGTACAATGTACATCATTACTTGGCTAGGGGAAGTTAGCTTTAGTTACAAACTTAATCCATAAAGGGTTTTGCTGACGAGTGCCATCAAAGCACTGGTTAAATAAGTATTCAAAGAAATGTCATTGTTTAATTACTGGAAATCATCAAAGGCACATGATTTGAGTATACATTTGGGCACTTATTAACAAAAGCATGCATAAAACAGATAAACCTGTGCTAATATGCTAAACTATATTGGTGTTCGGATTGGGATAAGAAGACAAAAGGAGGCAAAAGGAAAGAACAGAACGAGGTCGTTTAAGGATGTAATAGGAAACCCCCCAACACTAGCATATCTATTTTAAGGGCATACAACAGAAATAAATGATTAAAATTCTAATTACTGCATTCATTTGGGCAATTATAAAAACAAAAGGACTTCCATTCCGGTGTTTGAAACTACATTACTCACAAACTACACAGATTGTAGCTTCAGCGAAACTATCTGCAAGTCTACTTAAAACGCCATCATTGATACAAAGAATAATCAATGGACAATAAGTTAGGTCCTATCTTGCAATGGTGACAGAGGCTTTCTAGCTGGATCTGGATCAGTAAAGCTAATCTTCTTCTCAATCGGGCTGCATATCTTGGGACTCGATTTTCTTTTGTTTGTCTGTGAGAAAATCAAGTAAATTATAGCATTAATTCAATGGACTAGAGACTACTAATCAGACACTTAAGGAACCTGCACTTGTTCTTACATGTGAAAGCAAGCACACATGTGCAGACCAACAAAATAGACAGAATCCACATATTCTTTTCTCACCTTTGCAGATGCACTGCCAGTATGCTTCCCACCAGAATCATGAAGATTCTTTCCTTCACGGGATTTCCTCAATAACCTTCTATTCGCCTCATCCAATATGTTGTTTTCTTCAAACAGAACTTTCACCTATATAGATAAAATACCTTGTTAAGTTCAGACAAGGGGCATAGAAATTTCATCAAGCACCCAGTGTTCAAATTCCTTGGTTCTCACCTCTTCTTCAGCTTTACTAAGGTTTAGCCTGAGATGTTCCTTGTCTTTCTCAAGCGTCTTTACTTCAGCAGCTAGTGACAAAAAATTTTGAGTTGAAGGCCTCAACCTGCAAAGCACCACATATGCCATTAGAATTAATTCAGACATGGGAGTAGCCCTTAGCAGTGAATAAATGACGATGTCTCTTAAATTGCGAGCACCAAAATATCACCATTAACCAGCAAAGATGCAGAGGCAACATAAAAGTAAGAGAACAAAACCATCACCTATTCCACATTTTAAGCAACCTTTGGCATGATTCAAGGGAAGTGTTTGCCTCCAAGAATGCACGTCCAGATGCAACTTCATCTTTACAAATCAATGTTGACAGAACCGAATCAAGTAATTTCTCTTCCACTGTTGTGCCCTCAGAAGATGAATCAATCTTCAAGTACGGTATATGATTGTCAGTTTGGAGATATGATAGTTCTTGACAAAACTATTTTTGAATTGATGCTATGTTTTCTAATCAATCGTAGGCGATAAAAAGCTGAAATTAATCTCCTCAAAGCAGTTTTACAATGTTCAACTTACTATGACAGTATGACTCTATCAGCAACAAAGAACAATAGTTTCATAATGAATGCTACGTTCATATGGTCAACCCATCATTTATAGGCTAAAAATTCAAAATTTAGCAATTAAATCCAACAAAATCGCATTATTTACAACATGAAAAGAAAACTAACCAAAGATGTCCCTAAAGATCAACAAATCAGAACTCAGTGACAAAAAATTAAAGCGATTTAAAAAAATTACCCCTTGGCTCTCATAATGGTTTCTGTAGAAACTTAATTCTTCATCTAACTTCCCCAATTCCTTTTCCAATTCATGAACCCTAATCTCAGCTTTCTTTGCCCTCTCATCAGCCTCATTTCCAAAATCCATCAGCGCCTCCCTATCATGATCATAAAGCAAACACTCTTTTTCCCATTTGTTACACTGGGTCAACAAATTTGCACACTCTGCCGCTAGCTTCTGATTCTCTTGCACAAATCTCTTCAACGCCACTGCATTCATATTCGCTTCCGCCTTAAAAAGAAAAAAAAATCATTAAAAATGTAACATTTCACATTTTTGAAATAAATATATCAGTATTTTTTGTTCTTTTGTTTTGTTTTAAAGTTAACCGACCTTTGTTCGCTCGATGATTTGATCTTTCTCTTTCAGTTTTGAGAGAAGGAACATATACTGCTCACGAAGGCGGCGCTGGGCTTCTTCGGAGGTACGGAGTTTCAATTGCAAAGATTCTGTGGAGACTTGAAGACCCAGGGAATCATCAATTGTTCCTTTTATGTAATCGTCGATTTCTTGAGGAATATCCATGTTTTCAGTTTACTCAATTTTGATTGACCAAGAACCCTAGATCTTGCAAAATGCAAAATATATATTTTTTAAAATGGAACTCTGGAATCAAAAGAAGAAGAATAAAAAAAAGGTGAAAAATAAGAAGTGATTCGGAATTGGGGTTTTTGAAAGGGAAGACAAAACAGTGAGGAATTTGGGGAAAGGGGTTTTTTTTCTTCCAATTTTCTATTCACTTTCTTCAAGATGTTTTCTCTTTTCAAATTGAAGGGAGAGGGGATTGTAAGTAGCCGTTAGACTGCGCTTTAAAAGCCCAAATATATAATGTGGCCCCCACTACTGACCTGGTGATAGGACTCAATAAAATCAAAAAAATTTCGAGTATTTTGGGCTGCATGGGTTTTTTTTTGTGTGCGTGCCCAATTGGGCTGCATGGTTTAAGCTTCATTTGACTTGTATTTTTAATAAAGTCTTCTAGCTCAAACTTTAAAATTTTCACTATTAAAATCATTAATTTCACATCATTAAATATTTTTAAATAGCTCAAACTTTTAATTTCACATCGTGACTTTATTTTGTTAAAATATATTTAAAAATTATTTCATCACTATTAAAATAATGTTTCATTAATTTAATTTTCCACTTTAGCCTCACTTAAATAGTAATTAATTTAGTTTTCAAATCATTCTTTTCGTTACTAAAAACGATATTACTTGAAAAGTATTTGTTTACAATTTATTTTTCATCCATAATTAATTCAGTTGTTCGCTACTTTAACATACATAACGTTTATGAGCTACAATGAGCTAACGAATAAACCATTTACACTTATATGATGTGAGTTAAGTCTTAAGATACTATGTAATTATATGATTATGGTTACTTTTTGTCCGTTAATTACATAATTAATAAGTCACAAAATGATTCTACTAACACTTATAAATTTACTGAAAGCTAAATTTATTTTTTAATCTTTTTTAACGACCTTTTCATAAATATATTACTAAAATTCTTTAATTTTTATTCGTTTACCTAATTTATTCTTTTTAATTATAAATATTAGAAAAAAAAATAATTTTTTAAATAGTCTTAAGGTCGTATATGTTCGACTATTCCTACGAATTTTTAACCTTTTGATCATTTGATAATGCACACACCTTACAGATAAAGCTAATTGAACATGAGTCTTTTAGAATGAACACTATCATTTTTTTCATTGAAACCACTCGTTGGTTATGAAAATAAATAATAATTAACTACTAGCAATATTTTCGATAAAACATGTTGAATATTTGTAATGTTTTCAATCCTCAATCCACTAACCACTATGTCTTCGAGTTCTTGTTGTCTTTATCATCCACCGATTCCATAAATGTCTCTAACTTGTCTTCCATTTCTTGGACCTGCAATTTAGATTTTTTTAAATTATTGCAAGTATATAAAATATGCACATAATTACTTAACTATTCAAAAAAAAAAAACTTAAGACCTGAGGTATTTATCTAAACATAAAAGATTACTTAAAATTTCAAAATAAGAAAAACAGTAAACTCAATAAAATGGATTTAGGCAAAAAAAAAAAACTTGTTTAGAAATGAGGTCGGTTCATTCTTTATTATATTATTGTTTATACTCATATATTATATAATTAATAACATGTAGGGTAGAATTACTCAAATATTGTTTTTCCTTTTTTTCCCAATAATGTGGTCCTCCCAAGTTTATTTTTAAAAATATTGTTATTTACTGTAGCAAGTCAAAAGTCGGATAGATTACGGTCCGACTTCAAACATTGATTTTCATTTTTAATATTAAAATAATGAATTCAGATAGATTGCAGTCCGACTTCAAACAGTGTTTTTCACATATGGCGTGCATGGATCAATGGAGGACTACAACATCGTATTTTTAATATTTCTGGTAAAATATTGTTCAAAAACGGGGTAAAAGCAGCCCGACTTCTGGCTGCTACAATAATCAACCATATTTCTGGAAATAAACTTGGGAAGACCGTATTGTTGGGGAGGGGGGGGGAATTGGACAACAATATTTGGATAATTCCACCAACATATAGCGAATACATATATAAAGATTATATTATGAATACTGAAAATACAGTCAAAGCATCCGTATTTAAAACATAATTGAAAACTAAAACAAGATATTTGAATACCGAAGTAAGCACATTTGGCTAGTTGATCAAATTGTTCATTCCCTCATATCCCCTTAGGTCATGAGTTTTAGACACACTAAGAACACCCCCTTCCTTCCTATAGAGTTCTCCCTTCCCCCTCCTCTAGGTGGGATTAGAATTAGATTTAGAATATATATAAAAATAAAGGTATATAAGGTCACACACAAAAATGAGAATTTATTAGATGAATCCGACTCACCATGTCATTTGCAGTTTTAGTTAATAAAATAGATGAACTATATTAACTGAGACAATGAATGACATGTTAAGCCAAATCCACCAAATAATTTTTTCGCAAATAGTAAGGAATGTGCATGGCCATGATAAAAATCAACTGGTCGTTATCGTATTCAATACTATAGTTTTTTTTTGGAACAAATATTTCAATACTATAGTTGGAGCTTTGATAGGTTGAAAACTAAACAATTTGGTAGGTCCCTTCGACTTTAATTCAACCAATCCATATTTTCTTTTAATAAATGCTAAGAATTTTTAATTGAGAAATTCATTCGCATTGAAGCGGATAAAAAGAGAATTATCGTTCCGAAATGATCTTTCAAAACGGAAGGGTACAACAACGTGATTGTTGCCTTGTTTATAAAAAGGAGGGGAAATGTCAATTACTACAAATTAAAATCACCTAACTTTATAAGTAACTATGAAACTATAATGGTATAAATATCTAAACATATAAAATTTAGTATATTAAAACTTATATAAATATACATGGATTGCTAAATTAACTATAATTTGAATTAGGATAATGATTCATTCTAGATTTAAATTGGTCAGAGGAGGAAAAAAGGGGAAGGTGTTGGTGACCATAATATCCATTGGTCAAGTACTCAAGTGAGAGCTGTTGCTTTTGCCAACTTTTTTATTCTTATAATATTTTTAAATCAACACAAATATATTTTTATAAAAAAAACATGTCAATTGATGTAACAATTTGAGGTAAAAATATTCATATATTGTTCTGAAGAGAAAATACCAAATTTTAGTAGTACTAATTTGTATAATAAAATATGTTTATTACACCAAATATTCATTTTGAATACTTTCTTATACTTTAACTTTTTAAAATAAGTGTTTGAATACTTTTTTACAACGATGAAAAGAAATCTAAAAATAAATACATGTATGTCAATTTAAAGTTTGACTAATGAGAAAAGTTGTTGGGACTTAGAGGAGTTTTAGCTTATATTATTTTTTTTATATATCTCAATAATGGTAAAGTTAGGTATCAATAGTTTTACACATGAAACATTTCTTTTCGTTTTTTTATATTTTTTTATTTTACTAGGAATCATAGAGACATAGACAAGAGGAAAAAGTTAAACTTCAATTATTATTTATAGAAAATTAAGAGAAAGAAATCATTTTATGAGATTTACAAGAAAGTAACATACTTAATAAAAAGAACTCGTGATACACACGACACTATCATCTCAATAATCAGAAGATTTGAAAAAAAAATCTTCTGATGATCCAAGGAATGATGTCATACAAAAACTAAGTATGTTTTGGGAATTATTATACAGTAGTAGTAGTATTATATTTTGAAAAAAAAATATTTTATATAAGTATAGATATAATTTTAATTAATAAACTAATAAAAAGGTTATATATAAATTTGTTAATATTATTTTTTATTTTTAAATAATAGATTTTAATTGTCTTATTTTAAAATAAAATAGTTTTATTTTAATAATATTAATTATCTTTAAACAAATTTAATTAAATTAGTATATAATTAATAATTGGTGCCAAGTTGGTCGGAACTTCAAGTTACAGTATATTGATGGTGAAATCTTCTAATATAAGTTAACAAAAAATAATGACTCGTCTTTTTATTTTAAAAAGTATTAATCAAATATAATGTAGTAATTTTTAATTCACATTTCCAATTAAAAAACTCTACTGATAATATATGAAATAATTGTTAAATTGATTGACGGTGAAATTATTAAATTTTACACGTAAAATCAATGAAGTGAGATATACAGGGAAAACAAATTAAAAAAAGTTAAGCATGTGATAATTATCATGTGGTGTGCTAATTAAATAATTAGGTGAAAAGCTAACCTTGTCAATGAGATCTCCGGCAAGTTGTGCGTTCTTAGCTGTCTCTTCGGCTAAATCTTCAACCAACTCAAGAGTTGCCTGGAGTTTTCCGCCGTCCGGCAGCTGATCGCCCACCTCATCTGCTATCTTCTCCACTTTCTCCGCTACTTCTTCCACCACATCCGATATATGCTCAGCCGTCTCTAGGAACTTATCAGCATCATCTACGTATATTATGAACCCAACAAACAAACATATATGTTAGTGGTATGCCTAATTACTTTAAGAAGAAAGAAGAAGAAGAAGATCATCACTTTTCAGTTTTAACAACGGCCCCCATTTGCCGGCGGTGAAGGATAGGATAAGCGGTACTGCCGTTCCAAGAGCCCAGAGTTGCCAGTCGGAGCCAGCAGGAGGAAGAAGATTAAAAGGAAATGGTGCATGCCCTGACCCTGAGTCCAAACTACAGCGTACGATTTGCATATTTTTCCTGCATCGTTCAATATAATGGGAGATTGTAAGACTGGAGAAGGAAATAGAAAAAAAAAAGTTAGATTACATTTTTCTGTTTCTGTAACTCTGCAACCCAAATCCTCCATTGTTGAGTGAAGTGAAGGTTTGATTTCTCTGAAAAAGCTGCCCATTGTTTTGGATCGAGATTTTGGGCAAACAAAAACCAGTATTTCTGGGTTGAAATCTGCATAAGGCTTCCTCATCAAGACACTTAGCTTTGCCATGAAGAAGAACAGCTGATCCGGTGCTCAACATATTTTTCTGCTATAAAATAAACTTGAAGCACCTATTTTTTGAACAAGTAATGGACTTTTCAATTTAAACATGCACAACAGTTTTTTGATAATAAATGCTGATTAAACATTAGTATTAAATTTTGAAATATTTAGGCAATCGATCAATTATTGTAGCAAATTTTTATAATAAATGCTATGCGAACTGCCCTTTTCAAAAACATATAAGTTGCTGACAACTAATTGGAGACATGTTTTTCTCATTTTCGAAATTATTGTACTTTTAAGAAACTTTAGTTGGTAAAAGCAGCCTTATTTGGTGTCTACCCACTAAAAAATGGGGTTAATTTGAAATTTCATTCTCCAAAAACAACGTGTTATAAATCGAACCTTAAAACAATTTTTAAGGTTCGTTTTTTCCTTTTATTTATCATGTTAATACTTTTCATCATTGCTTAACTCTTAATTATTTTTATTTGTAAATTTAATAAATATACATGAAATTAATATACTATCAAGCGTTTGAATCATTTTATTTTTTTCACATATATAATGAAAATTAAAATATAATCCAAAATATAGTAAAAATTACTATGATACTTTTACCGACTTCCTCAAGAAATTAAATGATTAAAGGCGGAGGAGCCGGAAGCTAATCGAGAACTTATCAAGTACTTATTTGATAATTTGGTCTGATACCAAGTTGTGTAATATAAATAAAAATTAAATACTTAATTAGAACAAAAAAAAAACCTTAGGATATTAAACTAGATACTAAAGTCAAACTCGGTTATCATATATTGTTCTAATCCTATTTTTAATAATATTATATTCGGTTAACTAAAGAATACAATTTTACACTCTAGTCTAATAAACTAAAGAATATATAACACGATATCTGGTAACGTGTTAAATAATCTTTTATATTGATAACATATTATCATAAATAATCAAACACATTTTAAGGTTTAGATTTTTTTGAACTTTCATAGTTATAACTCTTAATTACTTGTACTTGAAAAGAAATAAATAAAGATACACAACAATAACTAATAATAACATGAACCCCAAATAAAAGTGATAGACCTGGTCTTACATAGAATCAATTAGATTATAAAGATTAGGGCAAAATAACTAGGAGAATGATTAATTAAATAAAAGAAGGTAATTAACTAAGAGATTAATATTAATTTAAGCATAAAAAATACAAGATTCATTGAAGTACTACTATCTAATCTCTATTCACCCTACTCAATTATTGCAATTGATGAGCGCTGCCGCTGCACATGTTTTGCCTAAGCATGACCCTCTGTCGTTTCCTTTTTCTCTTTGGCTTCATCATTATCACCACTGTTTGATTTCATTGAGGATTCCACCTTTTCTTCCACTTGGTCCACCATGTCTTCTACCTGCATTATATTTATCTGTGTTAGTAGCCTCAACTAGGAAAAACCCGGAAAAAAATCCGAAAAAATATGTCGATTGAGTATTAGTTCTGATTCTATATTGATGTTGCCGAGTTGATTAAAACAATTAATATAATGTTGCAACTAGACTATATACTAACTAAAGACCGAGTCAGTCTTTTGTAGCATTTGATGTATTATTATACCATATTATCTTAATTCCAAACACTTTATGTCAGGAATTAGGTGTTAAACTTCTTTGATTTCCATGATTAGAAATTTGCAGGTGGATTTAATTAGTCAAAATACCAACTTTCTTGACCTATAGTGAAGCTTAGAATTAAAAACATGCTAAAAACAAGGAATTAGGTTGATTGCATATCAAGAAAGAAGACCTTGTCAATGAAGTCTCCGGCTATGCGTGCACCGTCACCTGTTTCATCAGCCAAATCTTCAACAATTTCAAGCGCATCCTTAAGTCTGCCTTCTGGTAAAATATTTCCAACCTCATCCGCCACTTTCTCCACTTGCTCCGCCACTTTCTCCACGATATCCGTCACGGCTTCCACCGTGTCTATTACAGTTTCTGCTTCCTCTACACATATATACAACAATATACCTAAAGTTAGGCTCAAGTAACAACATATATATATATAAATTATGACGATATTGAGAGTTGGTACTTGGTACTGACGTTTGAGTTTTAATAATGGCCGCCAGTTGCCCCTCCACATGGGTAGAATTATACTCATCAGAATCCCCAGAATCCATGGTTTCCTGAAAAATTTAGAAATGACTTACTAAACCTCATTGAAGAGCAATGAAATAGAAGATTTTCCCCCCACTTTTTAATACATATATAAGACTAACCAGGATCCAGGACCAGGAGTAGGTGTAGAAGGGACTACAGGTCCCGGTTCAACACTACTGTTGCAGAAGACCATGTTTCTATTTCTGCCAATATTTTGCAATCTAAGACCTCTGCCCAGAGATTGAAACTTGGAGTTTCTTAGAATCTGGTGTTTCGCCCCGTGCTTTGATACCACCAAGAAATGACTGAAACAAAGAATGGAAGACTGAGATTTGCAGGACTCCATGGGAACCTTGCATGGAAGGTTAAATCCTGAACTTGTCGACATAACTTTGGAGAGTACAGCTTCCTTAATGTCTGCGAAAGAGACTTTATGTTTATGCAGTAAAGGAAAAAAAGGAGAAAATTCAGACTCTGAAGAAAAAAAGCTTGGAAAAGAGGTTGATGAATTTGTAGGGTTTCTTGAAAGAAATTATATATTAGAGGAGCGTACGAGAGAAACGGTGAAAATCACGTGTTTTTTTATATTATAGACGACATTGGCATGGCTGCTGCTTGTATTAGAAGGAAGACAATATTATAATCCTTGCTTTCCATAGGTTGAATTTTATGATATGCTTCAAATATCATAATTCAAAATGCGTGTGTTTGGTTTTCTATTATATAAGCACTATTGTTTAAGTTGACTATTACGACGTGCAAGTACATTTGACTGATTGATTAAGTTGTTTATCTTTGTTCCTTATATTTAGGACGTACTCATAATTTTATGTAAGAGTGTGCGAATTATCTAGAAGCTATATTAAAAATATAGTGGTGCAAAACTATAAAATTTTAGGGGTACAAAATTAGATTATTAATAAAAAATACAAAAAAAATATATAAAATATAAGCAAATTAAAAATTTTTAGGGGGTACGGCTGCCCCCTGTGTCCGTCCCTGTTAGGTCATAGATTCTAAAAAAAAAAGAGATAGTGTTCCTAATGAATTTAAAATTTATTAACTTAAAAAATAAAAGAATAAAGACAAACAACATAACAAACCGGTTAAATGTACTTCTAGCAACCCATTGAGGCAAAGACTAAATAAATAAGTAAAAGAAAGGTCGGGCGTTTAAACTATAAAAAAATGATTCAAAAAACAATATACTGAAGAAGGCTATGCATTGTTTGGTAAAGAGAAGTTTGAGCAAAAATTAAAATTTTGAGGCATAATTAGAGGTTTGACAAGTCAAATCTGCTAATATTGTTGTTTGGTGAACAATGGATTGAAAGAGCAGATTGGGGTGAAAACCGCTAATTTTGAAAAATCTCATAATAGTAACTTTTTGAGATTAGAGGTTTGACATTAGAGTTGTAAAGACTCTTTTACCCTTACTAGTTACAAAAAATCTAAAAATAACCTAAAGTAAATATTTTTCTCACCTATTTATAAGCTAATCTTATTTACTTTTTTTTATTATCACATATTTATATGTGTATTTAAATTTATTAATTAATTAAATTATATTAAAATAATTATATAAATAATAAATTAATATATAAATTATTCGAATATATTTAAAAAATTATATTAAAAATAATTTTATAGATCTAATTAATATTAATTAGATACAAAATATTTTAGATCAGGTTTACATTAAGTTCTAGATTTGATTTCAAGCAACCTTCTCTTCTTCTCCTTTACATTAAGTCCATTTAAATGATTGATTAAGTTGTTCATCTTTATTTTTTATATTTGGGACGTATGTATAATTTTATGTAAGAGTGTATGAACTATCTAGAAACTATATTAAAAATATAGTGGTGCAAAACTATAAAATTTTAATGGTACAAAATTAAATTATCAATAAAATACAAAAGAAATATATAAAATATAAGCGAATTAAATTTTTTTAGGGGGTACAACTACCTCTATGACCGTCCCTGTTAGGTCATAAATTCTATAAAAAAAAAAGAGGTGGTGTTCCTAATGAATTTAAAATTCATAACCTAAGAAGAATGAAAGAACAAAGACGAACAACATCACAAACCGGTCAAATGTACTTCTAGCAACCCATAGAGGCAAAGACTAAATAAATAAGTAAAAGAAAGGACGGGCGTTTAAACTATAAAAACATGATTCAAAAATCAATGTACTGGAAAAAATTAGGCCATGTTTGGTAAAGAGAAATTTGAGCAAAAATTTGAGGTTTCATGCATAATTAGAGGTTTGACAAGTTAAATCCGTTAATATTGTTGTTTGGTGAACAACGAATTGAAAGAGCGAATTTGTGTGAAACCGCTAATTTTGAAAAAGCTCATAAAAGGAACTTTTTGAGATTAGAGGTTTGATATTAGAGTTGTAAAGACTCTTTTACCCTTACTAGTTACAAAAAATCTCAAAATATCCTAAATTAAATATTTTCTCACCCTATTTATAAGCTAATCTTATTTACTTTTTTCTTTTTATTATCACATATTTATACGTGTATTTAAATTTATTAATTAATTAAATTATATTAAAATAATTATATAAATAATAAATTAATATATAAACCATTCAAATATGTTTTAAAAAATTATATTAATTTTTTTATAGATCTAATTAATATTAATTAGATGCAAAATATTGATAACTAATAAACTATTCAAGCAAATATTGAATATAATCATGTCCTTATATGTCATTTTGCTTGTTTAAATAATCTTACGGATATCAACTATCAATTAATTTTACCAAATTTTTTATACAATCAGCAAGTACAATTCGCTAGTTAAATCAACTAATGCAATCAGCTATCAGCTAATGTAATTCGCTAATTACCAAACAGGGCCTAAATCATAAATAATATTTTTTTTCTTTGGTTCCGATCCGAACAAATTGAAGAAATATTCTTACCTCTAAAATATCATCTTTGAATGTAAAAATATCGATGGATAAAATTAAAAATTATTTTAGATCTGGTTTACATTAAGTTCTAGATTTGATTTCAAGCAACCTTCTCTTCTTCTCCTTTATATAAAAAATAAATGTCTATTTATGGGGTGTAAAAGAAAAAGATAAAATTGACTGGTTGAATCAATTAAACTAAGACTAAGTTAATTAGTGCACTCATATTAGTGGGTATAAGTTTAAAAAATTCAAGAAATTTTTGTCTTGGTTCGTTTTCTATTTTCAACCTTGTTTTTTAGGCTTAGTTATAAAATAACTGTCTATTTTTTTTTTGTCAAAATATTTGTCTCAATCAGGGCAGATTGAGCTTGTGTTTAGTAGGATCAAGAGTTTAGAATTTTTTTGTAAAAGGTATGAAAGTTTGAGAGAAAAATTTCTTTTAATGTATTTAAATCTATTTGATCTACCATATGAATCTTAAAATAGCTAAATTCAAGCAAAAATTCAACAGAATATCTACAAATGTAGAGTAAAATATGGCTGTGGGCGTCTAGTTAAATTCTTTAGTATTTCAAATTATTTTGGTTCACAAAAAGAATTATTATTATCCCATCTATCGGAGGTGGAAACTTTTTGCTTTCATAAGCACATTAATTTTAGGGTTTTAGTTTGAGGTCTAAAGTTTAAAGGTTTAGAATTTATGATTTAAGGTTTATGTTTTAGGGTAATATGATTAGGGATTTGAGTTTTAACTTATAAACCCAAAATTCTATCAATAACCCCTAAATTCAAAACTACTACACTTAAACCACCTAAACTTTAAACCATAAACGGAGCACTAAACCCTAAAACTAAGACACTTGTGTAACTAAAGTTTCCACAAGCACTCGTGCATGGAATAATTATCCTTAAAAAATAGTATTTCAAAATTCAAAATATTTTAAAGTCTCATTTTTTGGGCTTCGGGGATCGTTGGTGTCGATTGATTTATAAGTGCATTTCAACTACTTCAATATCGGTCCTAGTTAATGGTGTTCCTTCTCCGAGCTTTACCTTATCGAGGGGCCTTCGTCAAGGTTGCTCTCTTTCCCCGCTGTTATTCAACTTGGTTGGCGAAGCTCTTCATTTGTTAATTGAGAAGGCCACAGATGTTGGGTTATTCAGCGGCTTTTTTATTGGAAAGGAAGACAATTCCTATAGCCTATCACATCTGCAATTTGCTGATGATCTCATAATTTTCTGCAGTGCTTCAAGCAGAGAAGTTAAGAATGTTAAGAGGGTCCTTCGCGTCTTTGAAATCGCTTCCGGCCTTCAACTTAACTTGACAAAAAGTAAGCTTTTCGGCATCAATATTGAGGCAACTTTTCTAGATGAATGGGCTGTTCAAACTGGTTGTGGTGTTGGGAAATTTCCTTCTGAATACCTGGGTCTTCCATTGGGGCACAAAAGGAATTCGGCAGCCATTTGGGATCCGGTCCTCAAAAAATTCTACCAACATTTGGCAAGTTGGAAGGGTAACAATCTTTCTCCTAGCGGCAAACTAGTCTTGATAAAATCTGTGCTCACAGCGCTACCAACATATTACATGTCTATTTTCAACCTTCCAAGCTCGGTTGCTCGAAAGCTAAATGGCATCTTAGCTAATTTCCTATGGGGCTCATCGGACACAAAGAGAAGAATACATTGGTTGGGCTGGAACTCAGTTTGTAAGCCTTTTGATCGCGGTGGTCTTGGCATTCGGGGCTTGATCCATCAAAACAGAGCGTTACTTGGTAAATGGATCATTAACTTCGCGAACAACAAGGACAAGGAGTGGGTGAAAATCATTTGCTGTAAACTTGGCTGGGATAAGGAACTGCTTCCGCCATCTTCTGATCGTAACAGGATGTCATCGTGGATTTGGAGAGGTATATCCAATTCCTACTTCAAATCTGATGATTTTAGCATCAATTTTCGCAACTCCATCCGTTTGCAAGTGGGAGACGGTAAATCGGTTAAATTCTGGACCGATACTTGGATTAGCGAAACCCCTTTACAAGTCCTATTTCCCAGAATTTTTGCTTTATCCCGTAACAAGGTGGGATTTGTCTGCGATTTTGGTAAGGTTGACAACGGCAGGTGGTCTTGGGATATTCCTTTACGCAGACATATTTTTGATTGGGAAGTCAGCCAATGGTCTTCATTCATGAGTCTTCTTTTATCCTATCGTTCCGAGGGATTTTCGGAAGATTGCGTGTTATGGAAAGGTAGCGGGGATGGTTTATACACTGTTAAATCTGGTTATGAATGCAGCTTTAGTTATGACAGGTTGGATTTTGACTGGAAGAAGTGGATATGGTCTGGTTTAGCTCCTCCTCGGGTAGATTTTTTTGTTTGGCTCGTTGCTAATGAGAGGGTAGCGGTGAAAGCTGTTCTCCATGGCAGGGGACTGGTTGCTGCGGGATCGACTTCATGTCCTTTTTGCGAGAGCATTGATGAATCGGTTTCCCATCTATTTTTGCACTGCTCAGTCATTTGGAAAATGTGGATGCAAATTGCGGCTTTCTGGAAGCGTTCTCTGATCATGCCAGGCGATGTTTGTGCTTTGATTCAATTGTGGCGGGCGGAATGTTCTTCGATCTCCATATGGAATTTCATTCCACATGTTGTTCTTTGGTCGACATTGCTAATGAGAAACGAGATTTTATTCCATCAGAAAAAATTTGACAGACTGCAGTTATGGTTCCTCATCAAATATCGATTGGCGTTGTGGTTCAAAACTAGATTTCCCGAACTGTCGATTTCCATGGAAGATCTAACAGCTAATCCCTCTCTTGCTGATTGCTGCGTTGGAAAATCAGAATTATTACAATGCTGGAAACCACCGCCCATCGGATTCTTCAAACTCAATGTTGACGGGGCCATGCTGAGTAATGGTAGCGCCGGTGGGGTGGGTGGTATTTTACGCGACGCTAATGGAAAAACAGTTTTCTCTTTCTCGCACAGGATTGGCGCAGGTCCTCCGATTTTAGCAGAATTATTAGCCATTAAACATGGTCTCTCTCTCATCTCGGGGAACAAGGTTTGCAAAGGTTGTCGGGTAATCATCGAAAGCGACAGTAGCATTGGGCTAGATTGGATCTCGAACCCCGATGCTTGTCCGTTTTTCTACCGCCAGCTGGTTCGGACTATCATTGATCTTGGGATCTCAAACTGTTGTTCATTCAGGAAAATTCCTCGAAGGATCAACGTGGAGGCAGATTCATTGGCAAAAAGGGGGATCAATTTTTGTTGAATTAAAGAGTTTAAGCTTCTTTGAATTGTAATGCTTGCATAGGGACTTTGGTTTACAGACGTTTTTGTAAAACTTTGATTATTAATAATACTATTGTGACGCTCTTTTCCTCCTTCCGCTGTCGATTCACCTCTCGAAGTGGATCGTTATGAAGGGAGTTTTTAACGAGGTCACCAATTCCCATAAAAAAAAAGTCTCATTTTTTCTACTAAGCAAAATCATTAATTGTCGAATTTTTTAGTTCATTTGATTTTAACTTTTTTGAACCCACTTGATATGAAGTCTAAATCCACCATTAATCTCAATTGACTTTAAAACAGGACAAAGTGAAATTTTATGTACCTATTTTACCCAAAAATAAAAATTTAGGCATCTATTTCAGTCAAAAAATACTTTAGACACGTATTATAAAAATACTTTAAGCACCTATAAAAAAGAAGTATACTTTAAGCACATCTTTTTTGAAAAAGATATATCTAAAATTTCAAAATATTTTCTTCAAAATTTTCAATATTTTAAGTAAAAATCAAATTTTCAATTAATTCGATCCCCCCCAAAAAAAACATGCTCCTAATTTCATCACTAAAATATTTTATCTTTGTCCATCCCAAAAAAAGTTCATGGGCTTGTTTGATTACAAAATCCACCCTAACAAAGCATGTTCTGAAAATCAAGAAATGTCTAATCTAATCAAAATGGGTTTTAACACTTGTTCGTTTTCGTCAAGGACCTTTCTTATACTCTTAGGCCCAAATTGGGCCATGTTGAAATCGTTCGGCAACTTTTCACCGAGTTAAAACCAGTTATTTGCTCTTCAACTTTACAACTCTTAATTTAGTCCTCTGATTCACATTAATCTCGGTATTTGGTAGTAATTTTTTTCAACCTTGTCATATAATTACTCAAAAATGAAATCTATATTCAATAATTTTCAGATGACGACACAGCACAATATAAAAATCTCACGTCATTAAAAGGAATGAAAATTCAATTGTAGGGACTAAATCATGTTTTTTGCCCAAGTCTAACACTAATATAACCAAAAATGTTGAATAATCAAATTAGTAAAAGTTAATAAGTTTAAAAAGTAAATTTTAGTTTATCCCTTTTCCGGTCTCTATATGCTTGTCTTTAGATTTTAGGGTAATTAAGAACAAAACATAAGATTAAGAAATAATAAAAAAAAATGTTAGCAGATATGAGGTCCATTTCACTCGACAAGTACACAGTATCCCTTACTAATGACCCTAGGACAACCTTACCAGATATATAGTTAAAAAGTTCTTAAAATCACCACTTAATCTAAAATATAATATTAGCATCATGATTAGGACCTGCTACCCAAAATTTGCAATATTGCGGAAGATTTTATCCACCATAGAGTAAATCGCAATAAAATGTCCTAATCTCGTTGCTTGCACTCACGTCATATTTAGTCTAATACATTGTATTTATAGGATGAAAATCTGCTGCCCTCAAATTATGCCTTTTTTGGTGCTTTCACTTAAAAAAAATGTGTTTAGGATTTATGGTTGGGGCTTAGAGTATTATGGGTATGGTTTATTTTTTAAGATGTATAGTTTAGGGTTTAGGATGTGAAATTTAGCATTGGAGTTTAGAATTTAATTTTTAGTGTGGGGAATAAAAAGAGACGTAATTAGGGGCAAAGGATTTTTGTTCATATTTATATGGCTGGAAAATGATTCAAGAGATTGTAATCTGAGTTAAAACTAGTATTTTCTCTTAGATTTGAATATGTGGTATTTTAATGTTCAGATGTTTAACTTAATAAATTAACTTCAATAGATAACATATATTTAAAATTAAAAGATGAGCAAGCATATTTGGTCAGTTGGTGAAGCTGCTCATATTTGCACATTCTAATATCCGAGTTAGAACCAGTATTTTCCCTTAATAATGTTAATCAAATTTTAATTTTCAAATCAGAAAAAGCAGAGGGTTTAAATTCCTAGAATTTTAGAGGTAAAATTAGACCTGAGGTCATCATTGTCCAAAATACCAATTGCTAAACACAACCAAACACATGTTGCATACGTATAAATCTGTCTTTACTCTTTACTAAACCTTGAAAGAGACATGCTATTTGATTTTCTTCACTTCATCTCTTCAAATTCAAACAAAAGAAAAGTGAAGTTTAGAGGTAATTAGAGCTTCATTTGTCTCATCTTTTTTCTTCAATTCTCTCTACATATAGCAATGAAAACCAGAAGGCTTTTTCCGGCCTCAACTGAAACAAACGAAACCATAGAATGCCCTGATTTCTGTGACCCTGCCTGCCCTTACAACTGCTACCCTTACCCTGACTATTATTACCTAACGCCGCCAGCGCCACTGCCTCCGCCGCCGCCTCCCTCCTCGGTCGAAAACCATTACATCTCACCTTATGTGTTCATCTTTGTTTCCGTACTCGCCTGTCTCATCCTTCTCGTCGGCTACTACGTAGTTCTAGTCAAGTCATGTTTCGGTTGGTGGTGCTGGAGGAATAACAGGCAATCACGAACTCGAAATGATGCTTCGGATGAAGAGTTCACCTATGAGAATCCAGTCGTTCATCCTATTTGGTTCATCACCACGGTCGGTTTGCAACAATCAATCATAAATTCGATCACAGTTTGTAAGTACAACAAGGGTGAGGGATTGATCGAAGGGACGGAATGTTCAGTGTGTTTGAATGAGTTCCAAGAAGATGAGACGGTGAGGTTGTTGCCTAAATGCAACCATGCTTTTCACATTTCGTGTATTGATACTTGGCTACGGTCTCACACTAATTGTCCCTTGTGCCGAGCACACATCGTCTTCGATGCCTTGTGTAGCACTCCAACTTCATCGGATCAAAATTCTGCTACTGTGGATGTGATCGTCGATAATCAGATTGAAAATTCTGAGAATGCAGGGATCGAACCCGACGAAAACAGGGCTGAAAGAGATTTGCCAGAGGCTAATGACCAAAGGGTTTCAAAGGAAGGTATCGATTGCACAGAAAATGAGGCTTTGGTAGTCAGTGATTGCATTGAAAGAAGGCATGCCGAAAATGCAGATTCAAGCATGGGTGCAACCAAAGACGAGGTGAAGTCGAGCGAGTTTAGGGTAATGGGAAATTCTTCCATTTCTCAGCATCTTCATTTAAGCCCTGTTCCGATGAAAAGATCATTCTCATGTGGTGGGAAGTTTTTTTCGTCATCTAAGCGTTACCGGAGCATGACTTCAATTCTTCCGCTGTAAAGCCTTTTGGATATAGTTTTGGATATTTGTTGAAAACAGAGAAATTGTATGCATGGAAGCTGAAGCCCTATTATGCTACGACATAAGAGGAATTATAAAGAGAGTTGTGTTCCGGAGGAATAAATTTCATGTTTGTGCGAGAACACTTACGTTGTTGAATATAAACTGATTTTCACTTCTGCTGTTGGATTGGCATGTAAAATCAATATTATAATCTATGCCCTATGGGGTTGCTTGAAACCAAAAACAGTCGATTGTCATCGGAGCACTTAAGTCGTATATATTCTAAATATATTTTCAACCATTTGACAATACATGCTCAATCACCTTGCTGCAGCTGTTGGTGCTCAAACTCATGAGCTTTAGAAACAACAACCGTTCCCTTAACAACTAAGGCAAGTTGGTATACCTATAACTAGGATTTTCACAGGTTAACAAATCTGAATGGTGGCTTCTTCAACCATACTTGAATTGATACCCAAACTGATCGAAAGCCCTGTTAGTTTTTGGGTTCATGTGGTTGCAGCCTCAAGCCCAGTTTTTTTAGCCATAAAATGTGGTTACGAACTGAGCCCAACCATTTCACTTCAGATGCACAGAACATTTTAAAATAACAAACTGTTTGTCGACTTCAAATCTGCCATTTTTCTAGTCCTTACACCAAAAGAAAACCAAGTTGATGCAGTCTGGAGTAGGGGTGCTTAACGAGTTGAGCAGCTCGTGAGCTGCTCGAATTCGACTCGGTCAAAATTTGGTAAACGCTCAGCTCAGGTTGGCTCGACTCGAACTCGACTCGAGACCTTAACGAGTTGAGTCGAGCAAAGTTTAACTCGACTCGATAAGTTCGCGAGCAGCTCGTTAATTTTTTAAAATATTTTTTTAGTAATTGCAAGATTGGTTATGTATCATTGAACTTTTTTTTTTCAAAAATGTTTTTAATATGTTAGTTTAATGTATTTGTGGATTGTTACTTTAGTTTTAATATGTTAGTTTGGTGAACTTGTGGATTGTTACTTTAGTTTTAATATGCTAGTTTGGTGTATTTGTGGATTGTTAGTTTGGAATTTAGACTTTGTAAGTGTTTTATATACTCTTTTGATAATTTTTGGTTAAATTTATTAATTTATGTTTATATTAAGCCTCATATAGTATTATTAAATTTTACTTTTAGTTAAAAAATGAGATAAATTTTTTAGTGAGCTTAACGAGCAACGAGCCGAGCTTAATGAGCAACAAGTTGAATTGAGCAACAAATTTTTTAATGAGCACGTGTGGAGCATAATTTTAACAAGCTTAACGAGCAACGAGTCGAGTCGAGCAGCAAAATTGTTTAACGAGCACGAGTCGAGCACTTTTCAACTCGCGATCGACTCGCTCGATAAACACCCCTAGTCTGGAGTCTGGACAGCAAACGCCATTAATAAAAATCAAGTAATGCCAACGGAGAGAGAAAACCTAATAAGTTCAACACAAACGACAAACACTTGGATCGATTTGCTATTTAATTACTTATCCATACTGAAAAATAAAAATAAAAAACCATTTTCGGATTTCGATCCTAGCAAGATCTTTTGTTTGCGGATATCGGCTTCGAGATTCATGGAGTTGGTTTGTTGCCGAAACTAATACTATAATTTAAAACTAAAATCTTCAATCACTGAAAGATCTTTTCCGAGTCCAACTTAATCGTTCAAACATTGCTTATTTTTTCAAATGCAAGTGTGTGTATGTATATATTCTCATATTCACGAGGCCAACCGATCGGTGCCACACCGGTGCAGTCCTTTGTTTCTCATTGGATTACCAGAAAGTAGGGAGTCAAACACTATCCTCATATTCGATACGGGACGATTTCTTTAAAATCCTTTTTTCATTTTAATCATTGATTTGTTCAAGTTTTAATAATCGTCACTGATAATTTAAGAACAAGTTGTTGTTTTTGTTTACACTCATTGGAAAATGGTCACATCACAATGCTTTTAGTGACGCATTTGTACTGTTGAAGCTAAATGTAGGTCAAACAGTTTCGACCTTTATGATCATCGATATTGGTAGCATTTCCAGTAGCTATTCTCATTCCTTAATTATTACAAGCGTAGAAATGAAAAATATTATTGTATATTCAAATCCACAATGATTTCGAGTTACAATCATTTCTTTAAAGAAACTTCTTCGATCTTTCCTGGAACTCTCTCCTTTTTGTACAGGTGATAAAAGAATCTCCTGTCACTCATATAATTTTTTACAACCCCTTTTCCCATGACCCTGCCATTGTTAATTTTACCCCTTAATTAATATTATTATAATTATTAATAATATCGAACGATATTCGATTAAATCTTAATATATTGGTATCGTTGTGATTATAACGATGTTTCATAATAGCTGTGTAGTATAATAGAAATTGGGTTTAAGGTTTAAGGTTATTGTTTGTAGCTTGTGGTTAGGGTTTAAAGAATTTAGGGTATGATGTATTTTTAGTGTTGGATCATAGAAAGAGCACCGAAAAGAAGCAAAATTTTTTTTATCCGTGTAGTATAAGTTCAAAAAAGAATGAAGGAATCTAATTATTGTGATTTGTGAAACTCTTATCATCACTTTTAGCACACATAATATGTGGGCCAAAACATATTCCAAGTCTGAAAATTTTAGCATCAATCAAATGATAGTTATAATTATAAACTTGGCTGTTTATGAAGGTTTTTTCATGCATGGCTACCTAGCTTCATCTAGATTAGCTTCCTTTTATTAGCTCTAACGTGACGACAAAGCTCTAATCAATCTTCGTAATGATTTTTTTTTTCAAATTAAGATGAGTAATATTCATATCATGCAAGTTTTAGAAACCATGCATAGTTATAATTAAGATGATATTTTTAATGTAAAAAAAAAGTTCAACATTCTGTCCATTGCATTTTATGGTACTTTAGGCGTGTGGTTTCCAGATCATGACCATCTACAACTTTAAAATAGTGTTATTTAATTATTATCCCGAAAACAGAAGAAACAAAAAAAAAAGGAAAAAAGCAACATCCTATGGGCTGCAAAAAGTGACATCTTTTGCTCATTTTCCACACAATCGAGCAATTTAATCATAAAAGGGAGAGAAAATGGGCTCATAATCAACAATTTTATAATATAATGGCGGAAGGTAATCATCAAAAACAGTCCTAGAATGATTGAGAAAAGTAAGATTGTTTAAATTTAGAAAGTGGACACCAACAATCATTTAAGGAGAAAATATAAATTAAAACTTTTCACTTAAATTATCAAAAGCACAACCGTTATAAATTATGAACGTAAATTGTAAAACAAACATATAAAAATGAGAAAGCGGACATACAAAAAAAAGGATAAGGGGTTACATACAAAAGTGGTATTGCAATGTGATTGTCAAGGCAACAGCGTGATATATTATTGGGGAAAAAAGGAAATCCTTTTATTATTTCTGTTGTTTCCAGGAAGGAGCAGAGCAATGGGTTACATTGTAACAGTGATGTTCATATTTTCAGTACTAAAACAAAGTGAATTTTATATTTCTGAATATTAAAATTTGAATCTTGAAGTTATGTGAATTTTATCGGATTAAATATATCCCAGCTTTTATGGTAGTTTGTGAGCTACACAAAACAAGTTAATCTTGTCAAAAGAAGCAGGCCGGAAGTTATGGGCGTCTCTGTCTTTAAGTGTCTTAATTATTTGATCTTTTTATTTTTATGAGACGCAAAGTAACAGGATTCTGTCTTTCTCTGCAGTCTGCACTGTATCTGAAGGGGCACGGTTCATATGGCAAACTCGTTTTTCTTTACAAAAATAGTAATAATAAGACATATGATTTGATTGATCCATGCCTCCATTAGCAGGCCAAAGTTACACTAGGGAAAATATTGTACTCACCACGCTCTATGTTCATCAAAATACATGAAGGAAATATATATTAAAAGTTGCAAGAAATTAGATAACAGACAACAATGGAGTCCCTTCCTGATCAGTCACTGCAGGACAAGAAAAAAAAAACATAGGCTTTATATGTTTCGGTTTCTCTCAGCTAAAAGCAGCTTCTTCTTGGATTCTGCGCAGCATTTGATTCACTGCAGCTGCAATTTCATCCACAGTGTTCAGATGGCACCCTTCCTCAACCTGTCCCGATTAACAATGATATTAACATTAAAAAAACAATTATAATTTGAGAAATATTTGTTAAATGATCGATTGGCTGGTTTTTGTTATTATTACCTTGACGCTAACTGAATACAAAGCCATTTCATCGACGGTCGAGACATTGAGGTGGAGAATGGTGAGGCTTAGGCTTTGCAGCCCGGCGACCAGTTCCAGGAGTTGTCTGGGTCGTTTCTTGGAGAGTATCTTGAGGTTGGCATGTGTCTCCACCATGGTCACTTCGATATCCGCCACGCTTTCGGCAGAAGCGGCGGCGGCCATGGGTTGATCAGCCGTCATGGACGACGGTGAATTGTTGCACTGAGACGTTGCACGAGTTGAGAATTGTGGAAAGGTGAAAAACTCGGCGAAGGGTGAAAGGTTGCCGTTGTGTTCCGGCTGTTGAGTGGTCCTCTTATGAGCCTCCATGGTCTGCAAGAGCTGCTCTAATTCCTTCACGAAATTAATCGCCCCGCCAATTATTGAAGCTTGATCACCCTGAAAACGGGTAATGCACATGTTGGTGCTATAATTTTTGTTGTATGATAATTGATAAACATAAAGAAAGACACATAGCTGACCTACCCTACACAATTAAATGGTTTCCATGATTCATGAAAGTCAGGAATTTCTCAACTTTTCCAGCCAATGCCTTTTACGGTTCATAAACAAATTAAAATGGTTAATAAACGAAGCGAAGTGGTTGATTAGGGTTATTTAAGCTTGTTTAACGGTTAATGTTACTTCATTAATTCGAAATTATCAAACAAAAAGTGAAAAAGAGAGATAAAAACTGACCCTTTGAACATAAGAAGGTGGCATCAAAGCTCTAATCGCAGCCAGGTACTCATTCATTTGTTTCCGGCGATTGCGTTCAACAGCAATATGAGTCATTCTCTGGTTCTCCAGCTCTTCTTTGTTCTTGCTGCTCCTGGTACGACGGCGTTTTCGTCTAGTACCGTTGGTCGCCGTCGCCGCCGTTTTTGTTGCAGTGTAAGCTGGTTGAGGTTCCATTGGAGCTTGGAAAGCAGCAGCTGCTGACTGATCAACAGAGCAAGCTTCGGGTGAAGAGGAGTAAGGATCCCATAGCTCATTTGCATGTTGCTGCAGAACTGAAGTAGACGATGAGTCCCAATTTGCATGGAGATGATGATTCTCTTGTAGTTCTAAGTTGGTTTCAAGAATCGCAGTAAGAGCTTTATCTTCTTCTTGGGAGCAAAAATCATAACCCCAAGCTCCTACTCCCGGAAAATGGTTCTTGAAACCATAGGTAAATCGATCCGGAGGGTAAACCACTGCTTCTAACGCCATGTTTCGGAAGAGATTAATAACGTAAAAGGGAATACGATGTTGTGATTAAAAGAGCAGCTGAAAGCTGAGAATTGAGAGAGAAGTGTTCCCCGGAAAGAAACCCAAAATGAGAGAAAGAAAGGAAGATGAACACAAAGCACTACACATCCAAAAGACCAAACAAAGTCCCCCTTTTATCATCTTCTCTTCCCCCATGAAAGAAAGAAGATCAACTTTTTAAAACATGTTTAATCCTTAAAAAAACAACAGAAGCTACAGCATGCTGCACGTGAGATTACATTGCAGGTCAGTTCCTGGACCAGAGAGAGGGAGATTCTCTATGGCAGTTGGAGAGAGAGAGAGACCAACATTGTTTCAAGCTTGGGTTTTTTTTATGATAAGAAAGAAAGAAAGAAACTCTAAGTTGGATCAAATCACAAATTATTTATCCAAATAAACAAATATCACAGAAGGAGACAGAAAACACAATGGGAAAGTGATGCTTTCGGGTTTTGAATACTTAAAATGTCTGAGGACAATTTTTTTTTCTTCAACTAAATTTGGGATGGAAATAATCTGTCCCTTCTTGGTGCCTTTATTTATGTCTCACGCTTAAAATTAAGTTTAGAGTTTAAGGTTTAGAGTTTTAAGTTAGGGTTTAAGAAATTTATGGCAGGGTGTATTTTTTAGGGGGTAGGGTTTAAGATTTAGAATTTAAGATTAGGGCTTGAAATTTAATTTTACAGTATTTTTTAAGATTGAGGCATAAGTAAGTGCACCGAAAAGAGTCATAAATTTTTATCCCTAAAATTGGTATGCTTTTTTGTGAATATATATTGAAATTAAACTAATTTCATACTTTTTAATGGAAAAAAACAAGTGGGGTCCAAACTCCAAATTAAGGGTATATCTAATATCGTGAAAAGGGTATCACATTTTGTCTTGTCCCTGGCCAACAAATTTAAATTAATAATTAAAAAAGAACCACTAGCAATGGTCTAATGACCAGGGATTTATTTTCTTCTCCCCATTATAATTAAAATAGGATAAATACATTCTAAGTCATTTGATTATAAACGAGTATTTTTTTTCTAAAAGTTATAATTTAATTCTTTAAATAAAATTTTGTTATTAACACATCACTTCACCGTTGAAATTGAAATATTATCTAATATGATAGTGACTATTAATTTTAAAACTTATACACCTCTATCAATTTAATCCTAATTAAAAATAATTTAATAAATTTAATCATTCCCACTTAAAAATTACAACACTGCATACTCCGGCCACTTGTCGCACTCTTTGTTACAAATGAGACAACTCGACATACACAGTCACTTCACTACGGACCATTTAAGAGAGTAGTGAATTGTACTCATTATGATCTTAACACCACCTACTAGTAGATACAAACATCTCACTAATGAAATTTTAAATATAAAAAGTTAAATTTATTGAATTATTACAAATTATGAACAAATTAATAAATTGTATGAGTTTTAAGAACTTGAGTTGCTATTATACCAAGCCACGTTGATGAAGTGGCATGCTTATCATAAAATTTTAAGTGACTATATTATTATTTAAAAATATTATTCATTTATAATCAAACACATAATTAAATAACTTAGAGTGTGTTTTACCCTTAATAATAATAATTAAAAGGGTTGTTTGGTCTTTGGACAAACTCGGAATATCCTCGTAATTAAGTTGGGAATTTTCTATGTGAATTGTCCAAACGAGACAGAGGTGGTCTAATTACACATGAGTATGGTTCTCATTAGATAATAATGCGGTCGGACACTTGGACCTTAACTGAGAAAGATGACAAAAAGCTGATGCTAAACCAGAGATTCGGGTGAAAGAAACAAAACAAAGAAGAAGAAAAAAGCTGAGTAAAACAGCTTAGTTTCTTTTTCTTTTTTCATAAAATTATTACTTCCTTTTTTTCTTCTACTGCATTTCAAGTGTGTGGTAAATGTCAAGAGGAATCCATGTGACCATACAAAGAGCTACTCTATAATCATCTAAGGCCAATACTATGCTTCCTCCCTTTTCCCAAAAAATTCTAGACGAGTTTAGAGTGCGACTAAAAGTTGACAAATTTTAAAATCTGTTTACAAATTAAAAATATTAGATTTTTTTATAATTTTTACGATTATATTTTTTTATTTTTTTAAGCACCGATACTTATTTTGTAAGTATCGGTACTTAGTTTATATATATATATATATATATATATATATATAATTTTTTAATTTGGGATAAAGTATCGATACTTTAAAAAAATTTAACTGAAAATGTTATCACCAAAAATGTTATCGAAAAGTCTAACATTTTTAATTCATAGATAAGTTTCAAAACTTATTTTCTTTTAGCCGTACGTTAGACTCGCTTAAAAATTGTGGGCTTACGGTCTACGGATGTTGAACTTTCAATTATATGTTTATCCTATGATAATTGCTAAAAATGATTATATTGGTTGATAAAAAATAGACGTGTTTTTTATAAAAGTTTGTTTTTAGGAACATGGGTAGACAAAAAAATTTCTATATTTCCGCTAATTACAAGAGAATGTAATTACTACTATATATTTGGACACCACAAAGAAATTACAAGGAATGTACATATATTAATGAATTCTCTTGTAGTAATTAAGAATTTTAACATTTTAGATTAGGGGTGATTATCGAGCGAGTCGATCGCGAGTTGAGTAGTGCTCGATTTGTGCTCGTTAAAAAATTTCGTTGTTCGACTCGACTCGTTGCTCGTTAAGTTCAATAAAGTTTTGCTTGACTCGTGCTCGTTAAAAAATCTTGTTGCTCGTTAAGCTTGCCAAAAAATTTACCTTGTTTTTTTTTTTAAATAGGTAAAATCTAGTGATACTATTAGAGCTTAATGTAAACATAGAAATTCAGGGGGAAGGAACGTGAGGTCTGAGGAGATAAATAAACGAACTTGTCATGACCAAGTTAGAGATGAAGTCGATATTCGAATGTGAGACTCTTTTTAATTTCTCAACAATCTTTGATGAGCAACATATGAGAGAATGCTTATGAATTTCGGGATTTAAACTTTCAATTGTATTTTTTTATGTAGGAAGTGGAAACTGAAGATTTTTCTCATTTTTTACTTTTATACATAAAGTAATAATAAAAGAAAAAAAAATAAACTTTAATAATAAGGGAAGACACATTATTATACTTTAATTTCTTATAATACATATCAACTTTATTAATTTTTAAAAATATAAAACATTTTAGAAATTTGAAACTAAAATTGATAGGCTTTGGGAATTACATCCAGAATTACAAAATACGAAGCCATAGGAGTTCACTTTCAAATGCGGAGAGTTCAGGTATAATCAGGGATGAAGCTACAGCTTCAATGGGAGGGGCTGTGGCCTCCCGGTAGGGGAAAAATATTTTTATAACCCTTTGATTCTTTATATTTTTCTGAAAAAATTGGGAAAATTGTAAATTTGCCCCCCCCCTCAAAATTTATGTTTTGCCCCCCGCAACTTCAAATCCTGGCTCCGTCTCTGAGTATAACAATAATTTTTCTATATTTCGAGCAACATTTTAATTACAAAATCATATAACTTGAATATATATTCATTTTAGTTTTTAACTTTTTTTCTTACAAATATTTTTTAATATCTATATTACATTAACATGATACTTCATGTGCTTTCTATGAGAAGGGTATTCATTTTAAGGTTTTTTAACAATTTCTACCTAACACTAAAAATATTAAAAAATAAATTTTAAGCCATAACCTTAAATTTTAAATCCTAAACTCTACACCCTAAAAATATATTTATTCCAATTTTCCTAAACCCTAACCACAAACCCTAACATTAAACTATAAACCTAATTTTTAGTACGTGGGCATAAATAGAGGCACCGAAAAAAGGTAGATAAATTTTATAGGGGAAATGAAAGTTGTCAACTGAGAGTTTTAACCACTTGCTTTAAAAATTATTTATTTATTTTAGGGTTTTTTTTTAAAATAAATAACCATTTTAATGACAATATAAAACTAGGTAGCTAGCCACATCAATTTCGATAAGACATTAATTCTTTATGGTTGCTTTCCCCTCTTTGCATTGGGTTCTTCTTCCATGGAATATTGTTAACACCTTACCAATATTCTATTGTTCCAATGTCGAAATTCAAGTCCTTTTAATTTATATTTTAAAAAGGATGAGGGTATTTAAATAAACGAACCCAACTGGCATTCTTTTTAAAGTGTCACCAAAAACAAATGTTATTTACGAGATTCCTTGACCAATATGGTAGTTAACAATCTACAATTTGCCTAATTCTTTTTTTATTTGCTTCTCATCTAATAATTTCCAAGATCTCTCCTTGAAAACAATAAACCAAGTTGCCAAAGGACTGGCTATAGTTTAATTGCAAATTGTCATATAATATTTAGAAATGTGTGTGGCTGTCGTTTAACCATTTTTTAGCTTCACCATACGCAAACAAGGCGCCGTTTCACACTTCGCCTTCCCACTTTGGGAATGCAGAATTTTTATTCCGATTTTAATTCGATAGTAAAATTGTAAAAAAAAAAAAAAAACTCTGTTAATAGTGTATACAAAACGAATCTTAAAATAATTAATTTCACAAAAAGTACATGAAACATTTTTTTGCAAAATGTTAACATATATTCACTTTATTAGTTGTATTTATGTGTACAATAAACCACTATATTATATAATATATATATATATATATATATATTCATCCATGTTTTTTTTTAACTCGGCAACATGCATATTTTATTAAAGATGTGAACATACATGACCATCACGCCCATAGGCCTCGTTAAAAACTTCTCTAAATCCTACAGAGGAAAAGAGTACCCATGGGCGTGTGAAAAAAACAAACACCAATGTTCCAAACAATCAAGCGACCTAAGCACATTGTTTAAACCAATTCTTCCTATCTACGCCACTTTTCTCCAACGCATCCGCAAGCCTATTCGCCTCTCTGTATACATGCTGAAAACACACATCATTCAACGCCTCACATGCCTCATCAATCCGTCGAAACCAACGCCAGAATTTCCACGGCCGTTTCTCCAAGTGCAAGACCCATGCAACAGATGTTGTAGAGTCCGACTCCACCACCAACGGACATTGACAGCTCCTTGATTCTAACACAAGCTCCAGCGCATAACAAATGGCTTGGAGCTCCGCTTCATTCGAATCCGCAACCCCTATCGGCTCCAAAAACAAAGCAAAAATACGGCCAAACTCGTCCCTTAACACGCCCCCACACCCTGCCTTACCCGGCTTTCCCCTCGCCGATCCATCTACATTGAATTTAAACACTCCCGCAGGTGGTCGTTCCCATTGCACATTATCCCGTATCGATGCAGCATGTGATTGAAATTCACACTTCCACGGACAATCCCACAACGCCGACTCCAGTATCACACATGCATTACCTCCCATCCGTACCCAATACATCGACCTCAACTTGATTAAGAAAATAATTTCCCCCGATGTCGCCCGCTTGTTATTAAACAAACAATTATTTCTTGCCAATTATAGTGACTATAGCGTCGCTGCACACCCCGCCATCCACCATCCGCGCAACTGTCCCACAAACAAACAATGATGATTATTTTTGTAGTTTTTTCCTATGTAGACTTAATAATATTAGACATGACATGAAACAAAATATATTGACATATTAATATATTAATGATATGTGCACTCATTTTTCAAACATTATTTGATATATTAATTTTTTGAACAAATTTTAAATCAAATCCTAATTCTATCTAGAGGGGAGGGGAATGAGACTCTAGAGGAAGGAATGAGAGTGTTCCTAGTAGGTCTAGATCTCATAGCCTAAGAAAATACGAGGGAATAAATATAAGCAGCTTGGCCAACCGGTCAAATGTGCTTGCCTATTTGATGTATTAGTTAATTTAGTACTTGTTTTTAATAATAAATTAGTAATTGTTAATGTAAAAGTTAGATAAATTGTGATAGTACGTGAATATTTTTTTATTATATTTTGATAAGTTCGTAATTTTAAAATTAAATAGCTTAGAATTGTTCTATTTTGAATATCATGTACATGAATAATTTTTATTATATTTTGATAAATTGTGTACATGGAATTTATTTTTTAGATGCAACTAAATGTACAAGAAATACTAAAGTACAATTTTTTTTTAATGCCACCGCTAGTCTTTTATTTGATTGAGGATTTTGTTGGTGTATAGGATCCATCCACCAAGCATTTATTGGTTTTATAATTGAGATTAATGTTATAACCAAGATCATTGTTTTGACTTAAGAGTTCCAGGAATAAATGTGAGGTGAATATTTGATCGTACACCATGTATATATGATTATTAATTTAATTTCATTTGCTTAACGCTACAAAACAACGAAGAATACGTGTTTCAAGATCTAAACTATAGAGTTTACGACCTAATTTCGATGAATAAAATTAATTAGCTTAGGGTTTTTTATTTTAAATCAACCCGTACAATAATCCTAATAATCACAACTCATTAGCTAAGAAAACACCAAAAATCAGACGTAGGCTTAGGGTTCTTGGTTTTCATCATATATATTATGTGTGTGAAGCGCAATGCTCGCTTCCAAAAATTCTATCCCCGGGGCATGTGGGCATTACATATACATGGTTTCCAACATTATTCCAACTAGATTAATTATAACAATGTTTAAGCATTGATTTATTTTAATTATACGTTTTAAACAGAAGTATATATTTGTTCAAGGAACCTCAAATTCTGGGAACAAGCAGCTTGTCGTGTTTTGTCGGTGAGGCCTCAGCCTAAGGACTAGACCTCTTGCTCTCACTAATTATTTCCCTCCTCCTTTAGCTTGCCATTACCATTGTTTTGCTTTGGGTAATCATGGTTGGTTTATGTTATAAAGTTTGCAAAAGCTTGATTTTCAAAAATTAAGTTGTTTCTTTTTTATCCCGAGTAAAACGCTCCGAATTATTGCTTTTTGAAACAAACATTTTATTAGCTTTAAAACATGTATATTTTTAATGTTTTAATTTCTTACAAGCTTCTAAATCATGTTTTTTTATTTGCACTTTTTGAATCCAATTCTTCTCGTCTCAGAAACTTGAAGCTTGTTTAAGTTCTTCAAAAGTGTTTTTCTGTCAACTAAATTATTGCTAAAAGAAAGTGGGAAGTGATTTCTGAACCACGATTTGAAGAGTTTTTGAGAGTGAAAATATTATTTGTTTACCCATTATAAATAATTTATTTATATCTTTCAAATCTAGAGAAAATGAACATCTCATCTAACAATGTTGTCTCTAAAATTAAAAACCAATTAAGTTCTCCACTTGAAAGTGCAACATGTCTAACAATTCTAGTTAATAATTTTTTTCTTTAATATATTATTCAAATATTTTATCTTCTCAAAAAAAAAAAATTGACCACATACTTTCAACAATTTTTTTTTCAAATCAACAACAACCCTAAACTAAGAATCAAATATTTTTTTTAGTTTATATCATAATTTTTTTTTTTGAGAAATTTTAGGTTTAAAATGTTAAAGGCGGTGTCAACTGTAAGATGATACACATGACGTGAGGCCTGTATCCACTTCAATTGTAGGTTTGTCAAGATTCACGGTGACTGTATTTTTTTGATTAATTAATTAGAGAGGTATTATATTCCAGGATTCAAACTCATACAAGACGAGCAATATGAGCATTCTTAGTCACTAGGTCAATTAGTAGACAGGGCCGGCCCTGGGCAGGGGCAGCAAGGGCGCCCGCCCAGGGCCCATTGCTTAGGAAAAATAAATATTGTATATTAGGGCCCATTGTTCAAGAATTTAAAGATTTAGTTTATTTTAATATTTGTTATTAGAGTCTATTTTTTTAATATTTGTTAATAGGGGTTAAGATTTTCCAACATTTATTATTAAGAATCTACTCTTAATATTTATTTATTTTCTAATACTTTTTATTAGGGGCCTATTTTTTATATTTGTTATTAGAGACTGAGTATTTTTTTAATATTTATTAGTAGGGGTCTACTCTTAATATTCAATTTTTTTTCTAATACTTGTTATTAAGGGCCCATTTTTAATATTTGTTATTAGGGGTTGAATTTTTTCCGATATTTATTATTAGGGATATACTCTTAATATTTAATTTTTTTCTAGTACTTGTTACTAGGGCTCCAATTTTTTTCTCCAATATTTGTTATTATGGGCATAGTTTTAAGGTAAAGTTTTGATATACATGCTGGTAAAACTAATTTTACACAAGCCTGCATACTTACATTATAAAACTCAAATCCTAAATTCTAACCCTAACCCTAAAAAACTAAACCATAAACCTTAAACCATATACCCTAAATTCTCAACACTAATCTTAAATTCTAAACCCTGCAACATTAACCCCTACACTTTAAACCTTAACTAAAACCTTAACCCCTAAAACTAAAACGCACATGTAAACTAAAGTTTACACGGCATGTGTATCAAAGTTTTTTTAATAGTTTTAAAATTTAATTTTTTCAATACTTGTTATTAGGGGACCAATTTTTTCAATACTTGTTACGATAGACCAACTCTTAAAATTTAATTTCTTTCATTACTTGCTATTAGGGACAAAGATTTAAATAGCGGCATGCAACCACAACAACGATCGTTATATGACGGTAGTGGCATCATCTAAAACCGCGATATATGGAACCATTATGTCCACAATAACATATGTTACTAAAAATTTTCATAACCGCGATACTTGCAATAAACAAAATAACATCTATTATATCCACAATCATGATAAACACAACACAACCGAAAATACGACTGTAACTATAATTATAATTTAAATCCTCAATTTAAGGTCCATTTTTTAAGTTCGCCCCGGGCCTCAAAAAACTCAGGATCGGCCCTGTTAGTAGATCTCCGATGACTGTATTTTTAGTCATGGGAAATCATAACATTCCAGGCTTATGGGAAACCACCCTCTTAAAAAGACCTACAAACTGAATCATTGAGATTAAGCTATTTGAGTTAAGGTAACTTTGCGGTTTTTCTTTTTATAGGTCGGAGAGACGATTCGTATAGGTCACCCCTGGCCCTAATTTCATTACTATTGACACACATAATACTATATATTTCCAACGCTGCCGCAAAGAGGTAGAAGGAAGAAACACATTTTGGAACATCAAAAAGGTGGTTTCCCTCTCGAGGAAAGAAAATAAAATGGTAGATTTGTAGGTATGTGTAGTGGGGGCACATGTAATGAAATATAGCCCCCATTCACTTTCAACATATCATTTCCATGCATGAAAACAAAAAACCACGGTTACACCGCTACTTAATTCACATGTCAAAACATACCAAATATATGATTTAGGAAAAACATAGAAAACACATTTCCCTTTTTTTATTATATTTAATTTTGTTGCTGAAGTATAGTTATGTTACATTCTATGTATCAGATAATTCTTCCTCTGCTCTCAGTAGCACGCTTTTTCCTCTGCTCTCAGTAGCACGCTGGTTCTAGGTTTTGATCTTTCTCTTTTCCTGCTCTTGGTGAGTCTTTCGTTTTATCTTTTGTCGGAGATGGCTGATGTTGAAAATGAGTTAGCAAGTCTATCGATTAATACTGGTGAGGATGAAGTTTTACAAGATGACATTGCAGATCTGGTGTCCGAAATCTCCTATGATTTTTGTTTCGTTGGTTCTTTTCTTACCTCCAGTGTTATCCACTTTGTTGCGATGCGTTCGACCCTAGCCAATGTGTGGCATCCTCTCGGAGGAATATCTATTTCTGATCTGGGGGAAGGTAGATTTTTGTTTCGTCTTTATTTACAACTGGATGCTGACATAATAGAATCTGGGGGCCCATGGAATTTCAACAATCATCTTTTAGTGATGCACCGGTTGAAACCGGGGGAAGATCCGATGTTGGTTCCGTTGAATATGGTGGCTTTTTGGGTTTTAGTCCACGACGTACCCCATGGCTTTGTTTCGGAAAGGTTCGCAAAGGCAATCGACAATTTTATGGGCTCATTTCTTGATTATGACTCTCTTGCCATTTCCTTAGGTTATAAAGGGGTGATGAGGATAAGAGTATCCATTTATGTCCGGTGTCCGTTAAAGAGAAGGAAGAAGATTCGGATCACGAATGGGGGTGATCATTATGTGAGATTCGAGTATGAAAAGCTGACACTCTTTTGCTTCATTTGCGGCAAGCTAGGGCATGGTGAAAGCTTTTGTCCACTAAGAGCTTCGCTGGATCCGGGGGAAATACGAAAGGAGTGGGATAGTTCCTTGCGAGCAATTCCGAGAAGAGATCTTGCAACGAAAAGTATCTGGCTGCGTGATGCTGTACCGGTATCATCCCTTCCGGCGAACGATTTCGGTCATGTTGTGAAAGGAAACTTTTCTGGCATAAATGACAGTAAAGTGGGTGGATCAGCAATTCCCGGGAGTTTGGGCGGAAATAGTGCACAAAGATTGGGGTATCAATCAGGGCTGAATTTAAGGGGGCTTAATCCAGGGCCCATTTTTCAGAATTTCAATAATGGCCCGATATTAGCCCAGGATATTGTTATGACTGGGATAGAGGAGGATAATCCTATTGAATATACTGAGGGATTGAAACGGGTACGTGTTTTGACCAAAGCATCAGGTGTTTCTTCATCATCTGATTTATCTGATGCACAGAAATTTCCATCGGCCGACCTGTCTGAACAGGTCCCATGTTCATCATGAAAATCCTAAGTTGGAATGTCCGGGGTTTGGGACAACCTCGGACGGTGGGCCGTCTCAGCCAAAAAATTCGAGACGAGAACCCTAGTATTATTTTCTTAATCGAGACAAAACTAAGTGCTGGTCGGATGGAAAAAGTTCGTAAAAGATGTGGGTTTAATAATGACATTGATGTAGAAGCAATTGGAAGAAGTGGGGGTCTATCTATGGGCTGGAAAAGTACGTGCGATGTAACTTTGAGATCCTACTCAGTCAGACACATAGATGTGGAGATTAAGGATGAGGACACTGGAAGTACATGGAGGTGCACCGGTTTTTATGGTAATCCGGAAACGAGCAGACGTATGGAATCTTGGAATTTGCTCCGTAGTTTGGATGATTCCCCTGATATGCCTTGGTTGGTAATAGGAGATTTCAATGAAATCCTGTTTGCCGGGGAAAAACAGGGCGGTTTATTACGGAATTAGAGACAGATGGACTTATTTCGATCCGCTTTGGAGGATTGCGCATTGGATGACTTAGGGTATTCAGGATCGTGGTTCACTTGGGAGAAAGGTCGTAGCGAGCAGTCCAACATGCGTATACGGCTTGATAGAGAGGTTGCAAATAATATATGGTGGAGTCTATTTCCGAATTTTACACTTCAGCATCCACAACATTCCTTTTCGGATCACTGCCCCCTGTTGTTAAATACTACTCCCAACGGAAATGGAGGCAATAAGGTCTGGCATTTCAGGTTTGAAGCATCATGGTTGCTTGAAGAGTCTTGCGAGACTACAGTTGCAGATATCTGGCATGATTCTGGGGATGACTTACTGGGAAAACTTTCGATGGTTTCGAAGGGGCTGGACACTTGGTTCCGGAAAATCCGCCGTGAAAAGAATTTATCAGTAAATGACTTGAACAAAAAGCTTGCTGGTCTTAATGATCTTCAACCTACGGACGACATCCTGGGTGACATTGTAGAAACTAAGTTAGCCTTGAATCTGGAGTTGGATAGAAAAGAACTTTATTGGGAGCAACGAGCTCGATCTAACTGGTTAAAATATGGGGATAGGAACACTTCCTATTTCCATCGTTCGGCTACCCAAAGGAGGAAAAAAAACAAAGTATTGAAGCTGTTTACTACTAATAATGTGGAGGTTACGAACGAAGAGGAGATGGGCCAGATCGCGAGAGAATATTTTATCTCCCTCTTTACTTCTCAGGGAGGGGGCGATAACGCAAAGATACTGGAGGGGATTTCAAAGGTTATTACCGATGAGATGAACGGGTTCTTGAGAAGAGAGTACACTCAAGAGGAAGTTTTTAGCGCATTGAAATCTATGAGTCCTCTTAAAGCGGCTGGAGAAGACGGTCTTGGTGCACTCTTTTATTGGCGGTTTTGGCATATTGTGGGAAACGATGTTTCTGCTTTCTGCATCAGAGCGCTGAAAGGTGAGATCCCACTGGATTCTATAAACCATACCCGAATTGTGTTGATTCCTAAAGTGAATGAACCCACAATTATGGCCCATTTCAGACCAATAAGTTTGTGTAATGTTTTATACAAACTCATATCTAAGGTTCTAGTGACTAGACTTCAGTCGGTTATGCCCTTATGTATAGATGAAGCCCAAAGCGCTTTTGTGCCTGGGCGGCTTATTACGGATAATATAATGGCGGCTTTCGAGATTATCCATTCTTTACGAAGTAAACGGCATGGTAAAAAGAGCTTTTTAGCATTAAAGTTGGATATGAGCAAAGCCTATGATCGTGTTGAATGGGGCTTTTTGGAGTCTCTTTTGCTTAAAATGGGGTTTGATTCGGATTGGGTGTCTATTATTATTAATTGTATATCATCAGTTTCTTACTCTGTGGTTTTGAATGGGTCAGTTGGAAATAGGTTCTCGCCTTCCCGTGGGCTTCGACAAGGCGACCCGTTAAGCCCGTTCCTGTTCCTTGTCTGCAGTGAAGGTCTCAGTTCCCTCCTTCGACAGGCTTCGTGTGGTGTGAGTGTTCGTATTGCTAGGGGTGCTCCAAATATCAGTCACCTGTTCTTTGCAGATGATAGCTTAATCTTTGGGGAGGCTTCCTCACGTGGTGCATCCACCATTCGAGAAATTCTTGGGATTTATGAGAGGTGTTCCGGACAGGTTGTTAATCTCGAAATGTCTGGTGTTTTCTTAAGTGGTAATACGACAGACAGGGAAAAAGATGAGGTGAAAAGGATCCTGGGGATCAATCAGGGGTTTAGCCCGGAAAAATATCATGGGCTCTCTATCCTAGTGGGCCGAAACAGGAAACATGTTTTTATGGACCTCCGTGATAAAATGCTAGCTTGGATTTCGAATTGGGCAACCCGATTATTATCGCAAGGAGGCAAAGAGGTTCTAATCAAGGCTATTCTGCAAGCAATACCTGTGTACACTATGAGTTGTTTTTTACTACCTAAAACTCTCTGCAAAGAATTGGAGAACATTTTAGCCAGTTTTTGGTGGAGAAACTCTAAGGAGAACGGGGTACCCACTGGTGCACATGGGCCGAATTATGTAATTTAAAGGACCTCGGCGGGCTAGGATTCCGTGATCTAGCTAAGTTCAATATCGCCCTATTGGCTAAACAGGGATGGAGGCTGGTGACTAATCCATCGTCCCTTGTTAGCAGGCTTCTTCGGGCCAAATACTATCCTGCATCAGATTTTATGAGGGCCAGATTGGGATCTAGTCCATCAAATATCTGGCGAAGCATCTGGAGTGCCCGGGCTTTACTAGAAAAAGGCATTCGTTGGAAGGTGGGCTGTGGGTGTTTGATAGATGTGTGGAATGATCATTGGCTACCTGGGCCTTATCTAAAGAAGGTATCTTCGAATCAGTGTCCTGATGTAAAATGGGTTGCTGATTTGATTGACTCAGACGCTGGGTGTTGGAAATCTGATCTAGTTCGAGCTATTTTCTCCCCTAATGAGGCCTTAGAGATACTAAGCATACCGTTACCTATGGGTCCCCAACCTGATACTAAGGTGTGGTGTGGAGAGAAATCAGGTTCATACTCGGTGAGAAGTGGGTACAGAATGCTATTACCTTCGTCCCCAAACCCTCCTCAGAATGATTCTTTGTTTCGTGTGATCTGGAATTCTAATTGCCCCTCAAAGATGAACATCCAATGTTGGAAGTTCATCAGGAATTTCGTACTCACGAAAATCAACCTTTGTGTTAGAAAGGTGGCTAGTGATCTTACGTGCGTCAAATGCCTACAGGCTCCTGAGGACATCATCCATGTATTATGTGAGTGTGTCCTAGCTAAACAGGTTTGGGATCGAATATCAATCAAAGAACCAACAAATGCTACAGATCTCAGTTTACATGACTCGCTCACAGAGGTATTTATAATTAATGGGCAACATAGAATTCAAGAAATCATTATAACATTATATGCTCTTTGGTTTGCAAGAAACAAATTTGTCTTCGAATGTATCGCTATGAAGACCGAAGAGATTATTACCTATGTACAGGGGTACTGCCTGGATTTGTGTGCCCTTAAATCAAGCCTTGCTCCGGCAAATGCAGCGTCGTCGGTTTGCTGGTCCCCACCGTCTCCACCGTTCGTCAAGATTAATGTGGATGCTCGCTTCAACGCAACTACAAAATCAGCACAGGTGGGGGTTTTAATTAGGGATTCGGAGGGTCTCATTTTAGGGGCAAAAGCTGCGAAGTTAAACCATACCTCTTCTAGCTTCGCGGCGGAGGCAGAGGCGGTTGTGCATGGCGTTCGTTTGGCTCTGGATCTGGGATTCCGAAACGCGGTGGTTGAAGGGGATACCCTATCAATCATCAAGAAGCTTCATGCGGCGGGAGAGGACAGATCGGAGGTGAGTGCCCTGGTTTGGAGTGCCTTACACCTCGCAAAAAGTTTCCAGAGGATTAGTTTCGCTTTCGTTGCGAGAGAAGGCAATATAGCAGCCCATGAGTTAGCCCGGACCCCACTTACCTCTGAGACGGAAATAGTGTGGGTGGAAGAAGCTCCGGCAAGCGTCGAGGCTCTGGCGGCCGTAGATAGGCGGCATTTTGACCCACCGTGATTTAGGGTCTGGACCCTAGTTTGGTTTTAAGGGCCTGGTCTTCTATGAACTTATCGAACCGACCCTTCCTACCCTTGCAGTGTTTTCGCTCTTCTATCATCGGATCTGGACCTTGCAAGGGCTCTGCTGGATTAGCCATTTTTACTTTGTTTTGGTTTCTTCCCCCTAGTAAAGCTTTGTGACTTTTGGGTTTTGCCGGCTTGTATGTCGGTTTCTTACCAAATAGGGGGTTTTTGTTTTGTTCTTTTATTTCTATCGCTTTTCATCTTCTATTCATTTAATAAAGGCTAGCTGGCACGCATTATTCAAAAAAAATTTTGTTGCTGAAAAACATTGACAATTGATGATCGATGAGGTTCTTTCAGTGATCATGACGGCGACCGTGCAAAAAGCTTTTGATAAAATATATCGAAATCATTATAAAATAGATTATGGATTATATACTATATTGTGTGTAAAACTGCAACTATATTGAGTGGATCACACGAATGATAATAACCAAGAGGGGGGTGAATTGGAATTTTAACGATGTTGTAACGGAAATTGCAACTTAAAAATATTGACACGGGAATTTAGAGTGGTTCAAGTTCACCAACCGAACTCTACATCCACTACCTTAGTCTCACCAAGGATTTGCAACAATTTCCACTAAATTGTTCGTCCCCTTTTTCTAGGACAAGGAGGCAACCTTTACAATTTTGGTTAATTTTTCTCCCCAAAAATTAACCCAATCCTCACACAAAAGAACAAAGAAATTTGGTGGCTAATAAGGTATCTCTCAATACAAATGATAGCCCAATATCAAGCACTCAACCCAATTGAACAAAATAGAAATGAAGGATACAATTGGGGTTTCTAGACAAAAATGGGATTTCAACACAAATGCTTGTATTTGATGATAGGATGTATATTTGTAGCTCAATTGTCGATTGCTGGAGCTTCTTGGGGTCTTTTTATAGCCTCTTGTTGATTTCCAACCGTTGTGGGTGATGGGCTGAAGATTAGAGCCGTTGAGGTGTTTTTCTCATAACTTTACAGCACCCAGACGCCTACTGTTTCGGAACGGGGTCAACCTGTTTCGGAACGGATTCAAATAATATAGCCGTTGGAGCGTCTACGAGAGCCCGTTTCGAAACGCCTAGGGCCGTTTCGGAACGGATTTGCCACTGCCAAAGGGGTGTTTCGAAACGGCCTAAGCCCGTTTCGGAACGCCCTATTTATTTTCAAAATTCAGTTAAAACCGTTGCCCTTGTTCGTTTAAATGAAGAACAGTTTCGAAACGAGTAATACCGTTTCGAAACGCCTTGACCCGTTCCGATACGCGTTTCGGAACAGGTGCACATCGAACTGAAAGTGTTTCGAAACGCCTTGGTCCGTTTCGAAACGGGGCTTGAAAAATCATTGTTTTGACTTTGAAATACTTAAAAAATATTTTGTAAGTCTTTGGTTTTAGCTATGAAGTGGTCTTTAACAATATATAGGGAATTTTAAGGACTTTAAAATTTGTTTTGATATTTTCATTTTAGTCCTTAGGTTTTTAGTTATATCAAAATTTAAAGCATATGTTTCACAATCTCCCCCTTTTTGATATAACAAAACCAAAGTTAGAATTTTTTAAGAATTTTGAAAGTTTTGAAGATATTCTAACTCCCCCTTAATTTAAGATAGGTTTTGAGATTTAAAAACTTGTGACATGAAATCAGAGATGTAAAGTTTAACAAAAACCTTAAGAAAATTCCAAAATTTTTATTTTGGTTTATTTTGGTGGCAAGGCAAAGGCAAGGCAATTCTCTCTTAAATTTCATCTCCCCCTTTTTGTTAGATCAAAAAGAAACAAAGAGAGCTCATAAAGAATATTAGTACCAATAAGCAATTAAAAGCAATCATAATAAATATCATCAAAATATCCAAAGCATAAACAATAAGTTCATAATCAAATCCCAAAATAAAAGATCATAAGCATAGGTTCTAAAACATAATTAAACATAAAGATGCAAACTTAATCCTAAATGCATAACTAATATGATAAACATCCTAAGCCTCGTCATCCGAATCATCATCATCGTCCTTGGCTTGCGAACGATGAAACTTCGTCCATTGCCCATAAAGCGTAGAGAAGGAAAGATCAAGGTTGGCATGCGAAGTCTCAAGAGTATGAAGACAATCCTCAACGTTCTTCAAACGATTATCCATAGAAGAAAAACCCGAAGCAATGCTTGTATCTAAAGCATTGAACCGCTCAGTAAGGAAAGCTGTGAGAGATTCATTGTTTCCCATTTGATCTTGAGGCGGAGGAGCAACGGGAGGAGGAACCGCTTCTCTATCTACTCTTTCCCAAATACCATCCACATAAGTGAATCCTGACTTGCGAAGAGAGGACTCACCAATTTTGGTCTTTCGAGGTTCCGGGGAGTCATAAGAGCAATCAATACCAAGATGATGGAAGAGGAAACTCAAAACAATGCCATAAGTGAACGAAGTTAACTCATTCGTGTCAATAAGCTTAATGTTATTGACAATCTCGGCAAAAATAATTTTAGGGACATTTGGGCGCTCACCCCTACGGAAACACTCTAGCCAAAAGTGATCTCTTTCACGGATGTGGGAGTATTTTCCCCCGGAAGGTCGAATAAACCAAGACACTATGAGATGAAGCACACGATCATGCACATCCAAATTTAGAGCTTTCCCGGTGAAAGTGCCAAAATGGCGTTCATCTTCAAGACCCTCATTTTTGAGTTTAAGGGCAGACTCCAAAAGAGCAACATTGATGACAACCTTTTTGCCCAAAAGAGATGACTATATCCCTATAATCTCGGTGTTTGACTCATTATGAATAAAGTGAGCATTTGAGTAGAAGAGGAGTACCATGTTCTTGTAGCAAACATCCTCAATGCCCAAGAAAAATAAAAGATCCCATTCCACCAAACGACCAAGATAGCGAAAGAGGAAACGCTCCGAATTTAGGAAATCTAGATCAATGACCCTTTCCTTACGAACCGCAAAGTCCTTGACATAAGCAAAACGAGCACGCTGGTCCGCATTTCTAAGAGATTTCTGAAAAAGCATTGTGATATTCGGACGAATGCTCGATTCACCGGATTGAACGGCTTTGCGCTTTTTGTTCGATTGATCCGCCATCTTAATTTGAGATTTTGGATGATTTGAGTGAAATCTATGCAGAAGATTGATGAAGCTTGCTTAGACTTGTGTTTTAGAGCAAAACCCCTCACAATTTTGTGAAAAACAAAGGGTTTGAGAGGGTATTTATAGAGAGGAATCGGTTAGGGTTTTTAGGGTTTTAAGAGTTTGATAAAAATTAGAGTTTTGAACTTTAAGAAGCCCTAAATAGGGCAGTCCGCGAGTCCGTTTCGGAACGGGGCGGCTAGGGTTTTGACCCTTCTTAAAACCTTCGACAGATCGTTTCGAAACGGGAATGACCGTTTCGAAACACGTTTGACCCGTATCGGAACACGTTCCGATACACCCTTACATCGAACCGAAAACGTTTCGAAACAACTAGGGCCGTTTCGAAACGTCCTTCTCTCAGGACAGTTTTTAAGGCACCCGTATCGGAACGGGTGAACCCGTTTCGATACACCTGGGCCTGGAAGTGCAGATGAGGCTCTAAAATGCAGAAAAATGATTTTCTAAGAGGCCAAACATGCATAAATGATATGAATGAGCAGGCAAAACATATTTAGGCATAAACATACTCCCCCTAACTATATGCATGGAAGAAATTGGGAGTCTAAACATATAAACATGATATTTCACAAAATCAAGCATATTTAAGTTTGAAAAGAGGTCCAAAAAGGTCAAGATAGGCTAGTTAGACCTAACTCTCTCCTAAGGGACCAAAAATGCTCTTTATCTAATGGTTTTGTAAAAATATCTGCTAATTGATTCAAGGTGTCTACATATTCTATAACCACATCTTTCTTTAAGACATGATCTCTAATGAAATGATGTCTTATTTCTATATGTTTGGTTCTAGAATGTTGGATGGGATTTTTTGTTAAACATATTGCACTAGTATTATCACATTTTAGGGGTATGGTTTCTATATTTATACCATAATCTAAGAGTTGTTGTTTCATCCAAAGAACTTGAGCACAACAACTCCCTAAGGATATGTACTCGGCTTCGGTGGTAGATAAGGCTACACTATTTTATTTCTTAGAGAACCAAGATATGAGCATACTACCTAGGAATTGACAAGTTCCCGATGTACTTTTCCTATCGATTTTGCAACCCCCATAATCCGCATCCGAGTAAGCATGTAGGTTGAAGGTAGAGACTCTAGGATACCAAAGGCCTAAACAAAGAGTGTCTCTAAGGTATCTAAAGATTCTCTTAACGGCTATAAGGTGTGACTCTTTAGGACTAGCTTGAAACCTAGCACACAAGCAAACACTAAACAAGATATCCGGTCTACTTGCGGTAAGGTAAAGCAAAAACCCAATCATAGAACGATAAAGCTTAGAGTCAACACACTTACCTCCTTCATCTTTGTCAAGCTTTGTAGATGAGCTCATAGGAGTGGCTTGAGGCTTTGCATTCTCCAAGCCAAACTTCTTGAGCATATCCTTTATGTATTTTGCTTGGTTGATGAAGGTGCCATCCTTCTTTTGCTTGATTTGGAGTCCCAAAAAGAATGAGAGCTCCCCCATCATGCTCATCTCAAATTCACCTTGCATTAACTTAGCAAATTCTTGACAATGACATTCATTAGTAGATCCAAATATAATATCATCAACATAAATTTGAACTACTAAAATGTCATTTTTATACATTTTTATAAAGAGTGTAGTGTCCACCTTACCTTTTTCAAATCCTTTTTCAATCAAAAAATTTGAAAGCCTTTCATACCAAGCTCTAGGAGCTTGTTTTAAACCATAAAGTGCTTTGGTAAGTTTGAAAACATGATTTGGAAATTTTGAGTCTTCAAAACCCGGTGGTTGTTCTACATACATTTCCTCATTTATAAAACCATTTAAAAATGCGCTTGTAACGTCCATTTGAAAAAGCTTGAAATTATGATAACATGCATATGCAAGCAACATCCTAATGGCTTCCATTCTAGCTACGGGTGCATAGGTTTCATCAAAATCTATTCCCTCTTCTTGAGTGTAACCTTGTGCTACAAGTCTAGCTTTATTTCTCACAATGTTACCACTCTCATCTAGTTTGTTCCTAAAAACCCATTTAGTTCCTATTGTAGATTGATTACTAGACCTATCAACTAATGTCCAAACATTACTTCTCTCAAATTGATTTAACTCTTCTTGCATAGCCATAATCCAAAAATCATCTTTCAATGCTTCTTTGACATTTTTAGGCTCTATGCATGAGATAAATGCAACATGATTCATTAATCTAAGAGAAGAACGAGTGGTTACCCCCTTGGATGGATCACCCAAGATTTCACCATCTTTGACATAGTTCAACTCCCTTGGATAGCTGACTTCCTTTTCCTCAATAGCCAAGTCTTTCAAGGCTTCAAGAGGTGGATCTTGTGTGTCTTCTTCTTTAGGTTGAATCTCATCCTTCTTTGAAGTTTCACCTCCATCAAAGGTATTTATGATTCCTACATCATCATCATCACAAGAATCCTTCCTAGGAAGGGGATTATCATCGAATACAACATGTATAGATTCTTCTACAACTAAAGTTCTTTTGTTAAATACTCGATAGGCTTTAGAGGTTAAAGAGTAACCTATAAAAATAGCTTCATCACTTTTTGCATCAAATTTACCTAAATTATCTTTTCCATTATTTAAAACAAAACATTTACATCCAAAAGGGTGGAAGTAGCTAATATTAGGCTTTTTAGATTTTAAAATCTCATAAGGTGTTTTCTTTAAAATCGGCCTAATAGTTACTCGATTTATAATATAACAAGCTGTGTTTGTGGCTTCCGCCCAAAAATATTTTGGTAAATTATTTTCGCAAAGCATAGTTCTAGCCATTTCTTGTAAAGTTCAATTTTTCCTCTCAACTACCCCATTTTGTTGAGGAGTTCGAGGAGCTGAAAAATTATGGCTAATACCGTTTTCATTTAAGAAATCTTCAAATCCTAAATTTTGAAATTCGGTTCCATGATCACTTCTAATATGTGAAATTCTAAGTTCAAGATCATTTTGAGTCAATTTTGAAAATGTGATGAATTTTTCCAAAGCCTCATCCTTAGTACTTAAAAAGAGAACCCAAGTGAATCTAGAAAAATCATCAACAAGTACAAAAGCATACGATTTGCCACCCAAGCTCATAGTTCTAATTGGCCCAAATAAATCCATGTGGATTAGTTGTAAACATCTACTAGTAGAAATGTCATTAATGGATTTAAAAGAGGATCTATGTTGTTTACCCTTTGAGCATGCATCACAAATTTTATCATTAGAAAATTTTATCTTGGGTAAACCTTTAACTAGATTTAGAGAGACTAGTTTTTCTAAAACACTTGTGCTAGCATGTCCTAGCTTCCTATGCCACAACCATGCATCATTTTCATTTTCGGCAACTAAGCATGCATGAGATTTATGAATGTCATCTAGATGTATCATGAAAATATTCCCTATGCGATGACCTATGAGCATAATTTTATTAGAATTAATGTCAACTATTTTACAACCGGTTTTATCAAACAAAACATTAAACCCTTTATCACATAGTTGACTTATGCTCAATAAATTATGTTTAAGACCATTGACATATAAAACATTTTCAATGAGAATTGTAGAGTGATTACCTATGGAGCCAATACCTTCAATGTGGCCTTTGGAGTTGTCACCAAATGTTACTACTCCTCCACTTATTGGCTTTAGATCCATTAGTCGACTCTTGTCTCCGGTCATGTGTCTCGAGCATCCACTATCAAGGTACCATGAGTTTTGACTTAGTGCTTTGGCCTTGTAGCAATGCTCCCCCTACAAACAAATATATTTAAACTTTGGTTTTTGGTACCCAAATCATTTTGGGTCCATGTGTGTTAGTTCCTAAAACTTTGGTTCCCTTAGGAATCCAAGGTGACATAGCATTAATATTATTAGATTTAACAAGTTCCTTAGGAACCCATACATTTCTAATTCTTTTAACTTTACTATGTCTAGGATAGTTATTTTGTTTGTAGTAGTTAGTCTTTTTCTTATATTGGTGTGTTCTAGAGGATTCTCTTATGTCATGTTTGACACTACCATTATTTTTTAAAGACTTTTTGAGCTCATTTAGCTCACTTAACACCTTTTGGTGTTCACAATTATTTTGAGATAAAAGATTATTAAGATCAATATTTTCTTTTTGAAAGAATTTAAGTTCATCTTCTAATCCTAATATCTTTTTCTCAATTTTAGAATTAGTTTGAGTAAGTGAGTCATTTTTCTCTTTTAATTCTAGAACAATTTTTCTATTCCTAATAACCGACTCCTTATACTTCTCAACTAATTCATCATATACCTCTTGTAACTCATCATAAGCTTCATTTAATTCGTCATAAGAAATATCTAAAGTAGATGAGTTAGAGGTTACCAAGGAGGAATCTTCCTCAAGTGCCATGAGGCAAAGGTTCGCCACTTCTTGTTCGTCATCCTCCGATGACTCCTCATCACTCCAAGTAGCAAGCTTGGCTTTGAGCTTTTTCCTCTTCTCAAAGCCCTTCTTCTTGAGTTGAGGGCACTCCGAACGAATGTGGCCGGGTTGTTTGTACTCAAAGCAAGTGATTGGATCCCTTCCTTCTTCTTTGTTCTTGCTTTTAAAGTCCATCTTTCTTTGGATTTTTCTTCCTCGGTTGGACCTCATAAAGCGTGAGAATCGTTTGGCTATCATAGCCAATTCTTCAAGTTCATCCTCATCACTAGATGAACTTTCATCTAGTTGGGAAGTTTTAGCCTTGAGAGCTATTCCCATTTTCTTCTTTTTCTCCCCTTCAAGCTTCTCCATTCTTTTTTCTTCTTTCTTTCTTTCATCTTCTCTTCCTTGCTTCATGATCTCGTGAGTAAGGAGAGAGCCTACAAGTTCATCAAGCTTTAGAGTTTTTAAATTCTTTGCTTCGATGATTGCGGTTCTCTTCCCATCCCAAGATTCGGGAAGTGAATAGAGTAGCTTTCGGACAAGCTTGTCTTCCGGTATAACTTCTCCATATCCCTTTAAACCATTCACAATTGTGGAGAACCGATCAAACATTTTTGACACCGTCTCATCAAATTCCATCTTGAAATTTTCATAACTAAGATTGAGAATTCCAATCTTAGTTTCTTTGACATCGTTGGTGCCTTCATAGGTGGTTTCAAGAGTGTCCCACACTTCTTTGGCACTATCAATTGATGAGACCTTTGAGTAGATGTCCGGACCGAAAGCACAAAATAGCATGTGAAGAGCTTTGTCGTTTACTTGAATCTTTTTTCTTTCCTCTTCACTCATTTCCGTTCTCCTTTTTAGTACCATCTTGCCTTCAACATCTTGCTTCAATGGAATATATGGTCCATCCTCAATGACATCCCACACGAGATAGTCACTTGACTTAATGAATAGACGCATTTTATTTTTCCAAAATGAGTAGTTCTCACCATTGAAGAAAGGAGGCTTTGTGGTGGATTGTGAGTCGTACATGCCGGGAGCGGAGGTTGAAGCCATCTCTTGATATTTTGATGATGATCACACTTCTTCCAAGGATCTCCTCTTGTGGTTGTTAATCCTCAAAGAGTTAAGCTCTTATGCCAACTGTTGAGTGGATCACACGAATGATAATAACCAAGAGGGGGGGTGAATTGGAATTTTAACGATGTTGTAACGGAAATTGCAACTTAAAAATATTGACACGGGAATTTAGAGTGGTTCAAGTTCACCAACCGAACTCTACATCCACTACCTTAGTCTCACCAAGGATTTGCAACAATTTCCACTAAATTGTTCGTCCCCTTTTTCTAGGACAAGGAGGCAACCTTTACAATTTCGGTTAATTTTTCTCCCCAAAAATTAACCCAATCCTCACACAAAAGAACAAAGAAATTTGGTGGCTAATAAGGTATCTCTCAATACAAATGATAGCCCAATATCAAGCACTCAACCCAATTGAACAAAATAGAAATGAAGGATACAATTGGGGTTTCTAGACAAAAATGGGATTTCAACACAAATGCTTGTATTTGATGATAGGATGTATATTTGTAGCTCAATTGTCGATTGCTGGAGCTTCTTGGGGTCTTTTTATAGCCTCTTGTTGATTTCCAACCGTTGTGGGTGATGGGCTGAAGATTAGAGCCGTTGAGGTGTTTTTCTCATAACTTTACAGCACCCAGACGCCTACCGTTTCGGAACGGGGTCAACCTGTTTCGGAACGGATTCAAATAATATAGCCGTTGGAGCGTCTACGAGAGCCCGTTCAGAAACGCCTAGGGCCGTTTCGGAACGGATTTGCCACTGCCAAAGGGGTGTTTCAAAACGGCCTAAGCCCGTTTCGGAACGCCCTATTTATTTTCAAAATTCAGTTAAAACCGTTGCCCTTGTTCGTTTAAATGAAGAACAGTTTCGAAACGAGTAATACCGTTTCGAAACGCCTTGACCCGTTCCGATACGCGTTTCGGAACAGGTGCACATCGAACTGAAAGTGTTTCGAAACGCCTTGGTCCGTTTCGAAACGGGGCTTGAAAAATCATTGTTTTGACTTTGAAATACTTAAAAAATATTTTGTAAGTCTTTGGTTTTAGCTATGAAGTGGTCTTTAACAATATATAGGGAATTTTAAGGACTTTAAAATTTGTTTTGATATTTTCATTTTAGTCCTTAGGTTTTTAGTTATATCAAAATTTAAAGCATATGTTTCACAGTGTGTAAAACTAATGTTTTGATATAATAATTAAAAAATATTTTGGACTGATTTAAAAAGTATTTAAAACTATTTCCAAAGTCCAAATAACTTAAAACTATGTTTAGGGATGTTTTTAAAAAGGTTTTACATGTTTTTCAAAGCCAAACTTCACAAAACTGTCCAGGCGTTTCGAAACACCTTAGGGCGTTTCGATACGGTGCATTCCAGTAGCAAAAGTGTTTCGATACAAGTATTGAAACGGGCTTACCTTGGATAAGATTTTTGCCCAGCGTTTCGAAACGGGCTATGCCGTTTCGATACGCCTACGTGGCACTAACCACAACGGTCATAAACCCCAACGGCTATTTCCCAACTAACATTTAAATGCAGGTCGTTTCTATACGGGACTAGGCGTTTCAAAACGGACAATAGCATTTCTATACGGGTCCACGTCAGACTGCAACGGCTCTTTCTACTTAAAGGGTGTTTCGAAACGGGTTCGAGCGTTTCGAAACGGGGAGCTGCAGAATTGCATTTATGGTGGGAATTAAAGTCCTCAACGGCTCCAATTCAATCCCAACGGCTAGTAACGGCTACAAACTCATCAAGGAGTATAAAAGGGACCTCCAAGCATCAAGTAAAGGCTAATACTCATATTGTCAACCAACAAATGATCAAGAATTGTCTTAGAGCTTAAATTGTCATTTATTGTATAGACAAACACTAGTGAGCCAAAATTGTCAAATTTGCTCAAGTATTTTAGGTTTTAGGTGAGTGCTAAATTGTGCAAACAAATACCTATTAGAGGGATTTAAGTTTGCTTATTGTTTCTCTTTGTAAAGAGGGTTTCAATCAAGGCTTTGGGTAGAAAGCTTGATTGGTGTATAAGAGTTTCCTCCTAAGCCTAGAAAAGGGGACGAATCAATAGTGGATTGATTGGAAATCCTTAGTGGGGAGATAAGGTAGTGGATGTAGACCTTGGTTAGAAGGTTGAACCACTATAAATCATTGTGTCAATATTTATTTTAGCTTCCACAACCCTTCCACCCAAAAATCCACCTCTCCACCACTTGGTGAGCCTTATCGGTTGAACAAATTGAGCCCCACACAACTCAACAATTGGTATCAGAGCTTGACTCAATTGAAAGGGATTCACATCCTATTGAGAAAATCCGACAAGCTCGATCACTATTTCATCAACTGGCTCAAATGGCACAATCAATCAACAAACCGCCTTTCTTTGACGGAACCCACTATGCCCATTGGAAGACAAAGATGAAGTTCTTCATAAAATCTAGAGATTACAAGCTATGCGATATAGTTGAAGATGGTTCGTTCGTGCCTCAAAGAAGCAAAGCGGAGTGGAGTGCCGACGATCGCAAGAAGATGGAGCTTAATTGCAAAGCCTTGCACATCTTGTTTTGTGCTTTTGGCCCAACCATCTATGAGAAGATGTCTTCTTGTGAGAGTGCCAAGGAGGTATGAGACAAGCTCGAAGTTACATACGAGGGAACCGATGAAGTCAATGAGACCAAGATTGGGCTCCTAACTTTAGAGTATGAGAACTTCAAGATGGATCCGGAAGAGAACATCGAGAAGATGTTTGATAGGTTCTCCACTATCACCAATGGTCTCAAAGGCTATGGAGAAGCCATCCCGGAGGAAAAGCTTGTCCGAAAGCTCATCTACTCACTTCCCGAGTCATGGGACTCAAAGAGGACCGCCATCATCGAAGCCAAAAATTTGAAGACCTTGAAGCTTGATGAACTCATGGGGTTACTCCTTACTCATTAAATCATGAAGAAGAACAAGGAAGATGAGAAGAAGAGAAAAGAAATTAGAGCTATGAGAGAGAAGAAAATCAAAGGGCTAGGCATCAATGCAAGTGTCATGGCTCTCAAGTCCTCCACTTGTCATCATGTCTACTCAAGTGAAGAGGAGGATGAAGATGAAGAGATAGTTCATCTTTTCAAGAAGTGTGCTCCGTTCATGAAGAAAGCCTTGAGAGAGATTGAACGAGAACCCAAAAGAAAAGAGAGGGCAAGCATTTCAAGCCATAAGAAGAAGGCACATGTGGCTACTTGGAGTGATGAGGACTCCACGGATGATGAACAAGCCAACCTTTGCTTTATGGCCATCGAAGAAGATTCAAGGGTAACTTATAATTCATCTACTTCATGTTCTTACTCTTTTGATGAATTATAAGATGCCTATGATGATTTGGTTTTAGACTTTAAAAATCACATTTTGAAAAACAATAAATTGATTTCAAAGTTAAAAATTCAAAATGATTTGATTTCTAAAACCAAACTTGAACTTGAAGCAAAACTCAAAGAGTTTGAATTAAAATGTTTTGATTTACAAAATATGCTTCAAAAATTTCAAGAAGAAAAAGATTTGATTTCCAAAGAGCTTGAAAAGAAAAATAATTTTGGAAAATCAAATTTTTATGTTAGACAATCTAGTGCCCTTAGATTTGTAAAAGGAAAATGTTTTAGAAGTATTTGGGTCCCAAAAGGACTTAGTACTTCAATTAAAAAGGATGACATTGAAAAATGGATTCCTAAGGGGACTAAAATTTGTGCTACTAACGTTCATGGATCCAAAACAATTTGGATATCAAAAGTCACTTGATTGTCTTTTGCTAGGTGTGATGGAGATGTTCAACAAGTCAAACATTGAGGGGAAGCTCCGTGCACACAAGGAAGAACACTTGAAGAAGGAAGGCTTCACATCCTCTCTTGAGTTCAAGTCTGGTAAAATCTAGTTGTTTTTGTGTTTATTTGTTTTATTTTTATTTATTTCAACTAGATGATCATATATGTTGGACTAACATCTTTGATGATGCTTTGAGTAAGAGGAAGCCATTTTAAAACCAAATTCTTACTTGTGTCAAATTTTTACCTCTATTGTTATTTTTGAACTTAATGTTTTAAATTCTTTTTGATATAACAAAAAGAGGGAGAAATGGTTTGAAAAATTGAATTTTCAAATGAATAAGGGGAGCTTTATTTGATTTATATCTTTAATTCTCTTATTCACATTTTTAAAGTTAAATGGGGAGAATCCCAAACAATTTTTCAAGATAGTTTTATTATATCAAAAAGGGGGAGATTGTAGAACTAATGTTTTGGACTGATTTAAAAAGTATTTAAAAATATTTCCAAAGTCCAAATAACTTGAAACTATGTTTAGGGATGTTTTTAAAAAGGTTTTACATGTTTTTCAAAGCCAAACTTCACAAAATTGTCCAGGCGTTTCGAAACACCTTAGGGCATTTCGATACGGTGCATTCCAGTAGCAAAAGTGTTTCGATACAAGTATCGAAACGAGCTTACCCTGGATAAGATTTTTGCCCAGCGTTTCGAAACGGACTATGACGTTTCGATACGCCTACGTGGCACTGACCACAACGGTCATAAACCCCAACGGCTATTTCCCAACTAACATTTAAATGCAGGTCGTTTCGATACGGGACTAGGCGTTTCGAAACGGGTGTTTCGAAACGGACAATAGCATTTCGATACGGGTCCACGTCAGACTGCAACGGCTCTTTCTACTTAAAGGGTGTTTCGAAACGGGTTCGAGCGTTTCGAAACGGGGAGCTGCAGAATTGCATTTATGGTGAGAATTAAAGTCCTCAACGGCTCCAATTCAATCCCAACGGCCAGTAACGGCTACAAACTCATCAGGGAGTATAAAAGGGACCTCCAAGCATCAAGTAAAGGCTAATGCTCATATTGTCAACCAACAAATGATCAAGAATTGTCTTAGAGCTTAAATTGTCATTTATTGTATAGATAAACACTAGTGAGCCAAAATTGTCAAATTTGCTCAAATGTTTTAGGTTTTGGGTGAGTGCTAAATTGTGCAAACAAATACCTATTAGAGTGATTTAAGTTTGCTTATTGTTTCTCTTTGTAAAGAGGGTTTCAATCAAGACTTTGGGTAGAAAGCTTGATTGGTGTATAAGGGTTTCCTCCTAAGCCTAGAAAAGGAGATGAATCAATAGTGGATTGATTGGAAATCCTTAGTGGGGAGCTAAGGTATTGGATGTAGACCTTGGTTAGAAGGTTGAACCACTATAAATCATTGTGTCAATCTTTATTTTAGCTTCCACAACCCTTCCACCCAAAAATCTACCTCTCCACCACTTGGTGAGCCTTATCGGTTGAACGAATCGAGCCCCATACAACTCAATATTGTGATATTGAAAAATGCATGGATCAAATAGTTGGGACAATGATTTTATGCATTTCAATACTTTCTGCACTAAAATTTGTGTTTTGAGCAGAAAACTTGTGATTCAGCTTAGAATAACTTGTGAGCTTGATTAAAAGAGTCGAGTGATCATTTTTTTGACTTTATTCTTCTATTTGTGTAGAGTGCGTTGAGAAAGGTGTATGATAATTATATTCGTATGTAATTATTCATTTATGACATGATTGGCGGAACATTGTAATTTGTAGGTCTTATTAGATTATGTTCATGTTTGGCAATTATCGGATAGCTGATAGCGAATAGCGGATTACATTAGCTGATAGCTGATAATTGATTGTATTAGCTGATTTGACTAGCGGATTGTATAAAAGTGTTTGGTAAAATAAGCTGATAGCTGTTAGATTATTTAAACAAGCAAAATGAAATATAAGGACATGATTATATTCAATACTTGTTTGAATAGTTTATTAGTTATCAATATTTTGTATCTAATTATTATTAATTAGATCTATAAAATTATTTTTAATACAACTTTTCTAAACATATTCAAATGATTTATTTATTAATTTATTATTTATATAATTATTTTAATATAATTTAATTAATAAATAAATTTAAATACACATATAAATATGTGATAATAAAAAAGTAAATATGATTAGCTTATAAATAGGGTGAGAAAATATTTAATTTAGGTTATTTTGAGATTATTGGTAACTGGTAAGGGTAAAAGAGTATTTACAACTCTAATATCAAACCTCTAATCTCAAAAAGCTCATATTATGAGCTTTTTCAAAATTAGCGGTTTCACCCCAATCCGCTGTTTACCAAACAATAATATTAGCGGATTTGACTGGTCAAACCTCTAATTATGCCTCAAACCTCTAATTTTTGCTCAAACCTCTCTTTACTAAACAAGGCCAATGTCTAATTGAAGACCCTCAGATATACTCTTCAATTTTTTTTGAAAGAGTAGCATCTGTTCAACTTTCTTAGTCTTTTTTTAAGAAGACACACACAACATAGCAACATTGGTGCTCGAACCCGGATCATCAAGATGTTAAACATTATCCTTTGCCACTGGGACACAATAGGTTGAGCATATACTCTTCAATTCTTATGAGATGAGAATTTGTGTTCGTACGCAGTTACGCTTTTTAATTTTATAATTATTATTATTTTAAAATTTAAACTTATGCATTTATATAATTGTAATTTATACTATCAAACATGACATAAAAAATTAAAATGCAATTAAACTTTATCGATCAATAACGTTGGTTAACATAATTGAAATTTTTTAAAGTTTTATAGTCAAATCAGAAATATGCTAATAACGTAGAATGATCACAATACTGTGGTTGATTTTTTTTTTCTTCTCAAAATATGGTTCAGGGTAGATTATTTTCAGATCTATGATGGTTTACTGTTCAAGTCAGAAGTTAGACTGATTTTTACCCGATTTTGAACAATGTTTATCCAGAAAATAAACTCAAAGTTGGAAATAAGCTTGAAGATGGATCAAGGACAGTCCGACTTTGAACAATGTTCATTACTTTTATTGTTCAAAGATGGATTACAAACAGTTTAACTTTAGTAGATTAATATTAACATAAAAAAACATTGTTCAAAGACGAGTTGTGTTTATTCCGACTTCTAATTTACTACGGTAAATAACCATATTTTGAGAAATAAAGTAAGAATTGTTGTAGTTTGAGAGAAAAAAAAATTGGGGAACCATTTTTGGATAAATTTGCCCTAATAATGGAGTGACTAAAGATGCATGTTATCCCTAATCATATGCAGCATGTCAATCTCAGGAGAGAAAAAAAAAAAAGGATAACACGGGAAAGAGAATTACGTGGGAATGGTAAAGGTATGTCAGGTTTGTACAACAACGTCAGAAAATTATATGAATCGAGGGATGATGAATTCCGAGAGCCGTACACGTGGTCCAATGCCCAGCCACATGATTCTTGTCAGTTGCCGTTGCAGCGCAGCGAAACCGCGGCCCCCGTTAAAAACCAGGGGCTACCGTCCCAATCTTCCATCTTCTTGTTACGTCATCCCTTGCATGCCGACGAAAAAGAATCCGGCTTATTGCTCCCTCTAACTTTTGTCCCAAGAAATCATATTATATATCCACCCTCAGAGTTTTCCCCGCAAATTGGATTTTATTTATAACTTCTTGCTGTTGATTTTTTTAATATATTTTATTATGAGTTTCCCTGCCCAAATTTATGTTCATCGACAAAATATATATACTAAGCAAATATATTTGATAGATTGATCAAACTGTTCATTTTGATTCTCTCATATTTCTTTAGGTTAAGAGTTCTAGATTCAGTAAAAACACCTCTTTTTCTCTCTAGAATCCTCTTTCCTCTCTTCTCTCTAGTTTTAAGATTAGAATTAGGATATATATATAGACACACAAGTGGTAAATTTAACTGTTCTAGTTCAAGTGTGTTAAAATTGATAAAAAAAAAGTGCAAGTATCATTGTAATTGTAAAAACTAATAAGCGGGTACAAAGCTAACATATATTGTATCATGTAGGACAGTAGGAGTATGCATTTGAGATGATATTAACGGGAGTAATAACCACATATCCTTAAATATAGATTATAAAATGAATACGAAAGGTTTCAAAAAAAAATATTACAAAATAGAATTGGACTAATGTATCTGAACTCATGCTACAAAAAGTTTAGAAAACCTACTTAAATCAAAACAAATTTGAAGATAACTTTATATAATCTATAAAGAACTGGATTCGAATATGAAATTTTAAAATTCTCAAAATTTTAATTTTAATATTGAACAAAAACTTGTAGGATATATATTTATAATTATTATTATTATCATATAACATTTATTTTAAAAATTACCTAAGTTTAGTAGGTGTGAGAATAAAGAATATATTGGCATTATCTTGTTTTGTATGTGTTTGAATTCTGATATTTACTTTGAAAAGATATACATTTATTTAATAAAAAATATATTAATTGAGTTTATAATGTAATGACTACTTTAAGTCTGATTGACATTAAAAAAAATGAGGAGGAGACGGCCTAACCCTAAACCGCCCAAAATCATTGTGTTGCATGAAATAAGTGGGCCTGACTGAGTATTGTTCACTGGTGGAATCATTCATCTGGATTAACAATTTTGAAGCCATTACCTTTGGGCTGGAGTGGAGAGTTTGTTCAAGTAGGGATGGACTAAGGGGTCTCTATTTTTCTTTATATTTTCTATTAATATTCTATTTTCGTATCCTTTATAATTTTGTACTTTTATGTTTGAATTTTTTTGGTGAATATAATATTTAAAATTTTCTCTTTTATTAATTGTATTATTAATATTTTACTTTTTGTTTTTGATAAAATTCAATATCATTTCAATATTCAAAAAAATAAAAGTATCTGTTTTGATAATTTTCGGTGGAATCATTCATTACTTTTAGATTAACATACCGAAAATAAGAGCCATTTGTACATTTTTGTGTTTAATTTTTAAATAAATAAAAGAAAAAAAATCATATCCGCAACGCAAAAACACCATCCATTAATAAATCATCATCTGTTCAATTATGAAAGAGAAGATACCAAAAGTCCAAAAGTATGTTAGACCAGTCATTCTTAAACAGAGTCCCAATTAGATTTTCTTGGTATTTGTTCGTAAGTTGAATCCTCGTTTCATAAGTGTGACTTTAAAAGAAAGAAAAAACATCGTAACTTTGATCCAATTCCGATTGGAGCATGTTTATAATTTAAAATAATTGGTGCAACATCCATCCCCACAGGCTGATGCTCTTATGCATTATTTATCAATCGGTCGCTTTTACATTTACTTTTCGTCTTTAGGTTTGATTGATTGAAATATAATGGGTTCCATAACCATAAATTGCAGCATATGTTACAATAATGCGCGCTCACAAGTCAAAACCTCGTTATTATCGTCTTCCAATCAACAATACAGTCTATCAGGGCATCAACAGAAACAGGTCAAGTTAGGGACCGGTCTATACCCCACCCAACCACCACTCAGTCCTGCGACATGCCAACCGAACCAAATGGTTAACTGAACCCAGTCAACGCACTCGGCTCGTCCCCCGTTGTAATTTAACCACCAACGTCAGTGTCCCCACATTTTCTTTATCTTTTATCATTGCCACAAGCTTTGCCCTGGTTTCCTTTACCAAATCCCACAAATCAGCGTTCCTGTACCTGTTAACAAACAACGAAGATATTCTCTCCTTGCAGTCCTCGAACCGGTTTAATGAGTTCAGAAACTCACTGCACTCGCTACGACTCAAACTCGTCATTCGTGCTCCGAGTTCCGCTACTCGGGAACCGATTTCACGTTGGACTAATCTGTATTCCTCGCCGACCAATCTTACAACCTCGTACACCAAACAGTTTCGTTGAAGATGAAGCGAATCGGGCGGGTTTCCTACCTGACACGCGAACTCAACAAGAACATCGATCTCTTTGAGTAAATCCGAGTTCAACGAACTCAAGATTTTGTCCTTTTTATTATTATAAAGGTGATAACCTAGGACCTTGGGAACCACCAAGTTTTGTTCCAAGATCGCTGCGTACCATCGAACCCAATCGGACATCTGCCTTGTTTCTTGATCCCAAGAGTTGAGAAATTTCCGACCCCCAAAGCATTGATACATCGAGAGCTGATCATTCGGCACGAAGAGTCCTTTCCCTATAATGTTATGGATTATGTAGAGGCATTTCAGGGCAACAAAGGCGTCACTCGTGCTGTTCAGTCGATCCATGAGAGCTTGGATGCAAGAACATGCACCGGCGTGTGATTCAAGGCCCAGGGAGATAATGGCGCCCATTTGATGCTCCGATGGTAGGGAGGATGAGCCGTGGCTGGTGGCGCGTAGAATCGCGCTACGAACGGAAGATTTGTGGGGATTTGTTGATAAGACAGTCCTGATCAACGATCCCTTGTCTTTAAGGTTACCTAATATAATTCTCAGGTTTTTCCGGTACCCCATTGAAATCAAGAAAAAAGAACAAGATGAATGCCAAAACACTACAATTCTAGTGACACAAGATAAGATAAGAGAGATTAAGAGTTAGTTTGTACAAGGGCGTTAATTTATTGTAACCATAAATACTCAACTTTTATCTCGTCAACCGTCAAGCTTTTCGCTATTAAAATAAACTATATTTGGCATTTGGTCGGTAATTACTTGTCAGATTTCCCGAAAAGAGAAGTCCCTCCATAACTGAACTTACCGGTATCGGATGAAAATCGTCTTACCCTTTTATGCTCTTACTTTAATATAGTAAGTTTAAGGTTTAGAGTTTAGGGTTTAAGGTTAAAAGTTATGATTAGAGTTTAAGGAATTAGGGGTATGGTGTATTTTTAGAGTGTATTTTTTAAGGTGTAGAGTTTAGGATGTAAAAATTATGATTAGTGTTTAAAATTTAATTTTTAAGTGATTTTTAATGTGAGACAAAAAGAAGGCATAATTAGGAGCAGAGTATTTTTACTCACTAGTATCACCTTACCTTTTGGAATCACATTTATATCCACATTTTAAGATAAGAAGCAACAACATACAATGAGAACTGGACCAAGTCACGTAGGTCGTCTAAGTAATGGATGAAAATCCTCTACCCCTTTTCGGTGCCCCTACATATGCCCCACGCTCAAAATTAACTTTAGGGTTTAGGGTTTAAGGTTTTAGGTTAAGGTTGTGGTTAGGGTTTAGGGAATTTAGGGTATGGTATATTTTTTTAAGGTGTAGGGTTTAGGATTTAGAATTTAGGGTTAGGGCTTAGAATTTAATTTTGTAGTGTTTTTTAGTGTTGGAGCATATGTAGGGACACCGAAAAGGAGTAGACGAATTTTATCCGTAAGTAATACCCTTTAATAGGGGTAATTCTAGATTATTTGACTCGAGTAACATACTGCCAAATAACCTTTTGTTTATTTCTTGAACGAACTGAAATGGGGCACACGAAATAAAGTGACAGAGCGGCCAGATTATCATATTCATATTGAAAGACGGAGGTGGTCCAAGCAGGATTTTCCACTGAGAGTTTTACTTTGTTGTAGGACCAAGTAGTTCCTATATTCGATACCAAGATATGCTGGGCCGACACCATCCGCCACCAGCTCCGTTGCGGGGCTTACGACGGTGTCAAGTGCTGGTCCGTGTGCTGTTCCAATGGACAACCTTGCGGCCTTGTTGACCACAGCTCGGTGCAACACACTTTTATACTTCCCGTTGGTCAGTATCTGAAATTATAAACAGCGGAAGAGGGCTCGTTTACTAAACCAACAGCGATACTTAACTTATTAAACAATTGTTAGAAATCAAATAGGAAACCATATATTATAATTATATACCTCCATGTGATCTCCAGTGTTGACAAGAAAAGCGTTGGGCAGGGGTTTGATAGAAACCCACTTCCCCTTGTGCATTACTTGAAGGCCGTCGATCCCGTTTTGCATGAGGATTGTGAGGAGTCCATGATCCGAGTGCGGGGGAAGACCCATGGCCAGCTCTGGTTGCGGGCAAGGCGGATACATATTCGCAACCAGCAGCTGATGAGACTCCGACGATTCCACTCCCATTTTCTCGTTAATATAGCTTGGGGCCAACCCAAGGCTTTCCGATATCCCTTTAAGCAGCTCACTGGCAATTCCTCGAGTCTTTTGACAGTACTCTCGTAAAACCTTGCTGTTAATTAAAACCAAGCAAAAACATCATAAAATAATGGCAAACATGGTGCAGAATTTCTAGGTATGTTGTCTGTACGACATTACCTGAAGCCAGAAGGTTTGGTGGGAGCATTGAAACGGGGATGAACGTGAATCTTGAGGTAATCCCTCCAAAGAAGAGTCTTATCCACATTAGGGTTGAAACTGGTCCCATACCTTACGGGATCAAACAGCTTCTTCCCAACATACTCACGCTTGTCCTCCGCCCTTAGATCGAAGAAACGTTCAGTTTCCGTTATCATTTCATCTCTCAACATCTCCGGCACCCCATGATTTATTAGCATGAAGAAACCCCATTCCAGGCATGCATGGCCGAGTTGGATGATGGTTTTGGACCGTTGATCAGGATCATGGGATGTGAGTAGGGAGAAATCTACGATGGGGACTGTTTCTGGTTGCGGGAGCATGTAATGAAGATCAGATTCTGTATTGTTGAAGATATAGTTGAAAGGAACAGAAGTGAGGCCAACTGATTCAACTAGCTCTTTCACAGATAACATTTTCAGATTAAAAATTAGTTGGACCAGAAATCGAAGCCTAAAATGGGGTTGGTTTTTTTTTTATTATTGGAGATATACTTTCCATGCATTTGCCTTCTTATACAGATGGGAAAACAATGTTGATAGCGATTTTATTACTTATTATTATTATTGGTAGGAAATTTGATTTATAATTTTGTAATCACATAAAAGAAACCTCATATCGTGGCAAAATGTAGGCTATGCTTTTTTTAAGTACGGTAGCTGCTACATAAATATAGTTTTTCCGACCACTTATTTTCTTTAGTTAGAAAACTAAAATTACAAATTTGATTTTGAATTTTTTAAGGTGAATTTTGTTCTTTGTATTCCAACAAATCAGAAAACAACCTATATACCTCTCGTACAAGAATATATATGAGCTAGTTACATTTCAAGCCTAATCAATTAAACAAGAAATCCCAATTCGAACAATATTACTATGCAGCAAAATTTGGCTATGTTTCACTCTACCACTAAGTTTCAATTTGACCGATCTTGAATTTTTGTTTATATTTAGAGATAAATTTATCACTATTTTCATTTAATTTAATTTTACAACTAACATTTTGCTTTTTAATTAAATTTACTACTCAACATTAATTTCAAATGATTTGAATATAGAAAATAACGAAATAATACTATTTCTTTAAATATTTCATATTAAAAGTAAAAAAATACTAATTCTAATATATATACATATATATATTGGGATAAGATTTGTTTACACATTGTAAAAGTTTTTATGTTTTACACGTTTTTTGGTCGTTGGATGTGTGAAATGGATGGTTGAAATTAACAGTAGGATATGTGAAGATTATCATTTGAAAAAAAAAAGAGTAAGGAGTTAATCTCAGTCATTTATTTCACTCATCCAATGATAAAAAACGTGTAAAACTATAAGTTTTACATTGTGTGCGAGTGAATACTAACCCATATAATTTTGTAAAATAATCAATTAAATGTGTAATATAATTATAATTTTTATTAAATTAAATTTGAATTTACATCAAGTGTTTAAGTTCAATTTTGGAACCACCTATTTCCTCTCCCTCTTATTTATATATAGCATGTGATAAATGTTGAATTGAGACAGGCGATGGTGCATTGTATTTGCTCTTTTGGTTTTGCGTACGTGCTTGCAAAACAAGGAGTCAATAAATAGTCCATATTTTCGGATGGATTTACCATTGTAGGGGCATCCCAGTTGTCTCGACAATTAACTTGTCTCGACAATTAACTTGCCTCACTATTTTACTTGCCACAGCTTAATGTGTGGCTATTGAGTGCTTTGGCTGGCCGTCATGTTTGGCAGCTACGACATGGTACTGTTTGGTTGCATCGTATGTGGTTGTGAGAAGTTGTGGCAGTTAGTGATAAGATTCGGTTGCGAGAGATGTTGGAGTTAGAGGGTGTTGTGTGATTGAAGTTGATTTTAGCTTTGGGCGTCATGTTTGGCAACTACGACATGGTATTGTTCTACTGCAATGTGTGGGGTTGTGAGAGGTTGTGGCTGTGGGTGGTATGGTTCGGTTGCGAAGGATGTTGATTTTGGCTTTGGGCATCTGCAATTGGGATTGTCATTGGGGTGTTGATGCTTTTTGATTCGAACGTTTTTTCGTGTTTGTGTTTCGGTGTTTTGTTCTCTCGTTGTATAACATGATCATATGATACTTTTTTTCCTCCATTTAAGCTTAACGAGATTTTTAATGAAATCTATGACCATGTCTCAAATTGTATGACTTTCCTTAATAAAATTATACTTTCTTGGTGATCAAAAAATAAATAATCTATATCAAATAAGATTTAAATTATTGATATTAAATAGTATTAAAAATAGAAAAATTCAATTCAAGTTAACAAACACACAAATAGGATTTGTTCACATAAGATCTTATACCCACAACACAACATGAATTGCATTATCTAGCTTGTATCCAACCATACTATTTGCACAGGTATTGGAATATATTAAATAATTGTGGATCCAATAAGTTTCTCCAGTGAAAAAAAGCATAATGTTCATTTTAAGAATTTTGAGTTCGAATCAATGTGTGGATATAAAATGTGTGTTATCAAAGAGTTAAGAAAAAGTATGAAAAAAATATTACTATATAATCACATTAGTATATTAAAAAATTCAGCAATTTTTTTTTAAAAAATAAGACTTAACATTTTGCTTCAATCTTTGAAGCCACGAATCCAAATATTCAAATCTTCTTAACTATATAAAATATTTGTCTCCTTGAGTTACAGTGACTAAATTTAATGTTTTTATTATCCATATTTATTGTCTTAGTGTTTAATTATCTAGTTCTTCTTTGTCAAAAAAATTATCTAGTTCTTCTCTATAAGTCCATTATGCCTAACATACGCAAAGCAAGAAAATCCTTTTAGAAGCATAGTGCCACGGCATCAAAAGGTTTAAAAATCCAAGTTTAAAGACTAATATTCAAGAATGAAAATTATCCAATGAAACTTTTTTCTATAAAAAAAATATGGAAATTGATAAGTAGATAAGAACTAATTATCACTTAATGTAGAATTTTTTCAATTAGATTTATTTTTATTTCTTTTATAACTTATTAATCTATTTAAATTTACCAAACAATTTAGCTATATCTAGAAAATAGTTTTAAGTAATACATCAAGAGTATTTTATAACTTAAATCTAGTACTAACTTTTCAACACCTAATTTTTAGTACTTAATTTTTCAATTCATCAAACAACCCCTAAGAGCGTGTTTTATAAACCATTGAAAATTTTAAAATAATTGTCCACATCAACCATTGGGGACTTCGAGAGAAAATGACTCAATCGATTACAATTCATAATTCAGAGAGTTTAATTGGATGATGTTTTCGATAAAGACCTTTGCATTTAATCCTAATTTATACAAATATACCAAACAATTTTATAATGCCAATTCAATGTCTATAAAATTCGATATTTAATTTTTTCAACAATTAATCTTTTACTTATCAAACAATTAATTTTATAAGGTAGCGACTTAATATCCCCCAAATGTGATTCTAAGCTTCACCATGAGCCTGCATTCTCCATTTTAGAATTTATGATTGATTCTCTATATTAGTGTTGAAAAATAATACCCATCAAAAGGAGGGTATTGTTCTAATTAAGGTGTTCATGGTAGATTAACTGTACCATTTAGCGTAAACGGTTGATTAACTGTTATATCGGTTATTAAATTGTAACTAACTATTAAGAAATGATTAATCGTTACAATTTTAAACAGTTAACGGTTATAGCGGTTAACCGCTACTTAATAGTTCGGTTGCAGGTTAACCTGTAATTTATTAAATTTTTTTTAAATGTTCACTATTAATCATCACTTTATGTATTAAAGTTTTCAGAAGAAAAAAATATTTAAATAAAGAATTTTTAATCACAAACTTCATTTAATGTTGAAATAATTTCATAACGGTTAACTATTAATCATCATTTTTAACGGTTGATTAACTAAAACTGTTTAAGCTTTAACGATAAATTAATTAACCGATCAAATTTAATGGTTATACTGATTAACAATTATATTTTATTTTGCACACTCCTAACTAATTCTGATAGTATTAAAAAATTGGACCAACATATTTATATTTGTGCTGCTACAAGACTAACATAAAGTACCACGTACCGATAGTTTGGTCGAAGGGATCATTCTAGATTTTATATATAGGTTTCTCGGGCCAGAAATTTCTCAGGCCACTCATAATTATTGCACATGCTTTACGCATGGCATTTAAGTAGTCGAGTTCAAATTAATTATCTAACCCAATATACATTAACCCTGAATGTATCAAATATCAATAATTATATCAAAAAATATTTTTTTAATAAATAAATTTCTATCCATATATATTCTTAACAAACTAATAATTGGATCTAAGATTATAAAACTTCAAATAAATTGAAAAAAAAATATTGTTTTCGTTGTTCTATTTTTTGTTGCGTTTTGCAACTTAAACAGGCATTGGCCCTAAATTTTTTCGCCAAACAGAAGAAGATTTGGTCTCCAACGAACGTTTACCCAACAAATTTTCTCCTTAAGCGTCCGTTTGTTCACAACTGAAATTTTTAGCTTCTAACAATAGACATTCAGCCCCAACGAGCATTTACCCAAAAATAAAGCCTAATATTTTACTGCAAAAAATGATGGTATTCTCAGAACCCACAAACTTCATTATCACATTCCGGCATCTAGTACAATTATTTTCCTTATCCTTCCATTGACATTTCAAAGATGGAAATATGAAGCTACAAAGTTGGTTCAAGTGGAGATCAAATGGAACACGAGGTTTATATCATAAACCATAGACATGTGCCAAGTGCCAACAGATTCCTCGTCCTTGTGTACCTTCAATGTCATTTTTCACATGATTTAAATGGTTTAATACAATAAAACAATATTTTAATCATGGAAATATAATTGAATTTAATTTTATAAAAAAAACGTTTATATGTTATTTTCTCGAACTTGCAGTGGTAGAATCACACGAGGGTTAATGAGGCCACGATTCTCGTAAAAGTATTAAAATTTTAAAAACTTTAAATTAATACAATAATAAAATTATTTTTTAACCTTTCAAAAAATATGTAATTCATTGTTTACCTTTTAAATTTAAATATTTTAAAATAATACTGTCGACGCCATTTTTGGTCCGGGCCGAAATTAATTGGGCCTTCACAGGCTCGCCATTGTTTGGAGTCGCCATCGGTCATTTTAGATTGGGTATGACCGAAAATCTATAAAACTGGTCTGCGTCTGAACCGGAGTCAGGTTGGGCTCGGGAGTCGGTTACGTGTGGGAAAGGTTATAACACCCCACAACGCCCAAAATTGGTACATAAAGAGGTTGTGTTGTCTAAAAGGCTTCAAAGATAGGGTTAATAGCACTATTAACACAACAAAAATATGCAAATAAATCGAATAAATTAACAAAAAAAACAAAAAAAAAAACAAATGGAATATTAATATTTGTTTTGAAAGCCATAACCTTCAGTCAAATCATAATTTATCTCAAATTAAGTGAATTATTAATCGAACATTTTTTATGACCAAATCACATTATTCGCACAATTTTAAGACTAAATTATAATTAAACTCAATTTTAAGTCCAATTAAATAATTAATCATCCACTTTAAAAGGGGAAAAATAAATTAACCAGGACAACTTAAGTGAATTGTTCGTTATTTAATCATCTAATTAATTATGAGAATTAAGGACCTAATTAAAAGAATCTAAATATTGAAGCTCATACAAAAAAAATTAACTAAACTTAAAATATAAAAGAACCTAAAATAAAGGAAGGACCTAGAGCGTAATTAACCCCCTAAATTGAAATTGGTGGTGCAAAAAATGCCAGAGATGTTTGCGTGTTTTCTTTCTTTAATGCAATTTTCAATGCTCACTAAATGAGCTGTTAGACAATTCAGAGGAGAGTAATTCATTTTTTTGTTTTTAATAATTCTTTATCGTTTACACAGTTTAGAGGGTATCATGTTCCTTTTATTTATTTTTTATACAGAGCAAAATGAAAAGAAAAAAAAAACAGATTTTTCATTTTTTTTATCCTTTGCTCTCCTCTTATTTATTTTTCTTTGAAAATTAAACTTAAAGTTGTTTTTTCAAGCACGAATCAAGTCAGAAAAAAATTTAAAACTCAAGCTACAAGCATACCTTTCTCTAGCTCGTGGATTCGTTGTTGGATCAAACTACTTTCGAGATACGTTAGCTCTGACGAACTCGTGGGCTCTTCCACCGTTCCGATCTCGCCGCCCGCCGTGGAACGAGGTTATTTTCTTCTCCTTGCTTTCTCAACTTCGCTCAAATTTTCCACTAGATTCACTAGTCCTTTTTTTATTTTCTCAAAATTTTCTCTCTGTCCTCTAAGTTTTTTGGGGTCGGTATTTATAGGCCAAAAACTAGGATTTTTGAGCTCTCTCACCACCGGAAATTTCGGAGGTAGTTGGGATAAACTTAGATTACATCTTGGGGCGCAAGAATCAGAGATAACTCAGTCCTCTTGGCAATATATCTCTTGACGCCGGCCAAAGGCAGATCTAGAGTTTTTATTTTTTGTATTTTGGATTTATTTTCTAATTTTTTGTATATTTTTTAATTTTATCATGTCCATTGAACTGGACTCGGGTCGTATATTTTTTGATTTTTTGATTACATCCGGGCTTGATATGGGTGAGCCCAAGCTCTGGCTATCTCAAGAATTTGCTTTTTAGACTTTTCACCCTTGAAGACAAACTCACACAACCCTAATCCCCTCGTGGCTGGGACAAACTGTAACGACCCATATTGCCTCGATACCAATAGAGGAGCATATCCAGTTTCACCTCAAATACCAAAAAGAGGGACTCAATCAGAGGCACCACACTTGTACAAGATATAATTATAGTCCAACCAATAAACCCGCCAAGTAATGTCCTCCAACCTCAGGTTTCGCAAGATTGATTCTCATTCTCCCGAAATTTTTTTTATCTCCTCTGTTAAAAATTCTCGTAATGGTGAATATTGTGGAATATGTACGCGTCTGGACAACTTCCTCTTGGCCCCCAAGTGACTGTGCATCCATATGGTGAGAAGTTGTGCACACCCTATAAAATATACGCCTTCATGCCTTTTTAGGAAATTAAGGGATCGAAAGGTCTCCGCCAAGATAGCCGGAGCTGGATTAAGGTTTGACTCAAGCTCCCCAAATAAATCTATCACTGAAGCTTCAATGTGTCCGGCTACTTTAGGAAAAATGATCAAGCCATAAATCCCTAAGGCAAAGATATCAACCTACTTTCTCGGATCAGGATGAGAATGGATCAATCCCCGAAGCCTATCCCAGGCGATGACTTCGCTTCCCCCTTTACCTTGAAACTGGGCTTTCACTCATGACATGCTAGTCCCAGTCAAAGTCATAAGCTTCTCTTTGTATGTCTTAGGTTGAGCCCATTTCACATAAATTTAGAACTCATGCACTTTCCTTAGATGGAGTAGCGTCGCATACTCTTCTATCGTCGGGGTCATGTCTTCTCCATTGAATGTGAAGCAGTTGCATAAAGGATTCTAAAATTGCGCCATAGCCTGTATCGGCTCTTTATCTGTGTGCACTTGCAGCAAATAGGCTATGTCTCCATATGCTTCATTCCATATCTATCTCTAATCAGTTATCCACTGGCCCCAAATCTCCGCTAATTCTCAAGTGTCATTCTGCTTAAGCTGAAGGTGAACGTATCCTGAGAATTGTTCATCTGGTCTTGTTAGTATACTATCGTCTCTCTTTCTCTGAGTGTTTTCTGACCATTTTCGAACATCATCATTTTTTTCTGATAAGCACTGAACTCTTTTGGTCATGACGAAAATTTTTCTATCAAATTAATTAAATAACCAACATCTCTCTATGATGATGATGATGCATGTGTACATAAACAATAAACAACCCAAGAAAATTTGGTTAGTGTCGCACGAATATAACAAATAATCAGATACAAAAAAAGAAAAAAGCATAACATGAAGAGTAAAAAACAAAACGAAACAAAAACACATGCTAATATATCGATGCGTGACACACTAATACGGTTTGTTATATGAGGTTACGGTTCTAGACAGGGTACTCGAATTGTCCTCACTAACGCCTGCTAAGGCTAGTAAGGTTCCTGGTCTTCCCTCATTTTAGGTTCTCAGGACCAAGTTCAACTCGAGGGGATGCACTTCCCTATGACCATACGGAGGTTACCCTCACGAAGTCATAGATCATATGCATCCCTAAGGCGACTACTATCCCATACGGAGGTTAACCTCACGAAGGAGCAGCGTTTTGCCCCCACTTAAACGGGATCGAGCTCGGGTAGAAAGCTCATGGAATGATGCAACACAACATGTACCCCCTTTTGTGTGGCCTAACTCTCTTGAATTGTCCCCAGCGGAGTCGCCAAGCTGCCGACGCCGTTTTTGGTCTGGGCCGAAATTAATTGGGCCTTCATAGGCTCGACATTGTTTAGAGTCGCCACCGGTCATTTTGGATTGGGTATGACCGAAAACCTGTAAAACTGGTATGCGTCTGAACCGGAGTCAGGTTGGGCTCGGGAGTCGGTTACGTGTGGGGAAGGTTATAGCACCCCACAACGCCCAAAATTGGTACCTAAAGAGGTTGTGTTGTCTAAAAGGCTTCAAAGATAGGTTTAATAGCACTATTATACACGACGAAAATATGCAAATAAATCGAATAAATTAACAAAAAAATAAACACGCTAAAAAATAATATAAAAAACAAATGGAATATTAATATTTGTTTTGAAAGCCATAACCTTCAGTCAAATTATAATTTATCTCAAATTAAGTGAATTATTAATCAAACATTTTTTATGACCAAATCACATTATTCACACAATTTTAAGACTATTTTATAATTAAACTCAATTTTAAGTCCAATTAAATAATTAATCGTCCACTTTAAAAGGGAAAAAATAAATTAACCAGGACAACCTAAGTGAATTGTTCGTTATTTAATCATTTAATTAATTATGAGAATTAAGGACCTAATTAAAAGAATCTAAATATTGAAGCTCATACAAAAAAAACTAACTAAATCTAAAATATAAAAGAACCTAAAATAAAGGAAAGACCTAGGGTATAATTAACCCCCTAAATTGAAATTGGTGGCGCAGGAAATGCCAGAGATGTTTGCATGTTTTCTTTCTTTAATGTAATTTTCAATGCTCACTAAATGAGCTGTCAGGCAATTCAGAAGAGAGTATTTTATTTTTTGTTTTTAATAATCCTCTATCGTTTACACGGTTTAGAGGATATCATGTTCCTTTTATTCATTTTTTTATACAGAGCAAAAAGAAAAAAAATAGATTTTTCATTTCTTTTCATCCTTTGCTCTCTTCTTATTTATTTTTCTTTAAAAATTAAACTCAAAGTTATTTTTTCAAGCATGAATTAAGTCGAAAAAAAATCTAAAACTCAAGCTACAAGCATACATTTCTCTAGCTCGTGGATTCGTTGTTGGATCGAACTACTTTCGGGATATGTTAACTTTGACGAACTTGTGGGCTCTTCCACCTTTTCGATCTCGCCGGCCGTCGTGGAACGAGGTTATTTTCTTCTCGTTGCTTTCTCAACTTCGCTCAAATTTTCCACTAGATTCACTAGTCTTTTTTCTGATTTTTTCAAAATTTTCTCTCTGTCCTCTAAGGTTTTCGGGGTTGGTATTTATAGGCCGAATACTAGGGTTTTTGAGCTCTCTCACCACCGGAAATTTTGAAGGTAGTTGGGATAAACTTAGATTACATCTTGGGGCGCAAGAATCGGAGATGACTCAGAGTCCTCTTGGCAATAAATCTCTTGATGCCGGCGAAAGGCAGATCTAAGGTTTTTATTTTTTAGATTTTCTGGTTTTTTTATTTTTTTTATTTTTTCTGATTTTTTGATTTTATCACGTCCAATGGACTGGACTCGGGTCGTATATTAAGCCCTAAAAAATTTGGTGTGTACAAATATATTAATAATTAATATTAAATTCTACCATCATGAAACTTTTATCATGTATGTCAAATTCAACGTATCGCATAACAACCAATATTGTGAGAAATAATAAATACTTAAATATAGTTGAAATAATAAATATTTTAAAAATGTGTAAATTTTATCAATGATTAAAAATTGAACATATGCTGTCATAAAATCACATTAAGAATACAAAAGGAAAAATCCATTAAAAATCCAAGGGTATTCCAATAATATAATAGCGACCAATGTTTCATGCATGCATCAGTTGCATGCCATTTCCATCCGGGTCCAACAAGCAGTCCCGAAAAACAGTTATCCGAAATTCAGTGACTATAATGAATTAACCAATCAAATGCATGCATACTTTATCACTAGTTACAACTTACAGGATGGAGGATGGAAATTTAAGCAGATAATTAAACAACTCATATAACTGCCTGGACGCAGTTTTGACTCTAAGAGAAGGAAAGAGTGTTCTTAATAGGCCTAAAACCCTTGACTTAAAAGAATATAATAGAACAAACATGAGCAGCTTGACCAACCGACCAAATGTGTTTGCTCAACTTTGTCAATGTTAAATCCTAACATACGTGCATGCATGCATACATACATACATATAAATAAATAGAGATATAGGTCATTGATATTATATTTAACAATTCCACACGTCAAAATGCTACATGTGATGGGAGATTTTAAATTATGTTCCAGTTTTAACTGTTAAGATCAAAACTTAGCTCAATGGTGGTTGTGGTCACCAAGGTGGCCGGCAATTGCAAATGCTTGAGTTACGACAGTCATGGAGAGCAAGGCAAGGCAGCTGAAGATGGAGGCTCCCGCAACAAACCACAACTTCTTTGATTCAGCACAGGCTTATACAATACAACTAGTGAAATATGGCGAACTGACCTGTATCAGACATATATGTAACTGTATGTATTGTATAAGCGACTTGCACATTTAAATCCTAACTGGAGTTACCTGGTAAAAACCAGGGATATAAAGCAGAGGTTTTAACTGTCATGAATGGAATGTTAATTCATGACCAAGGTAAAAAAAATGTCATTCTCCTTTGAATTTATTGAAACGGGTGCTAATTATTATGGATTTAGAAGCAAAACAAGTGTACAATGCATATTGGAGCAGTCCACCCCAAGTTCATCTGCCAAAGGCCTTACAGCAGATGCTGCTAGCCTGTATTCCAAACAGAAAATCACTTGAAAATCTATTAATGCTTCGTTCAAAGTTTCACTATAGCCACCATCCTAGGAAAATCATGACATCTTGTACAATCTTCTTCAGTTACTGCAATGATGATAATGTTGAGGAAACATTTCGCGAGATCCGGTCATGTATTGGCTCCTGCAAGAAATAAAGTAAAACAACATGTCGTTTTGCATAATAACAATAAGAAATAATTCGCGGTGCTAAGTTTTACCTCCGTCGATGGCATCTCGAATCTTGATTTTGTTATTGTCTCGTATAGGAAAATGTATCTGGTAGTAAGGTTAACACCAGTGCAAATGGTTAATTAAAGCACTACAATCATAAAACAGGGTCAAAATGTTTCTGCATGAAGAAGCACGACAAGCCTAGTAGTACAAGGTACAGGGTCAAAATGGTTTAACACCAGTGCAAATGTAACTGTTACAGCCAAGTTTTGTAAAGACAAGAAAAACAGCATACTACAAATGAGAGATGAAAAAACAGTGACTGTGTTCCAATTGATAGGCGACAAGAGAAACGAAGAAGAAATAAAAAAATAACTTCAAAAGAACAAGGCATTGCTTTATTTGTTGCTTTTCTCTTTAAATTCTTAATGGCATGCATTTTGTGCCTAATTAAAAGGTATGATAACAAGGAAAACATATACCGCCAAGCAAGCTCGCAGACAAGTTCTTCAGGGGCATCAGGAAGCACCTGAGGATTGCATAATCGAATGAGATTTACAATATAACCTCAGATGAGCAGGCATCAAAGAGCATATAATTTAACATTTTGATGAGACTTACCTTGTCTTCATAGGGATTGCAGTTCTCTCTAAACCATAACCTCAAGAACTCCTATACTCCACAAACAATTAAACATTAAAAATCAGAACATTTCCCACTACATGGCTAGCAAGGAGCATAAAATTGACAATAAAACAAGCTTCACACGTGAGTTGGCAATAATACCAACCATTTGTCACTAAACATAGACTCAGACTTGTATAAACTATTTGCGCACCTTGTCAACATTTTCAGGTTCAAGACCATTCTGAAAACGCTCCTCGTAAGAATTGGCAATCCAGTAACGACTTGAGTCAGGTGTATGCACCTAGAATTACAGAACAAGATGCACAATTCATCATTCCCTGTCAGTTTGTGTGAATTTGAGATGCCTACATATGTGTGTGTGAGAAGTGTATATGAGAGAGGCAGAAGCACGAAATCTTTTAGAGAATTGGCATCTAACCTCATCAATCAATAGAATTGAACCATCACTACTCTTTCCAAATTCATATTTTGTATCAACCAAAATCAGGCCATGCTCCAAAGCCACACGCTGCATTTTAAACAAAATCATACAAATCATATGTCAATTGCACTAAACAGTACAGTAGTCATCATGAAGCTATATGAAGTGCATGTAGAAATATATAATGAAAGAATCCATAAAATTTTAATAACTTATTTGGTGGAAGTGTTTGGTTGTAGAAAGCACAAATACACATACATACAGAGGCACCAAAGACAGATGTAAATATGCTTTGATGCTTGACATGAGAACATTTTCACTACCAACAGAGCATGAAAGACAATGTCAAACAGTGAATCATAATAACATGGTTTTAACAAAACTAGGAGAGTTGAACAGAACCTAAATCACCTGTCCATATTGAATATTTGTTTTTCTTCTTATTCTATTCTGTTTTTTTGATAAACTTTCTTGTGTATTTTAAGTTTTATCATAGGGTAATTATTCTATACACAAGCGCTTGTGGAAACCTTTTTACACAAGCACCTTAGTTTTAGGGGTTAGGGACTCTGTTTAGGGTTTAAAGTTTAGGGGTTTAAGTGTACTAGTTTTGAATTTAGGAGTTGTTGATAGAATTTTGGGTTTAGGGTTAAAATTCAGGGTTTATAGGTTAAAACCTAAATCCCTACCCATATTACCCTAAATCCTAAATTCTAACTATAAACTCTAAATTCTAAACCCCTAAACTAAAACCCTAAACCCTATAATTGAGGGGCTGGTGGAAACAAGAAGTTTCCACCGCCAGTGTATAGGATAATAATCCTTTATCATAATGCACTGTAATAGCTTGGTTTCATCTTGAGGAATTTTCAGTGTGTTGATTGATATTATCTTTACATGCATAGTAAGAAATTACACCATGAAAGCACATGATTATGAACAGAACCTAAATCACCTGTCCATATCCAAACAAACTTAAAGCTTTTTCTCTTGCTTCATCAAATTCAGCTTGGGTCATCAATCCTTTTTCAATAATCTGCAAGGAAAATGCACCATCTAAAATAACTCATCCAGCAGATGAAGAGTAATCAATCAACAATAAACTGAGATTAGCCAACAGGATCTCGTTTTCTTTGGAGCCTTTCCTAGTTTAAGGTGCAAATGTGGGGGGAACAGGAAAATACTGAGATAACATGAAAGAAGAAAGAAACTTATTCTTATACTTCTGCTGTATAGTTCAAAGTTAAAATTTGGAGGAGAAAGAAAAGGATCAACCTCATCAGGAGTTACAGGAACATCGTGATCCTCAGCCTTGGTTGTTGGTGTGAGTATGTTTGCAGTTAACTTTTGGTTTTTTACCAACCCTATAATAAATATATTTCACCATCATATAGCACAATTTCCAAATGAACAGAAAGTGATTTAACAAAATATAAGCCTCACCATTCGGAAGACCATTTCCACAGTAATTCCGAACTCCACTTTTGTAAACTGTCCAGAGTGATGTTTCCGTACTTCCGGTCACAAACCCTCTAACTGCATATTTTATCAAAATCCAGATAAGAAGGGGATTTTACACCAGATGAATACAATAACTCCAAAATTGTAAGTTTGGCAATCAAATTGAAAAACTTAATTTTCTTTGAATCTGTAGCACTTCAATCTCCCACTTGATACAACTATTTGAAAAACAATGAACTTACATAGAAAACCAATTCAAAAAAACAAATTTTGTAATTGGACAAAGGACAATATTTGAAAAAAACAACTATTTGAAACTAACAAGTCTTTATCTTCCACGCTTATGAAAAATCAAACCTCAACATTTTTACAATTTTACATGCTGTGAATGAACAAAGGAAAGTTTGTTGAGTGATTTAATTGATAGAGTGGAACTTTATTCATAATCCAAAGTTCAAACTTTGGAATAGCTAGTAACATGAAATATAACCAAGGAAATTCAGAGTTCAAGTTTGTAACAGAGAAACAAATTGATACTAATTAAACACATTCCATGTAACAAAATTAATGGACATAATATCAAATATACTCACCAACAAATTCAACGGGAAAAACAGAACATTTCTTGGCAATTGTAACATTTTTATCTGGTACTGACAAAACCGCATTAGGAACTATGTCTTGAGTTCTATTGAACCACCACAAACTCGTCTCATTAAGAACCTGAAAATTCATATTCCAACAATGATACCACATCTAAATTACTGCTGTTAATAATTAGTTAATTATTATTAACAAAGTAGCAAGCAAAAAACCTGGCCCTTGAAGGGAATAGAAGCAAGAATCCTATCAAAAGCACTCTGACGATCAGTAGTGACCAAAACTAGACAATCCCCGGCATCATAAATGTCTCTAACCTGCACAAATCAATCCAAATTATAAAAAAATCTCATTTTTAACACCACCCTTTGGTAGCTGCTAAGAAAAAAGCACACAACTTATCTTAACTATGTCGAACATGTAAGCTAAAAGAAAAGACAATCCTTTGTTTCTACCTTTCCCCTGGTTTTGGATTTGAGACCAGGGACTGTCAATTGAAGGTTGGTTTCTGAAAGACAATTGTGAAGTGAGCCTTTTATGGTGGCGAAAACCTCTTCCCTGCTGCCAGAGTTGAGCAAAGCATCGAGAGATGCCGTTGGCATCTCGTGTTGGCCCTGGCTGGACATAACCGAAAGGGAAAATCTGGGGTACTTTCTGGCATTGGGTTTTGCTTCAAAGGGAGAGATTGATGAGAAAAACTGATTCTGAGTTGGGGTTTTGGCGGAGTTCAGACAATATGAGAGAGGGTTTAAGGTTGTCCTCACACACTGAGCCATTTTCACTTTCTAGGGTTATTTAGTTTGAGACAATGGGACACCTCCCCTTGGCCTGGATAATTAAATAGGGTAAAAATTCACCTACCCCACGTTTTATGTAAATTAGAGAAATGTCACGAAATAATTCGTTGTTAATTAATTTATTTTTAACACCTTCAATTTTTTTATGCAATCATATTCATTAAATAATTAAATAGTTATAAATTGTTTTGTTTATTGTTAAATTACAAATTATATTATGTTTTAATATAAGTATATATTAAAAAATTTGAGACAACACACTACATATCTACGCGTATTATTTTTCTAAATAAATAAATATCCTCTGAAATTTGGATTCAAACTCAAAACTTTGAGTAAGGTTTTCAACCTTAATCACTACACCAAGCTGAAGATTATATTACATTGTTAACAATAAATAATTTTTAAATAAATTTGTTACAATTATTTTATAAAATATATTAATTTACAACATTATTATAAAACGATAAAAATATATTTATAACATTAATTAAAGGGTTAATTACCCCATTCATACATGAACTACACCGAATTTTCACTTTCATACAAAATGTTTTAAAATTTTCGATTTCATACATGAATACATGAAGATTTCTACCGTTAACGGGTTCATCCACTTCCGTCATGGAAGGTGATGTGGCATGTACGGAAGGTGACATGATATTTTAAAAAAAATCACCATTTATTTAAAGGCATAATAGCCAAATTAGTCCTTCAAAGTTTATTATATTTCAATTTCAACCTTAAAAATTTAAAAATTTAAAAATTAAATATTTATTTTAAAAAAATATATTCAAACAATTCAATGATCAACCCGTGGCATACTACTATTAATTAAAAGAATAAACTTAATTTCACTCTAATTTCACGCCAGAAAATCAACTCCTCTTCCTTCTCCTTAAGCGTGGGCAAAAAATTTGATTACCCAGTCTCGGTCTCGAACTCGGTGATTTTTATCCGAAATTGGTTCTGGAGGGATCGGGACTGGATCTAAAATTTAGGTCCCAATTGCAACCGAGACCGGAACTGGATCCTATTTTTTTAGACCCGGTACTGGTCTGGTACCGAATGACATTGAAGAGGTTGAAAACAACTGAAAGCGCTCTTTTTTTTTCTCTTTATGTATGAATATTATGAGTATGACTCGTTTTAAGACTTCAAGCTTGCGATATTCTAACTTTGTTATTTAATATTATTATTGATGGTTGGAATTTTTTTCCCTGATGCTCAAATTTTATTAATAATAGACTAATTGACCGGGTACCCGTGTTGGTACCGGTTCCCACTAATAACGGGACCGGTTCCTGAAGTCTTGGACCCGGTCTAACCGGGACCGGTTCTTGAAGTCTTGGACCCGGTATAATCGGGACTGATTTTAGTTTTCAAGAACCGATAATTACCGAGACCGCTAGACAAATTAGTCGAGTACCCGGTCTTGCCCACCCCTCCTTTTCCTCTCCATGTTCAAAGTAAACCCAGAATTCATAAAATTCAACGTCACCGTCAACATCCACAGTCAACCTCCGTGGTTACCAGCCACCGAACACCATGCACATGCCAATGCCCAAAAAACCACAACGAGCGCGTTTTGCAGCAACAATCTAATCCTTGCTTCATAACATAAGCTCATAACACAATTACAATTCAAATTCACTCGATTCTTTGTTGTTTCCCACTATTATATTACTTTAATTGAGTTTTCAAAAAAAAGTCGACTAGTACCAAACCCACAATAATTATTCTTTTATATTTGAATTTTAGGGTTAGTAAAATTCAGAAGTTAAAAGCAATCGAAACAGAATTCATAATACCAACATCGCAAAACAAATAAAGAAATTAAATGAAATTGAAGCAGTGAAGTTGAGAACATGTGAAAAATTTCTATCCTAAATTCTAATTTTTGAATAATCAAAAGAAATTGAATTACGGTCTCCATCCTTAATAGTCTCGATTTAAAAACCGATGTTTCATTTAACTGATCGACGCTGGGAAATATTAGGTCCAATGAAACCAACAACAGAAGAAGCAATGGACTTGGCATAAACGATGAAGAGCTTGAAGGGAGGATTTCAAATCTTTGATTCGATGGTGGTGGAGTCCATTAAAGTAGCGGCGGTGCAGAAAGTGCGAGAGCAAGTCATGACGATAGTAGCAGTGGTAGAAGAGGAAGAGAGATGTGCTTGTGAGAACGAGTGGTTGTTCTCGAAGGAGAAAACGAAGAGGCGGCTAGGGAAGTTTCCGTTAGCTTCCGGCTCTAAGTTTCTATACAGGGGACCACCGTCCCTGGGTAGTCGACGAGCGGCATGAATAGTCAGGGTCGTCAACAATGGAGTCGCGGCAGCTACAGTGAAGGCATGAAGAAAAATCAATAGTAAGTATTAGGTTTTAGTTTAAAGAAATAAATATATTTTTAATAAAAAATAAAGAAAGAAAAAGGATTAAATTAAAAAATAATGAACCTTTGAAGACTAATTTTGCTATTATACCAAAAGTAAATGAATTTTTTTAATATAAAAATGCCATGTGTTAATTTCTAACTGATTCAAGGGTCCACGTCACCTTTCACGACGGAAGTGGGTGAACCCATTAACGGCAGAAAATCTCATGTATGAAAGTAAGAATTTAGTATAATTCATGTATGAATGGGGTAATTAAGCCTTAATTAAAATATGTAATTTTAGTAAAAAAATGATTTATAACGTATTTTAATTCTTCATGTCATAGTTAATAGTAAAATTTATAATCATACATTTACATAAGTTTAAATTTTAGAACATATACTATTTGTAGCTTTAAAAAAAATAAAGTAATTAATTATAAAATTAAGGAGTATAATTATTCGCATAATTACAACGGTTTTCATCCCTTCTCATGAGAATTGAAGTGAAATAGGTGGTCTTCAATTACACTTAATTTAACATGACCCATAAATTACAATGACTAGCCAAACATGTTATATTTGTATAATTACACTCAAATCTAAAGCTCTTTTAACTTATTTTTATTAATAATATTTTTATTATTTATATGAAAGTACGAATTGATATAAACTTCTGAATAGGCCAAAATATCTTTTATTTTTTATATTAATGGAAACAGTTATTCAATTAAAATATAATAATTAAGTAATTAATTAGATAAAAATTAATTCATACACGTAATTGGTTAAATTAATTTGACATTTTAAAACTATTTTTTCTTTTTCTTTTTTGATAAAAGTCATTAAAATTTTATTAAATCCATAGAAAAACACAATTACAATGCATCCAAGAAGAAGTATATTTGGATTAAACAACCTAAAAAATCCTTACAACTAAAACAAAGAAAAATAAAAACTTTTATGGAGATTAGCATACCAACAAAATTTAGCAGCCTCTTGAATCTCATTGTCTCTGTCCAAACGAGACACAAAGAAAAAAATGAGTGGTGCGCGATCTAGACTGTCAAGCAAAAGGTACCGCTACCCAGGACTGATTTCATCGGCAAACAACCATCAACCGAGTGAGGATATAACTTTTTAAGTGACCACCGAAAAAAACATAAATCAGAAACTAACGCCGATTGAATCTCTTTGCGAACAACAATAGATCGCTAGAGTATGCTGAAACATGCCACAGAGACAAATGAACTAAACCTCAAAACAAAAACAAAGACATGTCACAAGGACAGAAAAAGATATTATTATTAAAATAAAAACAAGAAAACCAATAAATCTAGTGCTCAACAACTAATATTAAAACTGATTGTCAACCACCGATCAAAGAGATTGATCAAAGTAGAAAGCAGCTAGGGTTGAAGGAATTTTGGCAGTGGAGAGCGGCTAGTGTTATTGTACTCACATTGTTACCTAAGCATGAATCGTAAACCAACCGAGCTTATTTTAAAAAACTATTTTTTCTAAAAAGTAAGTAATTAGAGGTGTGTTTTTTTTTGTTTTTTTTTTTGTTTTTAATAAGACATCCTTTGTGGCACGTTTATTTCTGTCTTTTGGCACATTTTTTCGTCTTCTTTTTCGGTCATTTGGTCGTTCTTCTTATTTTATATTTTTTTAGGGTTAGATTTGACAACGCCACGACTGGTCAAGATGACACTTATTTGTAATCCCGCTGATCTTCCCTACTTTGGACCCTGTTGGGTTTTACGTGCTCGATTTCCTTCAACCGTTCTTTCTCACCAAGTGTGGAGAAGTTGGATATTTGGGTGTTTTAGTGGGAGGTGAAAAATGGACAATAAGACACAAGGATTTATAGTGGTTCAACCTTCTAACCAAGGTCTACATCCACTACTTTAGCTTCCCACTAAGGATTTCAACAAATTCACTCTTTGAATTTCGTCTCATTTTCTCGGCTTAGGAGGAAATCGTTACAACGATTAAGCTAACTACCCTTAGCTTAATCAAACACTCTTACACAAAAGAAATTCTTAAGCAAACTTGAAATCTCTCAAATAGGTAATTGTTTGCACTATAAAGCTCTCACCCAAAACCTAAACACTTGAGCAAATATAACAATGTTAAGCTCACTAGTGTTATCTAAGCAAGAAATTTACAATTAAATCTCTAGACACAATTCTTGATCATAATGTTGTAACAATTGAAGCATTAGTCTTCTCTTGATGCTTGAAGGTCTCTTTTATACTTCTAAATGAGTTTGTAGCCGTTGAGGACTGTTGGGGTTGTTTTGGAGCCGTTTAGACTTTATTTCCCACCATAATTGCAGTTCTGGTGCCTACCGTATCGGTACACGGGTACTCGTATCAGTACGCCCTTCTTCAAAACTAGCCGTTGGGCTCTTGCCAGCCTATGCATATCGATACGCTAGTGAGCGTATCGGTACGGTCTGCACTTTAAAAAACCGTTGGGGGTTGTTAAAGCAGGGATCAGTGCGATTTAAAGGCGTATCAGTACGACCCCTCTCCGTATCGATAATGGCAAGCCTGTATCGGTACGGGTTTTGGCAGAATCAAATCTGGAGTAAAAAGGTATCGGTACGGGGTATACCGTATCGGTACGGTAGTGCTGAAAAGCCAGGTTTGACTACTTTAAAGCATTCCAAACTTTGCCAAAAACCTTTTTAAATACCTCAGACATATTTTCAAGTTGTTTGGACTTAAAGACATGTTTTAAATTCTTTTCAAATTACTCCAAAATATTTTTCAATTATTATATCAAAATACCTAGTTCTTCAAACCCTCGTATTGAATTTGAATATGCAGTTTGCGTTCGTGGATAGTTTCTTACGACGCTCAACTCTGATTTGTAGTTGTCTTTCAATAGCTTAATCTCCTTTTGTGATTCGTTTGTCGATGCTGTCAGATTTGTTCGAATCAAATTTAAAACTTAACGTACATTATTGCATTAAATCAAAGTTCATGTATCACATTACATATTTGACCAATATTTATATATAGCTTTAATATTTATCCTTTTATTAATCTAAAGATAAGTTATGAAGTTATTTTTTGGTTAGGAAAGAAAAATAAAATTAACGACCTTTCATAGCCTAATTAATACAATCCTCATGTAATAAAGATAAAATTTCATTTGTGGTATTCGCCAATAACCCTAGCTTTTTCTCTATAGCAACTCTGCGCCGTTTATAATTTTAAATTTTTTTTTTTGCGTTAGCCGACGACCGGCAATCATCTAATTATTGGTTGTCAATCGTCGGTGTTTATTATTTCTTATTTTTTTTATTTTCTAATAAGAATCTCTGCCTTTATAGCATGCGTTTTCTCTGTCATTGTGACACGCGTTTTTTTCTGTCATTGTGACGTGTTTTTTTCTGTCCTTGTGACATGTTTTCTTTGTTTTTGTGGTTTTGTATCATCTATTCTTGTAGCATGATTCAGCATACCCTAGCGATCAATCGTTGCTTGCATAGAGGTTTTAATCGGCGCTAGTTCCTGATTATGATTTTGTCGGTGGTCACGAGAAGTTAGATTTCCACTCGGTTGATGATTGTTTGTTGAAGTAATTAGTCCTGCGTAGCGGAACATTTTGCCTGATAGTTTAGATCGCTCACCACTCCTATTCATCAGTTATGAGTCCCGATTGAATAGAGACAATGAGATTCAGGAAGCTTCTGAATTTTGATGGTATGCTTAATTCGATAAAAGTTTTTCAATTTTCTTTATTTTTGGTTGTAAAAAAATTAGGTAGATTAGTCTCATTATTTTTCTTTTTTAATGCGTTGTAATTGTGATATTTTTTTATACTTTTATGGTTATAATAAAAATTCAGTTGACATATTCAAAAAAAATCATTTGTGGTGAGAAGAAACTATAACAAAAAGATTTTTTTCTCTTTTGCAATTTTTATCATTCTATCGACCAGCCTATTACCTTCTCGAAAAATATATATAAAATATTCGTGTTAATATTAACCCTCATAATTTAAGAAATTAGGAAAAATATCAAAAAGCAACATATACCATCTATTTTTCGCTGGACAAACACAATCTGTACACAAGTCAAAAACCACACACACACGAGTCACGACGGCACGACTGGAACAAAAAAAAAATCAACGACCACGTCGAGACCCGTCTATGCTTTTAAATTATATATTTTTATTAAAAATCAACAATCACGTCAAGAATTTAATTATAGATTTTTTAAATATAACAAAGAATTATTTTAAATTAAGATTAAATTAATATAATTTAATAATTAAAACTATTATTATATCAAAGTAAAGTACCGGTTTATATTAAATTTCAAAAAAGAAACAATTTATTGCAATTTATAATTATTATTACTACTATAAAAGAAGATCACCCTCCAAATCTAAAATTCCCGGACTTTTCTAGGTTTTCTGATTCGATTCTCCAAATTTCCATCCCCGGATTTTGCCTATCAATTACTTGCCTAATTTTCGCTGATACTTTGTTTCTTTTCGGTCTTTGTATCAACCCTTGTTGCAATCTGGGCGATTTTTCACTGAGTTTAAAGGTTCGTTCTTTCCCACAGAACTCTCCTTTTTTCATTAGTTAATTTCGATAATTAAAATCAATTTTTTTAAAGATGACATGGTGAAGTTAGGATTTTGATCTAGGTTCTATCTGGTCCCCAGGAGAATCCAAACAAGATGGATTCAGTTTATCGATTGTTTCCTTTCCCCCCTTTTTCAAGTAAATGTTCCATTTTCAATTAAAGATGTGATTTTAACACCTTAAATTTAACTGGGGCCTCACATCTGTTTGTGGCTTAATGAATCAGACTATCTTGTTGTTGTTTTTTTTTCGTTTGCTTCTGTTTATCCTTTGTTTTTGAACTGATTTTGACCCATATTTTTTTATTTACAGGGAAGAAAAACAGACAGACCGTGCCATAAATCTGGATATTTTCATTGATTATCTGTAATTTCTGGGAACCTTAAATGTATCCAAGCTCTAACTTTCGATAACTTTGTTTGAATTGATACTTGACTTGATGAGAAAGAAAAGGAAAGGAAGTGAAACTAATGCATCTCCGGAGGTAACCGACAAATGTGCTTCAGCTTGTGATTCGGGATCTTCTAATATTAGGTCTCATTTTTCATTAGAAGATTATGCAAGGATAAAAAAGAGGTGCAAGGAAGATGTGGATGAACCTCCTGTTGGTTCGTGTAAAAGTAGACTTGCTGGCATTGCCACTGCCCCACCTTGTGGTGCATCCTCTTTGGTCCCTCTGGGAAGAGGTCTTAAGAGGAAGGTCGGTTGCATTGAGGTGATTACACGAATTGGTGGGAAGAAAAATATCGAGGATGATTATGTTAAAGGTGATACGATCGGTCGGGGGAAATTTGGGTCGGTTTGGTTGTGCAGGTCTAGGACTAGCGGAGTAGAGTTTGCTTGTAAAACTTTGCTTAAGGGAGAGGAGATAGTTCACAAAGAGGTTGAGATAATGCAGCATTTATCTGGTCATCCTGGGGTTGTGACGTTGCAGGCGGTGTATGAGGAGCCGGACTGCTTCCATCTCGTAATGGAATTGTGCTCTGGAGGTCGTTTAATTGACCAAATGGCAGAATGTCAGTTTTCAGAGCAACATGCTGCTAATATTTTTAAGGATGTGATGTTAGTCATTAAGTACTGTCATGAGATGGGAGTTGTGCATAGAGATATAAAACCAGAGAATATTCTCCTCACAACTTCAGGAAAGATAAAGTTGGCAGATTTTGGTCTTGCCATGAGAATTTCGAATGGTGAATATCTGGCACCTACTTTGAAGAATATTTGCCTTTGCTTTTTTGATGATTCTCTTAAGTTCATGCTTTGTTATCTCGCAACTCAACATTCAATGTATGGAGTTGTAAAGTTTGTATTTTCTCAATGTTTATCAAGCATGACATTTATTTTGAGATTGCAAAATTCCAGTCACACATGCATTAATGGTGATAGAGATGCAAAAAGGGAATCTTCCTGTTTGTTTTTTGATGAAGAGAATCTAAGATGCTATTGGCCTAGAATATGATGTATTTTCCTTTCTATAGCTGTGTCTTGGTTGGTGAATGTAGAGTCAGAATCTGCTGAAGGATTAAGGAGATTTTATATTTCAAGGCTTAAATTTATATTGAATGATAAAAATTTCAAGCATTAAAGATGTCTACAACCATCGGTATCATGTTAGCAACTGAGCTGTGTTAAACTGTTGATATCTGTCACGGAGCGTATGAGGGACTGTGGCCTTGTTTTAGGCTATATCAAACCACACCATTAGTGAAATTAAAGTAAACTACAATTGCTAAAAAATGAAACTATAGATTTGTAGGGGCTTACACACACTATCATTGAATTACAAATCAAACATAATAGCTTTTTTCTTTTTTTCACTTTCGAAGTTCTCTTGTTCTAAATTTATTAATCCTAAACTGTTTTAGCTTTTTTTTTGCCTTGATCATTCATTTGCATAAGTATATTTGATCATGCTAAATGATGCTTGCAGTAGCATATTGCGTTGGAAAGCTTCGTTTAGTGTTTGCTTGTTTCCTTTTAATCTGTGCCTAAACTTTTTTTTTGACTCAATTACTATTCATTACAGGTCAGTTTTTGTCTGGTTTGGCTGGAAGTCCGGCTTATGTTGCGCCTGAGGTTCTATTGGGTAATTATTCTGAGAAGGTAGATATATGGAGTGCAGGTGTGCTCCTACATGTGCTTTTGGTTGGTGTTCTTCCATTTCAAGGAGACTCCTTGAAGGCCGTATTTGAGGCCATCACGAATGTAAAGCTTGATTTTCACTCGGGAATATGGGAATCTGTATCTAAACCTGCACGTGATCTGCTGGGTAGAATGCTGACCAGGGATGTTTCATCGAGAATAACTGCTGATGAAGCATTGAGTAAGCTCTAATGTTCTCTTTCTTAAATAGTACTAGAACAATTAAATGATGCAGACATTTTCGTAAAAAAAATTCAAATTAGCCTTGAATTCTTCCGAGAACCATGTAACTTTGCCAATTATATAAAGTGTTTCATTAATCTATTTTCATCATCTTGTCCTTTTTTGTATCTTTGTTTCCAAACTATCTGCTATAAAATTATAAATTTGGCCAGGGACTTGAATAGGGGCATACTCCTACAGTTCTTTTAAAAGCTTAATCCTTAGACTTATTATCCTGACATTTGAGCTGTCCAACACCAGGACATCCATGGATATTGTTCTACACTGAGAGCTCATTAAAGACATTACCCATCAAATCGAAATCGAAGAATCAAGTAGGACCCTCCATCCGAGTTTCCCATTCTCCTGGAGCTGAATTAATTATGGGTAGGATGAGTGGTGGTTGCCATAGTCAGGGTCCACAATCAGTCTTAACTTCTCACAGCTCTAGCTGCAAATCAGAGGAACAAGATGAAAATGGTCTGGTGGATGTGCTTGCTGTGGCAATTTCCCATGTGAGGATATCTGAACCAAAGAGGACCAGACTTTGCAGTCCCCCAGGACCTATAGAGCAGCAATGTTCGTCTAATCTGACGGCTGGCAACCTCTGTAGAGCCTTCTGATCTGGCGTGATTATCGTCTCTGCTTGCGATTTTAGCGGAAAATGATGCTTATGGTGGATTAACTCAGACATTTATAGCTTGGCAAAGCTTTTCGGCAACCAAGCCATGTCCTGTAGAAAATTGATGTCTCTCCTCATTGCAGCTGTACAGGTGTGTGTTCAGTTACCAGGAACAAGGCTTCAGTCGATAGTAACATAGCTAACTCCTGTAGAAGTATGCAGTCTTACAAAGGTACGTTTTATATTGAGAGACAGCTCTGGAAGCAGTGCAAATTGGAATTCAAATCATAATGGATAACAAACACTTGATTCTAATAGGAAAACAAGGTTGAAATTTACCAATTCGCAGCGTACGGAGATTGTATGCTTTGTATAATGCCTTTCTGCCTTGTTTTGTGAATCACTTTGATCTGGATCATGAACACAATACTCGATTAAAACCATGGATGAGTATTTGGGTTCAAAATATTTGCATCATTCGACCAAGTTCATTGAAGTTCCAAAAGAGCTCGACAAGCCATTAGTAGGTTCGGTTATACAGAAAGTGTTGGCAATAACACCAATTCATGGTTTGAACCAGAGTAATTCTTTTGATCCTGGTATTGTGAAACACCACCGTGATGCAAATAGGCTGATTGGGAGTAGATTTAGTGATGTTAAGCTGTGGCCATTTAAGGTCATTTTTAAACTTGGCCATAAGTCCATAATTTCTTACATGGGTGACAACAAGAAATTTATTGTTGTAGCATATTTTAACAACTTTCAGCTTCCAAAAACAAAGCATGCTAGCGTAATGGTTAGCTTTAAGGCATTGTTTATGGTAATGACAAGAATGCTAAACTTGGGGAAAAGAATGTACTAACCTTTAATCTTGGTATTGGTACTTTATCTCTTTTTTCTTACCATTGAAGAATTGGTTGTATTCACATGTTTTGTTGGGAGTTTTTATCCAAATATCCCTTTTTATATATATATTTTTACGTTTTTGACACTTTAAAAAAATTAATTCCCGAACTAACACCCTTTGCAAGAATTCGCCTAACTGGTACGGCGAGTTCCACAAGCTCCAACTGGTTACTTGTCTTGTTTTTTTTTATCCTATAAGTGCAACAGTTAGACTCATCAGAGCTGATGAAGTTGTTGAGCTTGTAGTTGAACTTGAACTCATCAGACAGAACAGTTGATTATCAAGTAGCAGCTTTATGTTTTCTTTTGCATTCAGCAAACACCAACTTACCATAAAATAGAAAGAAATGGAGGAAAAGAATAATCCAAATTTAGCTTCCCATAATTCAAATACGATTTGCGTTACAGCTTAGGCTGATTCTGGTGATCATAGGTAGGTGTTTTCCATCCATAAAGGGACAGAATAAGAGCTTGACTGCTTGAGTTGAGTGCATACATTTGTCAACACCAACAGTACATTGAAAGGATAAGTGATATGGGAAATTTCGCATCGAATTTAGGTTTTGGAGCTGCTAAATCTTTGACATCTGACATCAAAATGATCTCAAATCTTTACTACTTTTACATTTCAAGTTAAAGAAAACCCGGATTTTGTAAAGAAATAAACAAGTGGGAGTGAAGGATGCTGTGCTCTGTGCCCAGTGCTCACTGTTCACTTCCAAGTTGGGTCATGGGAGAAAGCAAGATCAATCCTGGAAATACTGCAACTGAAAAGGGTTTTGTACTTAAAATATATTATTAATTGATTAAATTAATTTAATTTAACCAAAACAAAAGTATTTTTTTTTTTAAGTTGGGAATTGAAGATATTTCAGTAAAAGTGGTGCAGCAGTAGACAGAGAGAGAAAGCATACTTTAGTGGTTGAGCTGATGGTGCTTAGTTCAGCCATGAATGCGCTTAGCTTAAACCCCACCAACTGGGTTTTTGCTTGTGTCACGGTCTTGCATATAATATAATGTTTATCCACACAATTTCATTATTATTACAGAAAAAAGAGTAAAATAACAACATATTACTACCACTGTTAGTTTAATGCATAAATTAGTATTGAATTCTTCTGGTGCTGGGTATCCTCCACCAATCTGTTCAAAGCACACTAACTTTTTGTCACTCCAAAAGTAGCTTTACCATTTCTTTTCTTTTTAGTTTCATTTCCATCCATTTGTTATACCAAAACCAGAATTTTGGGGTTTGGGACTCAACCTACAACTTGTTTGCAGAGGAAGCAAGCATGCAGCAGCAGCAGCAGCAGTATGAGTGTTGGATAGCATGTGGAAGCCATAGCCGAAACAGGGGAAGAAGGTGGTTTTAATAAATTAAGATGAAGAGTCAAGTCTGTGAAATGATGGGATGAGATAAGATATGTTCGGGTTGGAGAAATAGATACATCAAAATGGGGCATTTTCATGTGTGATTACCCAATTGTCTATTTAGTTTGGCAAAATCTTTGGACCTAAATGTAAAGTCATTATCACTGTTTCTCTTTTCTTTTCAGACATGGATGGTTGCCCGACAAATAAATAAAAGCCAAACTACAAAGGCATATGATCAAATCAAAGAGCAAAAGCAGAGGCTACCATTGAAATGGTCACTTAAACAGTAAAGAGCTTTGCTTCCCCATCACTTATTCAATTGCAGAGTCAGATCCCACATCGATGATAAGCTTTACTTTTTTTGACTGCCAATACCCAACAAAGAAAGGCAGATAGATTTTCCATACTAATCATCAAAATGATTGGCCCCACCCCCCTGATATCGGAAAATCCAACACAAAGTTAAGAAAACTAATAAGTTGGAGGCTCCGGCCGTCCGGCGGGGCGGAGAGTGAGAAATTATGATGACCATCCACCATCAACCATCCACCATCCACCATACATCCATCAATCCTTTTCTTAAGAAATGGGATTGTTGTGGATGGAACATGGAACCCCACATAGTGGAGAGGGACCTGCAATGTGTACTTATACAACACTTTCCACACATAATTAATGGGACTTCCTGTCAATTAATCATTCCACACTCTAGAGGGGGAAATGGGAAATATATAAATTATAAAAAGAAAAGAAAAACAGTCTTGCTAAAGTATTATGGTCCATAATTCCATTCATGATACCCTTCTCGCATAGCTAACAATAACAACAAGAAATTCAACAGTCGGGTGCTGCCACAACAAATCTGAAACAAGGTGAAAAAGAAAGAAGTACAAATCTCACTAACCTATAGCTTTTAAACTACAATTTCGATCCAAATGAGCAGACTAACTTTAGAGAGTGGATAAATACTCCTTGCCTCCTTCGAATCTTCGACAGCCACCTCATCTCTACATCAAAAGTTAAGGTGATCTGGCCTGAAACACATGTATCATTGCTCCTCCATATAGTTCAATAAGCCCTCCTCCCTTCTCTTTTGGCTAACTTCAATTATGATAAAATGAATACGAAAACGAAAAAAGGAACAGAAAATTTAAATGAGTACCGCTAGAACAACATGCAATGGTCCGATAACTTACAAAGACATCCTTTTCAATCACTAGTCCCCTCATCCAAAGCCCTTGAAAAGAACCTATGCAAAAATGAACGTTCTCCCTCACCGGGGGATCTGATTTCAACGCCAACGAAACAAACCCAAGCCAGAAGCAGAAGTTATTTACTCGAACTTTGCTTGGCTTGGTTTACTGGAACACACAGGGGGTTATCTAAAAGATGCCTGCATATTAATATTCCCCGTGGAACAGTTTAATAACAACTGAAACAGCCTCCTGCACTGTGTTTACCTACAAGATGGTGACGAATTTCGGTGCATCAGTTCTTGGCCCTTCAAGAGACCGATACATGTATAATGTTTCGACAGCATCATCCATCTCCTCCTCATCAGCAGACCTAATCACTTCAACTACTAGGCGAGGCATAGCACGAGCAATCTCCTGGCAACCATGGCGAGTCAGCCTACATGAGGACATCCAAAGGAACCTCATGTTGTAGTAATGATGCAAACCAGAACGCAGAGCTGCATCTCCAAATGGGCTATCTCTAATCTCAAGCTTCTGCAATTGTGGACAGCCCTCAAGCACATATTTAAGCCCCATGTCACTGTCTCCAGCAAAAGCCACTGACAACGTGCGTACCAATTTCCCATGCCGTCCAATGTAGTCAAAAGCTTTATCTGTCAGTAATCCAGATACAGCAAGGCGAGTGAGCTTCTTACAGTTCATAACAATGGCTCCAAAACCATCATCCATGGGTTCTCCGGTCACAGGATCAGCCCTGTGGCGCCCCATTATGCATAGCCGGAAAACAACAAGATCCGGACAGTTCTTGGACATTGCTATCACAGCTGCATTAGTCATCCGCTGGCAAAAATACAGAATAGATTGCAATTTCCGACAGCCTTCTGAAATAGCTTGGAGGCCAACTTCAGAAACCGGGCCATCACTATCCTCTCGAGCATCGACCGGAAAAACCCGAAGCTCACGTAATTCCTTGCATGTCGCAGCCACAGCTTGAAGTCCTTCATCACATATTGAATCAAGAACCTGCACAATGAAAGCTAAGGTCAACTTCAAAGACCTAATTTCTTCAAAAAGCTTATAGAATAATGATTACGTACCCAGAAAACCTGGAGTTTGTGGCACTTGCTTATAATTGGTTTAAGCTGTTCTGCAGTGATGTTAGCATAGCTGAAATTCAGAGATGTTAGATTTTCACAAACAGGGTATATTGCAGGCAGATAATCCGGAATTATTTCCCTAAACCCAGAGAGACAAACTAAGGATTTGCAGGCAGCAAAAGCGTTCACATAATCTGGTTCCTGATCACCTTGCCCTGCAATCTCCGACGGGCTAAAGGACCCTGTCCCAAGATGTGTGAGCTGCGGAGCTCGAATCATCAGGCGATATAGCTGCCCAATGGAAACATATCGATTTAATCTAAGCTTCTTAAGTGAAGGAGACCTAGCCACCAGCCTTTCCAATGCCTCGAAATTTATGTGGCATTCCACACAATCAAATATCAAGGACTCAAGATGTGATTCACCCTCAGGAAAACAGGAAATCCAATCTGTCTCATCATCTGAAACCTCGGATTCGATCAGATCAAGAACCTTAAGCTGTCTGCAATTATAGAAATACATCAATCAACTATCCATACCCCATTCTCAAACTCTCCTTTCATCCACTGAACGACACATTACATAAATTCAAAACATTTTCCCATCCCAGTTCATACCCAGCTCAAGGAAAGCCATAAACAGATCTTAAAACATTCAATCTAAAAACACAAGGATCAGATAAAAAACATATATTAATACAGCGAAAAACTTTTCAACTCCATATTAAATAAACCAATAACCATTGCTATTTAACACCAAAAACAGATCTAATCCGCCAGTTATTAGTAAATAATAAGCGTTATCAACAGCAACGAAGAATACCTGCACTTGTTTACGAAAATAGCAAGGCCACTAGTTCCAAACCCATCGCAGCAAACGAGGACGAGCTCCTTAAACCCTAAAAGCAACTCGGCCAGTGTTGCCAGATCATCATCCGTCACGGACATGCGCTTTAGGTGAACTTTTTCCAGCCAAGGGTAAGCCTTGGCCATGGCCAGCGCCCAGGGATTGAAGTGTGCCCCCCAATCGGGCGGCATCAGGTTAAAGTCTGCGAACCTGGGCTTCCCTTTCAGGTGAAGTGCCCTCACCCTGGTGAACCTGGCCGTGGTCCGAGCCGGCGAAACCGCGTAGCAGTTCCCAATGAATAGCTCGGATCGAGTCAGCGCCTCGACCCGGTACCAAGACTTGCAAACCAATGAAGCGGCGTTTCGGTCCCGCTTCGACGTCAGGAAGTGGAGCACGTTCTCCAACACGTTCTCCAGAACCTGATCCGGGTACGCCGACTGGAACTCCGGGTGACCCGAACCAGATCCAGTGGCGTTGCAGTTCCGCGCCTTGTTGGAAACGAACTCGAGATCCGACGGCGGAGACTGCTGCCTCTCGTCGTCCTCAGACATTTTGTTCCGCACGCGACAGACAACGGAAGGAAGCGAATTAGCAGAACACGCGCCGCCTTATGATCTTAAAGACAACCTTCCCTTACTCTTTTCTGGGGGAGAGAGACGAGATTGAGATTTGTGCTTGTTAGATCATGGGAACATGGATTCAATGTAAAGGAAAGCAGGAAATGAAAATACTGGACAAGTTGTATTAATTTAAAGTATTTTCGTTTTGGGTGTTTTTTCTCTTTCTTCTGAGCAATGGGATTCTCATGCCCCTTTCTCTCTCTGTTTCATCTGCAATATCCAATGGCTCTCCACACTTATCCTCCATTATTTGGGATTTTTTTCTTACAAGCTTCTGTCTTTTTTATCTCTTTGTTTCTTTTTTTAAATTAAAATAATTGTTGGTTTTAAACAACAGTAACTACTGGTTGGTGAATAGTTCTTTTGCCAACTTGTAAAAAATTATTTGGGTTTTTTCTTGGAGACAACCCTTGATTTCTCATCTTATTTGTAAATTACCTTTCCTAAATTTATTTTTCAATTCTACAAATGATACGGAAACAAATACCTTGCATTACTATTATGTCTTCAGCTGAAATCTAATTTCAGAGTTCAAATTTTCGTCATCTCTTTTTTTTTTAAAAGGAAATCTTTTGTAAAATATTAGTAAAAACAATGATCTTTATTTTTGAACTAGTCCCTAGTTTTTTTAATGTTTTGATTTCATACCTAAATTATGGTTCCCGTTGTAATTTGATCTCAAACTTTTGAACGTTCTAGTTTCATCCTCAAATTATGACTGCATCCTAAATTATTTTAAACTTTTAGATGTTTTAATTTTATCCTCAAATCATCGCTTGTTACATCATATTATTGCATACTACACATCAATATTTACGTAAAAATTAATAACTCTTATAACATCTTTATTTACATGGGATATGATTAGTCTATACTGATAATTTGAGAATAAATTAGAACGTTTAAAAGTTTAGAGACTAATTTAGAATAAGAAACATATTTTAGAGATGAAATTATAATATTTAAAAGTTTAGAAATCAATTTAGAATGATGTAATAATTTAAAGATGAAATTAGAATGTTTAAAAGTTTGAAGATCAATTTATGATTAAGGTCGTTGTTAGAGAACATATGATGCAATTAACTCATATAATTTGATTTTTAAAATACTTTGAATAGTTTAACGTTTATTGCCTCCATTTAGTTTTTGGGCGATGCAATTTTATAATTTTCTTCTTTGAAATTATAAATTATATAATGTTTATTGATCAAATAATATTCAGTTTAAACTAATAAAAAGAATTAAAGTAATATTTAGTTATTGAATTTGAAAGTTTTTCAATTTGTTAATAATTTGTTACCTAGGATAATATTTGAGATTGATAATTTTTAATTTTAATCTATGAACTTAAATAATTAAATTTTGTTGAGAACTAAATTGTGTGACAGAATCTAAATTTAAAGACTAATTGGAAATTTTATTAAATTCAAATGTTAATATGAATAAAAATTTAAAGACCAACATAAAATAAACGGTTAGATTTAAAGATTAAATGCTGCATTGTCTTTGTGTTAAATTTTGGTAGTTACAAGGCAAGGGAGTGTATATATTTTTAGGGGTTATTTTGTGTCTATTAAAAACGTGAAGGACTGATTTTAATATAATCCCTTGTGAATGGGCGTCTCTCCGGCTCTACGAATGGCAATGCCGAAAACAGTTGTCAGCTTAATTATCTATTCTCCAAGGGGGGGCCTGCTGGATGGAGAGGCAAAGGCTGACAGCGCGTACGTGGCAGTGTCATTTCTTTTCCCTCTCCACGTGCTCAAGACCCGCGTGTTCATCACTTGCCGGCATTCCCCTTCCCACTGTCTTCCCCTCTCTTGTTGGCTAGTGAAGAAGCATATTTACTCTCTTTTACAACATTTTTTTAAAATAAATATTTAATAATACAAATTAGTAATATAAATCTCAAATATGTTCATAAACTCATAACTTAATTTTTTTTATTATAAATCATAATTCTATTTAGAAGGAAGAGAATAGGTAAGGAAGAAAAAGAAATATTTTTAGTGTATATATTGTATGCGAGTTTTTATAAGTGTCCCCAATAAAGTATATATATATATATATATTATACGAGACTTTAGAAGAAGAAAAAAGAGACTCTAATAAACGAGAGTTTTCATGAAGAGTATATATTGTACGAGAGTTTTAATTTTGATTTTATTAAAATATACATATCATTTCAATATTACTGAAATTATTTAATTATTTTCTTTTTGGTGTTTGATGAGGTTAGCATCATTTGTCCTTTTAAAAATCTTTGGGCCTAATCTTCTTTTCCCATTGTCCTCTATCCTTTTATCTTTTTCTCATTTGTTAGGTAATATTTAATCATTATCACACTTTCCTAAAAAATGCAAAATTACCTAAAAGAAAACAGGGCTTTTCACTATAATTGTTACTGTTGGTTAATTTTGACTATAAATGTTGCAACATTCTTCCATTTTTTGGATCATGAAAAGCTATTGGCTCCCCAAAAAAATATAGAAAAGAAAAGGCAATCATCTAATAATTTTAATTTTAAATATATATATCATAATCCTTTTAAGTTATTTATTGTTATTGGCTCCCAAAAAATATATAGAAAATTAAAGGCAATCATCTAATAATTTTAATCTTAAATATATATATATATATATATATATCATAATCCTTTTAAGTTATTTTTCCAATAAAAAATCCTTTAAAGCTCAAACATTTATTTATCAATAATTCAATAGGGCACCGCACCACACTTATGAAACGATAGATAAAGCCATCGAATTTATCCAATAATTTTTTTTCTTTTGTGAAAATTATGTACATCTCTGGTCCCTGTAACATTGCATGCAGCATCAGCCTTGAAGTGCCCAAATTCATCACAAAGAATCATCCTCAACCGGTAACCATGTCGAAAATCAACTTCAGGGATAGATCGAAGAGACTCTAAACGATATATGATTTTAAAAAAAATTTAATATTTTTTATTGAAAATTTACTTTTACCCTCTTACTGTTTTATAAATTAGTTCCACTAAAATTTTATAAGTTCGCCCCTATAACATAAAATAATGTGTATATCTTTGCCTAACAAAATTGTCCTACTAACAATAGTCAGGTGATAAACACGTATTTTTATTTAAAAGTTGAGCTGTGATAATATAATTTTACTTATAATTCAGTGATTGTCGATGAAATTTATTCTAATATTAAACTATTTAAAAGAACGATATTTTAATAAATTTTCGATTAAGTTCATAATCTAGGAAACCAATTCAATCATGTTTTTTTATAATAGGAAAATATTTTTAAAAATTAGAGAAATATCGTGGCATTGTGAATTGAGTAATTTAAGTTAGGAGAATTGCCTCTACAATGGATCTGTGCAACGTCCGATCTAAATTGATCAATAAGTTAGATATTGATGGTTAAACAAGGGAAAAATGGAGAATAAAATATAAGTAATAATAATTAAGCGGATTATTAAGAAAAAAAACACATTTTTAGCACTCAAAACAGTATTACATGCCTTAAACATAATTAAGACATAGGAATTAAAAAGGAAGGGTGGAATGATTAAGGTTTTTAGTGGCAATGTTGGTTGAAGCTTTAGATTAATGATGGTTCTTCAAAAAAGATGCAACGAATCTGTGACATAATGTTGAACTTAAACTCCCAACTCTTTTCACTTTGATATTTTTTTATAAAGAGCAAGGTTCGAAGTTTATTACTTGGAATAATTGTATTACAATTAATCGATCAAAAATCTAATTATACAAAAAAATCAAAATATTTTAGAAACCCTGCATTTATATATATTAAATTCACAATTTCTGTATATAATTTAAGCATCGTTAAACAAATATTCTTTTTTTTAATAATTAATCAGAAAATTAACCACCGAACTTAATTATTTAGAAAAATGACCTATTTTCGTTCATGTAGGCTAAACTCGCGTCATATCAAGAATGAGTTTTAAACTAATGTCCTACAAAAAGTGAGTTATGTGTAAAAAAAATACGATAAATTATTATTTTTTCTTTCTTACCAACTTACTCAACATGAAATTCACGTTTTGTAAAAAAACAAGTTTAAACTCGCGTCCTATAAAGAACGAATTCATCTTATGTGAACTAAAAAAAATGTCATTTCTTCTAAATAATCAAATTCAGAGATATTTTTCTAATTAATTAATAAAAAGAGAATATTTATATAAAATTGCCGAAAATTTACATTAGAAGATTTTATCTTTGATCATACAAAAGCATCACATTTTTCAAGGAAAACTAATTAAATATTATTATAAAGACAATGTAAACAAGCCTCTGCAAAATCATGGTTTCACTTGCTTTTCTTTTATTAATTATTTGCTTTTTTGGTGTTGAAATGACAGAAAACTATGAGCCAGCAAAAATAAAAAAGACAAAACACTGTGAATTAACATGATAAAACCTCACATGTCCTACAGTTTAATTTTCGGTATTGGCACATGTTATATTTTTATATTCTTTACCAAATTAGATATATTTAAAGGAATGGATTTATTTATGTTATTGTAAATATAATTGAGTTTTATTTATTTATTTTAATTTTTTATGATATATTTGAATGGGTTAAGATCTACTTACATTGTGTAAAACTTAATAAATTTTATACTATTTTTGGACCATTGGATGATGGAAATAAATGGCTAAGATTATTTTTTTATTTTTTTTCAAGTGATAATCTTCAATTTTTTACTGTTAATCTCATCCATTCATTTTACTCATCTAATGGCCATGGGTTAGTGTAAAACTAAATGAGTTTTACACCATGTAAGTGGATCTCAATCCCATCCATGTTTGAATTTATCAATATAATTGTATTCTTTATACGAGTAGTTATTACATGCACAAGCCTACTTGAGAAAATTTTATTTACACAAGCACCTTAATTTTAGGGTTTATAGACTTTATTATGTTTAGGGTTTAGCGGTTTAAGTGTAATAATTTTAAATTAGGGGTTATTGGTAGAATCCTGAGTTTAGAGTTACAATTTAGGGTCATAGGTTAAAATCTAAATCCCTCTCATGCAAGGATTTTCCCTCTTTCTAATAGCTTTTATCCACAAATCATTCTATAGCTCCGGAGTCGTTTGACAACTAAGGGAAGCGAAGATGTTGATAAAATCAGGGTCCGTATTCGTAAGAGAAAAAAGTTGATAGACAAGAGGGAGAGAAAGAAGTGACTCGACCAGAGGCTAAGAAGAGTAAAGAAGTTACAGACCTAGTACGAGGCTCCGAAGGAGAGACCAAAGGTAGAGGCGTACTCTGTAGTCGAGCGTTAGCGATCGGGAGGTTCACCTGTGAGAAAGAAAGCTTTCTGAAGGGAAGCGAGGTATAGAAGTTTAGAGACCAACGACAACAGGCATGTTTCCCTAAAACCTAAATCATAAACCCTTAATTCTAACCATGAACCCTAGATTCTAAATCCCTTCACTAAAACTCGTAAAGTTTAAACCCTAAAATCAAAGCGCTCATGGGAACAAAAAGTTTTCACGGCCTATATATGGGATGATATTCATTCTTTATACATGTAAATTTTTGTAAAACCTCTAAACACTAAACAAAATTTTTGAAACCCTAAAATTAAAGTACTTGTGGAAATAAAATTCCACAAACACATGTGCATAAATAATTACCTTTATTAATATATGTTAAACAATTGATTTTTTACATAAAATAAGTATGTATGTATGTATTTTTAATTTACTTAGAATTTGATCCGCATAATCTATATGAACAAAACATGAATTTTAGTTGTTAGATCGCATTAAAAATATGAAAATTTAATTGATCCAATAAAAATATTTTTTATTTCACCGATAAAACAAGGTAAATACTAAGTAGGATGGGATAAATGCATGTAGGTACCTTCCTTCCAATGCATCAAGACAGATCCAATAAAGATCTAAGTGATTTGGTCCCCATAGTTGACTTAATACAAAGATTAAAAGATTATTATTTTTGTAAGATTAATTAAAATTGTAGAACCTTTCCCTAAAGTAGTCTGCCTTAATTCCCCTCTTTTAGAATAATGTTAATCGTGCTTATGTGATCTTATTCGAAAAATATTCTTCACAAAAATCAAACAACTGTCCACAAAATTACCGATTCAGGAGAAAATAAATCGTTTGGGCATAAACACAAACAATAGCCATACCCTTTTCTTTATATCAATGGCTAAGCTCCTAAAATTTCAGAAAAGTGGGAGAAAAAAAAGTCATGCTTTTGGGAAATAGCCTTTCTAGCTATGCCGGGTAAAAATACAAATGCAGTTCTCGGTGGGACAAACAAGCTTGTATAAATTCATCGAATTTCTTCCATAAAAACACATTAAGTAGTGGTAATAAAACACAAACGTTTTTTTATTAATCACCCAACTTGCATTTTTTTATATTTTTAAATAAATGAATGATTTTTTTCTCTGAATAAATATATGGGTCCTCGTTGGTAAACAACTTTTTGAGCTAAAATTATAGGTTTGAAGTATTTTTAGAGGTTTGACAAGTCAATTCATTAATCTAAATGTTTGGTAAATAACGGATTAAAGTGAAACCTCTCCTTTTGAAAAAGCTTAATTTATGAGTTTTTTGAGTTAGATGTTTGAATAAAATACTTGTAAAAACTATTTTTGTCCTTGATAATTATATTTTTTTCTAAATAACATAAATTTGAATATCTAATAAAATTAAAAAAACAATTTCTTAAAGAAGAAATTATTTTTATCGGCAAGTAAGTATGATTTTATTGAAAATAAGAAATTAATATATAGATTTAAATTTAATAATTATTAAAACTATATTAAAAAAGAATTTCACAAATAAAAAATAATATATACATCCTTCGTATATGCTTAATAATGATGTTTAAAAAATTAATTTTCATAATCTAATTAATATTTATAGATACAAAATATTAATAACTAATAAATTATTCAAACAAGTGCTGGATATAATCATGTCATTTTGTTTGTTCAAAGAATCAAATAACTATCAACTATCAGTTAGTTTTACCAAACACTTTTATACAATCAGTTAATGCAATCCGTTAGTCAAATCAGCTAATGCTATCAGCTAATGTAATCCGCTATCAGCTATCCGCTAATTGCCAAACAGGGCCATGAGTTTTTAGGGGAAAGTCTAAAAATTCGTTTAAAATGCGGTCAACATAAATTTTTACAAAAAAATGTAAGAATTTATGTAAGACCGAGTAACAATTTTGCGAGAACCAAAATTCTTACTAACTGGATAATAATTTGTGTAACTACATAAATTCTTATCAACTAAGTAAGAATTTGTGTTGATTTTGCATTATGTAAGAATTTGTGTAGTTACACAAATTCTTATATTATAGCATAGCATAAATTCTTACCATTTTAGTACAAATTTATATAAATGGTAAGAATTTATATAAAATCGTCTTATTTTAATCACACAATAAGAATGTCTCACTCTAGAATTACTCTGTTAATAGACTTGATAGGTACCAATGGAGAAATTATTATATGGACCCTTCCCACCACGTCATCCATGGTCCATAGTAATAAAAAAAAATTCCACGTCATTATTTTTTCCATATTATTTGTACACTAGGATTATATTTTCCAAATCATGGTGTCGTATCAAATTAAAAATAAATTAGGGTTTACTATTCCCTTTTTTTCTTCAAGAACGATAGCTTCATCCACTAACCCTAAACCTTAAACCCTAAACCTTAAATCCTAACCCTAAACCCTAAACCCTAACCCTACGTTAATTGGAGAAATTAGAGAAGATGATTTGGAAATTATAAATTTGAGTGTGTAAATAACGTGTAAAAAATAATGACGTGGATTTTTTTTATTACTAGGGACCATAAATGACGTGGTGGGAAGGGTCCGTAGAATAATTTCTCGTACCAATGATTCTTGTGTCAACTCGAGAAAGTTTGACAAGGCGACATTTGGGTTGAACTAAAGACTAAACTTATGGTTTTGATTAAACGTTGCACTATTCGAAAGTTTTGTCTATAAAAATAATTCATGCGCCATCTATGTTTTCTCGATAGTTCATGATGATTTATATATCAAAATCAACTTTGTTTTCATTTTTTTTGTCATTTTATGTATTATATGAGAATTTAATAATTGGTGCATGATTTTATTTAAGCAAATAATAACATTTTAATTTTAAAGAACAAAACCAAGATATACAAACTTGAGATAGAGATTACAAGAGTTGAAAAAAAAAGTGCGGACTCTAGCAACTCTGTGCATCTAAGTCATATTGAAGAAGCAACTCTGTGCATCTAAGTCATATTGAAGAAGCGCTGGCCATCTGGGGAATTAGCAACATGTTAAGAATTTCTTTTAAAGGGGGGAAGGAAGCTTTGATGGAAAAGGTGGTGGAGTTAGAAAGAGGTTGTTAAAGCGTCGTCTGTCCAGATTGTTACACAGGTATCGTGTTAGTTACAATGCCACTGTCGATTGTATCCTGGAATATAAGGGGTTTGGGAAACCCAGTGAAACACAGAGCAATCCGCTTACTTGTACAGAGTCGAAGACCTACCTTTATGTTTTTGCAAGAAACCAAAAAGGAGTCCATTTTTCCATCCCTGGTTCGGAATATTTGTGGTGGACAGTCTATGGATTTTGTATTTTCGCCTTCGAGGGGTGCTGCAGGAGGGCTCCTCTCGATATGGAGTTCATCTTTATTCAAGTGTGATGAGTCATTCATTCATAAGAATTTTGTGGCGTGTTATGGGTTCTTAGTGGGAGTTGATCAAGGTGTGGGTTTCATTAACATCTACGGGCCTGCAAATGATGCGGAAAAGCAACAGTTTTTTGTTGAGTTGTTGGAATTTATGTCCAGCAAGTCAGTGCCTTGGTGTCTAATAGGTGATTTCAATGCGATTGTTTGTAGGGAGGAAAAAATGGGTATGAATTTTAATTGTCATTTGGCCGAAATGTTCAGAACCTTCATACAAAATGCAAATTTGGTTGATCTTCCTATGCATGGTGGAGCCTTTACGTGGTCTAACAGAAGAGATCCTCCCACTTTTGTTCGCTTGGATCGGGGGTTGGTTAATCAGTCCTTCCTTAGTTTGTTCAGTGATTTGAGGCAGATATTGCTTCCGAGTTCGGTTTCGGACCACAACGCGATTTGTCTGGAGGATCCGAAGATTGATTGGGGGCCTCGTCCTTTTAAATTATTTAACTATTTGCTTGAGAGGGAGAAATTCCAAGAAATGGTGGTGGGTGAGATTGATGGAGCACTGAAGCATAATCCAGAATTGGATTTATTTAGCATTCTAAAGAGGTCGAAGCTCGCTATTAAGGATTGGTCGCGGACTATCATTATTCCTTCAGCAGCGTTAGTAAAGGAATTTGAAGGCAAGATTTCGAAGATTGAATTGGAGATTCAGAATGAGGCAGTATCATCTAACAAGTTTTCTGAGCTTGCAAGTCTTAAGAAGCAATTGTGGGATTTGCTTAGAACGGATGAGAGAATTTGGGCGCAAAAATCTCGGTCGAGGTGGTTAGTGGAAGGGGATAGGAACTCCAAATACTTCCATTCTGTGGCTTCGAATAGAAGGAGAACAAACAGCATTCTATCGCTAGATTACAAAGGGAGGGTTGTTTCCAATCCAACGGAAATCAGAAACAGTGTATATGAATTTTTTTCCGAAGCTTATAATTCATGCACAGCTTTGGAGGTAGATAGCTTGGACCTCGATTTCAAAACATTGCCGCAATCATACAAAGAAGGATTAGAAAATGAGTTTACCGCAGACGAAGTGTGGGAAGCCATCGTTTCCTTCAAAAATGACAAAGCGCCGGGTCCGGATGGTTTTTCCATGGAGTTCTTTAAAAAATTCTGGTCGTCTCTCAAGTCTACTGTTATGAAGTTCTTTGAGGATTTTTTTCATGGTAGGGAATGGAACCTTGGCGTTAACCATTCATTTATTACACTAATTCCGAAGAAGAGGGGAGCTAGCACGTTGGATGACTTTAGACCGATTAGTCTAGTGGGTTCGATGTACAAAATTTTATCCAAAGTATTAGCGAGAAGGATGAGGCCATGCGCGGATCATGTGATAAGCGAACAACAATTTGCTTTTATTCCGGGGAGAAGTATTCTTGATTGCTCCTTTATTGCCAACGAATACATTGATTCGATGCATAAAAGAGGCTTGAAAGGTTTGGTGTTTAAAGTAGACTTTAGAAGGGCTTATGATACAGTTCATTGGAATTTTCTATTGCGGGTGTTAAAGGAGATGGGCTTCGGGGAGCGATGGATTGGATGGATATCAAAATGTATAACTTCTGCTTCTATTTCGGTATTAGTGAATGGTTCCCCGACGCAGTGCTTCGGATTGGCTAGAGGTTTGCGGCAGGGATGTTCCTTATCACCATTGTTATTTAACGTAGTTGGAGAGGCTCTCCATCTTTTAGTTAATAAGGCTTGCGAAAATGGTCTATTCAGTGGCTTCTCGGTGGGAAAGGATGAGGAAAAGGTGGCAATTTCACATCTACAATTTGCGGACGATCTGCTAATGTTTTGCAGTGCCGCGTCCGGTGAAATTAGGAATGTTAAACGCGTGCTACGCTTGTTTGAGATTGCCTCAGGGCTTCAAATCAACCTAAATAAATGTAGGCTCTTTGGTATAAATACCGTTGAAGGTTCATTAAGAGGTTGGGCAAATGAAGTTGGTTGTTCGGTTGGTACACTGCCGTCGGAGTATTTGGGATTACCTTTGGGTCCGAAGAGGAACTCAGCTACTTTGTGGGAGCCGATTGTTAGCAAAATGCATGAGGCGTTAGCCTCTTGGAAGTCCAGCAACCTCTCGATTAGTGGAAGACTTGTGATGATTAAGGCGGTTCTGTCTTCTATCCCTATTTACTTTATGTCGTTATTTCCTGCTCCTATTTCTGTTATTAAAACTTTTAATCGGATTATGGCAAAATTTCTGTGGGGAGATTCCTTGGATCAGAAGAAAATTCATTGGGCGAGGTGGGATGCAATCTGCCGCCCTATCTACCTTGGAGGTTTGGGCATCCGAAATGTCAACATACAGAATCACATTCTTCTTAGCAAATGGGTATGGAAATTTGCTGTAGAAAAAGACAGCCTTTGGAAACGGGTTGTTGCTGCAAAAAACAGCTTGGATTCTCGGTCTCTTTTACCGGCAAATTCTTACAATGCAAAGAGTGGTTGGGTGTGGAAGAGTATCTTAAAATCATTTTATAGTAATGATGAGTTTGGAACTGTTTTAAGGAGTGGTTTGCGTCTCCAAGTTGGAGACGGTAAAACAATTTTATTTTGGTCAGATTGGTGGATCGGGGAAGGTCCGTTACTATCTCTTTTTCCTCGGATTCACGCCTTGTCAAAAGATAAGAGTGGTTGCATTGCCGACTTCGGATCAAAACAAGCACTTGGCTGGTCGTGGAAGATTGAGCTTCGTAGAAGTCTCTATGACTGGGAACACAATCAATGGGAGGCTTTGATGAACCTACTGAGTGGGTTTCGAAGTAGCAATTTGGTGTCGGATTGCTTGCTTTGGAGAACATCAGGGGATGGGTGCTTCTCGACCAGAGATTGTTACAATTCCTTATTCCCAGCTAATGTTAAATATTCTTTCTGGAAATCAGTGGTTTGGCAGGGTCTAGCTCCTCCCAGGATTGAATTTTTTATGTGGCAGTTGTGCAGCAATAGATTACCGGTTAAACAAGTATTAACGAGGAGGGGAATTGTCTCCATTCAGGATCTCAATTGCCCGTTGTGCAGTTCCAATATTGAGACGGTTCAGCACCTCTTCCTATCTTGTATTATTGCTTGGAAGTTATGGATGAGAATGGCAAGATTTTGGGACCTTTCGTGGACTTTTCAAGACAATGCAGAGGCGGTTTTGGTAGAATGGCATGCGGCAAAACCTCCGCTGGCAAAGGAGGATATATGGAACCTGGTTCCCTACGCAATATGGTGGTCTATTTGGCAAACGAGGAATGAAATTGTATTCAATAAGGTGAAGTTAGATTTTTGCAGCCTGTTGTTCGTAGCGAAATATAGGTTGGCGGTATGGTATTTAGCTCGTAATCAAAATTCCCTGTGTTCTTTGGATGATTTGATCTGTAATCCAGCTATCACTTCCTACATATCGGGGAATGGTGATCCTAAGTTGAATGGTTCAGTGTGGTCTCCCCCCCCTCCAGGTTTCGTTAAACTGAACGTGGACGGGGCGGTCTCAAGAGTTAGCGGTCATGGTGGAATCGGTGGCGTTCTTAGGGATCAGCAAGGTGTGGTCCTGGCGTCTTTCTCAGAGCAGTGTGGGGTGGCTATTCCCGTTCTAACAGAGATAGAAGCTATGGTTCGGGGTTTAAAAATGTTTGAGGAATTCTTTGGAGGGAAGCCACACAAGCTTATCATTGAAACTGATAGCAAACTGGTGACAGACTGGATCCATGAATCTTCCTCATGCCCCGCGGTCTTTAAAATTCCAATTCAAGGAATAGTGAGGTTTTGTAGAGCTAACGGGAGCTATGTTCGACTCATCAAGAGAGTAGCCAACATCGCAGCAGATTCATTGGCTAAAGCAGGTATTGGGTAAAAGGTGATTTGGATGATGTTTATCCGGTTCGAAAGGCATGTGAGGTTACTGAAAATTCCTTCAAAAGGTTTGGTTTTGTTCGTTCATTCAAGATATGTTAAGTGTAATCTTACTTTTTCAAACCCTTTCGGCACTCTTTTCCTCCGTTAGGTGTAGGGAGGTTTTTAACGAGGCCGAAAGGTGAATGTATGCCCGTCCTTAATTAATATAAGCATACATTTTCTGATCAAAAAAAAAAAGTGCGGACCACTCATTCAATTCACGCGATAAATTCAACTTAACTAGGTTTCAATAACGAATAAATTAAAATTTTTCTTTTTTAAAATATTTTTCTTTCAAATTTCCATTCAATCAAAATTATAAATTTATCTCTTAATATTATATAGTATAATTTTATTTTAAAATTTTAATAAATTTAATCATCGATATTAACATATTCTACTAATTTGGTAATGATTATAAACAGATTGTATGTAAACAATATACACATTTTTATTCATTTATTTTTGCACCATTTAATCACCTTTTTGTGCATTAGTTTAGAAGTCTAAATTTTTCATTTTCACACCCATTTTAAGGAGAAGGTCATATTACTTCGATGAATAGTAGTAATTATTTTTTGATAACAAAGGAAAGAAAACAGTCCAGCACTACGCTGGTGCTGGGCAATCAGTAAGCAGCAGTTGCTGCAGCCCTGCTGGTGGGAACTCGAAGCAGCGACAGTCCAATGAGCCTCCCCGAGCCAACTTTGCTAACCCATCCGCCACTTTGTTAGTCTCACGGCTAATATGCTGAATGATCACGATCCAATTCCGTTTCATCAAGCTCCAAATCTGATGCACCAAGCCAATCTTCACCACTGACGATCGGTTCTCCGACAACAAGAGGAAAGCCTCTCGACAATCCACCTCCACCATGACCTTCGGAAAGCCATGAAGCCAAGCTTGACAAAGTCCCACACAAACACCCCAGAATTCCGCTTCCAACGGAGAACAAATCCCCACAAATTTCGCAAAACCAAAGCGCCAAGCTCCGGTATTGTCGCGACCCACGCCCCCACATGACGCAAATCCACTCGACATCTCCCTCGCTCCATCCGTATTGAGTTTCAGCCAACCTATTGGTGGTTGTACCCAAGCTGCAGCAACGCCCGAAATGGTTGAAGACGACGACGACACCGCAGCCGAAATTGAGAGAGCCCGTACACTCTCAGTCACACACCATCGACTATATTCAAAGATATTGAACTTTTCCGCAGCATCCGGATCAAATATGCGCAAATTACGAAACTTCCAAATAGACCATAGTATTGCTCCAAATTGTAAATCCCAATCGTGAGGATCGTGCGCAAAATAGTCCAGCTTGGAGAGATTGAATCGTAACCAATCAAGAGTATTCATTGATAAAAAATCATCAAGCTTCGAGGGGGTTATAAGACTAACCCAAATGCTGCAAACCAACGGGCATGTGCGAAATAGATGATCAATCGACTCCCCCGCATTTCCGCAAATACTACAAGATGAGCTGGCTGTCAAATGGCGACGCAGCCGCTCGTCGTTTGTGAGCAGTTTGCCGCGACCAAGTAACCAAAAAAACACTTTGATACGTTGCAGTCCCCTGAAACCATTGATAATCTTCCAAGCTGGTTCCGATGGACTACTCGTGATACCCGAACGGACTCGGTATGCTGAACACACTGAAAAATCCTTGCGAGCTTCCCACCTCCAACCTACATTATCCTCAACCCCTATTCGCTGTGGCGGAAGAACAGCTGCAAGCCGAAGCAGAACCTCTCGCGGTAACAAGTGCTGAAATTCAGTCCATCGCCAATCGCCATTATCCGCAACCATGTCCGCAACACTAATTGAATGTAATCCATCGCGCAACGAAGTGTCCAAGACACTATCACGCAACGCACCAACTTCCCCCAACCAATCATCACTCCAAAAATCCACGGTACAACCATCACCAACGGACCAAATAAGACCATTCCGCACCTCCTCCCAAACAAGACTCACACCTTTCCACAAATGAGAGCAGCGCGGACGGGAAATATTCGAAGGTACCGGTGTACACCACTTGTATTTTGAACGCAATACTTGAACCCAGAATTGGTCAGTATTGCGAACTAAATTTAAACAAACTTTCATCAAGAAAGCCTCGTTTTGAACATCAAGAGACTTGAAACCCAATCCGCCTTCGGACAAAGGCGAACACACCGATCGCCAATCAACCAAGCTAATCCCGCTGCCACCTGAAGAACGCCCCCAAATAAAGCTGCGGATTAACTGTTCAATTTCCTGACAGGTGCCCTTGGGCAACAAAGATGATTGCATCGTGTAATACGGAATAGAGGATAGCACAGATTTTGCCAGAGTAATCCTCCCAGCAAGAGATAACGACTTGGCCGACCAACCTGATAGCTTATCACGGACCCGTTGAACTACATAATGGTATGATGCTCTAGTGACCCGCTTGTGCAATAACGGAACACCAAGATATCGACCCAAGTCCGACACTTGTCGGAAACCGAAAGACGAGCTGATAGAATCCCGCAGCGCTTGATCCACATTTTTTGAGAAATAAATACTCGTCTTTGCAATGCTAACTTTTTGTCCGGAAGCCCCGCTAAACTTACGCAACACTTCCTCCAAAACCGGCACTTGATCCATAGAAGCTTCACAAAACAGTATCATGTCATCGGCAAAAAGCAGATGCGAGATCTCAGGACCTCGATTAACTAAACGAATCGGCTTCCATGTTTTACTCTCAACCACCCCCCGAATCGACTGAGCCAAACGTTCCATGCAAAGCACGAACAAGTAGGGCGATAACGGATCTCCTTGCCTGACCCCTCGCGATGGAAAAAAAGGTTCAGAGGATGACCCATTCCAAAGAACCTGAGTGGACACTAAAGTCACACAACGCATAATCAGCTCACGGAACGTTGCCGGCAAGCCTATATCATCAAGGGTGTCACTAATAAAATCTCATTCAAGCCTATCATACGCTTTTTCTAAGTCAATTTTTGTAGCCATCCACCCCACTTTCCCTTTTCTCAATCTCATAGAATGTATTACTTCCTGTGCAACAACTATATTGTTCGTGATAGAACGGTCAGGAACAAAAGCTGTCTGACTGTCGGATACCCAACAAGGTAAAAGAGGCTTGAGACGATTAACAATGGTCTTTGTTAGAATTTTATACAACACAGAACAAAGACCAATCGGTCGAAACTGACTAATTGATTATGGGCTACTCACTTTCGGCAACAACACAAGAAGGGTACGGTTTAGCGAAAGATCAAAAGGCTTACCGGCGAAAGTGTCGCGCACAAACCTGCAGACGGACTGTCCAACGATCTCCCAATTGCGCTGATAGAATAGTGCATGTAGACCATCAACCCCCGGAGATTTCAATGGCGCCATCTCAAATACAGCCCTTCGAACTTCCTCATCGGAAACTGGACGCGACAAATCCACCAATAAACTTGGTTGAATAGGAGGGAAACGACCCCTATCCACAAGAGTGAGATCCGGAGCCCCCGAGGACTGAAATAAGTCCTTATAGAAATCAACCGCTAAGCGCTGCAAGACTTCCTGATCAGTGCACCATCTCCCATTCGGCAACTTTAAAGTATGAATGAAATTTTGGCGACGGCGCTTCATTGTACAATTGTGAAAATACTTCGTATTCCTATCACCACATTTTACCCATTGCTCTCTTGATTTCTGCAACCACAAAGATTCTTCCTGGAGAAGAATAGAATCCAATTCAGCCCGTAAAGAAATATCCAAATCGACAAGAAAATCCGAGTGTGTTGACTGTAGCGCTCTATCAATCCCCCTGAGACGAGCTAGTATTTTCCTCTTCCGTTTACCAATATGGCCAAAGACATTAACATTCCAATCTTGAGCTTTGGATGTAAATTGTGCCACATTCTGCGAGGCATCGCACTCATTACTCCATACGCCATCTAAAAAACTCTTAAACTCCGGATGATCTTGCCAAGCTGCAATGAAACGAAATGGTCTATTCACATGTGCACCTTCCTGCCGCGGAGCATGAAACCAGAGAGGACAATGATCCGATCCGACTCTATCAAGATGAGATACGATAGCCGTCAGAAAAAACGAAGCCCAGGCATTATTATAAAGGCAGCGATCTAATCTCTTCCATAAGTCACCTCGCCGCCATGTGAAATCAGCTCCTCTATAATCAATTTCCAACAAACCACATTCAAAGATAAAATCACGAAACAAAGAACAAACACCATTACCTCGCAAAGAACCGCCAGCCCTTTCCTCACGACGCAATATTGTGTTGAAATCACCCCCTAACAACCAAGGTTCCCCAACAGCAGGACTCAGATCGGCCAGATTTTTCCAAAGAAGTCGACGTGTGGCTACAGTCGGACTCGCATACACCGATGTAAAGAAAAACCATCGCGAAGTGCTGATCATACGGACACGTCCATGAACAAACTGATTGGAAATACGGAGAACATCCACCTCAACCGTATCCCTCCACAAAAGCCATACACCCCCACTAAGGCCTCTCGCTTCCACCCGGAAGGAATTTGAGAAACCCAAACGAGCTATTACTCTATCAGTCGTAACACCACTAATTCTTGGTTCAAAGATCGCTACTATATGCGGAGAACTTTGTCGACAAAAATCCTTAAAATAACCACGAAACCCAGAGCTCGCAGCACCTTGACAATTCCAAAAAAGAAATTTAATCATCGGAAAAGATAAATAAAGGAGATGTGGACCTGAATCAATTCTGAGGTGCAGCGACTACGCTCGAGACGTTACCCTCAACCAACACTTCGGATCGACTAACCCCAGTCACCGCCGCGCCAAGCGTGCTTGTTTCCTCGGACCCATCACCACTATGTACATCCATTGGATCCGTCGAAACTCCAACAGTGGACTGTCTGCCCAACTGACTCGGCAACCAATCCGATAAACGGCGAGGGGGAGGAGTTCGATTCTCTTTGCCCCGTCGCAATGCAAGCCCCCGACGAGCCCCATCCTACGAAGCCTTTTTCGACAACTTGGTGGTCTTGTTCGTCAATTTCAAACGCTGCCTTTCATTAGCCTCTTCCAAAATTGAAATTGCGGAATGATTACCTTTCGCATGGGATACCTTGTGGGAAACAACCTGTGGACTCGACTTCGAATCCGAAACTGCCACAACAACAGGAGCTAGAGGAAGCTCGCTCGCGGACCTGCCAATACCCGAAGCACTCAACCCCTCACGAGGAGGACTGCCAGCCGAAATCACGCTGTCCCTTGCACCCTCGGTTACACTAGCGTTGCATGGAGCCACAGTCTGCTGCCCAACAGTAGAACTACGCCTAGAAGATTCCAGCACTTCAACTCCTACAGTAGGCGATGGCGCAGCTCCAGGAGACTCATTTTCCACCTCGAGTTCACTGTGGTTCAACACTTCAAACCTCGAACCCTTACGACCCTGAGCTGCTGGCCCTTGACCCTCGGAACGGATAGCATTTTCCTTACGCGGTCGGCCCCGTCTTTTCTCCGCAATCATCCATGGGCCAAACGCCGAATCACGGCTAGGAGCTTCTTTTGAAGCTGCCTCCCCTACCCCAGCAACATCCGCCGCAACGTTCGTCGTGGCCTTGCCGGTAAATATCTCGCACATCTCTTGAACATGACCATAAGTTCCGCATTTAAAACAAATATTTTGCAAACCCTCATATTCCAGATTTTGTACAACACCATCAATCTTGATACACAGAATCAACGGCTTACCTAAATCCACCATAACCGCGAGTCTTGCGAAGCGACCCCTATCCCCCGCTTGAGTGCTGTAATCTATCCGAACCACTTTACCAATCAAACCAGCAATGTATCGGAAGAGCGCCTTCGAGTAGTAACGGTATGGGAGGCCAGGTAACCTCACCCATACCACTACCTTTGACGGATGACTCTCTGAAGTGGAAAACTGACGACTCCATGGTTGGACGGTTAAATAACTACCGAAGATTGTCCAAGGGCCTTCCGTGAGGACATGCATATAATCCGCCTCATTTGCCAATATTACCAAGTAGTAGTCGTTATCTAGGTCAACCACTTGGAACTGTCTCTGTAACTGCCACAATGTTCTAATTCTGCCAAGCAGCGTGCGATATCCAATTTTCCGTCCCAACATCCGAACGATAACTGAGCGCTTCATGCTATTGTCAATCTGTTCATGAACTGAATTGGAGAAAGAGACTGCAGGAAAAGGACCACTCCGATCCACTGTTACATCCGCGTCTTTGATAACCGTCCAAACTAGGCAATGGCTCAGGGTTCGGGGCCTTTTTATCGGATCCACGCACCGCTCCAGCATACGACTTCCCTGCCGGCGGCGACTCCTGATCAGCCTGGCCTGCACCAGATTCAGCGAATACGACGCCATCCATGGCCTCACCGCCATCTTCCAGATTCGTTTCAAAAAGAGGGTTGACGTGCTGGTGCCTACTCTTCTTTATTAAGCGTTCCTCGTCCATGGTACGCGGAGACGCTGGCCTCTCCAGCGGAGTATGGAAGACAAAACCACCCTCGCTCGTTCCCCCATCGATGATCTTATCCGCAGGAACCGCCGGCGGAGACAAGCCGGGAGTTGCCGGCGGAGAGGATTTCAAACTAGGGTTTCCAGCGCTATTCGAACTCATAGGCGTTGACTTTATTTCAAACTTATTTATATTTTAATAGTAGTAATTATTAGTGGGCACAGTTTATTTTTCATTTGACTAAATAAATAAATTTAATTCGATTCTGAGAAAGTCTTAAACTTTTAAATCGTTTTTTTAAAAAAAAAATTGAACTACTCGCAAATTTTGAAGATTTTATGTCCTATAAATAAAAATTAGTATCTTATTCCACTGTCAGTTTCTAATCTAACGATATACTAACTTAAGTTTCATTATATGTGGGTCATTAAAATACAAGGCGAATATCTTATAAAACTTTTTTTCTTGAAAAGCTTATAAAACTTTTTTTAAGTTTAACATTTGCAATATATATATATATAAACCTCTAAACCCTACACCCTAAACCGATTCTCTAAACCTTAAAATTAAGACGCTTATGTAAACTAAAAATTTTCACCACCAGTGTGTATATATATATGATCAGAAACAAATTGTTTAAATGTGTAAAAATTAAAGGTTAAATATGTCACTGTATCAATCAAAAGTGGATGGGAAAGTGAGTATTGTAACATATTGTCCTCGGTTGCTCACTTTCTAATTAACACGGACTGTATTACTTTGTTTATTATTATTTATTTTTTTGGGGGGGAGGAGGCTAATTTACTTATTATCGAAATAAAAAAAAGAAATTTAAAAGTCTTCTTACTATTTTAATTTACATAATTGAAATATTAAATCTTATTTTATTTGTTAAAATGTTAATTTTTTTTTTGAAAAGTTAAAGGGCCTCGTTAAAAACCCCCACTAATCCTAAGAAGGGGGGAAAGAGTGCCCGCTTTATTGATTAATTCCAAGCATACACGCAGTTCTCAGCCATGAGGCATGTTACAAACCAGAGAAAAATTCACGCAACTCTTCCTCCTATACCCATTTTATTTACCTGATTCCAGCTTTGGCGAGGGAGTCTGCAAGAACATTGCTTCCACGCGGGATCCACCTAACCATTATTCCAAACTCTCTGGTGAGCCGCACCATGGAACTAACATCATCCGCAAGATTCGCAGGGGGATCGAATGTTTGATTAATCCAGTCCACTATCAACTTACAATCCAACTCAATGATTAATCTAAATCTTCGACACCACTGAGAAGTTAGGAACCTGTTCAGTCCTTCCTTTAACGCCTGGAGTTCAATCACCATTGATGGCCCCTTACAACAGGACTCTGAAAATTGAAATAATATCCGACTCTTATCATCCCTAAGAACTCCTCCCAACCCACCGTTCCCACTCCTGTAATTACTAGCCCCGTCCACGTTCAATTTAACAAAACCAGTGGGAGGGGGAATCCATTGTACACCCTTTTTAGCTGGGACTTTAATAAGGGAAGCATTCGTGGCTAAAAGAGGATCAGCCATAAGTGCATCGAAAGGTAGCTTGCACTCGTCGAACTTTGCTTTCAACCAAGAAATCAGTCTAAACTTTACCATGAACCACATTTGCGACCAGTCCAGTACTTTATTGTTGAATATGAGATCATTCCTAAATAACCATATGGTCCATATGATGGCAAAGGGGAGGAGAGACCATACCTTATCCACCGACGAGGGGCTCAGCGATCTCCATGACTCTATGAAACCAATAGGGTCCGACGGCATCGTTACTTCCAAACCCAGCCAGCTGCAACAAGAAACCCAAATTCTCCAACTGTACCAGCAAGAGAAGAAAAGGTGTTCCACTGTTTCTGAATAATTTAGACAGAGTGGACAGTTAACATTATTATCCAAGACAACCCCTCTCTTTACTAACTCAGATCTGACCGGGACTCTTCTTGAAAGGACTAGCCATACGAATAATTCAACCTTCGGGGGTGCCGCTCCAATCCAAACAAAATTCTGCCAGAAATTCGAACTAGGAATAGGACCACAAACCAGTTTTTTGAGCGACTTGACAGAGAAAGAACCGTCATTATTACCCATCCAACATACCCAATCATGCTCTAGTTCGCTAGAACGGAAATTATTCAGCTTATATAGGAACTCTTCCCAACTCTGCTTTTCGCGTTCAAATAACCTTCTTCGAATCGGAATATTCCACACCCAAGACGATCCGCTTCGACTACCAAAATCTGCAATGCAGCCAGTCTTGTTCAGCGATAAGGCATAAAGGCGAGGATACATCACACGAAGAGAGGAGTCGCCTAGCCATACATCATCCCAAAAGGAAATCTGTTTACCATTCCCTACTTTGATAGAGAAGTTAGCCCGTATACGATTGCCAAAGATATCATTTCCATGGAACGATTTAAGAATTCCATTCCAAATCCACGAAAAATTTTTGCTATTAGAACAAGATGGAATCAATCCCACAGAGTCCTTAGGATTCTTGCACGCAATAACCCTTCTCCATAATTTACTAGACTCATTCCCATACCTCCATATCCACTTACCCAACATAGCTTTATTAACCAAGTTCAGATTAATAATACCCAATCCTCCTTCATGTAGAGGCTTGCAAAGTAATTCCCATCGAATCCAATGGATTTTCGATTTTTCCGCATCATCTCCCCAGAAGAAAGAAGACATTATCCTGTTCAGACGATTAGACACTGAAATTGGCATTTTAAACAATGACAGGAAGTATACCGGAAGGCATGAAAGAACAGACTTTATGAGAGTTAATCTGCCACCAAAGGATAAAAAGCGAGGAATCCAACCCTCTAGTTTATCTGTGAATCTTTTTATAACCGGCTCCCAGATTGAGGGGCTGTTTCGGTTAGCTCCCAAAGGTAATCCCAAATAATTTGTAGGGAACCTGTCTATCGAGCACCCAATTGAATTAGCCCATGTCACCAGCACCGGCTCACTAACATTGATGCCTATTAACTTACTCTTCTTAATATTAAGCTTTAAGCCCGACGCCAACTCAAACACCCTGAGCACACGTTTAACATTTCTAACTTGGTTCTCAGAAGCGCCACAGAATATTAATAGATCATCCGCGAATTGTAAATGGGACACGGAAATATCCTCCCCTCCTTTACCAACCGAAAAACCAGTAAATAACCCCAAATGAACCGCTTTCAATAGCATAAGATTCAGGGCTTCGCCTACAAGATTAAACAACAGGGGTGATAATGAACAGCCCTGACGAAGTCCTCTTGAGATGGGAAAAGTCTCCGTAGGGGATCCGTTCACCAAAACAGAAATATAAGCCGTCGAAATACAAATACGGATCCATTCGCACCACTTCTCACCGAAACCACATTCTCTCATGATTCGGATCAAAAAGTCCCAATTGACTGTGTCATATGCCTTCTGAAAGTCAATTTTGAACGCAACACCACTACGCCCAGCCTTAGACACAAAGTCTATCGTCTCATTAGCGATTAGAGAACAGTCTAATATCTGACGGCCTGCTATGAAGGCGAATTGCGAATCCCCAACAATTTGATCAATACAAGTTCTCAACCGATTTGTCAGGACCTTAGAGAGGATTTTATATAACCCGCTCACCAAGCTGATAGGTCGGTAATCGTTAAGGGTCTCAGGATTGGGTACCTTTGGAATGAGAGTCAAAAAAGAGTAGTTCACTCCAATATCCCAGCTATGACCGTAATAGAAGCTTGCAAAAAATTTCATAATGTCTGCCTTGAGAAGGGGCCAAAACTTCTGATAATAGCCTAAATTGAACCCATCAGGACCCGGAGCACGGTTGCCGTCGGAGGATGACAGTGCCGCCCAAACCTCTTCATCCGAGAAAGGTCTTTCAAGAAATGAAGCCTGTCCATTCTCTAAGGATTTGAAGTTCAGATTCATGTCAACAACTTCCAAAGCTTGATCATCATTATAGGCGCTGGAGAAGAAGTTGCGGATATGGACTTTGATATCTGCTGGATCGGTAAGATAACTGCTCCCCACTTTCAAGCTTCTAATGCTATTCATTCTTTTTCTAGCCGAGGCCACCAAATGGAAGTACCGAGTGTTTTTATCCCCTACCTTGAACCAGCGTAATCTCGATTTCTGCAGCCAGGCGCTTTCTTCGCTTCGATAGATCTCCCATAGGCGTTTTCTCAGTGATGATAATTTCAAGTATATAATAAAACTTTTAGATACTCCGACTAAGTTTAAAATATTTTTAATAAGGCACGTGATGATAATTTCAATGTACGATTAATGCGACCTCCTAGTGATTGGGATTGTAAAATCATAATCTTTTTTAGGGGAGGTTGATTGGGATTGTAGGTTGTTAATGCAACCTCCTAGTGAGGTTTTGGCTCTAATTTATGATGATTTATCGTTTGCGTTGTGCGTTGGTTGATAGGTGGTTATATTTGTAAGGATTATTTATCAAGTGCACTTTTTCTTCATCTAAATTTAATAAGATTTTTTAGCGAGGCTTATGATAATTTCTGTCTGTTCTCTTCATTTATCAAAAAAAAAAATTTGAGTAAAAGGGCGACAACCATGAGCCTCGTTAAAAAATCTCTTTAAACCTAATGGAGGAAAAAGAGTGCTCATGGTAATCGATACACAGGAGACATAAAATACTAATAAATAAGCCAAACAAACAAAACCCCTAAGAGCACCAACAAAACATTACCCCCAATCATCAAGAAGAGGATCAACAACCTCTATCGGCGGCTCCAGGAACCTATAGTACTCCATCGGCAAGTCCCTCGCCACTCGTGCAAGCTTATCCGCAACCTTGTTCGCTTCCCGCCGAACCCATGAAAACCTCACCTCCCATGCCCTACCAATCATCTCCGCGAGGTGATTACTTAGTGAAGAGGAAATTCGTTAAACCTCACCTGCCTTCAACCCCTCGTACACCTTCTTATTATCCGTCTCTACTATAACATGGGATAAACCCAACGACCAAGCCGTTGCAAGAGAAGAGGGCGTGAAAGATTCGATATGTGGAATATTGAAGAAGCAAAATTTGATGGTAATAAAAGTAGATAGCTTGAGGAGCATGTAAAGCAACATTCAATGCTGCTTTACAAGAGAAGGCCCAAAACCAGACAGGGGCTTGATTATGGGAATGTCTTTAGTCCAATGCCATTCAATGTCGTACTCGTATATATAGTTTGGGCTCACCCATTTCATTAAGTTTGTACACTATGACAGTACCGTTAAGAATCTTCAAGGTGCATTGCAGCCCCGTAGCTCTTGATGTGATGTTATCAGAACCATGTCCCAAAAAGGTCATTTGCATTATTAAATTGATGTAGATAAAATATTTTTGGATAAAATGTTAGTTTATTATCTAAAAAAAGCAGAGAACATCTACAAGAATGTATACAGTATATAATGTGGACTCTCTAGCAAAGGATTTTTACCCGATTCTGGCATAGTTTATTGTGAGATGATGTAAAAATTTCTTTACCACGTTATTACATTATTGATGGGCTTAAAAACTGAGTTTCACTTGTTCTTTATCTTGTTTGTGGGCTTCGAGTTTAGATCCGCCAATCAAATCATTTTCCTCGCTCGTTTAAACGGCACTGGAACTTGGAAGAGAAATAGACAAAACACAACAGGCATCAGGTTTGGACCTTGGCGTCAAAGGATCTCCATCTCCCAGTTATTGCAACAAAGGACGAGGTCGAAGGTAGTGTTTTCCTTAGCCCAAATGTGCTGGAACCGACAGATCCACTAGTAGGTCCAAAACCTGAGCAGTGGTTAAGGCTAGGCCAGGTCAGCTTGTCTGTCTTCATCATAACTGGCAAACCTGATAGAGGGAAACATACAGGAATGGACCGAGGGGTACCCTTAAAATTTTAAAAATTATATATGGAATTTTTTTTATGTATTTTCTATTAAAAATTTATTTTCGACTCTCTAAACTTTTATAAGTTCGCCCTTAAAAATTTATAGGTTCTGTCCTTAACCTAAAATCTTAGGTCCGTTTCTGGAAACATACACCTGTTTTTATGGCAGATGAGACTTGATAATACATGGGCCATGCATTATTCCTCACTTTTTAGCTAATCTAATCTTTCTTGGTACAATGAATGCAAATGTCTATATATCACTTTGTCGTTTTTCTTTCTATCATAGAAAGATTCTTAAAAGTATTATTCCGTCGGTTTTCCTACAAGTAAGAGGCTAAACATAATCAAGTTTGCAAATACAAAAATCTTAATGCTAATCGTCCCCATAATAAGATGTACTCCTTATAACCAAAAGCTGCAAAACTGGTCCTTGCCCATTAATGGTACTGAAACAGTCATTCGAAAAAGTAGAGGATCATTATTGAAAGAAAAAAAAAAGGTATTTCATTTATTTATGTGTGAAGAAGAACACAAGAGGAAGAGAGTAGAGAGGAGAACATCATATAGAATAGCTGTAATGTCAGTGCAATTAATAACTATTGTTCCAAAGTTTACTTTTGTTTCAGAGAGCCCACATGTTGCAAAACAAGGACAACCCAAAAGCAGCATGCAACCAAACCAAAAAAGAAAAATCCCCCAAACTCAAACCTCTTTCAAAGTTGAAACTCTTATTTCCGACAGCTTCAACTCTCCACTATGCCATCTGCTCTTTACTTGACTTTCCCCAACATCAAACATGTCCACTTTCTTCCCCACAAACATACATATATATATTTATATTCTTCTTTCTTCTTATCCCACAATAATATATAACTCTCAAACTCTTCCTATTTATGATTTTAAACATGGTTGTTGTTATGGGGTTAATCTGTTAAATTTTATATATTTTTAGAATAATTATTGTAGGTAACTAAATTAAAAATTGTTTTTTAACGTCCCATCCATGGACCTTTGGGTGGTCAGAAGAAAACTGAATTATGTCTGAAACACTGCAATAAAACTGGCAGAGACTGTGTGCTTCTCTGCCATGTTAATAACCACTCCTCACTTGTTCTCTGCTCATTTTCTTTTTAAGTACCGAAAAAAGTAAAAGGAAAAAAAAGGAGAAAGAATCAAGCCTACGAGGTGAAGAATAAGATGAAAATATTAATGGAAAATGGGTAATTGCTGATTAGTCTTGATGATAAAATGTTAATCAAAATAACCAAACTGAGAATTCCGTATAATTTGTCAAGTTTTTCCTTAATGGTGATTTTGAGGATTTGTTCAACCGGAAAAGAGTTAAAGCCACACACGTTTTACTTCAACTTGGAATTACAATCACATGATGCTTAAAAGCGCAGTTCCGAGCATAGATAAATATTGGAACTATTTGTAAGAGATGAAAAGATCATGGATTAACATTAATTAATGGAAAATTTAATCAGCTAAAACAACTCTTAAAAAATAAGAAAAGAAGAAGAAAACTACAGTTAGCAACAATGTACTACTCTTCAGACACTTCAGATCATCACCATCCTACACTGATAATAATAATAATAACAGAAGCTAAATAAAAATAAAAATCATATTAAAAGAAGAAAGGTAAGAACCCTAGTTTAATCCCTACCGAATTCCGATTATCGTATGCTTCTTTGATTTTTTTTGTTTGCTTCCCAAGTAACATTCTTGAAGCATTTTTTGTTGCTGGAAATTAGGGTTTCTTACCGAGAGTGTACTTGTTGTTATGCATCCAGACCTTAAGAACTTGCCTTCTCACCCCAGTTTCTTCACAAAATTGCTGCACAGCAGCTTCATCATGCTTTTGAATCCTCCACCCGAGCCTCTCCGCGAAACCAAGCATCTTATCTTTTTGTTCCGGCGTAAATTTTGTTCTAAATCTCTTCTTTAATCCCCCACTGCCTCCACCTCCACCGCCACTGCTACTAGGATTCGAAACATCTTCATCTTCTCTGCTGTAGGCACCGGGTATACCACCTCCCGACGCTGCCGGCAAGGCCAAAGGCCTTTGATGCGGCGTTTGCGTCAGGTGGAGATACCCGGCCGGTGGCGGTGCCCTATAGTAGGGCGAAAATTGGGGGTGTTGATACTGATGATTATAAATATGACTGCTTTCACCTTCAGTTTCTTTACGGTGGAAGTTCCTATGGCAGTTACAAGCAGCGCATTTCAAGGCGTCAAGGGTCCCTTCATCACCCGCCGCAATGAACTCGCCGCAGCCATCCACAGCGTGTCCACCGATACTAACCGCATGGTTCTTGAGACACTCACGGTACCTTATACCATACCCAACTTTTCTCGGCGCTGCAGAAACCGCCCCACCATCTCCGCCGCCGCTGACAGGTCCTATCTTCGACCGAGCAGCGGAGGAGTTGCCGAGCGAGTCGTATCCTGGAGGAAGTGGGACGGCCACACCCATTTCTTCCACCTCCTCTTCATGTTCCTCAAAATCCATCACCTATTATATATGTAATAATTTCACTACCCAGTATCCAGTCAAGAGACGATGTACAAAGCCGAGTCTAATTCAGCATCAGATCCACCATAAACAATAAAAAGAAGCGAGCTTAAATAAATAAAACAAGGGGTATTGTATTTTGAGAGTGAAAAAGTTTGTGTTTTTTTAGCAGAGAAGAGAAGATAAGAGAAAGGAAGAGAGTGTGGCCATGAATTTGCTGAGCTAAGGCTAACCTGCAACAAAAAAGGGTGTCTTACTGCAAAGCCTTTCATGTGCTTTCCATTTTGTTGAATCTAAGTAAGCAAACAAACACAAATTTCATCCCTTTTCTTTACTACACTCTAATTATTAGTTATTTTTTTTTAATTATTATCATTTCATTTTGCAGTTTGTTTTTCAGTAAATTTCAAATTTCACCTCTTTCTTTCTTTTGTTTGATGTTTTAGGATGAAAATACTATGTACTTTTTCGGTGCTATTTATGCTCCAACACTAAAAGTATTATAAAATTAAATTTTAAGTTGTAATCCTAAACTTTAAATTCTAAACACTACATTCTATAGCCTAAAAAATACACTATACTCTAAATTTTCTAAACCCTAACTTAAAATCTTAAACTTAATTTTAAATGTTAGAACATAAGTAGAGACACCGAAAGATACAGAAGATTTTCATCCCTTTAATTATTGGTGATGCTCTGAAACTCTTGTCTCTTTTTCTATTTTTGTTGAGAGATGTGGGGATGGTAAAAGTAAAAAAGAAAGAAAGAAATTGGGAATTATTGGGGAAAAACTGAAAGGGTGTTTGGTTCCAAGGACTAGCTATTTAATTATTAGTATATTCAAAATAAAATGATTGATATGCAGAATAGTGGAATCTGACTTCATTCCAGCCATTAATAACATTTGATGCAATTGGATAAATGGGATGTTACTCGAAATCAAATTAAAGGGCAATGTTCATAAATTGTCACCAAAATTAATTTATATTTTAATTAAATATTTTAAATATATATATATATATATATATATATATATATTGATTTGTAATTATAATTATTGTAAGTGAAGGCAGTGAAGTTTGAAATTTGTTACGAATTAATCTTGAAATTAAATTTGATAGGTATTTAAAATTATGTAAAAATTCACGAATAAGTGTTTTGAGAGGTATTAATTTGTTCAAGATCAGAATTGAGATAGAACTTAAGAATGTTTAAATCAAAATGCTTAAGTCAACTAATAATAATTTTAGTATTTTGAAGAAAAATGTTAATTTTTCAAATATAAAAAGACTAAAATAAACTTTTAAATATAGTATATGAACTAAAATGTTAAGTTTATAGTATATTGGCTATTTTTTAAAATATAATATAAAGAGTTTTAATAGACCTTAACTAATTTAATTCTGACCTTCAAAAGATTACAAATAATTAATTCCAAAATCAAATATAAATGTCTAGAAATATGGTATTTGCAATATGTGAATCATAGTAAATGAATTCAGATTTAAGCAATGTCGAATCCAAAAAAATATATATTATTAACTAAGTCAATATAAACATAATAACAAATTTATCTAACATAACTCCGTTTTAGAACCTTAAACCTAAAATGTATCATGGTTGTGTTGTCTTAATTTGTCTTAGATGTTTCTCCCCCAATTTATCTTGAGAACAGCAAATTGTGAAAGTGCAGGATTTGGATCGGCTCTAAACTACATTTTACTCTGTGCCAAGCGACGATCACCGTAATCGAGGTCGATCATTGCCTGCTCTGAGCTCATGCATGACACAACATTGGCCTGTTTGGTCCAAAAACCCAGAACATCATTAGACCTTAAACCCTACCATAAAACATTCTCTAATTAGTTGTTCTAAACATATTTATTACTACAAACATTGAATTACACCTAACATATAAGGAAAGCGTAATGACCTAAATATGAATATATTGTGACTTGTGGTTAGGTATTGCTTATGTAACCTATGGCATTATTAATTGCAATAATATTCAAACTACATATATGTATGTGTGTATGAATTTAAGATTTGATATCTTATGTACGAACCAACTTGCCTCAGTGGTTAAGAGAACGATTGTTGTTCTTAGAGGTCACGGGTTCGAACACCAACAATTGCAGCAGGGTGATTGAGCATACATTCTCAAATGGTTCAGACTATATTCAAAACATATATTACTTGTACTCACCTCTCCCTAATTTTACCATTGCATTCACGTGTAATTTTACAAATTTGAAAATATTAAATTGAAGTTTGACCTTTTTTGCACGACCAAAATATATTTTTTCATTCTATTAACTTAAGATTTTATAATTTTAAAGGGACTTAATGGCAAATGACAAAAGATGCCCCGACATTTGCACATTTGTCATTTGGCCCTTATTCTTTTTTTGAGCAAACAACCCCAACGTTTCAATTTGGTCAAAATATGTCACTTTTGGATGGAAAATACCTATCAACTGACGGTTAACGGCTGATGTTGATTGGACTTGTCACGTGTTAAGATACACTGACGTGTCAGCATCATGTTCACCACATGTCAACATTCAGTTCGGCCACGTGTCAGCATGATATCCAGCCACGTGTCACCATAAAGAAAGGTATAACAAAATGATTTTAAAAAAACCTGTTGTGGCATATGCCACGTCAACCGATCTTAACGCGTGGCAAATCTAGTCAAAATCAATCATTGACCGTCAGTTGACTGACATTTTTCATCTATCAGGAGAATATTTGGACCAAATTAAAACGTTAGAAGTTATTTACTCTAAAAAGATAAGGACCAAATGATAAAAGATACAAATGTTAGGAGCATCTTTTATCATTTTGTCATTTTTTTCCCATTTCAGGGAGGAGTAACTGGCGAGCCACTACATTCTGCCTTAGCTACACACTAGATTTGTCCACAGGCTGTGTGGCCCGTCCGGCCCGGTTGAATACAAGCAAACATTTTTTTTAGATAAGTGATTAAAGTATAATTAATTTTTTATATAGGTGCTTAAAATATTTTTAAGCCTAATTAGGTATCTAGCGTTTCATTATATAATTCTTGTCAAATTTTTTCGTGACAAGCATTAAATTTTTTTCGCTATCAAATAAAAAGGGAAATTACTCAAATAGTACATCAGCTATTGCTGAAATATCATTTTACTACCCCCAACTATTTTATTGGCAAAATGGTACTTAACGTTATGCTTCATTTTCAAAATGGTACCACACCGTTAAAAACTAATAGTACACTGATTAGGAGAGAGAAAATCACATGTAACAACATGCCACATCATTTTTTTCTTCTCCTAGTCAACATACAATTAGTTTTTAACAACAAAAATACTAAAATAAAAATGAAACGTATCTTTAAATATTATTTTACCAGAAAAATAGTTGATTTACTAAAACGATATTTCTGCAATAATCGAGGAAGGGCAAGTATAAATGCAAGGTGTGTCATGGGCATATTAATGACCCGTTTTGTTTTTAGGGGATTTTGCAATCCCGGTACATATCTGACGTGAGCCCCCCTCTCCAACCGTACCAATGTCACTCTCGTGTCAGCTGACGGGAAACCAATCCCCGTCCTACACATCCACAATTCCGCACTCCAATCCCCTCTCCTTTTAACTCTAACCCTCACCTCATCTTTTTAATTACCCCTTAAACCCTGTTTAACTTTTAACTTAAAACTTAATTACCTCTGTGTTTAGAGTGAGGAAAGGAGTTGTCTTGCTCTTAAACCGTGCCTAGGTTTCAACTTTATATTATTCGGCACATCTTATTATTTTGTTCCGTTCCGTTTCAACTTTTACTACAATAGGTGAAGAAATGTGGAAGGCGTTCTAAGTTACGGAAGATTCTTTTTAATCAAATATATTAAAAAAAGAAAAGAAAAAGGGAGATTGCGACAACACGAGCAAAAGGGAAGGCTGAGCTCTATGCACTATGCTTGCTTCCCATTTCCATGCCTTTTGGCAGCTTTTCTTTTAAATGCAAACAGCTAAATTATATAAACATCCAAGTTTTGATAATTGAAGCTGCTAATTTGTTTTTTAAAATTAGTATTTGAATTTGAAAAATTTTAAATTGGTTTTTGTATTGTCGTGTTACTTTAATAATTAATTGATGTATCACAATGTCGTTATCAATATGTCTCACCTATTATCATATAATTGATTGTTAAAATATCACGCGATTAAATATGAATGGTAAGTAATGTTTTGATAAAAATGTTAATAATAAATCACAAATCCGTCTTGATACAATGCTTAAATTACTCAAAATTTATTTAAATTTTAGCACACATTTAAACTCTTCAAACTTGCCACATTCAAGATATTGCAATAACAATGTAACTAATCAAATTAAAACAATAAAAGATATTTACAATTTTATGTAAATTGAAAATACATTCGAAAACATCATTCGAGATAAATAACTGGGCTTTGTTAGCCATGGATGGGCCTTCGTCTTGCTTAATCGTATATTTCCATGTCCCATCCTTTATTAGACCTGGCACAAGGCCCAACCCATGTCTTTTTTTTCTTCTAAGAATTAATGATTGTGAAAACAATACAGTATTATTTAATTTATATATTGGCATTAGGGTAGGGTAGGGTAGGGTAGGTTCAATACATGTACCATCTTCATAGGGGTTTTCAACTGCCCTGCACAATTAGGGTTTGAACCATTGAAGTCGAGGCTGTTTTACTTGCATGCATGGCCATTGGTCGGGAGCATGGCGGAGCCAAAAATTTATTTAAAGCGTGTAATTTTTTCAATGATATTTAAGGAGAGTTAACTATTTATAAAAGGATGTCGTTTTATTTATAAAAGAGTGTTATTTTATTCATAAAAGATGTGTCATTTGCCTATATTTTTAATATAGAAAAAATAAGTTTCTAAAATTTTTTGGGTGTTATGAGACACCCCAATCCAAGGGGTAGCTCCGCCCATTGGGGGTGCACTTCAGAATTTAATTTTCGAATAGGCCGCCATAGGCAGTGAATAGTTTGATGGAGAACTGAAATGTTCGATGATCATAAATTAGATTGATTAATGGTTATTCAAGGACAAAAGCTACGATTTGAGGTCGGGACAATGTTTAAAAGTAGGGGAATTCATAAATAACACAATTTATTAAAAAAATCTGCTTCTACATTTTAAGCTTCTCAATCACCAACTAATTCAAAACAAAGAAAGTTTCACCATTTAAAAAAAAAAAATTTAAACTTGCAGTATGCATATGCATGTTGAAATTTAGAACCTCTCAAGAGACGCCTAATGGATTGGACTGATTTGGTTAGCTTACAAACAGGGTTATAGGATTGACCCATTTAACATTGACAAAACAACAAACAAATGCAATTTAGCTTAAGCTCCATCTTCTTCCATTATAAAACAACACATTTTATCTTTCTCCAATTTTCACAACTCATTTCGGTGAAAATAAGCTCCACGTTAATTGAGAAAAGTAAAATTCTAACTCGAAAAAAAAATCAATTTTTTTTATAAAGCTTTTACCAAATAATAGTGAAGGAGCAGGCTAACCGAATTAACCACCCCACCAACTCCATGGCCCAATTTTAGTTCACCTCTTCTACTGACGTTGCAGATAACACCTCTTCATCCCTCGACCTTGTAAACCAAAAAAGATTCTCTTGTGATCTTAGACATCCAACGGTTAAAAAAATATATAAAAGTAACTAAATTTTACACAATAAATACTAATTAAGAGCAAAGCTAGAAACTTTTATTTATGGTGTCAAAATTTTAAATGATAACTCATATTTTATTAAAAATAGACGGAATCAAAGGAGGTTAAAAGAACTCAATTATTTTTTAAATTAATGTCAATCTCCTTTTTAAATGATGTCAATTCTCATTTTCATATATATATTTTTTATATAAAATATACATTAAAAAATTTCTCAAAATTTGTTGGGTGTCATTTGACACCAATATATGGAAAATTCTGACACGTTCAACGAGCACCGATGAGCACCACTAACAACGAGTACCGATGAGCACCACTAACAACGAGTACCGATGAGCACCACTAACGACGAGCGCCGATGAGCATCATTAATTCAATTTATAAAGATTAAAAATTTAATGGACTCACCGTATAATTATAAATTATTTAAAAATCAAAAGATAAATTTATTAAAATATATTATTTTATTTTTAATGTTCTTTTAAATATAAATTAAAATACATATCTACTCTTAAATTAAAAACTCTAATTTTTGTTCATTTAAAATTCAAGACGACATCGCTGCTGCCTCTTACCATCATGGTCGTTGCCTCCTGCGAATCCGGTGAGATCCAACCCGAAATCTCCTGAACTCGTACAAGTTCAGCCAGGCAATTGAGATTCTCAATGCTTCCAATGGAGACGTACAAATGGATTCCCCGTTTGGTTCGAAATATGGGGAATTCTCAATGCTTCCAATGGAAACATACAAATGGATTCGCCAAGAAATCCATTCTCATGTCCGTATATCCAACGGCCGAGACATAGTTCGCCATCAGTTGGTTCGAAATCAAACCAGCCAATTGAGATTCAACTAGAAAATTAGGAGGCGATGGCGGCGGCTTGAATTTCAAATGAATAAAAATTATGGTTTTTTAATTTAAGGGTAGATAATTATTTTGATTATGTTTAAAAGAAAATTAAAAATAAAATAATATATTTTAATTAATTTACCTCTTAATTTTTAAATAATTTATAATTATACAGTGAGTCATTTAAATTTTTAATATTTATAAGTTGAATTAATGGTGCTCGTCGTTAGTAGTGCTCATTGGGGATAAAATTCGTCTGCCCCTTTTCGGTGCCCTTACATATGCCCCAACACTAAAAAACACTACAAAATTAAATTCTAAGCCCTACCCCTAAATTCTAAACCCTACACCCTATACCCTAAAAAATACACCCTACCCTAAATCCCCTAAACCCTAACCATAACCCCTAACCTAAAACCATAAACCTTAAATCCTAAAGTTAATTTTGAGCATGGGGGCATATATAGGGGCACCGAAAAGGGGCAGAGGATTTCCATCCGCTCATTGGTATTCGTCGATCGTAACAGACTCATCGTATATATATTCGGGAAATATATATATATATATATATATATATATATATATATATTCATAGCGTACGGAAATGAATGTATATGAATGTGAAAGGGTGGATCCATCATTCTGACAGCTCACATTAGTCGCAAAACAAGAGCATCGATGATTAGAAGCTTATTGAAATTTTTTCTCTTTTCGGTGTCTTTATCTATAGTTAGGATTAATGTTTAAATTTTTTAATTTTATAGTATTTTTTTTAATATTAAGATATAAGTAGAATTAGAGCTAAGTAGCAACACACGTCAACGGTTTAATTAATAGCATTAAAACTAAGCTGACCTTAATTACACACATATAGATAGATAAATACAGATAAAATATTCTGCTCTTTTCGGTACCCCTACTTATATCCCAACACTAAAAAAACACTACAAAATTAAATTCCAAGCCCTAACCCTAAATTTTAAACCCTAAACCTTACACATATTCCTTAAAAATACATCATACCCTAAATTCTCTAAACTCAAACCTTAAACCTAATTTTGAGCATGAGAGCATAAGTAAAGACACTGAAAATAGAAAAATGTATTTCTAACCGATAAATAGATAATTAATTAGATTAGCATATGTTAATACAGAAGAGTTGATACGTTATGTTCACCTTTATTGTTTTCTATTAAGTTGTGTGGTATTGGCAACAACTTGGAGACGATAATAATAATGCTACCACGGAATTCAGAACCCACAATGGTCAACGGTCAGTTATTATTTTCCGTTATTATTATTTACTAAGAAAAATACTATTAATAAAGAAATGGCGCCAGTTATTATTATTATTATTATTTTCCGTTAGCGTCAGCAGTCAGCTGTGTTATATAAATGGAAACATTGTGAAATTACCTGGAAATTATTCTATTCGTTTTGAATTATACCATTTTCATTGACTGATACATTGCTCCGATCCGATATGGAATGTCATGATTTAACCATGCACCATATGTTCAAATATATCCACTTCCAACACTTTCTTCCAAATGAATCACACTGATTACTCATCATATCTGTTTGGAACGACGGAAAATAAAAAGAAAACCAAACCATAAACAATCTCCGCGGTTTCATTTTTCCAGATAAACATTTCTACATGTGCATGCGTGTGTATTAACTTGAAACCTCATCCAAAAGTTTGTATCTCCGTACCTTGTTTCTGAAAACGTGCTTTGTAATGTGCCCACCATTTGATACCTCTTTCGACTTTCTTGCCCTAAGCTTCTCCTCTAAACGAGCGTTGCTTATGATCCTCTTCCGTGCCGTGCATGGCGGCCGTTTCTCCGGCGACTTCGGTCTGTTGACGAATTGCTGCTCTAAGTTTTTGTTCCTTAGAACGCCTTTAAAGCCTGCACCTTGGTTGTTACAACCACCCTTTCTGTTGTTGCTGTTTTCTTTACACGATGGGGAAGAAGTAGAAGAATTCTGAGACTTGGAATCCAGCTTTTGACTCAAACACCAATTACAAACTTCATAAGACTCCGCTTTTGGGTACAGATTGCTGCAATATCTGCTAGAAAACAAACCCAGAAACCGTAAATGATCATCTTTCACATTTAAAACAGAAAAGAAGCAAGTTTTTGATCCACGAAAACAGAACCCCAGAAAGAAAGAAAAGACCTTGATTATGGGGGATATGAATTATGAAATGACCTGTGTTGAGATCTGAAATGGCAAACTTTGCATTGTAAGAGCTGGTGAGTTAAGCCAGAATCGCCACACATGCAACACTGGGTGAGGCTCGATTGCTGTGATATAGTCGGTACAGTTTTTGCGCTGTTTGCTGTCATAATTATTCTTTTTGCAAGTCATATGAGGCAGAGAGATCAAGGCATGGTTTTTATAAGCACAGGCAAAAACCAATGTTCCGATGGGGTTTTGTTAAAGGTGGAAGGTAATTAAATTGCAATTAATAGTATTAATTCTATGCGTGTTTGTTTAATTAAGTTGTACCCAGAAGAGAACGCGTGATTGAGGTTTGGGGTCTGTGTGTTTGATAGCAACATTCATGGAAAATTGTGTGAATGCCGAGAAAGTCATAATCGAAGATGATTATAGGAAAGAAAGAGAAGCTTCGTTGGGGGAAATAAATACGAAGATGGGCCATTCATACATGTATATGTTGTAGATTCGACAATGCTGCCAACTCTATGACAAAATTCTCCACCACATGAAGAAAAGAATCACACACAGAAACAAAACAAAACAAAAAAATCATTACAAGGGAAAAGAAATCAAGGGTTGTGATTTGTGGTTTTTAGGCAAAGAATCAATGGAGGGTAGCTTTGATTTGTGAACATTACATGTTGGATTTGGACACAGGGAATCAAATTAGACAAAGACATGTCCTTTTTGGCAATTTCAAATGACATGTGATGGTAGCTTTGATTAGTTACCATCAATTGTGACATAAAAGGAAAGCATCTAACAATGATGTAATTTTGTAAGCCCTCTTAAATTGAAGGTGGTTGATGTAGGAGCCAACCACTCATTCACCTTATGCATTAATCTTATTTTAGGAAATTGGTGAGGCATTATTTGTGCATTTAAATTACACATTTGGGATGGTTGAGAAACACAACCTGGGATCATGCAAGAAATTTCGGTAAAGCTACATCCGTTACAAGGTTCTTTATTTTATATTTATGTCGATTAATGATGTTTCACAAAGCAAACACTGAGTACAGTAGTAGCCCCTACAATTTTTTTTAAAAGCTCATCCATGCATATTTTTATAAGGTTTTTTTTTTCTTTTGACTTTCTTACTCATAACCACAAAACTTGATAATATTAGGTTTAATATATAAATAGGTCCTTAAAGTATGTCCTCCATTCTTGATAATATTGGGTATTTGAAGTATTATTTTTCGTTAAGGATTACTCTCTAAAATATCAATTATATTTTTAAAAATATGTTTTTTTTTTTATTTTTAAAATTAAAAAAAATAAAGCTGTTCACATGATCAGTCCTAAGCCATAATACTAATATACAAGACGATGACCCTTTTAAATTTGACAAACATTTCTTTGTTTATGGCGAAAGTAAGAAGCCCACCAACCACCTCATATAACCAATTTCCAATAAAGATGGCTGTCCTGCAAAGTAGATGGTTTCCCCCCTTAAAATTATATCTATACACCATAACACAAAACAAGTAAAGCTAGACCATTGGCCACGACCATCCAGAATTCAAAAAAGTGAGCCCCATGTACATACACAGAGAGCAAGGGCAAATGGTTCTCAATTCTCTTTGGTTGAATTAGCTAGCCATGGGGCTCACAGCCGAATGAAAATCACCCTAATTCAGCAAATAAGATTCTTTCCAGACCTTAAAAAACATGATTTCTTAACAACATTTACACTACTAATATGACACAAACCATCCTCTCATTTACACCACCATCTCCAACAATGCATGCATGTACATACAAACTCAATTTGTTTTCTTCTTCGGGATAAAGACAAAATGGAGGAATGCAAAAACAAAGGAGGAACATCTACATTATTGAAACCGCTTGAGATGGCGCTTACAATTGGTTAAAGGGGGGTTCCTTGTACTTTTATTCTACCATGTTGTAAACTTTGTTTATGGCAAATCCCCAAAAGCTCGATCTACCTCCTCATCTCGCTCTTCACCTTTATGATTTTGCACACTGCCATCTGCATGATAAAAACCGAAGAGACCAAAGGGAAAAAAGGGTGATCATTGATGTAATCCATACAATTCAATTCAGCCTTCTGAAGACTCACTACCAAAATTTCTACATATTCGCTCCGCAGTGTATTAGTTTATTCAGGGAAAATATGACAAGGAAATGGGGTACTTTAACAAGATTATCCATCTCCACGCCAATAAATCTTGTGTCTCAACTAGTGTCATATTCATCACATTTGCAGGTGAGAAATCAATTAAATAACCATTGAGAGTAGCATAGAGGTCAGACTTCATTCGTCAACGTAATTAAAAGAAAAGACCCCATATATAGTCTCTGTGAGAAAGGGAATTTCCAGAGAAGAAAATCTGTTTCTCTGTTTTTGCATATATATTTTTCCTTAATTTACATAGAAGTCTATTTAATAGACTGAGTACACCGAGTTATACACCAAGTAGGATTCCTCACTAGTTAAACTCTATCTAGGATAATTAAGTTAGAGTTTCTGTACAACTTAACTACTATTAGATAATATTTACAAGAGTCTAGGTAGAACTAAAACTCTAATATTCACCAACACTCCCCCGCAAGCTGGTGAGTAGATAGTATAGACTCCTAGCTTGGATGTGAATTCATCAAAGGTTGCTCGTGGTAGTGCCTTGGTGAAGACATCAGCTAGTTGATCTTTGGTTGGAACAAAATGGAGCTTTGCAAGTCCATTATTAACCTTTTCTGAAATAAAATGCCTGTCAATCTCCACATGCTTGGTTCTATCATGATGAACTGAGATTTTTGCTATGCTAATAGCAGATTGGCTATCACTAAACAACTCAAAAGTCTGTGTGTCCACTGTCAGTTCTGATAACAGTCTTTTTAGCCAAATTCCAAGTGTCATAGCCCTATATTCTGCCTCAGCACTGCTCCGAGAGACTACAGTTTGTTTCTTACTTCTCCAAGTAACCAAGTTACCCCAAACAAAAGAGCAATACCCACTTACTGATTTTCGATCAGTTAATTCCCCTGCCCAGCTGGAATCAGTGTATATCTTCACTGATCTATCTTCATTTTTTCTAAAAATCAGTCCATGTCCAGGGGTAAATTTCAAGTACCTCAAAACTCTATTGGCTGCCTCCATGTGTTCTTCTCTAGGATTGCTCATATGTTGACTTATTATGCTTACTGAATAAGCTATATCTGGCCTTGTGAGAGATAGATAGATTAACTTCCCTACTAGTCTCTGGTATAATTCCTTATTCACAGGATCCCCTAAATCATCCTTCCTCAGCTTCAAATTACAATCCATAGGAGTGTCTACTGGCTTGCAACCTAACATCCCAGATTCAGAAAGTAAATCGAGGATATATTTCCTCTGATTAATCACAATTCCATCCTTGGACCTTGCAACCTCCATTCCCAAAAAATATCTGAGGCTCCCTAGGTCTTTAGTTTCAAACTCACTACCCAAGAACTTCTTCAGTCTCTCGATTTCTTCATTGTCACTTCTAGTAATTATTATGTCATCGACATAAACAATTAAAAGAGTTTGTTGTTTCTCGGGTGTAACCTTTACAAACAATGTGTGATCTGCTTGACACTGTTTGTAGCCATTCTTCACAATAGCCTTAGTGAACCTATTGAACCAGGCCCTTGGTGACTGTTTCAAGCCATATAGAGACTTGTGCAACTTGCATACCACATTCTGTTTTGAGTTGTCCTCCATACCAGGGGGAATTTGCATATACACTTCCTCCTCAAGATTTCCATTCAAGAATGCATTCTTGATATCCAGCTGATGTAATTTCCAATCCTTATTTACAGCTAAGGAAAGTAACACTCTGATTGTATTTAGTTTAGCTACAGGTGCAAAAGTTTCTTGGTAGTCTATCCCATAGGATTGTGTGAACCCTTTAGCTACCAACCGAGCTTTGAATCTCTCAACACTACCATCTGAATTGTATTTTACAGTGAATACCCACATGCAGCCAATAATTTTCTTCGCTTGTGGCAGCTCAACCAAACTCCAAGTCTGATTAGTCTGAAGAGCTTTAATCTCTTCTTCTACTGCTTTTCTCCACCTTGGATCATGTAGTGCTTCTTCCATTGTTTTTGGGATCTTCATACTATCAATTTTAGCTGTAAAAGCTCTCAAGGAAGGCATTAGTTTTCCATAAGCTACAAACCTTTCAATAGGATGATTTGTACATTTTCTAACACCCTTTCTTTTAGCAATAGGTAGGTCTATAGTGTCATCAGTAGGAACAAAAGTTTGAGGAGCATTATTACCTTCCAGATTTTCCTGGGCAGCAGAATCCAGTTCCAATTCTCGGCAAATGCTAGGATGAGTAATAGTTTTTGAAACATGTTTCTTTCTCCTTTGATAAACACTTAGTTGTTTACTCTCAAGCTGTGGAGTCAAGGTTTTTTGAGGTGTTTTTGGTAAGGATGTAGGTGTTTCAATTGGGGCAGTAGAGGTGCTAGGAGTTTTAGAACTTGGTGAGGGTACGTCTGCTGGTTTTGGGGAATGCATTGGCTGTAAAATGGATGTATGAGAAGGCTGAATATCTTGCTGTGATTTACCAAGGCCAGGTTGTGGAGGTAAACAAGGAATGATTTGAAAATTGTCATGGCACTGAAATTCCTGTAAAGTACTATCATGGGACTGAAATTCCTGTAAAGTCTCCCCCTGAATTTCAGACTTAGAGAAATAGGGTCTGTTTTCAAAGAATGTAACATCCATGGAGTTGTAAATTTTCTTGGTAGTGGGTGAGTAACATTTGTAGCCCTTTTGACTCGAAGAATAACCTAGGAAAATACATTTAAGAGACCCAGGATCAAGTTTACCCCTAGATTGAGTATGGACATGAACAAAAGAAACATACCCAAACACTCGCGGCCTCACCCCTTCGAGCCCTCGATCACTAGGCCGTGCGGCACTCGAACAAGCCTCGTCTTGTCCGAGTCATCTCTCTTTCCCCTCGATAGGCCTGCTCAAAAACAAGCAACAAGCACCTTAGTCTCAAGCCACAAGAAGGTCCTTCCCGCCCAAGGGTCGAAACTGTGGGGCATAGCGGATGCACACGGTCGACCCCCTGCTTCTTCGAACAAAAAAAAATAGTTTTATTTTATTAAAACAAAAAAAGCAAGTGACGGGCTACAAAAGGACCACCCACACTATCGACTAGGGCGGTAGGGGCCGCCTCGATGGTGTGTAAAAGCACCCGATGGCCAGCCCATCTGACCACCCCCTTACATATATGCGAAAAAGAATTTATAGAAATGCTCGGAGTAGACGTTGAAATGCTTGAAACGAGAACACTTTTTACTTAGCCTAGAAAACAGTAAAAACAAAGCATTTTCTTAAAATATTGATGTGTTTGAAATGAGGACACATGACTGGTTGGGGCCTGTTTACTCGGTTGTGGCCCTGTCCAGACGATGGCCGCAACATCCTCCCCCACCTGACTTGTTGACGCCCTCGTCAACGGTGCCACCTTCAAGTTCGTAAAGTAGAGTATTCTCATCTGCCTCTTTTCTAAACTGTAGTGCTGACAACGACTTCTTGGGCCCTTTTGAGAGAAACTCAGCTTCTACCACCCCTGGCCGTCCTCCTTGAAACATCACACATTTTGCAGAGGGGACAGGGATCGCATTAGCAAAAATCATAAAATCCATACCCAACACTACATCAAAATCATCCATGGGAGCCACAGTAAAGTTGATTCTCCCTTCCCACGGCCCCGATCTTCGACTTCACACCCTTTGCGACGCCACATATAACTACAGCCGCGGAGTTCACCGCTTTGATCCGTCCCGCACCCTCCGTGACTTTTAGGTTACACCTCTCGGCTTCCTCTAGAGTGATGAAGGAATCTGTGACTCCTGTATCCACCATAGCCTTTGTAGTATTCCCATTCAGCACTATGTCCATATACATTAGAGCCCTCTCAGGTTCCGACTTGACTTTTCCCTGCTCTGACCGGAGCGCATACAAAAACCGAATAGATCTCATTCTAGCCGGACCTTCCTCATTGTCTTCTGTTTGCTGACTCTCCTTGTCCTCATCCGGTGTGGAACATGTTAATACATTGAGACTTCTATTAGGACATTCGGCCTTGCGGTGGGAACCCTGACAGATGAAGCAACGCATGGCCAGTCGCTGCGGCTCGTTCCTCAGTTCAAGAGCAGGATTCGCACCAACCTGCGGGAGATTCCCATTAAATCGTCCCTTGTCGCTTCCCCAAACTAGACCCTGGCCATTTCTTGCAACTTTCCTAGGATACCCTTTATCCGTCCTGACATTGCTTCCATATCCGTTACCGCTACCAAAAGTCCGATTTGCCCCATTGTTGCCCATGGCCGGAGCCTTACGTTTCGTAAATCCATCACCGTAATCGCAGAGCCGATCAGCAGCAGTCATGGCTTCCGCCACGGTTTGGGGTCGCTGTCTTTGAATCTCAATCCTTGCCCACTGTTTCAGCCCTTCCAAGAAATAGAATATCTTATCATCCTCAGACATTTCCTTCATATCCAGTATTAGAGCCGCGAAGTCCCTAACATATTCATGTACTGTCCCTGTGTGCGACAACTCTCTAAGCTTGCGCCTAGCATTGTATCCCACATTCTCAGGAAAGAAGCAGTTAAAAACTCCTTCTTCAGCTCATCCCAAGTTTTGATGGAACAACCTTACCCATGGAACTTGGACCTCCACCACAACTTGGCATCCCTTGCCAGATACATGGACGCCATACAGACCTTGTCCTCTTCGGACGTCGTGTGGGTTGCCCGAAAGTATTGTTCCATATCAAACAAGAAATTCTCCAAGGCTTTGGCATCCCGACATCCTATGAAGCACGGGTACGGCGGTTTAGGCTCGTCCCCCGTACTTGATACGTTTCCTGGACGGAAACGGTGCGGGTACGGCAAGGGGACGTGCCGGGGACGTACGAAATTAATGGGGTACGTCTGAAAGTTTATCGGGTACGTCGGGAAACTTTCAGGGACGTTTCGGGGACGGCTTTTATGTTTCACAAGCGTACCCAAAGTGTTAAAATCTCAACCAAGAACGCGCCGGCCGGCGAATCGAGACGATTGCCATGGTTTTGAGAAAGTAAGAAGAAGAAGAAGATGATACAGTCGAAAAGAGAAGAAGAAGAAGAGTCAATGGAATAAAGCTAGCTGCCAATAGGGCTTTAAAAATGACACGTTTCAGCTTTTATTTATCTATTTATTTTTTTTGGCCATATTTTATTTATCCATTTATACTCTTTTATTTTGGGTACCAAGTACAACGCATGAAAAAGCTTTTATCTAGATTGCTTTGAGTAGCCCAGTTTTCAAAGTTAACTAGCTGTAAGCCTCCCTCTATTACTTTAATAAAAGATCAACATTGTTTAAAAATAAAACAAATGTATGGACACTCATTTTTATGGCTTAATTCAATGGAGAGAATAAAACAAATGTATGGACACTCTTTTTTATGGCTTAATTCAATGGAGAGAATTAGTAGTTCAGCTCTTGAGTAGTCTAAAGTTCATAGAAAAAACTTATTTTTTTTTTAAATTTACGAATTAACCTAAAAATGTAAAAAAAACCCACAAAATCATTCGATTTTAATACAAGGAAACCACCTGAATCAATGAGAATATGGTCTTGAATTTCATTTTAATCTAGGAAAATAATTAGATTTTTTAATTTACTGAGGATTTTCATGAATTTTTTATGATTATATACATATATATATATTAGAATTTATTTTGTATTTGACGTACCCATGCCGTACCCCTACTCTGTAATTTTAGAAATTGCCGTTTTTCGTCCCCGTCCCCGTCCCCGTATCTGTCCCCGTTTCCGTATCAGTGCAACATAGCCGACATCCCTCAAAACGCTGCGGCTCAGGAACCTTAGCCTTGTGGCCTCTACACCAAGCGCTCCGTGTAGGAGTAGGCAGGGTAGGATGATTGTTTGTGATGACTCCGTTCCAAGCGCTTCCGGGGAGGAAGTAGGCAGGGCGGGATGACTCCGCATCAAGCGCTTTCAGGGAGGAAGTAGGCAGGGTGGGATGACTCCGCACCAAGCGCTCCGGTGATTGGAGTAGGCAGGGCGGGATGACTCTACACCAAGTGCTCCGTGGAGGAGTAGGCAGGGTAGGAAAAGTGCTGAGACTCCACGCCAAGCGCTTCGGTGATTGGAGTAGGCAGGGCGGGATGACTCTACACCAAGCGCTCCGTGAAAGGGTAGGCAGGGTAGGAAAAAGTGTTGAGACTCACACCAAGCGCTCTGTCGAATGGAGTAGGCAGGGTGGACTTTTCGCATGGTTATGTTTCATGCTGCGTGCATGGTAGAATGGTTGTGTTTGATGCTGTGTGCATGGTGGAACGGTTGTGTTTCATGCTGCGTGCATGGTGGAAAGGTTGTGTTTCATGCTGTGTGCATGGCGGAACGGTTGTGTTTCATGCTGCGTGCATTGTGGAATGCTTGTGTTTGATGCTGTGTGCATTGTTGAATGGTTCTCTTGTTGTGTGAATTGTTGGATGGTTTTAGCTGTTGTTGCGTGACTTCGCATATATATGCTACTTGGTTGGTCTATTAAAAACACTGAATCAAATATGATCCTGACACAGTGATCTTTGGTTGTCTTCTCAGGATTAAACAACACTAGCGAATAACAAAGATGGCAAGAGAACAAGACAACGCTGCAAGGAATTCTAGAGGGTCAGGAGACAATTCTGGAAGGAATTCCAGAGAGCGGGACAATGTTACAAGGAGTTCTAGAAGGGAATGAGAGGATTCTGGAAGGAATTCCAAAAATTCGGACAATGCTGCAAGGAATTTAGGAGGGGCACGAGACGATTCTGGAAGGAATTCCAGACAGGTGCACCACGATGCTAAAAGTTATGCTGAGAGGCTGGAAGAGCTAAATGCGGCACTAACAGCCTTAAAGAATCAGATGGTTCCTCACCGGATTAGAGAACTTGAGGAGGCACAAAAGGAATTATTTGATGTTGTAAGGGAGCTCAGTGAGGATGCCATAGATGCGATCTCTACACTGAAGCTTGGGTTTGAAGAAATGAAGGCTCAGTTCAATGTTTTTCAGTTGGCCCTGGGTAATGCGGGAGCGAATGGTAGAGGCCACAAGGCTAAGGTTCCTGAGCCGCAGCGTTTTGAGGGATGTCGGGATGCCAAAGCCTTGGAGAATTTCTTGTTTGATATGGAACAATACTTTCGGGCAACCCACACGACGTCCGAAGAGGACAAGGTCTCTATGGCGTCTATGTATCTGGAAAGGGATGCCAAGTTGTGGTGGAGGTCCAAGTTCGATGGGGAATGTTGTTCCATCAAGACTTGGGATGAGCTGAAGAAGGAGTTGAAGAATTGCTTCTTTCCTGAGAATGTGGGATACAATGCTAGGCACAAGCTTAGAGAGTTGTCGCACACAGAGACAGTACATGAATATGTTAGGGACTTCGCGACTCTAATGCTGGATATCAAGGAAATGTCTGAGGATGATAAGATCTTCTATTTCTTGGAAAGGCTGGAACAGTGGGAAGGACTGAGATTCAAAGACAGCGACCCCAAACCGTGGCGGAAGCCATGACTGCTGCTAATCGGCTCTGCGATTACGGTGATGGATATACGAAACGTAAGGCTCCGGCCACGGGCAACAATGGGGCAAATCGAACTTTTGGTGTTACCTGGTAACAGATATGGAAGCAATGTTAGGACGGATGAAGGGAATCCCAGGAAAGTGGCAATAAATGGCCAGGGTCTAGTTTGGGGAAACGACAATGGACGATTTAATGGGAATCTCCCGCGGGTTGGTGCGAATCCTGGTCCTGAACTGAGGAACGAGCCGCAGCGACTGGCCATGCGTTGCTTCATCTGTCAGGGTCCCCACCGCAAGGTCGAATGTCCCAATAGAAGTCTCAATGCATTAACATGTTCCACACCGGATGAGGACAAGGAGAGTCAGCAAACAAAAGACAATGAGGAAGGTCCGGCTAGAATGGGATCTATTCGATTTTTGTATACGCTCCGGTCTGAGCAGGGAAAGGTCAAGTCGGAACCTAAGAGGGCTCTAATGTATGTGGACATAGTGCTGAATGGGAAGACTACAAAGGCTATGGTGGATACAGGAGTCACAGATTCCTTCATCACTCCAGAGGAAGCCGAGAGGTGCAACCTGAAAGTCACGGAGGGTGCGGGACGGATCAAAGCGGTAAACTCCGCGGCTGCAGCTATATGTGGCGTCGCAAAGGGTGTGAAGTCGAAGATCGGGTCGTGGGAAGGGAGAATCAACTTTACTGTGGCTCCCATGGATGATTTTGATGTGGTGTTGGGTATAGATTTTATGATTTTTGCTAATGCGATCCATGTCCCCTCTGCAAAATGTGTGATGTTTCAAGGAGGACGGCCAGGGGTGGTAGAAGCTGAGTTTCTCTCGAAATGGCCCAAGAAGTCGTTGTCAGCATTACAGTTGAGAAAAAAGGCAGGGGAGAATACTCTACTTCACGAACTTGGAGGTGGCACCGTTGACGAGGGCGTCAACAAGTCAGGTGGGGGAGGATGTTGCGGCCATCGCCTGGATAGGGCCACAACCGAGTAAACAAGCCCCAACCAGTCATGTGTCCACATTTCAAACACATCAATATTTTAGGAAAAGACTTTATTTTTACTATTTTCTAGGCTAAGTAAAAAGTGTCATCGTTTCAAGCATTTCAACGTCTACTCCGGGCATTTCTATAAATTCTTTTTCGCATATATGTAGGGGTGGTCAGTCAGCCTATAGATGGGCTGGCCATCGGGTGCTTCTACACACCATCGAGGCAGCCCCTACCGCCCTAGTCGATGGTGTGGGTGGTCCTTTTGTAGCCCGTCACTTGCTTTTTCCGTTTTAATAAAATAAAACTATTTTTATTATTTTTTTGTTCGAAGAAGCAGGGGGTCGACCGTGTGCATTCGCTATGCCCCACAGTTTCGACCCTTGGGCGGGAAGGACCTTCTTGTGGCTTGAGACTAAGGTGCTTGCTGCTTGATTTTGAGCAGGCCCATCAAGGGGAAAGAGGGCTGACTCGGACAAGACGAGGCTTGTTCGAGTGCCGCACGGCCTAGTGATCGAGGGAACCGAGGGCTCGAAGGGGTGAGGCCGTGACACGTGGTATTTGCTCTGATACCATGTGAGAAAGGGAATTTCCAGAGAAGAAAATCAGTTTCTCTGTTTTTGCATATATATTTTTCCTTAATTTACATAGACTGAGTACACCGAGTTATACACCAAGTAGGATTCCTCACTAGTTAAACTCTATCTAGGATAATTAAGTTAGAGTTTCTGTACAACTTAACTACTATTAGATAATATTTACAAGAGTCTAGGTAGAATTAAAACTCTAATATTCACCAACAGTCTCCAATACCTTAAGTAAACCTACAGGTTGTCAGTACAATGTCATGCAACAATCTTTCTCAGTAAACATGTTTGTAAGTTTACCAAATATTCAGACTTCATAGGAAAACATACTATAGAGAAAAAATTGTCTCGAATGAAAGAATGGTTTGTCACCTGCATACTTTTATAAGAGCTAAGAAGCTGGCTAGCTCTGTGCACACTCAAATGGTTGCAAGGATCCTTCAGAAAATTCATGCATCCGAAAACGTTCCAAAAGTTCAAAGGGCCTGCAAATAACACAAGGAGATTTGATTCTAGAAGCATGACCATAAGAGCCAAGAAAATAACTAAAACAGAGTAAATAAAGCTAATAAAACATAGAAAACTAAAGGGACTATATAGTTGTAAGTAATTGTTTAATATGGAGCAAAAATTCACCTATAGGAAATCCAACTAATGAAACAATAGTAGACAAGTTCATTTTGTGGAATAACATCCTCCGATAAGACCACCTATAGATTGAAAAAAGGACAGTTGACATTTGCCCAGCTAGGTGATGCTACAGGGATAAAGGAGGGTTGCATATCCTGGGATCAGATATTTGAGGATGAAAATATTTGAATTTTTTCCCCTAGAGTTCATAAAACTATAAAATTTGTGGCTCCACCTGTGCAGAAGGAAACTTGCTTGACAATTAATAAATGATCAATCAGAACAAGATACGAGAGAAACGGCGAAGGAAAGGAGAAACAGATGGCACTATCTCATCAGAGGCATGTTCCACTTTAAAACACAAGAAGTATCATCCATAATCCTTACAGGAAGGCTTCACGATTACGACATAATTTGCGCTGATTACTTTCCATGGCGTCTAACACATTCACAGCTTCTGGCCCTACTGACTCACCGGCAACCATTGATGGAACAGCAGCAGTTGGAGTCCACAGCTACACGGCAAACCAGCTAAAATAAGAAAAGTAATCTTGAATATTGCATATAATTGAACTCTTCCCATAAACCGGATACTCACCTTTATAGTGTTGTCAATTCCACTGGTTGCCACAAAGCAATCAAATGGGTGGCACTGAATACAGTTTACAACTGCAGTGGGCAAGAGATATTTTTCAGTGAATAAGAAACCATAAGGTGATGGCAAAGCCCACCGTCTGGAGAGTATCGCACAGAGAGGCGAAATATTACCTGCATCATCTCCAAGAAGCATTTTTATCAATCTACCAGTCTGCTTTTCCCAAATAAACCACCTTCCATCATCACTGCCGCTTGCGACAAATTCACCTAAATGAATCAACGAGAATGTCATTATAATAATTTCATCGCCAAAATTGCATGCATTGCAGACCAAAATCAAGAAGTCGTGAACAACTGTTTTCCATGATCAGAACGGGCTTCAAGAAAAGTCAAGGATTGATGAAAAGATATTAGTAACATCCACGACGAATAAGAATTGAGATTAAGAGGGGTGAAAAATCAGGTTTCCTGGAGATGCAGGGATACATCATCTGCAAGCATTTTTGTATTCGGCAACAGTCGTTGCACATTGCTGAAGGAAAGACCATATTTCACGGGAGCTATTACAACACCAAAGCAATTGAGATGTTGCTTGATAACAGAATTTATATGTTACATATCAAATGTCCAACAAGCAACAAATTTTGTGGATCAAATAAAGAGAGAAGATCTCATCCAGATACAACAGGCAACGAAATGTTTTGGAAATCAGATTCCATTGTCATGCAAGAACTGCATTAATCAACCAGATAATGCCATATCATTTTCACTTTTTACCATCACAGATAGAAAATCGGACACAACTCCTTTTTTGAGGGATAAATGGTAACTCCTTTTTGATTTTATAGAGCTCAAATGTAGAATTAAAATGATAATCCTCAAACAAAATAAGCAAACTAGACTTAGAAAGCTGATGTTTAATAAATAAATGAAATACAAGGAACTGAACTTAAAAAGAATGGCAGAAAAACTAAGATGTACTTATGAAAGGGCAAAAATTCAACACAGTAAAGCAACTGCCATAAATTTCGTAAAACAGGGGGGGGGGAGCAATATAATTTCAATGGCAGTTAAAAAGTATAGATAAGATGATAAGAGAAACAACCTCTCTGACCAAGAAAACTAGCCTGCTTGATGTCAGTTCCAACATTGCAGTGACCAGCATATCTCCGCTTCATATCAATAACTGCCTCGGGCTGGAAACAATATGAATGCATGACATGAAAATCATAAGCAAGAAGATTAATGAAGAGAGTAGCACAAGTAATATGATGAATCTGTCATTGAGCATACATAAAATCCAAAAAGGTATTGGAAATAAACTTCTTCATTTCCATGCTATCTTTATTATAGGACAGTCTTTTGTAGACTTTTATCCATCATTTCTTGGCAATTTGGTTTCTGATCACGTTAATTAATATTCATCACAAGTTGAAGCAAAACACAAGTAGGATATCTGTCCAGGAAATAACAACCAAAGGCTAGCAACTTTACCAGCAACACATTTAGCCATGCCTTAACAATTCATAATTGACTAGAGTCACTTTCAAGATGACTTCTTTACAATGACATAATGAAATAGGAGACATCAGATTCTCATAATCTTAAACCATTTGTAATCTATACCAAAGATACAAATGTGAACCTGATAAGCCGCTCCATTTTGTGATGATGAGGATGGAGATCCACATGAGCTGTATGCACCCGTTTCTCTGGTTGAATCACCTCTTCGATGAATTCTAAGATTTATATTTCCATGTAACATGTTGGATTCAACATCACGCCCTTCATCACCTGATATTGAAGTTCCAAAATCCAATTCCAACTCCTCATCAAAATCAGAGTCTTCTCTTTCCGATCTTGGACCATCTTGTAAAGCATCACTGTTAGCTTCTGAGCGATAGAGTATGTCAGTCAATGATAATACCCTTCCAGTTCGAGGTCCGGACCTAGTTGCCCCATCACTTGCCTTGTTATTATTTTCAGCATCAGCTGTTTTTGGAAATTACAAAAGAAAAATGACACTAGATTAAAGAAAAGATAAAAGATTATCAATCCTCATGGAAACCAAAAGGAAGGGATGAAAATTGAAAGAGTGTTTCACCTTCTTAAAGTGATTACTAAAGTTCATTCCATATTTTATGCAAGAAAAGTCAGCATAGGTAATGACCATAGATTCAATGTTATCAACTTGATCAATATGCACATTATGCATGCTACAAGTACACTCAAAACTTGATTGCTCCCAAGCCTAACAGCAAGTTAAAGCTGATCTATGAACAAAGAGAAGGCTTAGGAAAAGGTCAAATGATGAAGTGCGCAGAGAAGAAACATAAGGTGCTGAGGGCATCACTTATACAAAGCATCTGCAAACCCAATGAACTGAACAGAGAAGAAAAGTTAGACTAGTAATAATGTTAAACGCTATATAACCAAGAAATTTTCAGTCAATAAACAATTACACACCCAAAACAGTCTTTAGGCAAGAGTAGGATGAATAACCCTTATAGAATTGTCCTACAATGAATATAAGTAGGACAATCAACTTTGAAGACAACATATAAGACATTTCAATTGAGATGACAATATGATTGTACAAGACACCAACCTACAGCAAGATGTTTTTTTATGTTCTCCACTTTCTCAGCTGCCATTGTATCACATGGAGATAAACATTGTGCTGCAATAGCAAAGTCTAATGCCTCTTTATGTTTTCCCAACTGGAGAAAATTAGAAATGAAATGATTATTATTAAATGTGTAAATGTTCATCTGGAGAAGAAAATCTACATAAACAACATTCAATAGACCACATGAACACAAATACCAAGCCATAACTGCTGGCTTTACTTTATTAACCAGTTTCTCCGAATATAAAGTTGGCTAATGAATAAATAACATTTCCTAAGTGAAAATTAAACAACTTTGATACTTTCAAAATTTTTATATAAAAGAGTTGCACAAGCTTAGATTTTGTTTAAGCTTAAATGATTTTGAAAGGGTAAAAGATGGTTGTGGGGCAAAACTCCAACGTGAGGAAACCATTAACTGAGGGTCAAACTAAACAATTTAAAAATGTTCTTGGCAACCCAAATAAGTCAATTGATCAGTACAGTGTTTATAAACTCCACTGTAACTCATCCTGCGGAATACCTGTTCTAAAGCCTCGGCCATCAAATAATGAGCTCTAAAGGAAGAACTGTCTATTCTTCGAGCATTATGGCAATCTCTAATGGCCATATGGGCATCATTTTTCCATTTCCGCTGGAAAAGGAAACCATGTAAAATATCGGCACAACGGCATGTCAAATGGATGAATGGTCCATCAAAAATAACAAAGTAATCATTGAACCTTAAGCAACAAGGCAGAACGTGTACAAAAACATTCAAGCCTTAGCACGGGCCCAATATCACTACCATGTCCATCCAAGACCTCATTGCAGGCCTCAATTGCATGGAAAATATTTGTCCCCTCGTCTAAGGATCTTTTAGCAATTTCAACCAACATCCTGCATTTTTCAATCTGTAACCGCCATGTTAGAGTATGGCTGAAATACGTATGGAAGAATATAACCTACATAACAATCTACCAAATTTTAGACAATTAACTGAACAGGGGGGGAAGGACAATAGAAGTTAAAATAAAATATGCATACTCTAGCAGCAGTGTTGCTTCTACTCCGGAGACCATTTTGGAAGACACTGGAAAGAGGTGGTTGGTACTCTAGTTTATTTAGTACAGGAGAGAAGGTCATCAATTTTGAAGCATCTCCTGAGGTATATTGCATTAAACTCTCACTAGCTGTTGATTATGGAAACAACTAACAGATGATCAGCTAAAGAATATTTTAATAATCTGGAAAACAGTTATATATGCATCAAACTAACTGCAAATAAAGCAAACTAGAAAATAGTGAGCCAACTAAATTTAAGAATGCGACATTTGACAAGCTACCACACATATCCTGACCTGATGCTTAACCTTGAAATTTCAATCTAAAATGCACAACATGAAAATGAAACTTAAAATAACAAGGGAAGAAAGAGAGGGACACTCTAAGCTAAGTTGAATCTTAAGATGCAGTTAGAAGTTTACACATCAGTTCTCTGAATTCAAAACTGAAACATGGAAAGAATCATGTCAGGCAACATGAACCTCCTTAAGCAAGATTAAAAAAAAGAGAGCACAAACTAAGTGAACAATCTGACTAGTGACTACAGTAGAACTAGAGAATTTAGAACATGCTTACCATGATTTATGTCCATTAGATATACATGCTCCCCGCTATAGCTAAGAAGAACCTCTTCTCCGTTAGGGCTGAATGTAACATGAGTTAAGTGCAAACCGGAGCGTCCCTGATAAGCAAAGAAAACAATTATTTCAATAATATTAATAGAACAATAATAGTTTTACTTAAATATCCACGATGGGAATGTCAATTAATAACAATTGGCAGTGCTTCAGTTCAAACACATATAATGACACCTAGAAGAAAGAAAGCCGTGTCACTGATGGGAATGCCAATTAATAACAATTGGCAGTTCACAATCAACTGGCTCCTATTAACACTTTTAACTTTAAATATCCACGATGCACAGAGTAAAGAAGTAAAAGATTCCAATAAGAGAAAACTACTCAACAGTGACCTAATGAAGACAAAAAGAAGATAAGCACACTCATTTACCAATAATGAAAAAAAGGAAAACAAACAGAGAATAATTATCATTTGCAAACTGAATTGCTACATCACTCCAGACAATTTATTCATAAATCCACACAATACTAATAAAACTTGGTCCTAATGAGTAGAAATCATGAAGTTTACCAAAATATTTCCAAGAAAGAAGTCAACAAGAGTATGAACTAACAAAGAAATCCAAAACTAACACGGTCAGAAAGATGCATTGGGCAGAAATAATTAACACAAGTAGGCGGTAACATTCTTTTCTGGCAGGAGGTCAATGGTGGCAGCATCCTTCTATCATATAGACGAGCAAATGCATCACTGCAATCATTCCAAGACAAGATTAGTGGGGAACAAAAAGAGAAAAGAAGTTTAAGGGAAGATCAGCTACATACCTCCCACCAACAAGTAGTAAATGAGGTCTAGTAGAACTGATATCACAAGATTTCAAGGCCAGAGTATGTCTAGGAGGATCAGCTAGTGATCTCTTTGCCCCGCCACGCAAGTCAAGCTGCCATAAAAGGGAAACAAAGATTTAAATGACTCACAATCCTAAAGGGATATGGGCAAACACAGAGCAACTCAGAACATCAATGTTTCATATTTGTTAAACTGACTCGTTATGGCTATTCTACAATGTCAAACATGAGATAGCAACTAAAATAGAAAAAATGGAAAACAAAACTAAAAATTTTAAAGCTACACTGACAACCAATGACCATCAGATGATAATCCATTCACACAAGAATCATGGAACATCCTTCTGTTCACTGCTTAAAGTCTTCTCATGCTGTCTAAACTCTAAAATGATGAGCCATGTAATCAAGACCGCATAAAACTAGTAATTTCAGACCTTTAAAAAGGTGAATTATTTGGTTGTAAGTTTTCAGTACAAACTAGGGATGCCAAAACCCAAGACAGCCAATGATTTCCTAACCGATCCACTCTGAATGGAGCATTTTTTTTCTTTTGAAAAGTGGATGTAGGGCAGGGTGGACACACCCCCATTATATGAAATTATCATTTTACCCTTATACATATATAACTATTAAAAGGGTAAAATGTAAAGTATATAAAAAGTCCTAAATTCCTTAATGTTGTGAAAAATGTTTTATTTTTTATGTTCTTTTTTTAAGAATTATGCTTATACATACACTTGCCTTTAAAACAAGTTGAAAATATTAGAAAGAACTAGCAAAACCCAAATAGAGAGTCGGGGCGGAGCAGGGATGGATGTTTTCAGGATTACACATCCATAGGGGGCGGGGCAAGTGGTGGAGCAGAGCATGCCAACTGTAGAGTAGTGGTTGATTTGGCAACATCTGCCCCCTGCTCCATTACCATCCCTAATACAAACAAGAAAAAAAACTGGATATCTATCAACCAAGTATCTTGATTGGCAAAGAAATCAGGAGGAACAGATATACTGTTTAGTGTTCAACATCAAAGTTCAAACAAAAGTCCTCATTGTTAATAGAATCCAAAGAGAAGGACACCAAAGTCACATAACAACATCACCAACAATTATAACCTAGAGAAGACAACAAATTGAAACTCCCTAACATGTAAAATTGTAGATCATGGATTGGATCATATGTACAATCCACATGCCACACTGCCAGGTAGTAGTAGTACTATAACAACAAAGTTCTCATATACGAATCTAGAACATAGAAATGAATGAGAGGAAAACGTGGGTCTCACTAGAACATTGCGACATTCTTGGTGAGAAGATCCAGCTGGAGGACAAGAAGTGCCCTCTCGAAAGTCGTGTTGTCTCAGAGTTCCGTCTTCACTTGCACTCCATACCATATTGGGGTTTCCAACTTCAACCTGAATTGGAAATAAGTACATACAATGACAACTGAAGCAACCAGAATATTCATTTTCACCATGTAACTCAACAATAAATGTTGACAATTTACCATTTCCCATGTTTGTTGGGCAGTTAAATTATTATTCCATGCATCAGTCATTTATGCAATAAATCTTACCGCTAGCTTTTTAACTCTTCTTGTGTGACAGCTATACAATGCTGATGGAGTAACAGCACCATCATTGAGCCCTCTCCCATTTAAACGGGACAAAATAAACAGTCGAACCTGCAAAAACATTAGCCATACAGGTTACTAATTGTAACTAATAGCAATGCGATAAGATTCCACCACAGGAACCTTGTTTACCCATACAACAAAAGAATTACCTCCGCATCTCCAGCTCCGGAGACCACAAGATCGTCAGAAGTTTCAGGAATGAACTTTGTACAGAATATATTGGCAGAATGTCCCGTCTCTATAGAATGCAAAAGCTTTCGACCAGAGTAGCTCCAAATATTAATCTGCAAAATGTAGTTCATTAATAAATCTGACATATTCTAAGAAAACCAATACCCTCAAGTGGCGGATCTATAAATTTAAAAATGGGGGTGCAAAATATTTTTTTCCTCAAATGGGTATGCAACAAAAAAATTCCCTTTACAAACTAAACAAAATTAATTTTTTTCAAAAAAAAACACTAAATTAAACCTATTTAAAAAAATCAAAAATGGGGATGCAGATGCACCCCACCAGGGCTGGGTGCATCCGCCCCCTGCCCTCAACCACAGTTCTTGTCTTCTTGACACGCCTTTATCAACAGATGATAGGTGCCAAAATATTTACAAAACTAGACGCCCATAAATCAACACTTTGTTTCATCTTTCTCCTAATCAAAACCAAATGGCATACTATAAAGCATAAAAACCACTTCTTAGGTGAAAAGGCAGAGTTTTTCTATGTTCTACAAATGATATTTCAAAACCTTTCAGATACTGTATAAAGTACTTATATGCATCATTAAACATGAATACACAACCCAATAATCCTGATTCAGAAGGATTACTAGAAGACTCAAGACTTCACAAACACTTTCCAAACTAAAATGTAACTTAGGCGAATTTGAAAAACAATCAACACCATATAAGCACAAAGCCCGGGTAGCACAGTTCAATTAATGTTTCCATTATTACATTTTTTCACTTTCATGCTACCCTGTTACACTCATAGGAAAACATTGATGTCTCGTACCCGTTCATCATCAGAACCAGAAATCAGAAGTGAACCGTCTGAATTCCAAGCCACAGCATTTACACAACCCTGATGTCCCTGCCCAAACAAAGAACATAGTAAGAAGCCACAAGTGATGGTCTATGATGCATCTTGAGAAAAAGTGTATATAAAAAAATGCTTCAAAGAGCATGAAATACTAAGGCTGCTAAAGGAAAAGATGCATGCCAATTAACTATGGCAGCTTTCCAAATGCAAATATCAGATAAGTAAAAACTGATACAACCTCCAATTCTTGTTCCATTGAAAGCCTACGAATCAGAGAAGAATGCATCTGCAAACTATGACCAACAACATCCTACATAAACACCGAAAAAGAACCTCTTAGACTTAGATAAAGCACAGTCACCATTGTAAGTCAACAAAGGAAAGCACTTAATCATAGCCTAAATTGATAGTTTTCTTTTGCAACAAAAACAATATATATATATATATATATGATAATTGATTACAAGACACTAATGAGATTAATTTTTGTTAGAGTTTAACTATCAGCGTGATTTACATTCTTAATTACATATCAGATAAACCGAAAAAATATCTTCAACTCCGCTATTCCTCAGAACTGCAAGCCAGAAATAACAATGCGAAGAAAGAAAGAGGAAATACGTGACCAATGTCGATGTGCCTGGTCCCGAGTAGATTGTGCACGTTGCCGTCATGGAACGGCCATTCCTCCATCGAGTTCCTTGGTTAAAAAAACAAATAAAAATGGAAGGATGTTCGAAAACCCTAGCTCCGATCGGCAGCGAAGCTGGTAATCGGCGATGATCAGAAGAGGTTCCAAGACCGGAAAACAATTCCCATCCTATTTTAGAAGCTGAGACTGGTTTCTCGTTAGTTTTAATTACGAAAACGTAATGGATCATGAGACATCAAAGCAAACAATTGATCAAACGCGTTGCTTCCTTCGTGTTTGAGACTTGGTGTACTGTGTTAAGATTCTCAAAATTACGGAGGAAAAAAACAAATTAATCAAAAACAAGAACAACCGTGCTGGGTTGCGGTGGGGGCGTTGTTTAGAGAAAGGAGGAGTCGGTAAATGGCAAAGTAGCCCAGTAAGGAAGGTCCAGTCTATACAAAGCCCATGTTTTTTTTAGCAGCGATGAATGTTTTGACTTCTTATATATATATATTCTATACACATGGTACATGGAGTTAGTTTAGGGTATAGAGTTTAGGGATTTAGGTATAGAGGGTTAGAATTTAGGGATAGTTGTTTCAATTTAAGGTTTAAGATTATTATTTAGGGTTTATAGGTTAAAATCTAAATCCTCACCATATTACCCTAAGAACTAAACCTTAAATTATAACTCTGGACCTTAAATTGAAACAACTATCCCTAAATTCTAAACTCATACACCTAAACTTCTAAACCTTATACCCTAAATTAACTCACTATACCCTAAAACTAAGGCGCTTGTAGAAACTTTTAGTTTCCACAAGCCAGTGTATAGCATATTAATCCATATATATATAAGTATTATTATCTCATACATAATCGATGTGTCTTAAATTTGGGATTTAGGGTTTTATTTTAAGGTTTATAGTTTATGAGGTTTATAATATAGGGATTATGGTTAAAATTTAAGGTTTATGATTATAATTTAGGGCTTAGGGTAATACGATTAAAGATTTAAGTTTTAAACTATAAACTCTAAATTTTAACCTTAAAACTAAAATTTCATTAACAACCCTTAAATTTAAAACCACTACACTTAAACCCTAAAATAAAATGTTTGATAAATAAAATTTCCACAAAAGCTTATGCATGAAATAATTATCTTATATATATATATATTATATTAATCATTCAAATGATTCAAAGGTTTCTATTGGCTACGATGAAAACTTGAGAAAGCACAACTCACAAGTGATGATATGACGTGACATGAGGACCATCCATTGTTAGGTGAAACTCCAGTTTCATGCACGCGCTATGGTTTCTTTCTTTTAATTTGATAATAGCGTACGAAAAATATATATATTAGTGTTCCATCACCTTGCCAAGAAATAATAATAATAATAAGATACTGTTTTCTTTTCGGTTCCTTTTCCAGTTCCCAGGTGGCAATGACCAAAGGATGATAAACTGGAAATAATGCTTGCCAGCAGCTTCAGTGGTCCCATCACCCAAAACCATTACTTTGTACCATTTCAGATAGTAAGGGAGGGGGCAAAAGACATCTCTGTCTCGTACATAAATGCATGCACGAGATGTAAAAAAAATACGTAGGCATAAAGACAAAAGATTACACCAAAGCAAACACAAATTACATCAAGATCCATGCCGGCCATGGCTGCTCACATCAAAATACAATTTGCTAATCCCATCAAAGCACTACAAGATCAATATGAGTCTAACTTTAACAACAAAAACAAGGCCCCGTGATGGCAAAAGGACTGCACCAGACTGAGATATGATGAAAATGGGGAGAAGGCTTTTTGTTCGTGCAATTTTCTACATCAAAGAAAAAGGGAACCCACAAGCATCAAACTTGACAAGAAAACAAAAAGGACGAAGAAACTGACCCAAAACACTTGATGTGCGTGTGCTTTGAGTCCCTTTTATGAAGGGTCCCTCTAGAATAACCAGTCTTCCCATTCACACACCCAAGCTGTGAGTCTAATTACTTTCCCTATACCCCAAGTTGCTAATGATTCACATGATTTCTTTATAAAAGAGACTATGAGATTTCAAGCCAATTCTACTGATTTCCAACTTAAGCTGTGACTCTATGCAAGATTGCCTATACTTATTTAACACAGCTCCATTGACAATGGCAGAAGCTACCGCCGAACAACAGTTGCAGCTCATAGAGTACCAAGTCTCAAGGTTTTGGCTTTGTGTTTCAAGGATTTCAAGTAGTCAATAGCTTCATCAAGAACCACAACTGCATCTTTTCCCTCTCCACCTGGAATTATGCTTCTCAAAATACTCACCGTGTCACGGATTTTATCCTTTCTCGTCCTCTTATTGCCTGAAGATGAATCCATGTCACCTGATCCAGGATTGTGGCCATTGGCACAGCTAGAATGTGCATCATCCTTGTATTCTGAAAATCGGTTTGGATTCCCTGAATTAGTAGTGTCCATAAGCAACGGCGAATAATCGTTACTGCCATCAAGCAGCTTTCTCTTCTTAGTAGGCCTTGTAAAGCTAGCAACCTCTTCAAAGCTTCCCTCGAATTGCTCATCCTGAGCAGTCATTGTACTAGGAGAATGACCTGTGCTCGTAACCTCTTCATCCTCAGTATACTCACTATCATCGTCTGAGTAAAGCAATGCATTGAGTTCTTCGGTGTCCTCGTGCATTTCACTTTGCACATCAGTCCCATTTTCATCTGTAGATATCGGTCTGGAAGGAATATTCTCATTTACTAAAGCTATCGGATCTTCCCCGTTAAAGTTACCAGCAACATGCGATTTTAGACCCCAAGAAGACAGGCACTTGGTAGGAGTCCCAAGAGCAGAAGTAAAAATCAGGGTAGTTTGATCATCAGACTGATCAAAAACAAGGAATCTCTTCTCTGCAACCCCAGACCCTGTCTTGGGGATACCGATCCTACTTTCTTTACAATTTCCATATGGATTAGCTGGGGGTTGCTCTTTCAAAGAGTTTGAAGCAAAGACCTGTCGAAAGCGGGGTAAACAGTAAAACCAGCCACGAGGTTCATTACCTTGGCTAACACGAAAGCGAGGTAATTCTGCATTCCCGTAAACCGGCAAAGTCCCAGTAGTGGACACCATATTAGTGCCAAAGTTCATGAATGGAGGATCACTACTTTGCGGCCCAAATGGAAGTGGAGCAGGCAAAGAGTTCAAGATGGGTGATTGGCCATCAAATGGCCGCTGAGGAAACCCGGATCCACAGCCTTCTCCCATTCAACAAGAACAATCACCTACATGAAGACACAGTTTGAACTTGAAAAGGATAGTCCAGAGACTAAAAAGTAGATATTCGATAAAAACCAAGTAGTAGAAATAGCACTACATACCAGAAATCGAATGTTGTAGCAGTTGAAATGGCAGATTACTTGCAGCTTCTCTCAGAAACAAAGGGGAAAAAGAAAACTAAAAATTCCAGCTTAACTTGAACGCGAAAATGTAAAAAGCAGCCTACGTAACTGGCTTAAGCAAATGACGGAAATATTCAGCCTGAAAAAAAAAACGCAAGGGAATTCAATAAAGATTTGGCATAAATTTTCTCACCAATCATCAATAACACAATATAACAACAGAACAAGGAATCTCATATGTTAAAGAAAACAAATTTGAACCAATGAAATGTAAACACTAACATTAGCAAACAAAAGGGTACATAATTTTTTTCATAAATGCTTGAAAAATAATGGAGAAAAGTAAGGAAAGGGGAAAAATAAACAAACCTGGCAATCCTGAAGAGGTTGAAAGCATGCTATGACTCTAACTACAATACCATTTTCATATTTCAATGCCCGGAATCTTGTTTGGCTCGCTGCTTGGCACACCATAACTTCGTCCTAACCCTTCAATATGGCACCAAAAAAGAGGGTCTTCCGGGTACGAAAAACGTAATCAAAACCCCAAGATCCGTATTCTAGATCAACAAAAACTAAACAACTACTACTAATACTAATGATAACTCTTGGGTTAGAAATTTGAGCGATGTGTTTGGAGATTTTCAGCTAATCTGGCGGACATAACATGGAACGATGACGAAGAAAGTGGATCCCATGGAGGGTAGAATACTAATACTAACTTAAAAACAAAACAAAAAAAGTGGATCTTGAAGATGTATTATGGAATTACAGAATCACTCTACAATACAAGTTCAAGGAGATGACTTTTCGAAACACGTCAACTGAGAGACTCAACCACCAACGCATGCTGTTCCTTCTTCACTGTAAATAGCCACTGTTTACTTCTCTTCGTAACGCTCCTCTAAAAAAACAACCTAGAACCCTGCAAAGAGAGACCAACGCTGAAGATAAGCTAAAAAGCACAGAAACAAATTGAATCAAATGTGGAAGTGAAAAAGGATCAAAGAAGCTGACAACATACAGGAAAGAAGAAAAGATAAGAGACCCAGAAATCTCGATCAAAAGAAACACACAATTGCTCCAACAATCCTTAAGCTGCGGATAGAGAAATGGATATTTTTGAAGTCTGAAATATTTATTTTTCCTTCCTTTCTTTCCCGGAACAGAGATAATGGAGGCTTACAGTCAAAGGGGAGAAGATTTATGAAATGCACGAGATCCTAACATATACCAGTAGATTATTAAATAGGGGAACCGGATTGACGAAAATGCCCTTGGAACACAAAAAAAAAAGAAAATTAATTTAAAAAAAAGTTAACTACTAGAATAGTCACTTATGTTTTGCCCCAGTACAGAGTTGGTCACCGATTTTGAAAAACGATCAGTAAGGTCGCTTACGTTTTCGGGGCGTAAACTTTTGGTCACTTAGCCGTTTGTTGCCGTTAAATATTAACGGATTGCTGACCTGACAACGAAAAAGTAAGGGTAAATTATTACAATGGCCATTAAAGTTTATCTCATGTACATTTTTGCTCCCTAATTTAAAAAAATAAACATTATAGTCACTAATGAAAATGTTTCTTTATAATTTCACCCTTGAATTTTTAAAAATTAATTTTTCAACCCTAAAACTTTACGATCAATTAGTATAATAATATTTTAAAGGCTTAAATGAAAAATAGGTGCCCAAAGTATACCCTTTTTAAATTTAGGTGCTCAAATTGTTCCTATTTAATAACTAAACTTTTAAATTGCTCCTATTTTTTTCACTCTGAATTGTTTTTAATATTATTGTAAGATGACATGTCATTTTTATTATTGTTAAATTAAAAATAATTTTAAATAAAATAAAATCATTTTTATAATTATTAAATTTAAAATATATTTTTTAAAAATATTACTTCTTAAAATAATTTAGGTGTTTAAAGTTTTTTTTTTTGTAAAAATAAGTGCCCAAATTTACTATAGTTACAATTTTAGTTGCCCGGCTATTAAATGAGTGTTAGAAAATTTGTCAACCAATCGATACTTGACACGTGGCATTAATTTTTAATAGAAAATACTAAGAACTTTCAAATTATTATAAAATCTCAAAATTTGACAAGCTTCACAAAACAGTCTCTAAATCTCTAAAAATTCTCAAACTTCCGCCGTCGATTGCCGCCGCTTCCGCCGCCAGTTGTCGTCGCTGACCGCACCCACTTGGTCGCCGGACCAAGGCCATCATTTTTCCCAACACAACATCGTCAGAAACACCCAACGGCATGCAGCCAAACGTCAAACACGAAATCGACGTTCGCGTTTAACGTTCGGCTGCACACCGTGTTAGGGAAAATTGTAGCCTTAGCCCGTCGACCAAGTGGGTGCGGTCAATGACGACAAGTGGTGGCGGAAGCGGCGGCAGTCGACGACGAAAGTTTGAGAATTTTTAGAGATTTAAGGATTGTTTTGTGAAGCTTGTAAAATTTTGAGATTTTATAATAATTTGAAAATTTTGAGTATTTTTCATTAAAAAATAAAATTAATGTCACGCGTCAAGCACCGATTGGTTGACAATTTTTTTAACACCCATTTAACAATCGGGCACCTAAAATTGTACCTATAGAAATTTTGGGCACCAATTTTTACAAAAAAATACTTTAGACACCTAAATTATTTTAAAAACTAATATTTTTAAAATATTTTAAATTTAATAATAATAATAATAATAATTTTATTTAAAATTATTTTTAATTTAAAAATAATAAAAATGACATGACATGTTAATAATAATAATAATAATAATTCATAGTGAACAAATAGGAGCAATTTGAAAGTTTAGTTATTAAATATGAGCAATTTAGGCACCTAAATTTAAAAAGGGTATACTTTGGGCACCTGTTTTTCATCTAAGCACTTATAATATTATTGTACTAATTGATTGTAAAGTTTTAGAGTTGAAAAATGAATTTTTAAAAATTTAAGCGTGAAATTATAAAGAAACATTTTTATTAGTGGCTATAATGCTTATTTTTTAAAATTGGGAAGTAAAAATGTACATGAGATAAATTTTAATGGTCATTGCAGTAATTTACCCTTATATTTTGTTGTCAGGTCAACAAACTGTCAATGTTTAACGACAACAAACGGCTGGGTGACCAAAAGTTTACGTCTCGAAAACGTAAGTGACCTTATTGGTCGTTTTTTAAAATCGGTGACCAACTCTGTAATGTGGAAAAACATATGTGACTATTTCAGTAGTTAACCTAAAAAAAATGCTGATTAAAGCTTTGACATGGAATTGGTGAAGAAATGATGATAGCACAGTTTTGGTTCCGTGTGGTGGGTGTTTGGTGCTCGGGGCCCCCTCGGGTGGCTTTACCATAACCGGTTCCGGGTTCGGATCCAATTTGTCATAATATTGAAGCTTTTACCACTTTTGTTTTCGAAATAAAATAGTGTGGAATATGAATGATTAAATAATGTGCGGAGAGATGTGATGATTATGGTTGTTGTGGATTGACCACTTAACCGAAATTCTCCCAACTCCCAAGCTTTTTTATCCCCCTTTATTTGTGGCACATAACAAAAGTGCACATGGCACATTAGCTTACCCACGAAGGAAAAATAAATGTAATGTAACGCACCACCATATATTTATATGCGTGTGTGTTGACTTGCTAGTGGACCATCCATTTTACATGGATGTTATGAGTTGACGAAGATGATTCCATCTCATAAAACACATACTTACAACCCTAGTTAGATAATACAAGTAAATCTGATTATCTAATATTTTATATTCGTTTTATGATGTATGAATAATATAATTTTAAAATTCACGACTATTCGAATCAACAACATTGTCTTTTAAAACATTCGAATCAACCGTAAACCTATATAGGAGCAAACTTAAACAAATTTCCATGTTTTATGGCACTACAACTTGTTCAAGGGGCCATATGGCATTTAAATATTGGTGGTGGGGGAATGGAGAGCATGGAACCATTTGGTTATGGATTCCCCAACAAACACCCCACGCTTAGAAAAAAAGTTAAAGGCAACCCCCATGCCTTGCAATTAACAACTTTTTGTTTTTTTTAAATAGAAATGGTAATCCTATAATGCCACTAGTAAATATAATTAAAATATGGTGGCGATGCAAACAAATGTTAAACATATAATACATAAATCATTAACATGTTAAAATTTATAATTTAATGTATAAATACATATGCATGGGTGAAAGAAGAAAAAAAATCACTTGTGAAGTATGAATAATATAATGTTTCAACGATTCATATCATTTTTATCTTGTATAAGTTCAAATTCTGACATTGCCTTTGAACAAATATCTTTTATTTAATCAAAATATAGCGTTTTAACAAAATTTAAGATTTAAAATTATAAAATTCATTTGAATGTTATACATATATATAGTGTCTAAAAACCAACGCCAGTATAGCAATAATTAAGAGCAATCTGTTGGTTAGGATGGTCTTTACTGTTGTGTTGTAAACCGGGTTTTAGGACTGGTTTTAAGATGTTTTGACTCGTATCATTTTTTGTAACTATAATCGGATACACTATTTTTTTAAGGAGGTTTGTAGTTGTAATCTTCTCTTTCAATCAAAAAATAATAGTTAAGAGCAATTTTAATTAAGCAAAGCTCTCTTAACAAAAAAAAGTAATCGTAACATTTAGTAAAGAAATCAATAAGTCCAATTCCGTTAATATTGCTTCTATATTTATCATACTATAAAAAAAAGGAACTTAAAAGGACTGAAGTAGAAATGTGAAAACAAATTTTGAAGAAAACAAACTAACCAAACTCAAATTTATGTTTAGAAAATGAAGGTTACAAGTTTTAAACATGGATCATTGGGCGGGTTTAGTTATTGTACAGTTTAATAATTAAGGTCAAAGTTAACAGTAAAGTAATTATAATAATGGGTTATTGACTTAGAAACCAATGAAGAAATTGAGATTAATGATTCCTCATTCCAACGTAAGAATCACGAGATGAATGGTGCCCTTGGTGAATACTGAATAAGAAACATGACCTATGCTTTTTGGGTGGATATAAGTTGGAATTTTGTTTTTATATTTTTCCTTTGGGGAGTTAAAGTTGCATTATTAGGGGCACCCCAATCAAAATTGGTTCAACATTTGGTTATAATTCAGGATATGTCCAATCAAGAAAGTGGTAGTCTGAAAGAGGAGGGATTAACATCTTCATACCCCCAAGTTTTTTTTAAAAAAAATAAAAATTGGTTCTTAACTTTAATAAAAGTTCAAAATAATCATTTTCAGTGCTATTATTGTATCTAATAATTATGTTTAGAGTTAAGTTACAATAAAAAAGTTACAATAAGTTTTTGATTTTTTGAAAAAAATCAATTACGCTCCTAATTTTTTTTATATCTATTCAAGGTTTATTACGCATTGTTTTTTAAAAGTATTTTTGGGTCAAAAGCAATGCAGAACATATAGTTGATCAATCTAAAAGTACATTTGGACTTAGTTTCAAAAGCATTTTTCAATAGCTGGAAATTTTAACATTTTAACTTTTCTAAAAATACTTTTGAGTATAATTAATCATTTACCCTCGTTTATATTACCAATTCTTTTGTATTTTTAGACACAATGTCTAAAATAAATATTTTACCTACATAAAAACACTTTTTGTCAGTAAGGTCAAACACTCATACTTTATACCAAACAATGCACAAGTACTTCTAAAAAATAGTGTCTAACCGTACTTTTCAAAAACAATGTTAAACTAATAAATTGAATTAATTAAATATTATGACCAATTTTGTAACACCCGGGTTTAGGGGTCGGGTGAAAATAATATTTTAATATTATTTGGGCTCGGGTTTATAATTAAAATGATCTTTTGAAATTTCGGGTTTCAAAATGAATATTTGAAATGAGACCAAAATGATTTAATTGCAAGTTGAAGAGCTTTTTAAAGAACAAGGGGATAGCCATTCATTAATGGCCTTTTGGTAATTTACCCATTTTTCAATTTAAATCCCCCCTTATACAAAATAAACACTATTCACTCTCTTCCTCACCCATTTTCAACGTGAAAAGAGCTCCCCTCTTCAAGTTACTATTCCATCCAAAAAGCTCCTCCATTTCAACTCCTTTTTGAAAGGTAACAACGTTTTTGACTTCCCCTCAACTCCCTCTCTTTGAAAGTACCATTTATTTTCATTTTCATTGAAGTTTTGAAAATGGGATTTTCAAAGGATTTGATTAAAAATGGTGCCTTTGTGTAGCTAAACCTAATATTTTGATTTATTATGGTTAGTTATGGAATGTAGGAGTCAAATGGTGCAACATATGTGAATTTTGAATGATTTTGAGCAATTCCCGAAATTGGGTAAAAATGGGGTTTTTGGAGGGTTTTGGGTGAGTTTTGGGGGTTGTTTTAGGTGGGAATTGATAGCCCAATAGTAGTACTATGGTTAGGGGTTGATTTGGGATCATTTGTGGGTGCTATGGATGTTGGAAACATAGTTTTTGGACATGGTTTAGGGGCTGCCCGAAATTGCTAAAAATAGGATTTGTTCATGGTTTGCAACATGATAAATTGCATTTGAATTGTATTCCGGGTTGGTATTTTGATGTTGGGCTGATTTGGAATTGTTTGAAATGTGTTTGAGGTTGTTTAGAAGCGGGAATTTGTGTTGGGGAAGCTTCGGGAAGAAATCCGGAAATTTGAGGGAGGTTGCTTGCTTGGCTTGAAGCTTGGAAGCTTAGGTGAGTGGTTAAATACTTTTAAATGGTTTTCAAGTGTTGGTTCAAGCATGTGAACTAGGTTGGGATTGGTAGACCCACCTAGAGTTGGGATTAGGGTGGTGGCCTAATCCCAAACTTTAGTTAGAGATCTTGGTTGATCTTTAAAGTGTTGAATTATGCCTCATGTTTAATCATGCTTATGGTGGTTATGCTTATGTTGTTATACATGTATGTGGAGGCATGGCTTAATGCATTGTTACATGCATGTTGATGATAAATGTGATAGAGATATACATATGTATGAAATATGATGTGATATTTGTATTATTGAGATGCATGTAGTGTTGACATGTGTAATGATGTTATGAAATGATTGTATGATCCGAGGATCATGGTGAGTACATGCTAGGCATAGAAATGTGGTTCGTGCATGATGGTGAGTCATGGTGAGTACGTGCTAAGCACGGAAGTTGTTATGGATTGATATTGTGATAGATTAATGAAATGTGTAGTATTGGCACTAGTATGCTTGGGTACAAATGATCGATCATTAGGATGTGTAGTGTGCACACGTGAGTCAAAATGCGCGCGTGGTCTTGATGATGGTAGTCATCAAGATGGAGTACGGGTTCGCCCGGAAATCTTCTTTTATATATATTAGTCGGTGATGAGTGGAATCCCCTCCGTGTGAAATGGGCGTGAGGATGAGTGGAATCCCCTCCGCGTGAACGGTGATGAGTGTAATCCCACCGTCAGGTAATGGTTGTGTTGTTGGATGTGAGTTCCAACGGTTATCCGCGTATTCGAGTCATAGCTAGGTGCCAATACAGATTGTAGTTTACGTTGCCAATATGTGGTTAATTGTGAGCCAATGTGATTTGGGATGTGTTGCTAACATGGTTTAATATATGTGATTTCATATGTTGTGGATTTAAACATGTTGAGCGTGACATGATATTGAATATATGTTCATGCATCATCTATATTTATGGCTCGTGTGGATCGGAGGTAAGATCATGCATTTTATCTTGGTTGTAGCTCGTGCTTGGACCCTGCATTGTCGAAGGTTTGTTTTATGAGCTTACCCTCACTAAGCTTTTATGCTTACGCTCTCTTTTGTTCGACAATGCAGACTAATGGCTTGTGGGTGGCAACGGCAAGGAAAGGCCTCCAAGTGTTACTTACGGTTAGCTCAAGTATGATAGTTAAATTTAAAGATTGTAATAGTAAAGCAATGGGATAGGTGTCGTGTTATGATGCTTTTGGAATGTTGTTGTTGTTGTTGTTTAGGAGCATGTTAGACTCCTCATATGTGTTTGTTAATTTGGCTTTTGGGATGTATGCCTTGCTTGAAATCATGTTAGTATTTTGCTATCTAGAATTGCCTAAGTGTTGGATATGTTAAAGCTTAATATATCTATAATGACATGTATGGTTGTGTGGCAATGTGATGTTGTGCCTTGGTGTTTAGTCTTGTTATGATGATGCTCAAGCATGCTTGTATGTTGGTTGCCTTTAAAATTGTTGTTAGTGTGTTGTTAGAGGTTTTGGTGGGGTTTAGGGGCACCTTTGTGCCTTAAACCAGCAAAAACCAGTCTGCAGACAGGGGGCGTTTCGGAACGGGCCACCCTATTTCAGAACGGTTCCTTTGCATTTGGCCTGCCGTTTCGAAACGGATGGGGGTCGTTTCGGAACATTTTTGCTACTGGAATTTTGAGAAATTGACGAGATAAAGGCGTTCCGAAACGGGCCTTTGATGTTTCGAAACGGTCAAATATCGTTGACCACGAGAAGTTGACCGTTAGGGTCGTTTCGATACGGGTCACCCCCGTTTCGAAACGGTCACCCTATGGTTGACCCTGGCCTATTGACTAAGTCAAGGCGTTTCGGAACACCCTAAGGGCGTTTCGAAACGGCCTGCTGTAAAGGACTAAAATGAGCTGTTTAATGTTTTGGTTGGTCGGAGTATGTTACATTGTTTGTATTTTCCGCTGTTGTGCTTCACATAGGTTTAATTATGCCTATAGACAAGATAAAATAAAAAGGAAATTTTTAGGGTCGTTAACCGAGGGGAAACCTTAACGGGTTTCGCTTCGGTTTTCCCCGTGTGGCCCACTCGGATCGATCATCCGACCAGACCGGGACGAGGGGGTTACATTTGTTGGTATCAGAGCCTAAGGTTACCGAGACCTTGGGCAGGTAAGTGAGGTAAGTTTAAGTTTTGAATTGATATGCACGGTGTTTGCTTGCTTTGTAAGTATGATTGCTTGTATGACAAGTATGTTGATTGTTTGTTTAAAAGCATGTTGCTCGTTACCCGTGTATGCTGTGATGTGTGATTGTTTGATTGAGAATGTATGTTGTTTGATCGTACGCATATGTTTGCTTGTTTAGCAAGTATGCCTTGTTATAAGCTTGGTGTAGCATGCATGTGTGCTGATTTGTTTGAAACATGTTGAGTAGAGTCTCATTGCTTCTATTACATCGGAAAAAGGATTTTAAGTGAGGGAAATCATACTTGAGCCACTTGGACCTTTCTTTTGCTAACCCAACTTGTATGTTAAATTGTTGATTGATTTATTGCTTTTAGTAAGTTTGAGGCCAGTGTGTGGGCCGTGAATCGGTAAGTGGAAGTTGTGGGTTCTGAAAATGTGAATGAGGTGGAGGAAGTTCTTTGTTATAGTTAGGGGAGTATGGTTGTACCGGAGTTGAGGTATAATTTGTTTGCTCGAGTCCGCGTGTATGTGAGTTGATTCTTGTTGGTGAGAGACGATGGGATCGATTCTGGTATTTGTTGGTAAAAAGAAGCAAAGACCTTTGAGTGAGAGTCAAAGTGGTATCGATGTTATAGTAGATAAGCCCTTGGTACAGTTTTGATTTTGTCTCTTCCGATTGGTTCTGAGTCCGTACTTCCGTATGTTGTTAACAAGCATGCAAGTTTGAATGTGCCCGATGAGGTGTTAGAGGTAGGTATGAGCACCTTAGTTCTTTGAGCGAGATCAGGGTAAGGGTCTCGTGTGAGTAAGCTGAAGTTCAGAAATGCTAGTTGGTGATCGTTAGGATTCAGCCTATGGTTTTCATACAAGACAGTCAGTCAGTATCCGTGAGTGGAAATCGATTTGTGTGATGGGGCCAGTGTACGTCTGAGTTGTCTTCTAGCAAGAGGGAGAGATGAAGTCGCTTCCGATATAGTGGAGCCGAGAAAGAAGTCTTGAGCTTTAACTTCAGATTGTTTAGTAATGGGATGTTTGAGTCGTCGGGACTGATGATATAGAACTGGTTCCAGCATAAGAGTTTGTGTGTAATCAGAATTGAGTTTTGAGGTTTCGCAATGCTCTAAGAATGATTTAGAAGAGTTAGATTTTGTTGAAGGACCAACCTGAAGACAAGAGGGCCGAAGACTAACAGCTGTGTACTTGTGAAGTTGCATTTTTTGCAGAATCGTCTGTTTGTGTGAGCGTGCAAAGGATTTTGATGTATCTCTGTTGAGATTTTGGACGTAGGGACGCATGTGACTAGACCTTTTTGGGAGATAGTAGTGGTCAGAAAGATGTACAGAAGATGTTTGTTGGTGGTTCAGAGTTACTAGTTTCTGGTAGATGTGAAGTGATTGTCTTCCTACAGTTCAGTGTGCCTTTTGACAAGGCTCGGCTTGAAGAGCAAATAGTTAGTGTATACGTTGAGACAAAGAAAGAGTTGACTTGAAGTTGCAAGATTTATGCGTGACTGTAGTGGTAGGTGAAGAGGTGAACTTCTTGTTGAATGTTGATCCAGATTTAGAGGTCAAAGATTGATTTAGTTTAGTTGACAGGCTTGCTTAGCAAGTGTGATGGATTTGATTTTTGAATGAAGATTAGACCGCAAAGTGTTAGGATAGTTTGTGTTTTCTTTTCCTAGAAGTATTTGGAAGAATTGTCGGTTTACCTCTTGTTAGAGGAGAAAAGTTTGTTATTGAGACCGTTTTCGAGGTTGCTTCTGTTTTGTTTGCTCTGTAACTTGTGAATTCCGGAAGAATTGAGAATGTTGAAGAATTAACTTCGAGACTTGTTAGACCTTAGATTCATTAGGCCCAGTGCATCATCTTAGAGTTCTACAGTGGAATTTGTGTCGAAGAAAGAGTGACAGTACGAGAATGTATTTAGATTTCAGACAGTTGAAACAAGTGACAGTGAATGATTAGTATCCGTTTCCGTGTGTCAGTGATTTGTTGATCAGTTAGTGTGTGCTTCAGTCCAATTGAAGGTTAATTGAGATTCGTTTGTTTCCAGTTGGGAGTGAGAGAAGTTAAAGTATTGAAGACAACTTTGAGGCAAGGTGTGACCATTTTGAGTTCCGAGTTATGTTGTTTTGCTTGACTAGTGTGTTAGTTACTTTTATAGAGATGTTGAACAGAATATCTTCCTAAGTTTCTTGATCAGTTTGTAGTAGTTCTCATAGATGATACATGGATATATTCAAGTACCGAAGAAGACCATGACGAGCTTTGGAGTTAGTATTGTAGATTCTATTAGAGAATCAGTTGTACGCCAAGTTGAGCAAACGCAAACTCCAAGTTAATGAAGATGTTCTCCTAGGACATGTAGTTAAGCTGAGTGTGTTAGAGAAAATCCCAAGTAGGCAAAAGAGGACGTGAGTTAGAAGAAATTGAAGACTGTGACTGTTGTGTGATCAGATGCAAGACAATGAGCCCTTGAGAAACTGAAAGGAACCTTGAAGTGAACTTCGACCTTGATCCAGTCTATATCAGAAAGAGAATTTGTGAACCATAATGATGCGTTACATGTAGGGTTAGGTTGTGTGCTTATGCAAGACAGAAGATTGTGGCTCATTCATTGAGATAATTGAAAGACCTTGAAAATAATTATCCGACACAAGACACGGAGTTAATTACAGTTGTATTTGCTTCGAAGACTTAGAGGCAAAGCACGTATAGTAAGAAATGCACAGTATATACTTATCATCAGAACTTGAATTGTTAGACAACTTAGGAAGGGTTGGAACTTGAACAACATGAGTTGCTAGAACTGCTTGAAGACCGTAATCCCAAGATTGAGTACCATCCGAAGAGAGTCAACGTAGTAACCGATGTTCCGAGTTATATTGTTGTCAGATTAGTGGTTGAGTTGCGAGCTATGTTGCCGGATTCAGTTTACCGAATGATAGTATTTTTTTTGTGGTCGAGTTTCATGTCAAACTTACAGTGAGTCAGACACTTGAAGAGAAACAGTTGCACGACAGGTTCTTGGCACCTCACGTGCAAGACATAGCGGAAGGAAGACCTTCAGAATACAGTTCAGAGATGATAGAGTTTGTATTGTTAGAGATAGAATTGTTGTGCTGATTGGCATAGTGTTTTGAGACGTATTGTTTTGGTCGAAGCACACGACAGTTCATTTGTATTGCATCTGAGTAGTATGAAGACGTATTGTGGGTTGAAGATGAGTACTTCGGGGTTGAGATGATGTGTGATGTGGTTCAGTATGAGGGTAAGTGTATGATTTGCAAGCGTGTCAAGACCGAGCGTCAGTTTTCTTCTAGTTTGTTGCATCCGTGGAAGATTCGTAGTGAAAGTGGGTAATAGAGATTCGAAATTTCAACTAGATTTTTGAAGGCGTCTACATAGTGTTTGGTTACTTGTTGAAGTCAGATGATCTATCAGAGGAAGTTGTGGGTCAAGTATTCAAACAGTGTTGTATGAGATTGCGAATCGGGCTAGTTCAGTTGTTCATTTGTCGCGGTTACCACCAAATTTAGAAAAGGGTTGTGATGTGATTTGTGTATCTATGATTCGGAAATATGAAGCTGGTCTGTCTCGTGTTTTGTTTGTTGAAGAGGTTGAGTCGAGGTTGAAATTGGCACGCATTGAAGAACTCGTTGAGATGTTAGAATCAAGTAGCTAATGTTGTGTGGTAAGTTTACCGAGTTGGTGAGTATGTTGTAGTGAGAAGGGAAGTGGGTAAGAGCAGACTTCGTGGTAATTCTTGTCCGATAAATTTCGGGGACGAAATTTCCTTAAGTGGGGGAGAGTTGTAACACCCGGGTTTAGGGGTCGGGTGAAAATAATATTTTAATATTATTTGGGCTCGGGTTTATAATTAAAATAATCTTTTAAAATTTCGGGTTTCAAAATGAATATTTGAAATGGGACCAAAATGATTTAATTGCAAGTTGAAGAGCTTTTTAAAGAACAAGGGGATAGCCATTCATTAATGGCCTTTTGGTAATTTACCCATTTTTCAATTTAAATTCCCCCTTATACAAAATAAACACTATTCACTCTCTTCCTCACCCATTTTCAACGTGAAAAGAGCTCCCCTCTTCAAGTTACTATTCCATCCAAAAAGCTCCTCCATTTCAACTCCTTTTTGAAAGGTAACAACGTTTTTGACTTCCCCTCAACTCCCTCTCTTTGAAAGTACCATTTATTTTCATTTTCATTGAAGTTTTGAAAATGGGATTTTCAAAGGATTTGATTAAAAATGGTGTCTTTGTGTAGCTAAACCTAATATTTTGATTTATTATGGTTAGTTATGGAATGTAGGAGTCAAATGGTGCAACATATGTGAATTTTGAATGATTTTGAGCAATTCCCGAAATTGGGTAAAAATGGGGTTTTTTAAGGGTTTTGGGTGAGTTTTGGGGGTTGTTTTAGGTGGGAATTGATAGCCCAATAGTAGTACTATGGTTAGGGGTTGATTTGGGATCATTTGTGGGTGCTATGGATGTTGGAAACATAGTTTTTGGACATGGTTTAGGGGCTGCCCGAAATTGCTAAAAATGGGATTTGTTCATGGTTTGCAACATGATAAATTGCATTTGAATTGTATTCCGGGTTGGTATTTTGATGTTGGGCTAATTTGGAATTGTTTGAAATGTGTTTGAGGTTGTTTAGAAGCGGGAATTTGTGTTGGGGAAGCTTCGGGAAGAAATCTGGAAATTTGAGGGAGGTTGCTTGCTTGGCTTGGAGCTTGGAAGCTTAGGTGAGTGGTTAAATACTTTTAAATGGTTTTCAAGTGTTGGTTCAAGCATGTGAACTAGGTTGGGATTGGTAGACCCACCTAGAGTTGGGATTAGGGTGGTGGCCTAATCCCAAACTTTAGTTAGAGATCTTGGTTGATCTTTAAAGTGTTGAATTATGCCTCATGTTTAATCATGCTTATGGTGGTTATGCTTATGTTGTTATACATGTATGTGGAGGCATGGCTTAATGCATTGTTACATGCATGTTGATGATAAATGTGATAGAGATATACATATGTATGAAATATGATGTGATATTTGTATTATTGAGATGCATGTAGTGTTGACATGTGTAATGATGTTATGAAATGATTGTATGATCCGAGGATCATGGTGAGTACATGCTAGGCATAGAAATGTGGTTCTTGCATGACGGTGAGTCATGGTGAGTACGTGCTAAGCACGGAAGTTGTTATGGATTGATATTGTGATAGATTAATGAAATGTGTAGTATTGGCACTAGTATGCTTGGGTACAAATGATCGATCATTAGGATGTGTAGTGTGCACACGTGAGTCAAAATGCGCGCGTGGTCTTGATGATGGTAGTCATCAAGATGGAGTACGGGTTCACCCGGAAATCTTCTTTTATATATATTAGTCGGTGATGAGTGGAATCCCATCGACGGGCGTGAGGATGAGTGGAATCCCCTCCGCGTGAAATGGGCGTGAGGATGAGTGGAATCCCCTCCGCGTGAACGGTGATGAGTGTAATCCCACCGTCAGGTAATGGTTGTGTTGTTGGATGTGAGTTCCAACGGTTATCCGCGTATTCGAGTCATAGCTAGGTGCCAATACAGATTGTAGTTTACGTTGCCAATATGTGGTTAATTGTGAGCCAATGTGATTTGGGATGTGTTGCTAACATGGTTTAATATATGTGATTTCATATGTTGTGGATTTAAACATGTTGAGCGTGACATGATATTGAATATATGTTCATGCATCATCTATATTTATGGCTCGTGTGGATCGGAGGTAAGATCATGCATTTTATCTTGGTTGTAGCTCGTGCTTGGACCCTGCATTGTCGAAGGTTTGTTTTATGAGGTTACCCTCACTAAGCTTTTATGCTTACGCTCTCTTTTGTTCGTCAATGCAGACTAATGGCTTGTGGGTGGCAAGGGCAAGGAAAGGCCTCCAAGTGTTGCTTACGGTTAGCTCAAGTATGATAGTTAAATTTAAAGATTGTAATAGTAAAGCAATGGGATAGGTGTCGTGTTATGATGCTTTTGGAATGTTGTTGTTGTTGTTGTTTAGGAGCATGTTAGACTCCTCATATGTGTTTGTTAATTTGGCTTTTGGGATGTATGCCTTGCTTGAAATCATGTTAGTATTTTGCTATCTAGAATTGCCTAAGTGTTGGATATGTTAAAGCTTAATATCTATAATGACATGTATGGTTGTGTGGCAATGTGATGTTGTGCCTTGGTGTTTAGTCTTGTTATGATGATGCTCAAGCATGCTTGTATGTTGGTTGCCTTTAAAATTGTTGTTAGTGTGTTGTTAGAGGTTTTGGTGGGGTTTAGGGGCACCCTTGTGCCTTAAACCAGCAAAAACCAGTCTGCAGACATGGGGCGTTTCGGAACGGGCCACCCTGTTTCGGAACGGTTCCTTTGCATTTGGCCTGCCGTTTCGAAACGGATGGGGGTCGTTTCGGAACATTTTTGCTACTGGAATTTTGAGAAATTGACGAGATAAAGGCGTTCCGAAACGGGCCTTTGATGTTTCGAAACGGTCAAATATCGTTGACCACGAGAAGTTGACCGTTAGGGTCGTTTCGATACGGGTCACCCCCGTTTCGAAACGGTCAAATATCGTTGACCACGAGAAGTTGACCGTTAGGGTCGTTTCGATACGGGTCACCCCCGTTTCGAAACGGTCACCCTATGGTTGACCCTGGCCTGTTGACTAAGTCAAGGCGTTTCGGAACACCCTAAGGGCGTTTCGAAACGGCCTGCTGTAAAGGACTAAAATGAGTTGTTTAATGTTTTGGTTGGTCGGAGTATGTTACATTGTTTGTATTTTCCGCTGCTGTGCTTCACATAGGTTTAATTCTGCCTATAGACAAGATAAAATAAAAAAGGAAATTTTTAGGGTCGTTAACCGATGGGGAAACCTTAACGGGTTTCGCTTCGGTTTTCCCCGTGTGGCCCACTCGGATCGGTCATCCGACCAGACCGGGACGAGGGGGTTACATTTGTTGGTATCAGAGCCTAAGGTTATCGAGACCTTGGGCAGGTAAGTGAGGTAAGTTTAAGTTTTGAATTGATATGCACGGTGTTTGCTTGCTTTGTAAGTATGATTGCTTGTATGACAAGTATGTTGATTGTTTGTTTAAAAGCATGTTGCTCGTTACCCGTGTATGCTGTGATGTGTGATTGTTTGATTGAGAATGTATGTTGTTTGATCGTACGCATATGTTTGCTTGTTTAGCAAGTATGCCTTGTTATAAGCTTGGTGTAGCATGCATGTGTGCTGATTTGTTTGAAACATGTTGAGTAGAGTCCCATTGCTTCTATTACATCGGAAAAAGGATTTTAAGTGAGGGAAATCATACTTGAGCCACTTGGACCTTTCCTTTGCTAACCCAACTTGTATGTTAAATTGTTGATTGATTTATTGCTTTTAGTAAGTTTGAGGCCAGTGTGTGGGCCGTGAATCGGTAAGTGGAAGTTGTGGGTTCTGAAAATGTGAATGAGGTGGAGGAAGTTCTTTGTTATAGTTAGGGGAGTATGGTTGTACCGAAGTTGAGGTATAATTTGTTTGCTCGAGTCCGCGTGTATGTGAGTTGATTCTTGTTGGTGAGAGACGATGGGATCGATTCTGGTATTAGTTGGTAAAAAGAAGCAAAGACCTTTGAGTGGGAGTCAAAGTGGTATCGATGTTATAGTAGATAAGCCCTTGGTACAGTTTTGATTTTGTCTCTTCCGATTGGTTCTGAGTCCGTCGCCAGACCATCACGACCATTTACCCCACAATCCCGTAGCTGGAAACTGATCGACGTCGTGCGAAATGCATAAATCGTCTAATGATTCATTCGAATGATTCACGGTGAACGACATCATAACATACGATGAACAGTGTGTGGATCGTTCGGCGAAGGGAGAGCGCTTCATTGTATTGCTGAAAATTCGACCAACGCCGGTGGGAGTGGCTGAATTTGGGGGTTTAGGTATTTGAGGACTGTTTTGGGATTATTTGAAAATTTCAAGATATTTTAAAATTTTTGATTTATTTAAAAAATAAAATTTAGAAAATGTTTAATATTGTCACGTGTTATGCTTTTATTGGCTAATGGGATTTTTTAACGATTGTTAACGATAAGACACCTAAATGGGAACTTTGAAAACGTTAAGCACCTGTTTAGCCCGAAAAATACTTTGAGCACCTATCTGGAATAAATGTATAATTGAGACACTTATTTGCCACTTAAGCCTAAGAAAAATATGAATAGTTGTTTTATAACAAAATTATATAAAAATGCACTTATTATTAAAAATAGAAGGAATCTGATTAATCTCAAAATAATATATGTATGTATTTTTTTTAAAAATCAATAATAAAAATATGTGGTAAAATATTCTTTGCACGAGCGGTGGAAAACTTGTTTTCTACTTCCGCCTAATTGTTAAGGTTTAAGGTTTTATTGTTTGTAGTTAAGTTTGAAAGTTTGTGAATAGATTTCAATATTTAAAGGTTAGAGTTCAGAGTTTAAAATTTAGAAGTTGGAGTTTAGAACCCTTAAAAGGGGAACATGCCAACTTTAAGAGTTTGTTTGTAGAAAAAACACTAACGATACATCAAATAATTACGCTACTTATGTTAAAAATATATTTTGACAACAATGTAAATTTTAAAAATTTAAATCAAACATTTAAAAATAATATTAAACTAACCCTTAAGTTACGATGGTAAATTAAGATCTATTTAGTTTTAGAGGATGAAGACCGTTTTTTATTTTCATTTTCCTAAAAAATAAAAAAAAGGGCGAGAAAAACGTGTTTAGTTGTAAAATTAGAAAATGAAAAACAAAATTAAGTGAAAATTTAAAAACATAAAAAAATATATTTTCATTGTATTCATTATATTCATTGAAAATGTTTTGGGAACGTGAAAAATATGAAAATAATATCTATTTTTTATCTTAACTTCATTATAATTCGGGTTTGAATCCTTCTAATGCCATTTTTTTAAAATATTAGTTTATTTACTCATATTTTATTTATTTATTATTATAATATTTTTAACTTTATTTTATTTTAAATATTTAATAATTATTTATTTATTTTTATTTTAAAAAACTATATGTCACACATTTTCACTATTTTTATTTTTGAAAACAAACTTTTTGCCTTTTAACCAAGCATGTTTTCTAATTTTTAAAAAACTAAAAATAGAAAACGAAAATATAAAATATTTTTTAAAACCAGTCGTTACGGTGAATTCTGAAACCATATTAGGGAAATGAAAATCAAACAAAACTTTGAATTTTATACTTGCTATACTGCCTACAATAGGTAAAAAAACCAATTTTTCTTCCATGAAAAAAAACAATATAAAAGTTATATATAAAAAAACTTAAGTGATTATATTTAAAAAAAGGTTGACTGAGAGCCATTAGTATTTTATAAGTGGCTTCAAGAGAGCAATGTTAGTTTTGTTTATTATTTTTCTCTATAGACAATGAAATATGTAATATTCTCTAAATTTATTTTCCATTTAAACATATTAACCTGAAATTGATTAGTTTTTATATAATATGTAGATTATTTAAATATTTTTCTACCCTAAAGTCAAAAGACATTAAGCGCGTTTGATTTCACATTTTATATGTTATCCTATAATAATCTCAACCAAACTAAATTTAATCGATATATTTTTACTGTTTGTAGTCAAATTATTTCCTTAATTATTGCTTAATCCGTGATTTAATAATAAATACATTGAACTTTTCCCTATTTTCAAGAGTTACCCGTTAAACATTGACCAAACTAATTCATGGTCTCAACCAATAAAAATCATTAAAAAGTATTTGTTTCATTAATTTTGTTCATGCCATCTTTTTACCAAGTAAATATTCATTTAGTAAAAAATAACATGAAAAAAATATAAAATATATATTTTTATAAGTTAGAATCATAAATGACGTAACAAAACATACACATGATATAATTACTCACTGTGCACGATGTTTGAATGTCTGGGTGTTTGGAAACTAAGCAAAATAAAGAATTGTTAATTGCATAATATGTCTATAAATTACAACCCCTGTTTTTATTTTTCTTCTAATTTTTAATTTTATCAAATTCAAATTCAATTCATCCTATTATTAAACTTTTAAATTACTCATATTTTGTCACTATAATTATTATTGTTATTATTATAATAACATGACATGTCATTTTTTATTATTGTTAAATTAAAAATAATTTATAAATTATTTTTATTATTATTAAATTTAAAATATTTAAAAAATATTATTTCTTAGAATAATTTAAGTGTCTAAAGTATTTTTGTAAAAATAGGTACCTAAAGTTTCCATAGTTAAAATTTTAGGTGTTCGGTTGTTAAAAAAAATTGTCAATTAATCGGTGTTTGACACATGACATTAATTTTATTCTTCTTTTAAATTTTTAATGGAAAATACTCAGATTTTTCAAATTTTTATAAAATCATAAAAAATTTACAAACTTCACAAAACAGTCCCTAAATCCCTAAAAATTTCTAAACTTTCGACGTCGATTGCCGCCGCTTCCGCCGCCGGTCGTCACCGCTGACCACACCCACTTGGTCGTCGGACCAAGGCGACCATTTCTCCTAACACGGTGTCGCCAGAAACGCGCAACGGCGTGTAGCCAAACGTCAAACACGACGACTGGCGACTAAAGCAGCGACAATCGACAACGAAAGTTTAGAAATTTTTAGGGATTTAAGGATTGTTTTAAATATTTTAAATTTAATAATAATAAAAATGGTTTTATTTTTAAATTATTTTTTATTAACAATAATAAAAAATGACATGTCATGTTATAATAATAATAAAATAATCTATAGTAAAAAAAAATAAGAGCAATTTGAAAGTTTAGTTATTAAATAGGAGCAATTTGAGCACCTAAAATTTAAAAAGAGCATACTTTGGGCATCTATTTGATTGTAAAGTTTTAGGGTTGAAAATGAATTTTTAAAAATTCAAGGGTGAGATTATAAAGAAACATTTTCAATAGTGACCATAATGTTTATTTTTTAAAAATTGGAGAGCAGGAATGTACATGAGATAAACTTTAGTGGTCATTGCAGTAGTTTACCTTTATTTTTTCGCTGCCAGGTCAGCTAGCCATCAATGTTTAACGGCAACAAACGACTGAGTGACAAAAAATTTATACCCCGAAAACGTAAATGACCTTATTAGTCGTTTTTCAAAATCAATGACCAACTCTGTAATGGGGGAAACATAAGTGAATATTCTAACAGTTAACTCTTACTTAAAACATCAAGGTCAAGACAGTCATTCCATCCAAATAATAAAAGATTATGGATGCTTTTTTATTTTAAGTTTAACCTCGAGAAATTAAAATATACATATATATTAGAAGACTTTGAAGGGGGAAATAAAATAAAATAAAAAGGGAAGAAAATCTTGCAATCCGACACCAAAATCTTTAGTACAGTAAGGAAACAGCAGACTTTTTGTTGTTTTTCTTATATAAAAAGGAGGGTCTCCCACGCCGTTTTAACTTTTCCCAACATCTTCACGCTCCTCCGCTTGTGTACATCCTCCCCTACCATCGGTGCCTCACGATTGGTTATCTCGACACGTGGAAGAATCATGGTGGTTCAATGTCACTATACAAAAGAGTGAAAAAAATTGCTTCGGCTTTATAAAATTTTATTTTTATTTAAATTAGTTAACGTGAAAATTAATATTTTTAAATTTAAATTAATTTTCTCATTAAAATGATATTACAGAAATTAGATAAAGTTCCTATAATTTTTTTTTTGTAATTTAAAAACCATATTTTATCACCGTTCAAATTGATTTTTATTTCCTGAAAAACAAAACGCTGCATCAGCGACGGGATTTTATTAAAGAGGCACATGCATTTGTGCACGATTCGGCTCGCGGTTTTATAACAAGTAAGAAAGAGAAAATATTATTATGGAAAATACTTTGATGCACAAGCTTGTGTAAACTAAAGTTTACACAACCCCTTTAGTTTTAGGTTTTAGGGTTTAAGATTTTAGGTTAGGGTTTAGGGGTTTAGTATGTAGGGTATATAATTTAAGGTTTATGGTTAGAATTTAGAGTTTAGGGTTTAGAGCTTAGGGTTTAAGTTTTAGGTTGCTAGGGTTTGTGATTTAAATTTTAAATTTTATAAAAGGGTTGTGTAAAAAAATTACACAGCTTGTGCATCAAAATAAAACCCTATTATTATTATTATTATTATTATTATTATTATTGATTTCTTTTAAGAGTGTTTTATCTGTTGGGTCAAAGTAAAGTGTTATTAAATAGCCTAACATGCACGCGAGTGATAGCGTGACAGTCGGGTGTACGGAGAGATTTTGGAGGTGTGGGGATTGAGTTAAGTTATGGCTGAAATGTGAAGTGGAGTGGCTTAGGATAGTTTAATTAAAATGTTCAATGATATACTGCTCAAATAATTATGTTCAATGATATAAAAACTAAAATAATTTTACAAACTTGTTATTTTTTCTTTTTATAATTGGAAATTTTAAACCATAATTTTAATACATTGCAATCAAGTGCCGCAAAAATGGAAATGTTAAATCTTGGTGAATAAAACATCTTAGCCGATATGTTAAAAAAAAATCTTAGCCGCCAATGGCGTGCTCTTTCTGGCGTGTGTTTTAACTGCTAGTTTTCTCTTTTGACTTTTGCTCTGTAGTTTTTATGGGGATTTACTGGTTTTTCGGGTCCGATGATACTGTGATTTCTGTATTTGTCATTTGCCCCTTCGTATTTGTCTAGATATTGCTTCAGACCCTGATTACTTGATACTTCATACTAGCGTGTTCAATTTCAAATTTTTTGATAATATTTTGTTAATGGAAATCGAAACAAAATTTGGTCCCTGATAGGTTTTTGCTATTCTACAACGTAAGAATTTAAACTTTAAATCTTAATTATAAAAAATTTAATACAGTTTTTATTAAACCAATTGATAATCAGTTAAAATCGATCATTTCAAATGGACTGGGTTTTGTTTTTTGTTTTTCTCAAGGAGGCTATAAAAAGAGAGCCCATGACCAAAGGACTTTTTTCCCAAATATTATTTGGGTTTGGGCTGAAGGCTGTTTATAGGTTTAGATCATATCTCTGGGCCTAATGCCCACATTCACTGTTCTCCAATGAAAAGTGAGTTATATAAACCAAGGGCATCCATTGAAACATCTTTTTTGACAATTGATTTAATTTGAAAAATTAATAACTCAAGAGACGAAAACAAAAAATTAAAGATCAAAATAAATTTTTAAAAGTTTGAGGACTAAAATATCATTAAACCTAGTATTAAATCTCAATACGAATACTTTTGTTTGAACCCGAGTTGCTAGCAAGTTTAGTCCTTCAATGGGCTTGAAGCTCTTTATGGAGCGAAGGCCCCTTTACTGCTCTGGCCTTGCAATTGAACCTGTATTTAAATTAATTCTCAAGATTCGGTTAAATTAAGGTGGAGGAAATATTGGTTTACAGTTTTCAAGGATCTTGTCGTGTGCTATGTCTCATATTAATTGTTTTATATTTTCGTACTCTCTCCACTCTCAGCTTTGTTTTAAACTTTAAACCATGTAATTTTGACCACACATCGGTCGAATGACTCGTCTAACAAATAATGTTTAGTTTTGTCATATTATGTAGGCATTAAATTAGTTTATATTAGTATTTGTAAATTGTAATCATACGAATATATTATTTATTATTACAATTACTAGCCTGTTATTGAAGAAAAAATCGTGATATAAAAAATAAATATTCGTATTCTGAATCTTTGATGAATTAGATGTACGAGTATAATAAAATAATTATTTACAGTTGTATAGTTTTGAAAGAGATTAAATTTAGTATAATCTTTTGCATGAATGTTCCATGTGATCAGTTTAATGCGCGGAATAATCCGGAGACTATTTCTTTTATTTATTTAAAAACTGGTTATTAAAATTGCTTTTATTTATTTAAAAATTGGTTGTTAAAATTGCCAACATTACATTTTAACTCCGAATTGGTTAATAAAATGGCTATTATACATATATAAACAAATCAAAATTATGCAAATGTATTTTCATATTACTTTCCATTCATATAACAATAAAAAACACAAACACGACTGTGTGATCCTTTCTTGGATCTTGTTGAGGTTTTACAGCTCCATTTCACAGGGTCTGTTTAGCTTTCTCCTTTTGGTGCTGCTGGGACTAGTATGTGTGTGCGAAGAGTTTGCATATGATCCGACCACCATGGTGTCGTCGCTTTTATAGCTCAAGCAAGCGGCATCCAGCACCCCGATCGGGCTCTGTGGCACGAACGGGACAGTAGACTCACCAACCAATGACATCCCATGCATCAGTCCTACACACTTCATCACTCTTTCCTGCAAATCAAATTCAATTCATCCTATTATACTTCACCAAAACTTATAAAGTTTGGATTTTGGACCACAGAGTTATTTATTTATACCTTTTGCACATGTTGAGTGAAAAAGGACACTGCTTTCTCAGTGTCCACTGGTGTGGATTCTACAGCAGCAGATATGGCCACTGCTGCTGCAATCTCAGAAGGCTTGAATTCCAACAAGTCAATTCCTGCATTCAATTCTCACCCACCATCAGTTTCCCTGTCAAAGTTATTGCAAAAAATAGTACATTTGTCTTAAAAAGAACAGAGACCTTTATTTGTGCTTGAGATGAGTTGGATTGATCTCGATATTGAACTCCTTGGTGGGATTTTATCACCATTGAGCTTGTAAAGGAAATAGTCTATGAAGGAGAATGGGGTGATTGCTTGCATCCTCCAACTCAATGTGCTCGACACTAAAAGCTCCATTCTTTGTATAGTTCTAGCCTCGAACACAAATTTAGATTCCCCAACCTGTTATTTACAACCGAAAACTATTAGATCGAATCGAATCGAATTTACAGCGCCGAAAAACACAATGGCTTGATCTTTAACCTGCAAATCTAAAAGCAATGGAACTTCAGTCTCCTCCATTTTGGCTGCAAGAGATAGACAAGCCACAGCCAGTAATTGCATCGTCCAAGCTTTACCCTTCTGCATCATTCGAGATTAGACACAATTAATTCGATAGAGTTTAGTGAAAGGGTATGTCCGAAAATCTGAAGAATCTCAAGTTAACTTACGGGTAATTCATAGGCAGAGAGAAACCTGTCCAAGTAGTTTATTGATAAATACTCACACAATGGTCCAAAATTGAAATGGGCACCAACCTGTTCAACAAACAATCAAACATTGAATCAAACATAACCAGGACCAGAAAAATACAGAGTAAAACCATGGAATCTGACTTAAAAGTACTCAGATCAAAACCCACCTTCCTAATAAAATCAATGGCTTCTTGTCTAGCAGCCGGGTCTATATCACAACTTTGTAGCCTCTTCAAGTAATCAGCATTGGGCAAATGCTTGTGTTCTTTCTCAATCATTAAAGCCACACATTCTTCACTCGGCAACGCCAATCCATCTTCACCAACTCCATTAAAGACTCGATTTTGATTCCAGTTCCGATAAAATCTATGATTCCATGCCGTTGCCCCAAACTCTCCCGCCTCACCACCCCCACCAAAGTAATCATCGTTCTCATCGAAAATGCTGAAGTTGTCTTCTGCACACAGAAGACTCGAAACTGCACAATCAAAACTTGGTTCCATTCTTCAAGAAAAAATTGGTGAAAAAACTCTGCTTTATCTTATATCTTCTAAACAATAAATGGTAATAGTTGTTATGCGAAGCAAAAGTGTTTCCTTTAATCAAAGAATTGAAGAACAAAGAAATGGGTTTTAAAAGGGAATAATAATAATAATAATAAGCTGTAAGAATGGAATGGAAACAAGTTTTACAAACAGAAGAGGGTCTCTTAAGAAGCAAATCAATGCCCTTTTTAGGGTAAAAAGCAAGAGAGACTGAAAATATTGTATTGTTTTCTGAGTTTTGGGCTTTCTTTTATACGGCGTAATTTGAACAGAAGAGAAACAATGACATTTCTTTTCCTTCCGACGCGCCTTTTTATACGAAAAATTATCTAATTTTTCAAACATACCATTGCCTTTGGATTGTGCTTATTAGATTTAGTGACTCTAATTGTTTGAGAAATTAAAAAAACAAACATAAAATTAGGCTGTTTTGGTAATCCAGTAATCATATCTTGTGATGGATTTAGTAATTTGTATTGTTTGACAATCTCACTTGTTTCTTGGAACGACATTACCATAGTTTAATGAAAAATCATATCGTTTCTTTCATGATCTTGATCATAAGGAAAGTTAGTTGAATTTCCTATTTTGCAAACGAATTGGAGGGTTTTTTAAAAATCAAGTTTTTTGAACGAATATTTTAATTATAAGATCATGTGATCGACAAGATTTATATCCAATACACTGACGGAAAGTTTCCACAAATGCTTTAGCTTTAGGGTGTAGGGACTTAGTTTATAGTGTAAAGTTTAGGTTTAGGGGGTTTAGAATTTAGGGGTAATGGTTAGAATTTAGGGGTGTTGGTTATGATTTAGGGTTTAGAGGTTAGGGTTTAGGTTTTAGTGTAATATGTTAATGATTTAGGTTTTAACATATAAATATTAAACTCTAACCCTAAACCCTAAATTCTAAACTACTAAACCCATAAACCCTACACCTACACCCTAAATTGAGTCACTAAACCCTAAAATTAAGACACTTGTAGAAATTTTTAGTTTTCACCGCCAGTGTATCGATCAAATAATTATCCATGATCGATAAATCAATATATAATATAGATAATTATCACATACACTGTGAAAATTTGTTTCCTTCCACAAGCGTCTTAGTTTTAGGGTTTATGATTTTAGTTAATGGTTTAGAGTTTAAGGGTTAGAAATTAGGGTTTAGGTTAGGATTTTAGGGTTCAATGTAATATGGTTAGAGATTTAGGGTGTAGGGGATTGGCTTAGGGTGTAGAGATTTAGAATTTAAGGGCATTGATCATAATTTAGGGTTTAGTGTTAAAATTTATGATTTATAGGTTAGAGTTTAGTTTTTAGGGTAATATGGTAAGGATTTAGGTTGTAATCTATAAACTCTAAATTATAACCCTAAATTATAAATTTCAACCACTGTCCCTAAATTCAAAACCCATGAACCTAAACCTCTAAACCATACACCCTAAATTAAACATTTAAACACTAAAATTAAGGCATTTGTGGAAACTTTTAATTTTCACCGCCCATGTATCAAATAATTACTCATAATGTAATTATAGATAAAGATATCATATAGTAAATTTTAATAACTCATACAATTTTTACAATCATTCACTACACTTTCTAATGTGTTGAACATTTAGAATAAATACATTTAAACCTTAAACACATGACATTTCATGAAGCGAACATACAACCAATAATTTTTCACAAAATTAACTTTTTTTTTGCTGCTATAAAATACAATGAGAAAAAGTCACATCAGAAACTACAATTTCTAACGAAAATGTCAATTCTAATCAATATTCAATATATTTTAAATTATGGATGCAAATAATCCTGATTTCTTTCGGAATTTGTATTAATAAAACTCTAAAATTTTATTAATCAATCAAAAATTAAGAAAGTCATGTAAAATTAATACTCAAAATCATTCAACCAATAAAACTTAATCTTACATAAAAATTTCAATATTTCATAAACAAAACCAAAGTTCTATTTCATGTGTCAAAAATAAGATGCTCATATAAATTATTATGTAATAAAAATCGTTACTAATTTATATTTTTTTTACGAGATCAACTGACCCCACACTATTGTATGTTGCTCCTCGCCTCTATTTTGTGACATTCAAATTAATGGTTTCATTTTAATTATTGATTTAACTTTATACATAGAGTCGAGTATTAATTACATTAGATTCGAGTTACTACTTGACTGTAAATTAATATATTTGGTTGGTTTAATTTAATTTATTGAGTTTTATTGTTAATAAAGAAAAACAGTTTATTCTGTTATATGCATATTCTCGGATTACGGTGCTTTTATTTTTTTATATGTTAATTTTAAAATGATCATTTATTATATGAAAAATGTTTGAATACGCAAATTATGTAAATTTTAAACTACATATTATTATTTATACATCAAAACGAGCAGATGTTGATCATAAATTTTTAAATTATTTATACTTAAGGTGAAGTCGAAGATTCAACATTAGTTAAAGTATCGTTTTAGATTAGTTAGATCATTTTTCTTTTGAAACTACGCATATTATCACATATTTATTTAAATGAATTAATATATATATATATAATTTTAAATATCAACAATAAAATGTTATTGATAACTATTTTTATAAAAATATGAATTATCATGATTTTTTATGCAAAAATTATCTTTGAAAAGAAAGAAATCACGTAATTCCGTATTTAGAGCTCATTAGAGAGAAAGGAAAGAACCAGCCTGGTCTTTTATTAACAGCAAAGCGGTGAAACATGGCAATGGTATTTATTGCGACCAGGGAAACACAAGTACACTTTCCAATTATTTTCCAATAAAACATTGACCGCCATAATACCATATGATTGTAATAATATTAATAAAAGGATTCAGAACTGTAAATACATTGCAAAATGCAATGCCGCCTCTACAAAGTTGTAACAAGGTAAAACCTTTCATTTTTTCTACCAAATAATTTACAGTTTCTTAAATTGATATATTTTTTAATTTAATCTCTATTTTTTAGTTTATATTAGTCATTGAACATAGCAATTTTCTATTTTAGTTTGATGAATAATGCTCTAATATTTTGACATGTCATCAAAATGAATAAAATAGGCAAAATTTCAAATTCTAAATTAATGTGAATAAAAAAAAGTTTAGATACAAAACCGATCGAGAAAAATTATAAAATTCAAAGACCATAAATCATTTAGCTAGATGTATTAAGGTTCAATCTTTTATCACTTTTCAAAATTTATTTTATAGAATAAAAAGTATTCTTATACTATATGCAATAAATAATAAAATTACAAAATTAGTTTTAAAATAAAAACGCTTTCAAAAACAGTTATCAACAAAACTAAAAAAAGTTGTTTTTTTTTGCTATTTACTTTGAATTATTATCCCATATACAAGCGATAGAAACTTTTGTTTCCACAAGCGATTTAATTTGAGAGTTTAAGGTTTTAATTTAGGGGGCTTAGTGTAGTGGTTTAGAATTTAGGGTTCATGGTTAGAATTTAGGATTTAAGGTTAGAGTTTAGGTTTTAGGGCAATATATTTAAGGGTTTAGATTTTAACCTATAAACCCTAAATTTTAACCCTCAAACCCAAAATTATATCAACAATCCTTAAATTCAAAACTACTACACTTAAACCCTTAAACCATAATCGCTAAAATATAGTATATACTCTAAAACTAAGGCGATTGTATTAATGATTACCCATTTACTTTTAGTTTTTGGACATAAATGATCAGAATATCATTTAAGTTATACTTTACTTTCTAACATTAATATTTGAACACAGCCTTAGCATAATTTTCATACCGGAGTTGCTTTGTGTTGAAACATTTATTTTGTTTCTGTTCTGCGTTGAATGCGATGCTTTCTTTTTAAAGCATTAGTTGGACCTCATGATTCCTTCTAATTACAACCATTCCAGTTGGTGAAGTATTTAAGGCTGAAATCAAATGGAGTTCCCGCCAAAGCTTCCTTGTCCTTCCTGCAATTCACTGCACACTCATTTACTCTTCACAGATTCTGCAATATTATAATCCCCAATCCATTCACTTACTTCGTATATTTTATTTTTCTTAATCGATATGAAACACAAGGAAAATGCTAACCCCAATCACTGACTAATTCAATTTTTTCGGTAAACTACCGTAATGATTATTTTCGTTTCAGTTTTGTTCATTTTTGGTCTCCGATTTCAATTTTTTTTTACGTTTTTTAAACTTTTGGTCACCCGAACATTTATTGCCGTTAAACTTTAATGAAAAGCTGACTTGGCATGAGTAAACATGGACGGATGTATTTAGTGTTTTTAGGGTGCAATTGACCCCACTAAAATATCTTTCAAACTTATTATAAAGTACAAAGCACTATAATTTTTTATAGGAAATATAAAAATTGACCCCACTTGATTGTTTGGGACATATGCGAATTCTCCAAACTCTATATCTTACTCTAACTTCACTATACGAAAATCCTGACTCCACCACTATAAATAAAAATAATTGAATAAGAAAAGACTAGTCAAATATATGTGAGATTCTTTTACAATGAACCAAGCTTTTTCCATGGGTGGATGGGTCTTGAGGACTTGGTTCATTGTAAATGAGTCGTGTGTATATTTGACTAGATTATTTTTACCTGTGCCAAGTGAGCTTACCGTTAAATTTTAACGGCAATAAACATTCGGGTGACGACAAGTGACTATTACGATAGTTTACCTATTTTTGAAATTGGTGAGCAAAAGTGACTATTACGATATTTTACCTATTTTTTCTTTCTTGCCAAACAGAACGTCAAAGAACAGTGGCAGAACTTGAAGTAAAAAATTGAGGGGCTAACTTAAATTTTTTTAAAAAAAATTGGATGCTTAAACGTAAATTTCTAAAAAAAATTGAGGAGTTTAATTAAAATTTTTAATAATTTTGAAAGATTTAACAAAAACAATTGAAAACGAATTTAATTAAAATATTCAAAATTTTGAATTTCAATATAATTTTTTTAAAATTTTGAGGGGTCAAATTAAAATTTTAAAAAATTTTAAAGACAAATTTCAAATTTCTTAAAATTTGGGGGCCTTGTAAGAGAACAGCACATAAACTAACACATGGACGTATGACCGCTTAGGCTTTGATAATTATCCTTTTAACAAAGAACATTGTCAAAATAGGAGTTTGAAAGTGTGATTTTAAATCATTAGGTAGAGAGACATCGACAAGAACATTGTCCGAGTGTCTTTGAGCATCCTTGGGGTAAATCCCATCATTTAACTTCCTTGGTAATGCTGTTTTAATGTCTGGTCGACTTGTAATAATATTTGCAGTCAAATAAAGACTGTACACGCTCGGTCCATTATTTTTTTTAACCTTCTTGGATGTTCTTACATCCCACACAACCAGATTCGATACCCCTCGACTAGGTCTTGTATTTTCTTTTTTTGTTCTTAATTGGTCAAATCTAAAGGCAAGCAATTAATCTCTAAACCCAACGTAATTAAAAAAATCAAACATTTTGGATGAATTATGTAGTAAAAACATAGGCATGCAATTTGGGTTTGAGGAGAAAATAACATTGAATTCAATCCTCATGATTATTTTATCCAAATTTATAAACGGTAAAAAGAACTGAATTACAAATTAACCTCGGATGCTTTTGTTCTTAACGTGTCCATTACTTGGTTCAAGAAGGCGTGCTTACAATACAAGTAAACAAAGAGACTTTACAGATTCCTACCCTAATATTCTGTCAACTTCTTTTCTTTTACCATTGATTTTATTGGATAAAAATCTTAATTTACCCATCTTTTGCTTTGGAATTTAACTTTTTCCACCCTTTTGGACTATCAGATGAGAACGCCAGGTAAAAAAACAACAACATAGAAACCAAAGCCTTCCAAACCCATATGGGGTGATGTTGTCAGTTGTGCTTGTGGTGATCTCAAAGACAATATTCCCACCACTTGGGGTCCAAGACTAAAAGCGAGTCATCTTCTCTTACTGTTTGAGATCCGAGCTTAACAGAGTGTCATGTCATGCATTTTCAATGTTTATATTTATAGGTCAAATCTTGATTCTGGTCCTTTTATTATGTTTAAATTTAGGATATAGTCTTCATATGTTATTTGGCTTAATTTAATCTTTTGCGTCTATAGTGTCGAGAGTTAATGAATAATTATTTGATACCTGATAAATTTTTTAGGTATGATGTCGAAAAATGTCCTTAACGTTTGATTGAATAGTCACTTTGACCCTTAATATTTTTCTGAAGCAATTTAGCTCTCAAAGTTTTATTTTGGGTCAAAATGGTCCATATGTGAATGAAAATTGTTAGTCAATTGACGATAAACAATTTGAAATGACATGATAGAATGACATGCCAAAATAAATTTATTTTTGACTAACGTATCATTTTGTAAAGTTAGCACGTAGGTTTGCCACGTCATTTCAAGCCATTTACCGTTAGTTTAACTGACGATAAACAATTTTATAATTTTTTTACTAACGTTTCATTTTGTAAAGTCAACGTATTTGCCTATATGACATTGTTATCGCGTCGTGCACTGCCATGTAAGTTTTCCACGTCATTTCAAGCCATTTACTGTTAGTTGACTAACAGTTTTCATCCGCGTAGGGTAATTTTGACCCAAAATAAAACTTTGGGGGCTAAATTGCTTCAAAAAAGAATAAGAACCAAAATAACTATTCAGCTAAACATTATGAGTATTTTTGGCATCATGCCATTTTTTATAAATGATTTCAATCCACCATCATACGTAGGGTGAGTAAAACTCGACTAGAAAAACTTGAATTTTTCGACTCGAGGTTAAAAAACTCGGCTCAACTCGAAAAAATTTCAAATAAAGTTTGAGCTGTAAAATAGAAATTCGAATAACTCGATTTTTTTAATAATTAGTGAATTGGTTTTTAAGTTCGAATTGAATCCTCAATTTTTCCTGTTATATCTACCTATATAAAAATATGAGGAAAAATATAAAGATATATATATATATATATATATATATATATATATATATATATATGCATATCTTATATGATTAGAGAAAGTCGTTTAAATTGGAATCAAGCCATATTATAACATGAAAAATAATTACAATTAAATTTGTATAGAAATTCGAAAACTCGACTCGATTCAAACTCAATCGAATTTCATAAACTCGACTTGAATCGAAAAAAATCAAATACAGTTTGAGGTGTAAAATATGACGTGTCAACTCGAATAACTTAAAATTTTTTAACTTGACTCAATCGAATGATCACCCCTAATCATACTTCTTAGTTAATTACTAATGCCATTTTTGTTCTTGAAATACCATTTTTAACTCACCATGCTGACTTTTTTTATTTAAAAATAGGGCCTTAAAATAGTTAGAGTTATCATTAACTAATAATATTATAAAATATAACGAATAAATTATGTCAACATAAAATTTAAGGTTCAAAATTTAAATTTATAATGTTATGAATTAAATCAATTTTGTTAAACAGTCGTTGTATAATATAATATACTTTTATAATATTTATTTCAGATTAATTGATTGATGGATCAAATATCATAAATTATAAATTATATAACAACTGACTAGTACATTTAAAATTCTGAAATTTAAATGATAATAATAATTTGAAATCTAAATATTGTCTAAACCGCCATCGACACCTTTTGAAGAGCTAAAATGTAAAAGTTAGTACATCTCGTTAAGAATGAGACAGCAGGAATTGCAAATAGCTGCAGCGCATTAGCCAAACTTTATTAAACTATTCTGTTGGTTTTACAAAGGGTTTTGTTTAACTAGTCATAAACTCATAATGTTTTTTTTTTAAGTATGTTTTATAGTATTTAAAGTCGGACCAAATTCTTGAGATTCACCCCATCCATAAAATAAGACCACAACTAGTCATTCAAAATTCAAAGTCGATTTATTTCAAAAGAAAAACAAACCAAAGACGATATCAAAAGAGTTTAATAATAACAATCAACCCAAAGTTATTTAAAAATGTTTTAGTATTAATTATTTGCATTGGGTTAAAGGAGTGGTTATCTAGGCATGGAAACTACCGTCTACGCCGTGACCGGTAATAAAAATATCCACGACATCCGGCACATCTCCGGTGGTCCACCGTTTTACACCGCCCCTCCTGTGCTTGTGCCTTTTTGAAGTTAATACTTTGTTGTTATCTAATTTGATCAATTGCTAAGTCAGCAACATTTTAATTGTATTGTGCTTAACCCGGCTTAAGCTGGCATCAAATCAACATTTTGCATTAAAATCAAACATTTCTTTTATTTTGTAACGTTCAATGTTATTATGTGATAGTATATGTTATTTATTCTTTAATTTTTTGAAACGCACAAACACCGTACATATAAATTTTTTGAATTCAAGACCTTTATAGATAATAACGCTATCTTTTTATCGGGACCACTCTATGGTTCCAAAATCTATTTTTCTTTCTTATAAATTACAATAGAGTTATTACCAACAAGTCTACAACTACAATGTTAGGTGCATAGTTAGTCATGGTCTGATTCAATACCATCCCAAATAGTGGCGGAACATGTAAGGGTTAATAGGGGCATGACGCTCTAAAAATTTGAGAAATTAAAATTTGATCCTTATAATTAAAAATAATAATTTGCCCTCTTAAGATTTAAAAAAGTTAATATCAAATTTTAAAATTTTAAATATTTTTTAATTAAATCCCTCTTATAATTTTTAAAAATTCTTATTAAATCTCTCAAAATTGTTAAAAAGTTTACTTAAACCTTTAAATTTTTAAAAAATATTAAATTATCTCATCAAAATTCTTACCTCAAGTTTCGCCACTGTCCCAAATATAATAAAATTAACACACGTGTCTCATAGGCGATTTCGTTTGAGAAAAATTCTGAAGTCGATCGAAAATTTTAACAATCAGATGTGATATTTTTTAATTATCTATATACATTTTAATTACAAAATTCTCTCTCTAGATCCTTAAACGATATCGGACAGGCCTTGTAATTGTAAATCCAATAAATAGATTTTATAAGCCGAATAGCTGCAGATACCATTGAGAAAACAAAAAAAAGGCCTTTCAACAATGGGCCAAGAAACTCAAAACTCATTCAAGCAAGTGATGGATAACACACGTGTCAGACATTCGCAAGTGAAAAATTAAATGGAAAATTAAAATTAAAATTGCCTTGGCAGTCAGTTAACGAATACGGAACTTCTGGTAAAGTGGTACCTATTACCTAATATAAAGACAGACCCAACCCAAAGATGGCTGCCACTCTCCGCTGCGGGGCGCTTGTTTCGTCCACCGCCATACGACGCCGTTCTCAACTGGTCGGTGCGTTTTCCTCGCTCTCTTCTTCTTACATCAGAACGGGTTGCGCTCAGTCTCTGCCCTTTGTTCCTCTCTTAAGGTAGTGGTTTGCCATTTTCTCAACCGCACAATTCAACTCTATATTGCTGGTTTTTTTTATCTTAATTTAGTCTATAATATCCTCTGGGGTTCTTGTTTCAGATCGAAATTTTGTACCCGAACGCCAGATAAGACCGTCCGTGCTGTAAAAATGGAAGCCAATAGCAACACTGTTCCAAGCATTGTCGTTTATGTTACTGTTCCAAACAGAGAAGCAGGTTTCCTTTTTATTTTCCTCTCGGTAATGAAAAGAGTCGTAGAATCTGAGTTTGGGGAAAGGAATCATGTTTCACACAATCTCAGAATTTGGGAATTTAAAGATAATTCTTAAAGAGTTTTTCAAAAAAATTTTAAAATTTTCACCTCCTCTATTATAATCCTATTGCGGAGCCTGTTTTCCAGAATTGAAAATCCATATGCAGGTAGGAAGTTGGCTGGAAGCATTGTCAAAGAGAAACTTGCAGCATGCGTAAACATAGTACCAGGTTTATTTCTGATTTTATAATCATTTGAACAATATTTGCTGAAATAGATTTCTTATGAATCGTGAATATATTGTGAATGCAGGTGTAGAATCAGTGTATGAGTGGGAGGGAAAGGTATGGAGTTTCTTTTTTCTTTTTTTTTTGTTCAAAGGTATGGAGTTTCATTTGGATGTATTGCTTTTGTTCGAATAATGCAAGTAAACCATTAAGCCTTAAGTTCTCCTGACAAGTTGAGAAATATTTTGAGAATTTAGTACAGAAAAGGTCCTTTCTGAACTTATAGAATTTTTTCATAGGCAGACGGAATAAGTATTTATTCTGATGATCTTGTGTTAGTGCTAAGTTTATATTCGTTTATACAAGCTAGAACGAAGTAAATAGGTTATCTCATTGCTTCTTTAAACAAACTATGTGCTCTATTGGGCATTGGCTCTGCCAGATCAACACGGATCCTGAGGAACTGCTGATAATCAAGACACGGCAATCCCTCCTGCCCGCACTCACAGAACATGTCAAGGCAAATCACGAATACGAGTAAGCACAAAGCCTCTTTAAATTTTCAACTAAGATGTTATCAAGGTTTTGAATTTTCAACTACTTCATGGATAAGGCCATAAGGGTTGTTTTCAAAAGAAAAGTTGTTTTCAAAAGAAAAGAATCTGGGTGTCCCTTTGGTTGGAACTTTTTGTTGAATCCCTCTAACATGCTTTTAAATAGAGAAATCTCGAATACAATGCCGGCTAGATTCTTTTGTTGATCTTACACTTGCTTTTATTGGTTTTTCCCCAGTGTACCAGAAGTAATTGCCTTACCCATCACTGGTGGCAGCCCCCAGTATCTAGAATGGCTTAAGAACAGTACAAGGGATTGAATTTCTTGAATCTAGTATGATGGTTTGACTATGTGAGTGTGTGAAACCAGTTTTAATTATTTACTTTAAGGGTTCGGGATCTCATGTGAGTGTGTGGAAGAAACTTGACTTGTCCTCAAGGTGAAATGAAATCTCCGAATGTCTTAGAAATATAATTAACAGTCTGCTCGCCATATGTCGATTTCCACAAGTACTTGTAACTCGACACCCCGCAGGGCCGCAGCAACTGCAATATAAAGGGAAGAAAAACCTACTTATTAAGGTACGTCATACAGTGCTTCCATGTGAGTACCTGAAGTTAGTTTTAGTGAAAGCTCATCCTCGGTTAGTGACTTCACTGAACTTTTAATATTTCTCTTTTACACTCCCTCCTCTGTCTCATTGTCGGACTCGATTTCGAAAATATCTGACATGTCCTAAGAATATAAAGCCATGACCAAATCTGTTTTGGATTCATTTTCAGGAAGTCTTTTGCCTTGTTAGGGAATTTAAAATGGATTCCAATTGTGATGCGCCCATGATTTGAGCTTTAGGAGCTGCCATCTCAGCCCGTAGGATGTCAATGTCATTAAGTCGAGCATCAAACAATTGGAGCAAGTTGTAGTTCAATTGGACGATAATAGTATTCGAAACCAAAAATCTTGATAACCTTGTACTAAACTTACAAAACTTAGGACTATTGAAACTTATTAAACTGCAAATCTTCCTTTTGCCTTCCTCTTTTTCAAACACCCAAATAGATATTCTTTTCAAGTTTTACACTAAAAAGTGCAGTAAAGCAAGGCAACACAAGGGGGAAAACGAAATAAAGACAAAGAAAACATTAAAAACATCTGAAAATCAAATAACTAAAGCAGTTCTTCTGAAGTTGAAAAGCTAACTTAAGAAAGGGAGGAGCCATGTCCTTTTCCCCCGATATTTTTCAAGTGATACCAATTGTTGGTCTCATGGTGTGCAAAAGATGGTCCAAACCGATCAATTAGGTCGATTCGGTTTTAATTAATTTGGTTGAAATTTTCGGTTTTAATTAATTTGATTGAAAATTTCGGATAAACAAGTTTATTCAGATCACTTGGAAAACGAAAATTGATTGAATTGGTGAAACCAACTTTGAATTAAATATTAAATTTATATTTTCGTTCAAAATGGAAGTTATGAACTTATGTCAACCAGAATCTAAATGATATTTGTTGTCATTATATCATAAACTTAAAATTGTCCCATCTATATCTGCTCATTGGTAGCACGCTTTTTTATCTGCTCATTGGTAGCACGCTCAGTCCATTGTCTTCGTTCTTGTCGTCTTTTTGTTGTTTCTTGATGGCGTCAGTAGTCAGTGATCTGGAAAGGCTAGCCATCCGTTCGGAGGAGGATGAGAGCCTTGAGATAGAGAGTTCAGATCCAGATCTTTCAGTGTCGTATGAGTTTTGTTTCGTGGGAGCTTTTCTAACTTCCAGCGTGATCCATTTCGTGTCGATGAGATCTACTCTTGCAAATGTGTGGCATCCGGTTGGGGGAATCTCGATATCGGACCTGGGGAATGGCATGTTTCTTTTTAGATTGTATATTGCGGCGGATGCAGATCGGATAGAGAATGGTGGCCCATGGAATAGTCATGCTCTGGTTCTTCATAGGATGGCAGAGGGCGAGGATCCACACCTGGTCCCTTTAACACATCTCTCTTTTTGGGTTTTGGTTCATAATGTACCGCACGGTTTTATTTCGGAAAAGGTTGCCCGTTCGCTGGGGAATTTTTTGGGGTTCCTTTCTGGAATATGATTCTCTGGCCACCTCCCTTGGGTATAAGGGTATAATTAGACTTCGTGCAAAGATTGATATTCGGCATCCTCTGAAAAGAAGGAAGAAGATCCGGTTGGTTAACGGCCATGAACATTACGTTAGATTCGAGTATGAGCGATTAACGTTATTTTGTTTCATCTGTGGTTTGATGGGCCATGGAGAGAGCTTCTGCCCTTTACGGGCTACAACTGATTCGTCTGAACTGGTTATGGCGTGGGACGCATCCCTCAGGGCACCATCGCGGCGGCGGAGTCAATCGAAAAGCATCTGGCTCCGGGAAGCAGACCCAATCGATTCTTTGCCAAGATTATCTCCTGGACAAGGTAAATATGGAAAGTCTTCATTGTCAGATGTTACAAATCTCCCTAATTTAGGGACCAGCAGCAATTGCGGAAAGTCTAAAGGGATAGATTCTGGACTCAGTGCACGTTACAATCGGGGTGGATTATCAATGGGCCCATTTTTTAATTATGCTGGAATGGATCAGTCTTGTGTGATGGATGTGGCTATGGCCACTGAAGAAGAGAACAGTCCAATTGAACAACTTGATGGGCTTAAACGTCCCCGTGTACATCCTCAAGCGTCTGTAGTTTTAGGTGATGTTGATTCTACCGGTGCTCCGTCCTTATCTTCGGCCGACCTGGCAGCTCAGGTCCGCCGCTCGCAATGAAGCTCCTAAGCTGGAATGTCCGGGGCTTAGGTAAGCCACGGACGGTGGGGCGTCTCAGACAGAAGTTACGAGACGAACGTCCTTCCTTAATTTTTCTTATTGAAACGAAAGTGAATGATTCCAAAATGGCTGGTATACATCGGAGGTGTGGTTATCCGAACGGTTTTGTTGTTGGTGCAATTGGCCGCAGTGGTGGTCTGTCATTGAGGTGGAATGATAATTGTGTGGTTTCTTTACGTTCTTTTTCTCCGAGACACATTGATGTGATGGTGTTGGACGATTCTGAGGGGAATCAGTGGCGGTGTACTGGATTCTATGGTGCCCCTGAAGAACAAAGAATGGAGGAATCATGGAATCTGTTGAGGTCCTTAAATGACACACCTGAGATCTCGTGGTTGGTGATAGGTGACTTTAACGAGATTGTTTTGACTTCCGAGAAACATGGTGGCAGTGTTCGTAATTCTAGGCAGATGGATAGATTTAGGGAGGCCTTGGTTGATTGCTCTCTTTTCGACTTAGGCTTTGTTGGGCCATGGTTTACGTGGGAGAAGGGGCGTTTATCATCCAATAATCTACGGGAACGGTTTGACCGTGGGCTGGCAACTGATTTGTGGTGGGACTTATTTCCCAATTTCCAATTAAAACATTTGACCCATTCGTTCTCGGACCACTGCCCGCTACTTTTGTCAACAGGTCAGAGGGATGCTAATTCCAATCGAGTATGTCACTTCTGTTTTGAGGCTGTGTGGCTGCTCGAAGATTCGTGTGAGCCAGAGGTGAAGAGATTGTGGGATTCTTCTTTGGGAGAGTTCCTAGAGCGTCTGAAGCAGGTTTGTTCGGGGTTAAATGGCTGGTTTAAACGGTTAAAAAAAGATAAAGGTCTCACGATGGCAGACTTAAAAGCTAAGTTGGAAAATCTAAACGAGTTAACCCCGTCAGATGAGGTACTTGGTGAGATTCTGGATGTGAAATTGGCCATGAACATTGAATTGGATAAGGAAGAGTTGTATTGGGAACAATGGGCTAGATCGAATTGGCTAAAGCACGGAGATAGAAACACTATTTTTTTCCATTGATGTGCCACTCAACGCAAAAGGAAGAATGTGATCAGGTCTTTGGAAAACGATAGTGGGGTTTTATGTGTGAATGAACAGGAAATGGGTACGGTGGCAAGGGACTATTTTCTACAGCTTTTTGAATTTAAAAGGGTGGCAGACTGTAGTAGTATTCTCAACGGAGTTCAGCGTTGCATATCTGATGAGATGAATCGCTCGCTCTCACGTCCATTTACCGCGAAAGAATTTTGGGATGCCTTAAATTTCATGAATCCTCTAAAAGCTGCTGGGGAGGACGGTTTAGGTGCTTTATTTTATCAAAAATTTTGGCACATTTTTGGGGAGGAGGTGGTCAGATTTGGCGTCTCTGTGCTTTCTGGTGAGGTCCTTATGTCCTGTATTAACCAAACCCGCATTGTTCTTATTCCAAAAAGGGACAATCCTACAAGTATGGCTCACTTTCGTCCGATTAGTTTGTGCAATGTATTGTATAAAATTTATTTTAAGGTGCTAGTGAATCGTTTTCAAACTGTGCTGCATTTGTGCATAGACGAAGCCCAGAGTGCTTTCGTTCCTGATCGCCTCATCACAGATAATGTTTTGGCAGCTTTTGAAATTATCCATTCTATGAGAACTAGGCGCGCTGGAAGAAAGGGGTATTTTGCCTTAAAGCTAGATATGTCTAAAGCATATGATCGGGTCGAATGGCCTTTTATTGAAGCCATGATGGTGAAGATGGGCTTCTCTTCGAACTGGGTCTCTTTAATTCTTAACTGTATTTCCTCAGTCTCGTATTCTGTGGTGCTTAATGGTCAGGTCGGGGAAACTTTCCTCCCATCTCGTGGGCTTCGACAGGGTGACCCACTGAGTCCATACCTCTTTTTACTTTGTAGTGAGGGGTTATCTTCTCTTTTGCGTCAAGAACACAAAGATATTGGAATCGTATCAATCGAACAACCCCGCGTGTGACGCACCTCTTCTTTGCTGATGACAGTTTGATTTTCGGGGACACTACAACCCGTTGTTCAACAAAGTTATGGCAGTTATTAAAGTTGTACGAGAGTTGTTCTGGTCAAGTCGTTAACTTTGAGAAGTCAGGGATTTTCTTCAGTGCCAACTGTATTGAGGACAACAAGGAGGATGTCCGAAGGATTCTTGGTATCTCTAGTGCCTTGTGTCTAGAAAAGTATTTAGGGTTGCCTATGTTGGTGGGAAGGAATAAAAAGAAAGCATTCATGTCTCTTCAGGATCGATTAGTTGCTTGTATCTCGTCATGGAGCCCTCGTTCTTGTCACAAGGGGAAAAGTGGTTTACATCAAGTCCATTCTGCAAGCGATTCCAACTTACACGATGAGCTGCTTCTTGCTTCCTAAGACGTTTTGCTCAGAGTTGGAGAGTGTTATGGCCCGTTTTTGGTGGCAGAATGCGAAGGAGAAAAGGGGGATTCATTGGTGTTTATGGTCCGACTTATGTCAGATAAGGGAGATGGGTGGTTTGGGCTTCAGAGACATGGCCAAATTTAACGTTGCTTTGCTAGCAAAACAGGGGTGGAGATTGATGCAGAACCCGACGTCATTGGTGGGCCGTTTATATCGGGCCAAGTATTATCTGAATTCAGACTTCCTGAATTCGAGCCTGGGCTCTGCGCCGTCCTTTACTTGGAGGAGTATCTGGAGCGCGAGAGGTCTATTGGAAATGGGCCTGGGCTATAGGGTTGGTGATGGAAGGTCCATTTCTATATGGAATGATTTCTGGTTACCGGGGCCTATTCCTAAGAAGGTCCGGTCTACTCCGTTGGCCTCGTTATCAAAGGTGTCTGACCTAATCGATGTTTCAGGTGGTTCTTGGAACACTAATTTGGTTCGTGAGGTTTTTATTCCTGAAGAGGCAGAGGAAATTTTAAACATTCCTCTTTCGTCGTTTTGTAACCATGATCGTTTAATTTGGACTGAAGAGCATTCGGGGGTCTACTCGGTAAGAAGTGGGTACAGGCTTCTCCTGCCTTCCACTCTTGTTTCTCACACAGAACTTGAAATTTTCAAGTTAATTTGGCAAGTGAACTGTCCATCAAAAATGAACGTTCAGTGCTGGAAGTTCTTAAGGAACTTTGTGCCTACAAAGTGTAATTTGTGTGTTAAACGTGTGATATCAGATCCTACTTGTGCTCGGTGTTTACAGGAACCTGAGGATGTGGCTCACGTTCTACGAAATTGCCCATTTGCGGATCAAGTATGGAGTAATTTGGATATTCAATGTCCTAAAATAGAGCCGAATGTCTCTTTTTCATCATGGCTACTAGATTTAATTAAGCAAGCTGGAAGCATTAAATCTACTGAGGTTTTAGTGGCCCTTTGGGCAATTTGGACAGCAAGGAATAAATATGTTTTTGAGGGAGTCGTTACAAGGCCCATAGATACAGTTACCTCTATCAAGGGTTATGCCATGGATATCCGTTTGGTTTCGACCCGAATCGGCTCCAACAATCCATCTGCTTGCACTCGGTGGACCGCTCCAAAAGCCTCTTGCGTCATAGTGAACGTAGACGCCAGTTTTAATAAGAACACAAAATCAGCAAATCTGGGAGTAGCTATTAGAGATGTTGAAGGATATATTTTGGGTGCTTGTAGTTCTGTTACTTACCGAGTTCCGTCACCGTTTGCTGCAGAAGCCCAAGCGGCTATACAGGGTCTCCGTCTTGCCTTGGATATGGGCTTTGAACACCTGGAGGTTGAAGGAGACTCGCGTTCTATTATTTCAAAGTTGGGTTCTGGGTCACCGGACTTCTCAGAGGTTGCAGCGCTGATTTCGGAGGCGAATGGGCTTACTCTCAACTTCAAAAATTGTGATTTCTCCTTTACTCACTGGTCTGGGAACTCCGTCGCACATGCACTGTCAAAATTTCACCAATCGGTGGAGCTAGACCACTTCTGGGTTGACGAGGTTCCCTCTCGGATTGAATCCTTAGCGGCCGCGGACAGAAGATGGCTAGATCCGCCATAGTTGATTCCTCTGGGATTTGTTTTAAAGGTCTTGTTTTTCTGTTGCGCCGACCTCAAACAGACCTTTTTTTGCCACACCTCCTCTCTCCTCGTCTCCGTATCTTGAAGCTTCCTTCAATGGCCAGAGGGTGGTTTGCTGGTTCAACTTTAAGTTTATGATGCTTTGTTTGTCTTTTCGTTTTTCTTTTTATTGGGCCTGGATTTCGTTTGGGTGTGTGGGGCCCTTATTTCCTTTGTTTTGTTTTATCTCTTAATAATAATATCGACCAGCATATTTGAACGTCAAAAAAAATTGACACATCTATACAAGTTGTTCACATTTAATTTGCAATTAAACAAACTTTAATGTTAAGATCCGCTAATTGGTAGACTGGTCAAAGACATTCATATTATTTTATCTTATAAAGATTTAAATCTCAATATTTATCTTGAAAATATAAATGCATGTTTACTTACTAAAAAATGAAAATAAACAAAACTTTAATGCTTGTCCATTTAAACACTAGCATTTAATTCATACTTAATTAACTCTTAATATAAATAAACCATTTATTTATTTTTCTGAATAATAAATAATTCATATAAAAATAATCATAATCAAAATAATATACAATTTATGCATATCTTAACATTGAAAATTTATATTTTTGTTTGTATTAGAGTCAATTATAAAATAGATATCTAAATCATTTTTTCTTTTAAATTTTTTAGGACAAAATAAATGTTTGTTTATTTTGTTATATTTTAAGTTTTTTTTTCAGCGGTCATTGAAAAAAAATGCAATCGCTTGTCATATAATCACTAGAGGACAAAATTTTGTAACGACTGTTAACGACTCTACTTTAAATGATAACAAAATGAATCGTAAAACACCTATTTTAATAAAAAAATAGACATGTATTTCAAAAAAATAGTTTAAAATGCTAATTGAGAAAATATTTTATACACTGGATTTTCAAGTGGAATCAATTTATGGTTTAGAGGTTAAATTTATGATGTAAGTTTAGGAGTTTTGATAAATTTAAGCTTTAAAGGTTAGAGTTTAAGATTATAACTTTTTAGTTTCTATAGTGAAATTAATAATGGTTCTGAAAAAAATTACGTGTGCATGGTATAGATACTCATGCTTATTTTACATTAAACATTTGTATAATTTGTTCTATCCTAAAATTAGGGGACTTAAAAATTTATATTAGAGGCAAAAATAGATTTTCAATATGAAATATATAAAATTTTTTAAAATCATATAAATATTTTAAATTTTTAGGAAGACGATCGGCCCTCCAAGTCCATGCATCTTTGAAATTATCTGGAGCACAAAAAAGGCAACCCAAATCCATTTCTGACCCGCAGATTGCTACCTCACAGTCCACAGACCAACGAAAACAAACCCAACAAATCAACATGTGATTTGTGAACCATATTGGAAAAGACAAACAGAGCCTCCGCTCCAATCTCAAATCCAGCAAAGCATATAAAACCCCCAAAACCATTTCAGTTCATCAAATTCTTCACAAAAATCTCAAACCCTTTCTCGAATTCTAAGCCAATGGTCTAAATAAAACAAATCCCTCTCTATTTATTTATTTATTTTGGTTGCACATCGTTATCACCGTGGTCTCCTTTTGATTCGTCTCTCTGTTCTTCAATGGCCTCTCTTTCAGGCCTTTGCCCTTCTTCCCCTTCTTTGAAGCCTAAGCATGACCGAGTCGCCAAACTCACTCCTCCGTTTCGCAAAGACGCACTCGCATTCTCAACTCGCTCCAACTCTAGCTCCAAGCTCTCCGTGGCTCGTAAAGTGTCTGCCGATTTGTCAAAAACGAACAACGTAGCCGTTCTGAAGAAGGCCAAGCAAGGTGGACTCCAGAAAGATCCTCAAGCGCTTTGGAGGAGGTACGTTGACTGGTTGTACCAGCACAAGGAGCTCGGGTTGTACCTTGATGTCAGTAGGATCGGGTTCTCGGATGAGTTCGTCGCGGAAATGGAGCCCAGGTTCCAAGCCGCGTTTAAAGCTATGGCGGAGTTGGAAAAAGGTGCCATTGCCAATCCCGATGAAGGACGGATGGTGGGCCATTATTGGTTGAGGAACTCTAAGCTCGCGCCAAATTCGTTTTTGCAAGTACAGATTGAGAAGACTCTCGACGCCGTTTGCAAGTTCGCTGATGACGTCATCAGCGGTAAGGTTAGTTTGGCTGTTCCTTTTTTTCGCTCGCCGTAACAAGCTAGTTGAACATCAGTGTTGAAGCAGGATTAATTTACCAATAAATTGGCTTAATCCCTTTTAAACTGCAGATTAAGCCTCCGTCTTCTCCCGAGGGTCGTTTTACTCAAATACTCTCGGTTGGGATTGGAGGTTCGGCTCTGGGCCCACAGTTCGTTGCCGAAGCATTGGCTCCTGATAATCCTCCTCTAAAGGTATTTGTTCAATTATAATTTCATGCTCTTTGAATTTTGCTTTCTAAAAAGAAGTTTTTGATAAAAAATTGTAGTAAAATTGCCCTGTTGAAGCATAGGTTCCTTATCCCTTGTTTTTTTAAATTGAATTGTGTTTTGCATTTCTTTATTCACAATGATCTTTAGTCTGCTTGCAGCAATAGTGTTTATTTGTTAAAGCGATGCTCCAACTTCCCTTTTGAGATTTTGAGTAGCCTTCTAACTGAATGGTTTTTTCCCCATGACTAACTGAATGATTTTAAAGTCTTAAATGTATACATACATATATTAGAGGAGGCTCTTGATATTTGTTCTCTGAATTGGCAGATAAGATTTATTGATAATACAGATCCCGCTGGAATAGATCATCAGATTGCACAGCTTGGTCCTGAGCTGGCTTCTACCCTTGTAATTGTGATTTCAAAGGTCTGCATCGAGTCATCCTTAATATCTACTTACTTCTTTGTTCTTGTTTTATTCTTCTTTACTTACCTGTTTGATGGACTATATACGACATTTTTTATTTATTGAATGAAAACTTACACCATTCAGAGTGGAGGTACTCCGGAAACTAGGAATGGTCTGTTAGAAGTTCAGAAAGCCTTCCGTGAAGCTGGTCTGGATTTTTCAAAACAGGTTTTGATCTCAGCCTTTTGTTTCTGCTTTTATTTCTTTACCCTGCTTCAGAGGTTTATTTTAAAATTTTACTTGGGTTTTTAATTCAAGGTAGGTTGTAATAGGAAGATATGAAAAGGCTTCGTAACTAGAGTTGGATTTACATTTAGATGCGTGTCATTTGGAAGTATTATTTCATAAGTGCTGAAACCATGTATATTCACCGTGTCCACACATGGGTTTTAGCTTTTCTATTGTTTAACACTTCTACTGACTGATGTATGTTCTGCCACCACAATGAAGAGTTTTGTACAAATACTTGTATGATCCCATGATCAGCCTTTTCCCTAATAAAAATTGGTCTTATCATTGTACAAAAGAAAAAGTTTATTACGCTTAATGAGCTTGATGAATTTGCAAGTTATTAGATGGTAGCTTGAATTTTTAAGCCGGAACCCCAGCTGAAACTATACGTAGTTTCTTCTGTATGACCCTGACATAGAAACATCACTTTTTTTTGCTCAGCAAAGCCAAATGGGATTGTTGGTGAGACTCGAACCTTGGTTCTTGCCAAGGTGCTAATGAATACTCAACCAACTAAAATCAATCCATGTTGGCCATGGAGACTTCACTTGGTATTACATGATCAACTATTGTGTTTAGATGAGATTTTTGAATTCTTGCCTGGTTCTCCTGTACTCTGGAAGCAGATTTTCCCTGTAATTTAATTTTCAGATTTATATGTGTTGTTTATTTACACATTCATGCAGGGCGTAGCTATAACACAAGAAAATTCTTTGTTGGACAACACAGCGAGGATTGAGGGTTGGGTAGCCAGATTCCCTATGTATGACTGGGTTGGTGGCAGGACATCTGAAATGTCTGCTGTAGGTCTACTTCCAGCAGCACTTCAGGCAAGTAGTTCATGGATTTAATATTTGTGGTTATCAGGGCACTTTCAGACAGTTTATCTAAGTGAATATTTCTGCAGGGAATTGAAATAAGGGAGATGCTAGTCGGTGCATCTATGATGGACAACGCCACTAGAAGTTCAGTGGTAAATTTTGGACTGATGTTTTATAGTTGCTTTAACATATTTTGTTGCTGTTTTCAATTGTTTGATTAGGGAAGAATTGAATCATGGTAATCGCAATTTTTATTTGGTGACCTCTGGTTACTCGTCTTCATCTCATGTTGCCGATTTTGGAAGCTAAAGAGTTTAGTTGGCAGTTTCTTAGCATGGGAAAAACTTGTTTCTCATCTTCTGTTTGAAATGTTTTCTTGTTTCATTATGATTTTGACTTCCTATATTTATTTTGTATCTGGCCTGTATTCCAACTCTCATCCCCTCCCATTGACGTAAATTTATTTTCTTCCTTTCCTTCAGCTCAGGGATAATCCTGCAGCATTGCTTGCTTTATGTTGGTATTGGGCATGTGATGGGGTTGGATCTAAGGTATTAAGTTCTTAACAACATTACAGATCTCATGTTGTTAAAATTTGGTTTCTCATACTAACGGCTTCTCTTGTGGGGTTCTTTTAGGATATGGTTGTCCTTCCTTACAAGGACAGCTTATTACTTTTTAGTAGATACTTACAGCAGCTGGTTATGGAATCACTTGGCAAGGAGTTTGACCTGGATGGTAACCGGGTATGTGTAGCCATTTTCCGTTTTATTTTAAGATGCATCTTGGAGACTACTTTTTGTTCACTAGTGGCCACTTTGTAGAAAAAACCAAACTGTAGGACATTTTCTTGTCAATCACTTTAAATGCTTTTCGTAGTTGGTGTATCACTGGATAAAGCATATGAGCTGATATGAGGACATTTTGTTTTTGGGTGGAATGATTCATGGTTTTCAATACGTGACTGATTCTGATGTTAGGACACTTTAATGGTTTAATTGTTGTCAAAACTTTGTTCATTGAAACATTTTGGCATGATCAAAGATCTGTAACTTGGTTGGATTGTTTCTAATTATTAGCAATTAAGCGGTTGGGCCTCTAGTTGTGTATTGATGAAATATCAGAGACATGTTTTATTAGTTTTGTTTGTTGACTTGGCATGACTAATGTCTAATAAGTAGTAGAATTGTGTCATGAGGAACCTTATTGGTGGTCCAGTCCTGAATTCACCAAAGCCTGTGCTTTATCCCCTCAAGGCATATTATGTACAATTTATTAATATCAGAGCATTATTAGATAAGCTTTAATTTATTAATATCAAAGCTATATCAAGGAACCAGAAACCTGTCAATGATGGTGGAGCATGATGCAACTCTATTGCATTTTGTTTTTGTCTTTGTTCTTGTTTTTTCAGGCTTTCTGTTGGATTTTCTCATTATAAACTTGTTTGAGTTGCTTTCTTACATTATTAGAATAGGTAAAAACACAATTTCTTAATTCATCAGGTAAATCAAGGAATATCTGTTTATGGGAATAAAGGAAGCACAGATCAGCATGCGTAAGTTTTCCTTATGCCTCTAAAATTTATTTTTATCTGTATTGATGAAAGTGAAGCTCAGGCCTGATGCAACTTTCCGCATAATCAATTTATAGCTATATTCAACAGCTGAGGGAGGGTGTGCATAATTTCTTTGTGACATTCATTGAAGTATTACGTGATAGACCCCCTGGTCATGATTGGGAACTTGAACCGGGTGTTACATGTGGTGACTACCTGTTTGGAATGCTACAGGTTTGATAAGTGCCAGTTTCCTAAAACGGGGATTTAGTGTAGGCGTAATAAAGGCTGATAATGTTTGCACTCCTTGCTTGTGCAGGGAACAAGATCAGCTCTGTATGCAAATGACCGGGAGTCCATCACTGTCACTGTCCAAGAGGTGACACCTAGATCTGTTGGGGCTCTCATAGCACTTTATGAGCGAGCAGTTGGACTTTATGCCTTTCTTGTCAACATTAATGCTTACCATCAACCTGGTAAAATATGTTTCATCTTCTATTTAGGAAATTTAGTTCTTGAAAGGGACGGAGGAGGGTATTGTTTGGTTACTTGTTGGGTCATATTTTGCAACCTAGCTGTTTGATCTAAACATTCTTGTTGGGTTAATTATATTGATTGTTCTTTGTTTTTCTTCTCTCTAATTTTGGCACTTAATATTCATCTTAGGCGTGGAAGCTGGGAAAAAAGCAGCAGGCGAAGTATTAGCTCTACAAAAGCGGGTTTTAGCAGTACTCAATGAAGCCAGGTTAGATGGCAGATGATTATGATCTGCTTATGGTGCAATTTATCTGAAAGTCTCTGATGCTATTATATGTCAGATGCTTATCGTTTAGGGCAGCAACATACTGAAAGCAGTTCTTAAAAGTTTATCATCATTTTCTAGACTTCTTCTATGGATGGATTTTATTGTCCTCGTAAGTCAGAGTTGAAGAAACTTACATAACTGGAAAGTCTTAGATTTCAGCTACTGATATTCTCTCTCACTTTCTGGCATTCTAGCCTATCTTTCTCTCTCTTCCTCTTATTTTTTTCAAATGCTTGATTACTTCCAATGAAATTCCCTTTTCAAGCAGTTTCTTTTATCATCTTTCATTGGGCTTGGGGTGGATGAATGTGCTTGTTTTGTTGTTTTTATGCTGAGTATGTTTTCTGTTTCACTTTGTTTAGCTGTAAACAACCTGTTGAACCATTGACGCTCGAGGAAGTGGCTGAACGTTGCCATGCTCCTGAAGATGTATGTAGCAAATACTGTTCGAGGTTTCTTCTCACAACTCGAGCAATAAAATGCTGTGCTAACCTTCTCTGTTTTGTTATTGCAGATTGAAATGATTTACAAAATCATTGAGCACATGGCTGCCAATGACAGAGCACTAATTGCTGAAGGTGATTGTGGCTCACCGTATAGCTTAAAGGTTTTCCTAGGGGAGTGTAACATGGATGACTTGTATGCTTAAATTAACACAATCAAAATATCAAATTCATGTTTTAGGTTTTATGCTAGATTTTTCAGTGGAGAAAAGAAAAAGGCCCAATAAAATCGAATCACCATGTATCTGATTTTTCCTCCGAACCAGCAACTTCTGTCAATGTTAAGAGTTAAAAATAGAAATTCCACAGTTTCCAGGATTTGATTTAAAGTAGCTCATTGACAGTGAATTGTGAATGTTGGCTCTATGTTACATCTTTAATATATATATATTTGGATGACTATATTTCCGTTTTCATATTTATATTTGAATATGTGCTGTTTTAAGAGAATGAAGTCTGGTAAACATAGTTTTAAATGTACTAGTTGCCTTATGATGCATGTAGATGGGAGTTGTTGCGGTTGTTTGACGGTTCTGGAACTGTGGTTGAGGACTGGTGTCAAGCCTAACCTATCGACTTTCAACTCGAATTCAAAATCGAGTTGAAAGGAATCACCTCCTCACAAATGAGTCAGTTAAGCAGGAGATAATGCCAATAGGAGTCTCCATTTTTCCCATTCCGCTTTGTTCTGGCGTCTCGTGGTTTTTTGCTGAAGGCTTGTAAACAACCCTTTATCTTCAAGCAACATCAATTTTCTTACATGTTTGAAATCCTTTATCTTCAAGACAACCAACAAGTAGTTGAGCACATTGTGGTTAGGTAGTGGGGAATCAAAAGCTATTTCCATTTCAACAAGGAAAGATATGAAAAAAATCTGAATTTTCCTTTTTAATCTCAAGCAATTAGATCTAATAAACAAACCCCAGTGGAATTTAAAGAGAGTCCACATATAATAGAAAATTAAAATTAACATATTAAAATTTCCGGACACTTTTTTATCATTAAATTGAGGTTTTATTGATTGCTTCAATCATATCTTTTTTGTAGAAAAATTTTCAAAATTCCCATAACTGCATTGCAAACCACCCTAAACGTTCAAATTAAAGCACATTCGGCCCACTTACGCCGTCTACATTTACACAAGTTATAACTACTGGTGCTACATTACAGCTAAGTTCATCCCTGTCAAATATGGGGCCTTGTCCTAACCCAATCAAAACAAAATTAACTAATGTCCCAAACACACATCACAGCCGTCGATCATAATACTTCAAATATAATATTTCAATCATCGTGCGACTTTTGTCTTGTTCAAATATTTTTTTTTGAAAGTGTTCAAATATTTTAAATTGGACACCAAGTACTTAAGCCATAATGCTCATGACTTAACGATTTTAGACACAATAATAATATTAAATAACGATAAGTAATAAGTAATATATAAAATAAAAATAAGGTGTGATATAAATATTACTATTTTATAACCATACTCATTTAAACTATTTATTTTGACAAACTACTCATTTAAACTAGAGGCAAAAAGGGAAAAAACAAAACAAAGGCATGAGTTTATCTAGCAACGGGTGTGCGTTGGGACCCACCTAACCATGTGAACTATATACAATAGCGGGAAAAAATAGAATGTCCCTGAAAAAAGAAGAAAAAAACACTAAAGAGCGTCCCCACTTACAACGTTCGACTGTTAATAGTAACTTTATTTAAAAAAAATAACGGAGTGCCTCTTTCCCACGTCAACTCACCCGTTACTTTTTTCTCTCCTCTTTCAACCCACCTCGCCACGTGCGCTTTTTATTCGCTCCGTTTTACTAATTTCCTTTTATTGACAAGATCCAAACGTCGTCGTTTTCTTCGAAACATCAACGCAAAATTGAACCGACGTGAAAAAGAAACAGGAAATTAAATACGAATTAAGGAAAAACAGAGAGTACCCATAAAAGGAGTATTTTGCACAGAAGCTTTGGATTTCAGACTTCAGTGTTGTTCTATATCTGTTTATAGATAGAAGCAAATATTATCTTCATTTGTTTCCTTTTTTAAGCTTCATGAATTTCGTTAACCCTTAAATTCCATAATATATACTAAGCTGATATATTCACTCGATTTTTCACTTTCAAAGCTCCTCCCTTTTTCAGCTCTGAAACCCTCAACGCCGTTTCTTATGTAAGTCACTGTCGTTTCACTTCTCTACCTTGTTTGTTCTTCAGTTTTCTTCGTTTTTTTAAATATAATTTGCTTTGTTTTTTTTTTTGTTACTGATTTTCACGTACATTTTTTTGACAATGTTGGTTTAGGTAAGACTTGAGAGACAGCCAGACACGACAAGCAACATGTTTACTGAAGGACTTGACAACAATGCCCTCAAATGGGTTCGGGAAGTATGAGCTTTTGTCTTTCTTTTTTTTTTTGAATTTGTGTTTTCATTTAATTATTGATTCTAATTTCTTGTTTTTTTAGCAAAAGGAACTTCCATATTCGAATTCTAGCTTAAGGCCTCGAATGGATCCGGTTACCAACATCCGCTCCGGCAGCCGGAATTTCGGCTTACCACCGACTTCGAAATTCAGAAGCGGTCACTTGCCGGTGACAACCACTACTTTATCTGTCGACGAAGAATCCGGTTCTGAAAATGACGTCACTACTGACTCAGAGGAGGACACTGCTTACGAAGGGAGGTATTCTCTTGATTCTTCTCCACAAGATGAGAGAATCCCTAATGGAGTTGCTCAGAGATATGGAAACCTGGCCCAAAGGCGGCCGCGATACACCACTGCCAGTGATTATACGTATTCAGATGTTAGTTCGTCGATGGAGACGATAATGGGAGGGAGAAGAGGTAGTTTTGAGGGTACCTTAGGGAGGGGGAATGGGAGATACCCTGCTGTGAGGGATGGTTTTACAGAGGAGGATGAGTCTTCTGATTCGGCCGGTAGCTCGGAGTTTTCGACTACGCAAGTGGGGAGTATAAATGGTAGAATTCCTCAGAGTAGAGCATATGTTTCTGAAGGGTATGCTTCAAGTGTTCCTTCTCGGATTAATGTGAGAAGCGCAGCTGAGAAGGTTTGTTTTCCTAAGATTTGATTCAAAATGTTTTGATTGTTTTCCAGATCAAGACAAAATCCTTCAGTTCAATACTAGATTATATATATTGTGGCATATATATTATAGTTGGACATGATTGAAGGTAACTTGAAAGGAAATATGTGGGATAGAATAGGAAAAAGGAATGAAGACACAGTTCATTAATTTTGCGTTAGGGAGTTTGCTAATGTTTAATGCCACTAAGGAGAAGTTGAGCTTATTATTTGGTGTTCTGAACTTCTTGCTTTCAAAATGATTGTACAGTGACAATGATTGGAATGTCCAGTATTTACTTTCAATTCATTTTCAACAATGTAAATGCCTTATAGATTATAGCTATTAAGATATATATATGTAATTCTCTTGCTGAGATAGTTTCTTTGCAGGATTTGAATTCTCGGCAGCTACAACATGAGAAGTTCTCTGATGATGATATTCCAAGTGCACCACCATTTTCTAGCTCTGTGAAGGAAGATAAACATCATTCTCAGCAAATTCCAGCGACTGAGATACAAAGCGCCAATGGTGCAGCCGATTCATGTGATCCAAAGACATCCAATTCTATGTCAAGAGTTGAGCCTGAGCAGAATACAAGTAACAAAAAATCTAATGAGTGTGTAAGGTTTGTGCAATCATTTTGTTTAATGCTTATTCAATAATTAATTTCATAGCACATTAAATGTATTGTTTATGCTCCTTGTTCCCAGAAATGGTGTTGGTGTAGAAACTGTCACTGCATCTTCAGGTGTTAATCCAGCTCGTGTCCCGACATTTCATGCAAGGTAGCTTTGACTAAGACAGACTCTTAGACGATTCAAATGATGCACTTTATTCACTAACATCTAAGTTGTTTATCCTATCAAAATCAGTGCTCTTGGACCTTGGCATGCTGTACTTGCGTATGATGCATGCGTTCGACTTTGCCTTCATGCTTGGGCTAGGGGTTGCATGGAAGCTCCAATGTTTTTGGAGAACGAATGTGCTCTTTTACGAGATACATTTGGGTAAGTTTAATCTCTTTGTTCTTCTAGAAAGCTAGCCTCAACTGACACATTCTCTCAGAATAATAGTTTGTACTGCAATGGTTTGTTTTGTTCTGAAAACTGCCTCCTCATTATTTTTTGAAGTTCATGTGTTTGTTGTGGTGATTTTTTGCAGAAATCTTAATACCAATAGGATTAATTGCTTTTGCTATCAAACTGTCTGGATTTAATTAGTTAATAAAAGTTTTCACGTCTGAAAGGCCAATCCAATCAAAGACTTGCATGACTACATTTGTCAGCAGACTCTTTTAATCGATGAAAATTGCATCCTTATTATGAGAAGGAAATGATTTAAATAATCTTAATTTGGTTCCTTAACTGATCATGGAGGTCTTGAAATTGTTTATTATTTAGCCAACGAGTATGCTTTATTGTTCTACTCCCACTAAATTTTTCTCTTAATTGCCTTAAAACTTTCACGTGTGACATAGGTTGCAACAAGTCCTGTTGCAATCAGAAGAAGAGCTAATGGCAAAACGCTCTTCAGAGCTTACCAGTGAGGCAGCTGCCCCAAAACCTAAGAAAATTATTGGCAAGATGAAGGTGCAAGGTAGTTTTCTATCCTGGATTTGACATTATCATTCTTGAGTCACTTTCTCATGGTTATCCGAAACGTTTTCTTCACTGGCAGTGCGCAAAGTCAAAACAACTCTGGATCCGCCAACTGGCTGTAGTATCTCATCTCTTAGTCTTAGGGCACCAGTAATTAAACTGGGGAATATACGGTATCACTTGACCAGTTTTCAGTCAGCACTCGCTTTGAGGTGGCAAGCTCTTAGAAAGCTACGTGTTGCACCTCGTTTACCTGCAAATGGTTCTTTCTCACGCCAAAGTTTAGCATATGTTCATGCTGGAACTCAGTATATGAAACAAGTATCTGGACTGCTGAAAATTGGTGTGACAAGTTTACGCAATAGTTCGTCATCATATGATGTTGCACAAGGTATGTCTTTCCAAACCCCTTTCTCATTAGAGGGTACTCAAACTAGAATCATGTCTAACTGGATTTATTCGTCCTAGCTGCCGACTTGGACTTTGATGTACTCTTCCTTACTATGCTAAAATGCCCATATCGTATGGTTTTGCTACAAGTAGTGCTTTGTGAAAGATCTGCTTTTGCTTGTGAATTTTAGATTGCAAGCCTTTAAGAGAATCCATCTTTATTTAATTGTTTGTAACTAAAACACCTGGATCATGCTCACCTGTGTAATTGCTTGGTAATTGTTCCTTTGGTTTGTCTTTTTGGCAACAAGCCAAATTATTCTGTTCTTTTTTATTTTCCAACATTCTTTCCTCTTTGTCTGCACATGTCATTAGAAACGTACTCTTGTGTTCTGCGACTGAAAAGTTCAGCTGAAGACGAGGGCAAAAGGATGCAGCCAGGATCTGGCGAAACACATGTCTTGTATGTGATTGTTTCCAAATTCTCTCCTTCTTTCATTTCCAAGTTCCTTTAAGATGGTTACTGACCATATAGGAACTGATAACTCTGCAGTTTCCCAGATAGTTTGGGAGATGATCTGATTGTTGAAGTTCATGACTCCAAGGGGAAGCAATTTGGCCGTGTCCTTGCACAAGTAGCTACTATTGCTGAAGACTCGGTATTGTTTCTATATACTGAAACTAGTTCTACTTAATTTGTATTTTTAGTTGATTTAATAATATGATCATATGAAAACTGAATGCAGACTGATAAGTTGCGGTGGTGGTCCATTTTCCGTGAGCCTGAACATGAACCAGTGGGGAAGCTGCAGCTGTATATAAATTACTCGACAAGTTCTGATGACAATAGTCATCTCAAGGTGAACTAGTCTTGAGTAGCCTAAAATCTAAAACTGTAGTTCCTTTTTCTAATTAATACAATAATAAGAAATCTGTAGTTAATAATTTGAAATTTAAAGAAAAAAGTTCAGTCCATTAATTTTGCTTTTTAACTTGGTATTATCGCATGATGTTTTGATTTTGAAGACGAAAAAATGGATTATTATGAAATAGTTCTATGATATTTTAACTGCATTCTTCTTTCTTGTTATAGTGTGGTTCTGTTGCTGAAACAGTTGCGTATGACCTTGTACTGGAAGTTGCAATGAAGGTTCAACGCTTCCAACAAAGAAACTTACAATTATATGGTTCATGGAAATGGCTGTTAACGGAGTTTGCCTCATATTATGGAGTTTCAGATGTCTACACCAAGCTAAGGTATTTGGGGCAAAAAAGAAAAGAAAAAGTTCTCTGCCTTTCCTGTTAAGTGTTGCAATTCATATTCTATTAGGCTTCTGTTTTGGTAGAGTGTTTGGGTTTGGTTATCTTTAACATACATTTTCAACAGGTATCTTTCGTATGTTATGGATGTGGCTACTCCTACTGCTGACTGCCTCACATTGGTGCATGAATTGTTAACGCCTGTTGTTATGAAGGGAAACAATAAGGGCACATTGAGTCATCAAGAGGTACTATCTCATTCGGTTTTATATATAATTTATAATATGTTGATCCTTCCTTTTGTAACACCACTCATTGTTTGCTGCGGCTTCATCAGAACCGAATTTTAGGAGAAACCAAAGATCAGATTGAGCAGATCCTTTCTTTGGTTTTTGAGAATTACAAATCCCTTGATGAATCATCACTCTCTGGTATTATGGAGGTCTTCAAGCCAGCAACAGGGATTGCAGCACCTGCACTGGAACCTGCTGTCAAACTTTATACTCTTCTACATGACGTATTGTCTCCAGAAGCCCAGAAAAATCTTTGTCATTATTTCCAGGTCGAGGAATTTAGTTTCCTTTCTTACTTACCTTTGTTTCCGCATGCCTTTCCTCCACTTGCTAAATATTAGTATCTATATAGGCTGCTGCTCGAAAGAGATCAAGAAGGCACTTGGCTGAGACTGATGAGTTCATCACCACCAACAATGAACCCAACTTTTTGGATCCAGTTGCTATGTCTACTGCTTACCAAAAGATGACATGTCTTTGCATGAACATTAAGAATGAGATATTCACGGATATCGAGATTCACAATCAACATATACTTCCCAGGTATGTTTTTTTCTTTTTTTATTATTTGTTTTGTTAAGCTGCCTCGGAGAGTAAATTTTCATTCATGTGGAGCATGGCACAAAATTAGCAATATTTGAGATTCTTATTTGATTTTAATCTAAGTATGTGACTATGTGCTCACATTAATTACATATTATTGTTGGGATAATCCTCATTCTGTGAACAATACTGCTGACAATATAGTCACGAGTGTGTTATTGTTTAAATACTTTTGTTACCCCATTTGAATGTAAATCTGCTGATACAATATGTCTATTCACTTTTGAGAACCTAATATGTCATGTATGTTTCAACTTTCAACATCCATCTATACAGTTGCATCCTGTGTGGTATGGCTTATGCAGCATTAAATTGTCTTCTTTCCTTTGCAGCTTTATCGACCTACCAAATCTGTCCGCTTCTATATACAGCACAGAGCTTTGCAGTCGATTACGTGCATTCCTTCTTGCATGCCCACCATCAGGCCCTTCACCACCTGTTGCAGAACTTGTCATTGCAACAGCAGATTTCCAGCGAGATCTTGCCAGCTGGAATATAAGGTGATTCTTTTAGCAACAATGATATTTGTATTTTTTTTTGGAACTGTATCAAACTCTTCTATTTTTCTTTCAGTCATGTGAAAGGTGGAGTTGAGGCAAAGGAGTTGTTTCACTTATACATCATGATATGGATTCAAGATAAGCGGCAATCTCTACTTGAGACATGTAAATTAGATAAGGTACATTCTTTAAGCAAGAAACTTATTGTGGATAGTTAATGTGAAATGGTAGATTCTTAATTTTTGAAATAGATTTCTGGCGTATACCTTCATAAATGTACTGGAGAATATTATAATCGATAAGAGCATATATTTTTATCATTGCATTCCTCAATAACTAAAAACGAAATCCAATCGACGACTGATAAAATATGTTATTATAGGAGTATCTTGCTTATTTTATCAAACTGATCTTCAAACAATTCTTTTAATGTCTAAAACTTACTTGCAGGTGAAGTGGTCAGGAGTTAGAACACAATATTCTACAACACCTTTTGTAGATGAAATGTATGACCGGCTGAAGGAAACCTTGAGTGATTACGAAGTCATCATCTGCCGCTGGCCTGAATATATTTTTGTGCTGGAAAATGTATGTTATGTTCTTTAATCTTCATTTTCTTGTTTAATTATTTTGTCCTAACATGAAACAAATGTTATCATCCTGGTCTTCCAAAAAATAGCTTGTTCTAGGAAAAAAGAAAAGGAAGAAGAGACATAAAGAGATTTGTAGATGCTAGTTTTTATGTTTTGCATTAATGATCTTCCGATCAATGTACGTCATGAATTGTATAACCATTTCTTTTCAATGACATGTAATAAACTTTGGGCTACGTTTCTACACCAGGCTGTTTCGGATATTGAGAAGGCAATAGTGGAAGCTCTGGATAAGCAGTATGCAGATGTAGTAACTCCTTTGAAGGAAAACATGGCACCAAAGAAATTTGGCCTCAAGTACATGCAGAAACTCACTAAACGATCGGTATGCTCCTATACAGTTCCTGATGAGGTAAGCCATAGATTTTTTAACTTAAAATTCTCTCTTGGATTTGTTTACTCCTCTCATTTTTAGCGTAAGAATTTGTTTGTCGCTTTCAGCTGGGCACCATGTTGAATTCCATGAAGAGGATGCTCGATGTTCTACGTCCAAAGATAGAGAACAAGTTCAAGTCTTGGGGTTCTTGCATACCTGATGGTGGAAACACAGCTCCTGGCGAGCGTCTTAGTGAGGTCACCGTGATGTTGAGAACTAAGTTCAGAGGGTATCTGCAAGCCGTTGTTGAAAAACTTGCCGAGAATGTGAGTCTCATTTAATTTGTCATGTCTAGTCTTTAAGAAATAATATGAAACGCAAGTTTTAATTTGACTGGAACTGTTAGCCGAGATATATACTCGAGCTTCCTGTTCGATTGATTTGAATCTGTTTGTGATATCTTTGCTTTTGATGTAGAATTGAATTTGTTTTCCCATTTTGTTCTTTTTTCTCAGACCAAATTACAGAACTCAACAAAGTTGAAGAAGATTCTACAAGATTCTAAAGAAACAGTAGGAGAATCTGATATACAAGCCAGAATGCAGCCATTGAAAGAACAGCTGATAAGCACAATAAATCACCTTCATACAGTTTTCGAGACTCACGTTTTCATTGCAATCTGCCGATGGTACTGGGATCGGATGGGACAGGTAAATTATAGATGCATGATGATGTGCCATTGGTTTAAAAATTGCAAATCCAAGTTAAGTGTTGCTCATCTGACATGATTTCTTTTTCTTCCCTTATTGCAGGATGTTCTCAGCTTCCTGGAAAACCGGAAAGAAAATCGATCATGGTATAAAGGTTCCAGAATTGCTGTATCTGTAAGTAAAAGTTTTAACAATCTTTTCTTTCCTTGCTGAAAAAAAGGTCCCCAAATCAGTTATTACAACCAGTGGGAGCACTTACAAACCTATGCATCTTTCACAATCAAAACCTTAATGTTTCGGTACTTGCATTGAGGATTCACCTGATAAACCCGCCGAGCTCTTGTGAACCCAAACTCGGTCCAAACTGTATGATCAGAAAAATCAAATAAACTGAACCTAAAAAAATCGAGACCCTAAACCGGACATAGGGATAATTCATTTCAGCTATAGTGTAGTTGAGTGGTCAGATATGAGAATAGGGGTATGACATTGGTTATTTCATTTATGGATGTACCCTGTTGTAAATATGCAGATCCTGGACGATACATTTGCGTCACAGATGCAACAGCTCGTCGGCAATGCCCTCCCAGAAAAAGACCTGGAGCCACCAAGGTCAATAATGGAGGTACGGTCGATGCTGTGTAAGGATGGTCATAACAAGAAGGATAACTCATTCTACTACTAAACCGCAAGACAAGAGTTTAACTTAGATGAGATGATCTGTCTCACTCACTTGCTTTCTGAGAAATTAGATGACTGAATTTGGTCATCTGTGATTCTGTCTGTATATGATGCAGTTTTGTGCCTCCAGTTCTGAAAGGGGACCAACTGACTCAACTGTTCTAAATCCATAGCTCTACTCTCAAAATTATAGTTTTATACACACATTTTTTGAATGATAATCCTGTAAAATGTATTTCTTCCCTTTGATCTCAAACCCTAAACCTTGGAAAATATTAATTTAAGAGGCTATGTTCAACAATCATCGGAAAATTAAAAGATGGTGAACATAAAATAACTTGGTATGTTGTTTTTTTTTATGACGGCAAGATAAAATAGCTTTTGTTTTATTTTTAACGCCTATACAAAATAAGATAAGCATTACTTAGTCAATTAATAGATCTCAGTATCTTATATTTTCTATTAAGACTTATAACTAAAAAGTACTCTCAACCATTTAACAATGCATGCTCAATTACCCTACTACACTTATTAATGCTCAAACCCATGACCTCTAAAAACAACCATCATTCCCTTAACCACTAAGGCAAATTGGTTTGTACATATGAATCATGAAATTAAGTTCATGTATAATTCGTTATTAGTTTAATATACAGGTCCCCTCTTAAACATGTCGTATCTTATATTTTTCATTGTTATCATCTATTTTTTTATCCAAGATGATGTTTAAAGAGATCGCGTGATACATTCTGACAGTGTCATGTGACTAACATAAATGAATTAAAAAATTAAAGATTAAATTTTGTAACAATTTCATGTAAAAAATTTAAAACTTTTAAAAATAAATATTATACTTAAAATTTTGGGAAAAGTTTATATGCTTTTAGCTTTTTTACATTTTTTAAAATTTTTATTTAAACAAACAAATTTTTAAATATACTATTAAATTTTAGATTATTTTTAAAAATATTTAATTTTTAGTTTTTTATAACTTTAAAATTTTATATTTTTATCATGTGGTACTGTCAAAATGTACTTATATGACTTTTTCCTAGCATCATATCATTATCTTAGATGAGAAAAAAACACATGAGATGAAAAAATAATAGTGGAAAACGTTAAAAAGGGGAAAAACAACTAAACAAAAAGAACTTAATATACCTAAATTAAAATTTCATGTTTGTTGGTCATCCCCTTGTGTCCTGGTGGCAAAAGTAGATGTTTATCATCCTTTAGAACCCGGGTTCGAGCACCAGTAATGCCATGCTGTGTGTGCCGTCTTTGAAAAAAATTAAGAAAGTTGAACAGATGCTAGTGCTACCCTTGCATCACACCAGTATATTCAAAAAAAAATTCATATGTAATTTTTATTTTAGATCATTAAGTTTAACTTATAGTAACATCATTAAAAAATTCTAATAAAAAAATTGATCATATTTTTACATAACATCATCAAATAATAATTAATTGACAATTCACTGCAGAGCAAACAAAACAATAATGATGAGAACGGGGATGGCAGTGAATTTGAATTGCAATCAGAAATTCTTCAAGGAAACAATATTTACAAAAGATTCAAATATTTTGGGGACATACAAATCAATGGATCTGTTGCAGAGAATATAAAAGAATAATAGCGTTTTTATGTTACACAACCTGCTATAAACACCAAGCTTTGCTCTCCAAGTTGTGGAAGGAAATCAGAGAAGCTTTGATATGACATTACAAGAAACCCAGAAGGCTTTGGAGGCAGCTCTTAGAAGTACAGGGTTTTGGTATATCCTGTCCAGAACCAACCAACCAACACAACAAATAAATAAATATATCAGAATATCAGCCAATGGAATGACATAATACACACACTAGTTTGTTGAGATTAAAATCTTAACCCACCCAATTGCAGTAGCTCCCCAGGATGCCACATTATAAATGACTCTGCTTCCGTCCCATGCTTTTCGAAGCTTTCCTTTTTGCTTCTTAACCGAGAAGGTCTTGCTCAGTGCTACAGATAGAATTCATAATGCCAAAGTAGTGGTAAATATATAGTATCAATTTGTAATAAAAGATATCTGAGATGGAAAATATAAGTCAATCAGTGAAATGATATCTATTTGTTTAGACATTTAGGAAGGAACACAAAGACTCACCTTCCTGAAGTTGGTTGGGGGTCAGATCCTGGGAAAGAAAATTAAAGTTTCTTTAGCATCCAGTGGTGAAAAATCATACAAGACAGTTTTATTCAGTCTGCCAAAATGCAAGACCACAGGAAGTTTGAGATAAAAACTGAGACTACAAAGAGAAATTAAAAAAAAGAAGAAGCTAGACTAACAAAAAGAAAGAATTCCACATACCTTAGTCTGTTTAAGGGACAGCAAATATGCAGCCATAAAGCATGCAATGCCTTCTACTATATCCTCCTGCCTAACAAGAACATAATCTTCTCGATCCAAATCAATATCTTTATCTTCCCAAAGATCATTTTCATTGACCATGTCCCAAGAACTTCCTTCTTCTGGTTCCATAGAAGAATTTCATTAGCAACCAGGCGATAAATTTCTTTTTAAACACAAACTGAAAGTTGCACTTCAATGTACTGAATAAATATGTTTGTAGAAAGTTTTGCTATGAGATGAAAATGATATATGTTAACAGTCTAAAATGGACCATGTTGCATGCATACCTGAAATGTTTTCTGGAACTGGCACCTGAGCACACTCTAGCTTTTCTAGGAAATCAGAGCATTGAACTCTAGATTTCAGAAGATCGCACAACTGCATTTAAAATAAAAGGGGCACAAACTTTCAATACCAAGTTATTTGGAAATGTTTGATAGGAAAGCAAATGCAAAACTCATTCCTTTCTAGCAGGTTGCTGATTGCCATAAAGCTATTTACAATATAATAAATATAAAAAAGAAGCAACAAAGAAAACCACTTCATACACTCAAGTGTTTGAGCATCTCACATCGAGTATAAGGAATCACTGTATTTAAGTGGGATTTCAACATTTAATAGAAGATGCAGGTTGCCAAGAAAAGTATAAACATCAAATATGGGCATTATTTCGATCAGTGACATTTAATAAACATGCGAATGCAACCTGGAATACAATGGAAAAGAACAACACACACTTCAAACTGCAAAGTGAATACAACCATCAAATAGAAAAAGAATAAATTTTCTTTACTTTACACAACAATCAGGCTCAGCTTCTCGATGAAGAAAAAAAGGGCTCTCGTTTTGAATTTCAACTATCCAATTTGAAATCCTTTGTATTAATTCCCAATCTTATATCATTGGACCAAAACGTTACTTGATAGGATGACGGTTATGAAGGAAAAGTTTCAAAGTCATAAGAAAGGATCATTGCAATTTGAAACGATATCAATGAGACAGGCTATGAGGCAAATGGAATCTGAAGCAAAAAAAAAAGAAGCATATTCGAGATGACATCCAAGTTATTCATTTCTCTATTTGTTTGGTTCAGTTCAATGCTGAAAGAATGCAATCCCAGCCGACATTAGCTTTAAGTCGAGAATAATATCTCCAACATATGAAAACATAACACCTTTCAACCTAGCCCAGACTCGAGTGAAACAGTCATCATATTAAGCCCTACAAACCTGTGAATAAATCAATGCTCATCGGTAACTTAAAAGTTTACCAAAACTACACCTTGTTACTAAGTTTACTGCAGCAGCAGAAGGAAGTACTTGACAGTTGACATAGATATGCTACTGATAGATCACAAACCAGAACATTATCCAAATGAGAGCTACAATTTAGCTACAATATAAGTTTAATTGTCTTATTCAAGCTAAGTTCAACTGAATATATAATTACTTATCACTCATGAAAGAAATGCATACTCCTCAAATGAACTAGTTAACTTAGCAGAATCTCTATGAATTAAAAATTCCAAAGTTCTCTTCTGAACAAGAAACTTAACAGAACGTAGAATGAGTTTATACAAACTAAATCCCCACGAAGAACAAAAAAAATGAAAATAAATAAATAAATTCCACCAAAATTAAAATCGATTGTTTGTACGAGCTGAAAAGGTGAGTATGTAAGATTCTCAATTAGAATCCCTCTCCTTCCCTTAGAACCCAAACGGAAACCTAAAAAGCAGATAATAAACAGAAAGAATAGAACAAACCTCATCGACTTCTTGATCACTTTGAAGACCGACGCCGCTGACTTCCCCTTGTGGATCCACGTCATCTTCAACTTCACCGTCGTCATCGGGGATTCCACCTTCGCTGTTACTAATCAATTCGATAGCTCTTTGGCACTGTTCCAGCACAGCTTGCAAAGTCTTCCTCGTAACACGAACCCGATCTTCCTCTTCCACCACTTTTCTCTTCATATCCCCAACTTTGAACGATTCGTTGCTAGATCCCGCTACCTCTATCTCCATGTTGCCAACCCTAGAACAAATCAAAAAGCAAAATTCACCTAAGAGACTCGAATTTCAAGTTTTTGAAATTCCTATCGCTCAAGGAAATCGAGAAAAAAAAGAGGTTGAATTTGTTTGTTGTTTTAGAATTAGTGATGAGGATTGCTTTTGAACTTTGTTGACTTTGCTTTGGCATTGAAAACAGAGAAAGAAGGAAAGCGCACAAAGCCGCCGTGTCAGCATTGGAGCTGCTTCATGCTGGATTTTGAGATCCGTTTTGGTTCGGGTTGCGTGCCCGACTACACGGGTGAATTAAAAATATATATTATATAGAATGATTGTAAATAATTTATTTGTTTATGTTAAATTTGTGTTCAAACTTCAAACTCCTAAGTCCTACCAATCTTCGTATTTACCTAGAACTCTAATCGGTACGTGTAAGCATCTTGATTTGTTTGAAAGGAAAACGTACATAGGATAATTCTAGTTATACAAAATTGCATAAGTTTGTTAAACAAATTGTATTTACAATTATACAGGGCGGAACATTAGGGGTTTAAGAGGTATGGTCCCCCATTTTTTTTCATTAGGAATAAGGTAATTTTTATTTAGAAAAAAGGTAAAATTACTTCTATAATCCCTTTAAAATTTATAAAATTTTAGTTTGGCCCCCCTCAAAATTTTTAATTTCACTTTGGTCCCCTTCATAAATTTTGAGTTTTTTTTTTAATTTCATTTTAATCCCCCTTTATAAATTTCTAGTTCCACCCCTGTAATTATAAGCGTTATATTTTATAATGAATCAATAAATAGAATAACTAGATAAATAAGAGTAAGATAGAAACGAAAAATTTCAACAAAAAAATATTAAACAAGGGAAGAAAATTAGCCGCAGCCAAAAGTTTAACAAATATGAGATAAAAGTATTCTTAGGTCATCTACCTTATTTATACTAATATTTATGCAATATAATTAAAGTAAAATCCAACTATTAGTGATCCAACAATATCTCCAAGTGGTCCCACAAACTTGTTGTTCTTTTGAGCGCACATATACTAACCAAATACTTGGCCTATCTCATCCCAATTTGTCCAAAAACAACAGAATATGATCATTTTCTTCAATCTCACCATCATCGTCAATGCTAATGCCATCAAGCAAATAACCACATTAATTCTAGACATTGAACCAACCAACCCAATTGATATATCGTTATACAGTTTTCTAGTCTCCACATTCAGATTTGTCCCCATACCACAACAGTTATAAATGCAACGAAATCAGTCAATCACCTTGTTCAATACCAAGAAGTGAAAATGAGGCTCTCGGTGACTGGTTACCGGCCGCCAAGGTCACATTTTCCTTCACCTCCGGCTCCGTATCCTTGACTTGTCCACCTTGATCATGGGTCACATTTTGTTTCCCCTTGGCCAACTTGCTTGAGCTGCCATTTTCAGAGCTTTTAGCACTCGAAAGCTTCGTTTTTCACTGTTTCTTTCTCTTTTTCCACCGCAATGGTTACTATATTGTTTAGCTTCTTCTCCTTGGGCAACTTGTTTGTCTTTGTTCTTCGATTTCCCTTGCTTATTCTCTTTTGGTTCAAAATTTTCAGGCCATAGCTCTGCATGTCTCCCTTTCTTCACTAGCTTATTGATCAAAGTCTCTGCATTTACGTGTAAATTGGCTTTTACACTGGCTTTTTGTTGTTTCAAATCAGCATAAACCTCGTAAACGTCAAATAGTGAAAATGAACCATCAACTACTGGAACCTCAACTGCAAAGACTGGTTTTGGCGGCAGTGTTGAACATAACTTTTTAAAGAAATTGATGGTTGTTGTTGATGAGTTCACTTTGAATTGAGCTTGAAGTTTTGCGTCCGTGTTTATGATTTTTCCTCCCGGATCAAAAAGAAAACTATAGTTATTCTCTTGCACAAACAAAAAGCCTTTTGACTTGGTAAACATCTCTTGGAAGTGATCCAAAAGACCTTGTAACTCGACATCTGAAATTACGTCTTCTCCACTCGTCTCATCACTTAACCAAAGATGGTATTGAACCTTTGGAGAACTTGCGTCAATCTCCCCTTGCCATTTATGTTTAGCCCCATCCAATTTGAACCCAAACACAGGTTTGACAAACTCTACAGTGATTGTTCCCAAAGTAGTCATCCAGGCATGTCCCAACACCATTTCAAATACCTCTAACTCTTGTAACTTTTGGATGAAGATTTTGTTATCGGATTCTTCCTCAAGCTTAGTCGCATCCTCTTCCTCAACGCTATCGTCCAATGACAGTTCAATAAACTTACCCTCCATTGTTGCTGCATCATTCTGAAATTCATCTTCTTTAGTGTCCTGAATCGAGTAATTGATAATTTTAGTGTTAATCATTGGCAATTTATCGAACACCTGGTGGGGATTTATGATTGAGTCTCTCCATCTTTCATTTTCGATGTGTGACTTGGATGACATTCCCAATTATAACGATATAAGTGTCAATTGACGTACTATATCCTTAAGTGTTCGTTGAGTGTTGAGGTTCATTTGTTTCGGCTCTTTAAAATGATGGTAATTTATCGAACACATGGGTGATTATTCTGCTTGAGTTGTCTCGAACAGTGTATTGAAATCTTGCCATCGTCGATTTGGTAAATTTTTTCCAACATGATAGCTGATGATATTGTCTCAACTAGTTATACCATCGTCGAGCTATTCCTTCAAAATGCAACGCTGCTAGGTATTCGGTGAGTATTATCTATTTGGTGAAAATTAAAAGAACTCTTCAGCATGGATAGTCCATAATTCTAGATTTGCGCCATCAAATTTGAATAATTTAACATAAATCGAATTTGAAAGAAAAAAAATTCATCTTCTATTTTTTTTCGAATCTCAATGAAAGCACCAATGTCCCAACACCATTTCAAATATGAGATAAAAAGCATTCCTAGGTCATCCACCTTATTTATACTAATATTTATGCAATGTAATAAAAGTAAAATCTAACTAATAGTGATCCAACAATATCTTCAGGTGGTTCCATCGACATGATTTATTCAATAGCCTCATTCGATTCTTGGTTCATAACATATTTATACTATATTTTAATATTTCTTGAGATAATTGTTATACTTGTTTATCTTTCAATACAATTAAAAGACGATGCAACTACTAAGATTTAAGAGCAAGTAAATTTGGTCGATTGGCCAAGCTACTTACTGAAAAAGTAGATAATATTCGTCCTAAAAATTTGAGTTTGATTACAATATCTGCAATATGTGAAATTTCTTATTCGTGAAACTATTTATTTAATATGATTTTAATAATTATGAAATTTAGTTACATACACTAATTTTATTTATGAAAATATATTTTGAATATAATTTTATTAATTATTAAATTTAAATGTATATACTATTTTTTATTTATAAAACTATCTTTTTTAATTTTCTTGGTTTATTCAATTTTTTGTTCTTAGTTATTTTTTTAAATGTCAAGTATAAAAATGTATTTACAATTTTTTTTATCCAGACATCTAACTCAAAAAATAATTTTTTTAAACTGAAACATTTTATCTCATTCCGCTATTACAATCTTTTATGTACTAAACATTTAAGTTAACAAATTTGACCGGTCAACCTTCAAAATATTTTAGATCTCTAATTTTGACTCAATAAAATTATTTAACCAAAAGAGTCTTTATTTTTAGGGGAAAGTACACAAATGACCACTAAACTATCCCAAAAAATATAAAAATGATCACCAAACTTTCAAAAGATACATAATGGTCATTAAACTTTAGTTTCTATTACAAAATGGTCACTGAGCCGTTAACTGTTGTTGACTGGATGAAATTGCAGTTACAAAAATTTGTATAACAACACCTTTAATCCCTAATATTTACACATTCAATCAATTCAGATATCAATAATGAGGGTTAAATTATGACTAAATTGATTAAATGTGTAAATATAGATGATTAAATGTGTTATTATTTAAAATTTCATAATTGTTAAGTCATTCACTTAATGACAATTAACGACTCAATAACCATTTTGTAACAAAAACTAAAGTTTAATGCTCATTATGTAACTTTTGAAAGCTTTGTGACCGTTTTATATTTTTGGGATAGTTTAGTGACCATTGTGTACTTTACCCTTGTTTTTAACTCAATCAGATGGATCCACCAAGTCCCGACATAATCCAATGAACCCACACCTCAACAGATCACAGCAGAGCAACGGTGATCTATTCCATAAACCACATGGGCCGATGAGCCCAAATCGGGAAATCACGGGGACTATTAAAGAAGGAAAATAATTGGCGGGACTGTGATTCCCTCCCAAAAAGAAGGAAAAGAAAAAAAGAAAGTAAATTAACGTGTACAACGGCTCCCTCGGTTTCGGAGGGAGGGCTTTTAGGCCTTTCCTATGCCTTGACCGATACGGGGTTTCCGTTGAGCTCAAAAAATTCCCAGCCAAAGGAGAAAAAGTCTCTCTCTCTTCTCACATTTAAGCTTCTTCCTTGTCGCCTTTTTCCCTCTTTTCTTCTACATTTCCCCCAATAAGTACGTTTCAAATTCCCATAGGGTTATTTCGGTTTGACTTTAAGCGTCTGCGTGTTTAAATGTTTTGAATGAGCGGCATTACTGACTGATTGATGAGTGCAAGGTTGGTGCTGTTCGTTTGATTTTGCGACCTGTTTGGGATGCGATTTTTTTCTAAATTTCGAGAGATCAGAGGATTATTATGGCTACCAAAAAGGAGGATTCGTGTAAAACACAACTGGTACGATCTTCTCTTTTATCCTACTGTTACTTTTTCTATTTGATTTTAGAAGAATTTGGTGTTCAGAAACAGAATATAATATATAAGAAACTACAATGTGATTTAATGGAGATTTTACGTTAATTGTTATATGTTCTTTATCAGAAAATGGCTAGCAGAAAGGAAGAGCCGCCTCAAGCACAACAGGTTTTGATCGATATCTTTATTTTCTTTTTTTCCTGTTACTTTCTAATCGTTCTCAGAAGATTTTCTTGTTCAGAAACAGGAAAATGATTTAACGGGGTTTTACTTCATTTCTTTTAAAATTATTGATCATAAACTAGCAAAAAGAAAAGGAAGAGCCTTGTAAAGCACAACTGGTTTTGATACATATCTTTTTCTTCTGTTTTCTATCGTCGTTTAGAAAATTTTGGTTTTCAGAAACAGAAAAAGAATACATATTGTTTTAGCGGAGATTTTACATTAATTCTTTCATATTTTCTTGATCAGAAAATGCCTAGCAGAAAGGAAAAAGTGTGTTAAACACAAGTTTTGTTTTGCTTTCCATTTTCTTTTGTTAATTTTCTATTAGTTTTAGGAAAATGTTGGAGTCCAAGAACAGAAAGAAGTCAACGGACTAAGATCTAAAATTTGATTTAAGGTAGATTTTATGTTAATTCCCTTTTATTTTCTTCATTAGAAAATGTCCGGCAAAAAGGAAGAGCCTTCTCAAGCACAACAGGTTTCGATCAATATCTTTTTTGGTTTCTTTTATTTTTTTATTCTTTAATTTTCTTTTGGAAGAATAAAACGTTATTTCACAGATTTTTTACCATTTATGTTTTTTTGTTGATCAGAAAACGGCTACCAAAAAGGAAGATTCGTCTCAAGCACAACTGGTTTTGATCAACATACATTTGTTTTCTTTTCTATTCCTTTTCTTCTTTTTATTTTTTAATTAGATTTTGGTGCTCAGAAGGGGGATCTAATTGTGGTTTAACTGAGATTTTTCAGTAATTATGTATTTTTTTATTTCTTTTTATCAGAAAATGGAAGAGTCGCCACATGCACAATCGGTACACATTTTCCTCTTGTTCACATTATTGTTTTTATGGAAATATTTTGGACTGAAAGCTCTGATTCTTTTTTGTGTGGAGATTTCGTGCTGAAAATCATTTTTGTTTTCCCTCAAGGGAGATGCAGCAACTGCTGCTGCCACTCCAGGTCCAGCCAGTGCTGCTACTGCAAGCTCTCCCCCCATGGTGAGTTGTTTAATATTCTGGGCTTTTAATTGTTGATTGAAAGTTGCACGTGACCATTTATTCCCTACATTACCATGCGATCATCTTTTTCATCATCTAGATCGTGCTTATAGTCCATCTATCCATCACTCATCTACATTTCTAATTTATTTATTATGATCATTACTTATCTATATCTTATGAGCATATGGCAGTTATTCTCTTTTGATATTATCATGCTTATTGTAGCCCTTACCAACCAAATTAAGCATATGTGAGCATGAGAATTTGATGCAAGAGAAAGAACTGTGTGCTCTACTTTAAGTGCATTACTAGATTGATTACCTTCTTAAGTTCTTTTCTTACATTGTCCGCATTCCAGAGTTTCTTAAGCTTGCATTTTTCAAAATTGTAAAAGTTAGTGCATTTCAAGGTTTAAAACTCTCGCAGGTTTTAAAGAGTGGGTCACTTTTTCTATCATCAAAAGGTTTGTATACTTTGCTTTTGCAATTTAATTTAGTTAATAATTTGTTTTTTACCTTACGTTTTGTGAAGCACGGCTTTTACTTATATTTACTACAAAAATGTGAACTATGAGGCCACAGTCCCAGGATAATGGCTTGGATTCCTATCGGTTATATCTTTCCTTGTTTTTATTTGATTAAAGGAATTGGATGGACATCATGGAAGAAAAGGTGGTTCATTTTAACACCTACTTCGCTGGTTTTCTTCAGAAGTGATCCCGTAAGTATTTGCAGTCTGGCAGATTGTCAATCTCAACATTGATACTTGTTTATCTGTTCTTTACATCATCTATTGCTTTTTTATTCTTTGCACAACAGTCAAGGTCAGATGATACACTGTTTTTCAGAGTATACCAGGCTTTAGGATCCTCAGGAATGATACTAATTTGCTATGATTTTCTTTTATGTGATCTAGTTCTCTCTCAATCAGAGAAGCATATAGTTCTTGAGTTTTATTTCCTCTCCTGAGAATGACTAATTAGGGGCTAGAATATATCTCAACCAAAAAGATGAAATGAAAATGATAGTAATTTGCTATGATTATCTTTTATGTGCTCTAATTCTCTCTCAATCAGAAGCATCTGGGTCAATCATTCCTCCTCTGTGAATGACTATTAGTGGCTAGAATGTATCTCAATCAAACAGATGAATGAAAATCAATCTCTCGTGTCTATTTCACACAGCAGGTCCTCACACTATTTTTATATTTTTTTATGTCTTCTTCGGACAGACTAAATAAGAATATCTGGAAGCATATTAAGCCGAAATTGGAAAACTGACCTAAAATTGAGTTATTCAGGTGGCTCTAAATCCACGAAGTTTACCTATGGAGAAGACTTAAATCCTAATTTAAGTGGCCCATTAGTAGTTTGTACGAATGTACATTTTTAGCGTGGTAGAAATGATTGTTATCAAACACTGTTTAATTTGACAATTAAGGTTCTTTAGTTCAATATGTCAGTTATTTGGTTCTTCATCAGTGGGCCAAAAGAGGAAAGATGAGAAATCATTAGATGGATCCTCCTAGTATGTAATTGGGTCAAACTTAATTATGCACCACAAGACAAATGGGGCCTCTGCTACAGGGTATATTGGTGAGCTTCACCTGAAGAGTAATATGGAAAAATGATTTAACTATTGTTCGAGTTGGGGAAGAACTGGAGTGTGCTGTATTTTTACTAGATGCGTTGATATTTATTTGGCCCGATGTTTTTATCCTACTATTATGTTCTCTTCTCTCCACATTCCGTGCAGTAGTCCATTTGCCTCTCTCGATGCATTTTGTTTACTTAAGATTTTAGAAGATTAATACACTCTTGTTAACTTTTCAGAATGCCAGTTCTCAGAAGGGGAATGAAGTGAATTTAACTCTTGGCGGTATTGATCTCAACAATTCAGGCAGGTTGGCTTGCATTTCTGAAAAGATAATCCTTGATATCTTCTTCAAATTGTGAATGCCATTAAATTTGGAAATGTTTACTAACTTGTGGTACCTTTCAAATTTCTAGTGTGGTTGTCAAAGCTGATAAAAAGCTCATTACTGTTCAATTTCAAGATGGCCGTGATGGACGAACCTTCACACTCAAGGTTGTTACTTTTTTTAACCGTTTCGTATCATACCTTCTTCAAAAAAGTTCATATTTTCAGATTCACGGTCCTTTGGTTTTACATTTTGTTTGCTTGATAAATAGTTGTGAGATTTCTATCTGAACCACATATATCAAGATTCTGCCGAAAAAGTGAAAGATCTTCCTTGTACCTAAAGATGATCAAATGAATCTAACCAAGGCTGAGGTTTAACGACAGAAGTGAAAACTTGGTTTTGAATGACCAACACCTCCGTGTAAAGAAAATGCCCTGAACAGGAAAATTGCATCTTCGGTATATAAGTTTTATACACGTAGTTCACTCAATGCCCTGCTGATAGCATTCTTTTATCATCTGAAACCTATTATTAAGAACTGGCTTTGCCAGGTAACTGGTTTTGAAGGCTGAAATGCACTTATTACGTATCTGATATTATTGGAAAATTCAATGCTTAATCAAATGAAAATAACAATGATATTTTGGGAAACCATATGACATGACGGTTCCTTTTGTTGATGTTGCAGGCTGAAACTTCGGAGGATTTGTATGAGTGGAAGACTGCACTTGAGAAAGCTTTGTCACAAGCACCAAGTTCTGTTCAATCAGGGGGACAAAATGGTGTGTTCGGGAATGATCAGGCAGATGCAGTTGATGGTTCTAAGGAACCAGGTAAGTTTCATGCAGTTTTTTATTTATTTATATAACTTTGAATTACATCTGTACAAAGCTTCTTTCATATCTAGAACACCTGAAATATTGCATGATAAAAGTTCATTATCCAAAAAGTTTTAGCATGTTATTGATCGGGAGCCTTAGCTGGGAGTTACTTTTTTTTGTATGTACCCTCCTGTTTTCTAGTTTTCCTTATCTCTTCATTTTGTCATATTTCTTTATCAAGTTGTTTCTTGGTTCTAATTTGCTTGGCTGTTTTGATTTATTTTTCCTCTCATTTGAGATATTGATGCTCTTCTCTTTCTCTTTGTTAGTGAATGATAAACAGCCTGTGAGATCTGCAGTCTTACACAGACCGATTTTACTTGCACTGGAAGATGTTGATGGGTCTCCAACATTTTTGGAGAAGGCCCTAAGATTTGTAGAAGAATATGGTGAGTTGTTATTTTGTTTTAATTGTTGCAATCACATTTAAGTATATATGTGCATGTCTGTTTTTTTCAAATACCTTTCTCGAGATATGCATTTTCTGGATAAGGTTCCTTCATAGCTAACCACTGCTTGTATCTCATTTTCTTATCTTTGTTTCACGAATTTTCCACGTTCACAAATTTAGTCATGTTCAAATAATTTCACAGGAGTCAAAGTAGAAGGGATCTTGAGGCAAGCTGCAGATGTTGAGGATGTTGAGCGCCGAATTCGGGAATATGAACAGGGTTTGTTCAATACACACTGTCCTTGACTATTTTCAATTTATTTATTTAACATTGCTTTCAGATACTGTAGGTTGTGTTCTTTTCTTACATGTTGGATTTGTTCATTTAATATTCAAGGTTTGGATGTAAACAATGCTATCAAAGGTAGCTTTGTAAGAACTTAAATTTGAATTGGTATTCATGTATGGAAAATTTCTTTCTTATTGTATAGGACAGAGCAAGAAGCCAGGCTACTTTGTATGCTTGTAGTTCTACATCACAATGCTCTCTGTTCAATCTTTGAACTCTTTTTATGGAGATGCTTTTAATTTTTTATTTTTTGCAGGAAAAACTGAGTTCTCTCAGGACGAGGATGCACATGTCATTGCTGACTGTGTCAAGGTATGCCTTACCAGATTCCCCAATATTTTTTCATTTAAGTTGCATCATATTCTTCTGGTATTTTGTTGTTTAATTTGCTTCATTCCATTTTCCAGTATGTAATTCGAGAGTTGCCATCATCTCCTGTCCCTGCATCATGCTGCAGTGCGCTACTAGAAGCATGTCGTAAGTCTTTCATTGAACTGTGTTTTGTTTTTTCTGTCTTAACCTGTAACAAATTGAGGTCATTTCTTTGCCACTTTTGGTTCTTGATGCCTCTAATTTTGAAGGTAAGTATATGTTGGACAATCCTTATTGGGTGAAGTTCTTGTACTGAATTGGTTGGATTCCTAAGGAATGTAGTGGAAATTGCCTGGTTGCATATTTTTGAGATCTATGACATTGCATTTTGGATGTGATATATTACCTAGCTGTTATTATTTTTGAAGATTCAGTTTTGTTATTCTGTTATTGGACATCATACGCTGATTAGGAACCGAGCACAGTGCTAGAGTCAATGCTACGCGTATGGCAGTATTGGACACGTTTCCTGAGCCCAATCGTCGCTTATTACAGAGGTAGACGATTCATCACTGTCTGTCCTTGCCCTTTTAAGTATAATGCTTTTCTTGGTACAAATTTTCTTTAATGTGCAAGTTTTGCATTTATTCCCTGAGCATTATAGATAATATTAAAAGAGAACTGATGTTGCGTATGGGGGTTAAAAAGTATATATTTATATTGTGGATTTAAATGATATGCAATTAACGTTGTCGTTCCGATGCAATACAATTATTAATAACAAACTATTAGCTGAAGATAAGCAAAAGAATGAAAAAGAAGAAGATTATGTACACTTAACAGTCCATGCATGTGTAAAATTAGAAAACTACATTAAAGATAACTTGTGAATGAAAATAGACATAGGATAAGTGTAATGAAAATATAGGTCAGAAGTTTCACACTCGTTTGAGAGCCATATCTGTACAGAGTATAGTTAGATGCTAGGCATGAGCAATTGTTTTTCTATGTTGGAATTTGGTTAGTTAGATCCATTTTGAAAGTCATTATCGAGTTTAGTTTGCATTTTTTTTTCTTATTGGGGTTCTAGACGATTTTCACTTACAATATTTGTTTGAACTTTGGAAAAAGTGGGGGTGTCAAATTCTTATGGTGTGTAACCCTCAGATACATGTCTTGCTCCTTGCTAAATGAGTGAGTGGGAGTTTGGATATAATATCTTGCACATAGAAACTACAACCAATAAGCCCAATAGACTAGAACTTCATGTACTCGAAAGCAGAATACATCTCTCAATGTTAAGATTCGATCTTAATTCCACAATAAATATATCATCTTCATTCTATGCCATCTCAGATACTAACCAACTTATCCATATTTATCTTTTCTTATTCCTCTCTTTCAGAATTCTAATGATGATGCAAACTGTGGCTTCTCACAAAAATGTAAATCTAATGAGCTCTTCAGCTGTGGCGGCCTGCATGGCACCCTTACTTCTTCGTCCCCTTCTATCTGGTGAATGTGAGATTGAAAGTAATTTTGATGTGGGTGGTGATGGCTCATTGCAACTGCTGCAAGCTGCTGCTGCAGCCAATCATGCTCAAGCCATTGTTATAACATTATTGGAACAGTATGATAAAATATTTGGGGTAAGCTGCAATCATTGTCATTGTTGCACAACTGCTTCTAATATGGCTTTCTGTAGTCGCTGTACATGCAAGTATACATACAATAAATCTATGAGCTGTAAGGCTTTTTCTTTAGTTCAGAATAGATATGTTTTATTTCTTTCTATTCTTTTTAAGCACGCATGATCATTAAGTCAAAATTGTTCATGTTGTCCTGGATGTATGTGCTATTATTGGTACAGATCTAAAGTTAGTAGATTATGACTGTCTAATGGTGGAATTTGAATACAGTTAAGCTGAGTTATCCTCCCAACATTCTTTCCGTATAATATAATAATATTTCTAATTCTTTTATTGTATAAAAAATGATAATTTGGCTGTTCTTGTTCCATTCCAATTTGTTATTACTTCGGTTTGGATTTGGCTTTTACATAGCAATTGTGAGCTCAGCATTTTGTTGGCAGGAAGGTTGTGTTTCCCCTGATTTGTATTCTGACTCAGAAGAGAGTGGAAGTGAAAGTGAGGAAGAAGCTGACGACGATGATGAGTCCTATGAAGATGATGAATGTGAGGACGAATCACAAGGATCTGATGATGATAACGACTCTGCTGAAAGCGGAACAGGCAGTGAGAATGGTCACTCTAAAAGTGGTGATGATAAGGTTTGTTGTTCCCTCGGCTTTCTTACACTGGAATTTTTGTTTTATATCTTGCTCATCAGCTTTAAAATTGATGGCATAAACAAACTTGATCCAAATTTCTGGACTATAAAGCTTTCTCTTCGGAAAATCTTATTTAGACATTTACCTCTGTTTAGTGCAATATTAGTGCTGACCTCGTAGGTAAACCAGATTTATACTCATTTTACTTTTTTAATGAATATAAACCAGATTTATACTCATTTTACTTATATTCGAAATTAACTTTACAGAACCTTATATCAGAATTTTTGCTTTCCCATTGTGCCTCCTTTCCTTTCTTATCAAAAAAAAAAAAATGTTCGCAATTTATAGCTGTCTTCTTACTTTCTGTATCCTCTCAGTTCAGATTTTTAGTATTGTTTCCGTTTAACTTATAAAAGGTGAAGGAGCAATAAATCAGTAATAAAAAGAGGAGACACTATACTTACATGAATTGAAAATAAAATTGCAGGATTCTGAATCTTCGAGCTCCAGTTCCAAGTCCTCCAAAACTAGTGACGATGACAAAGCTACCAAGAAAGTGTCAAGTACACTTAATGTAAATGATAGTTCAAAAAAGAGTGAGGATAATCGGAGAAGTAAGACCAGTAAACCTGCTGAGCTGTCAAAAGGTGTTCATGGAGTAACCAAGTTGGAGGATACGTCAACTCGTCATAGTCCAGTCTCTAGTGCTGCAAAGCCCCCTCCTGTCGGAAATGGACCTGGCCACAATGCTAGGCATTCAACTGTTTTGGGAAGGAGTAGTGTAAGTTTTCGTTTTCTGCATTCATGGTGTGTTCTGCTTTTTGCCTAGTTAGCTTTCCTGTTAACTAATGAGTATTTCCTAGCATTAACTAAATTATAATTGCAATGTGTTAACAATCTTATAGTAAATGATTATTTGATTTATCGTGTTTGCTTTTACAGGGAAGCAAGAAACTATCTACGGACTCCGTTGATCTTCCATGTGAGGAAGAGTAAGTGATGTTCCCATGATCTGTAGAAAAAAAAAGAACGTTGTATAAATTTACCTGCTACTACTTATTTTCCTGGTTTTGCTTTCTTTAACTCATGCAGACCCATAAAAGTTCCAAACAACTTCTAAAACCTTCTTTCATGCTTGGGGTAAAGCAATTTACCCTTTGCATAACTAATTTACAAAGCCAAAAGTGGAAAAGAAAAAAATAATGTAGAGCTGACCTTTGTAAATTGTAAATAATCTCTCAATTTTCTGTTGTACTTACCTGAATTTGTCTCAATTTTAGGGTTGCAGTTGAGTCGCTTGAAGCTGAAAAATCAGAATTGCAAAAGAGACTCACAGAAGAGGTTCTGCCTTTACCCACCCTATCTAGTTATTGTTATTGCAACAAGTTTTTTGAACTTTTCATATTAAGTCATCTTTCTAATGTAGATTGAAGGTAATACTGTTCTTGAAGCCAGCTTGGAAAAACGAAAGAAGGCATTGCATGAGCAACGGTTAGCTCTTGAGAAAGAGGTATGTTTATCAGGAGATTTTTTTCTTTGTTTATTTCTTCTGTGCTGTCTTTTATTTTCATGCATTATATTAGGTTGCATATCTGTAGTGACAAAGATGCATATTGTGATCCTAAGAAAACAAATATATTAAAGGCAATATTTTCTGGTAAAATATTTTTAAAATTTAGTTAGAGATCTGTTTTTGCATTTCTTTCTTTCCTCTTCAATATCGATTCTTTTTTCACATAGCTTAGCTAAAACAAGTCCTAATTGTATATCAGCTGTTAGTAGATGCATGACAATACATCTAGAATGAACAATTATATACTTTCTGGAAGTACATTTGTTTTGTTAAAAAAAAACATTTGTTTTGATTTGGTAAATGTAATGTTTTCTTTGTTTTGTTTAGTTGCACAAAGCTAAAGGATTTTTTTTTTATCGCAAGTGCTGTGCTAATTATGGCCCTGTTTTGATTGCTGCTCCTGGCTGTACTTATAGGTTGCAAGATTAGAGGTAGAGCTTCAAAGGGCAAGAGAAAAGAGGATAGCTCTGGAAGCAGGACTTAACCCGTCCCAAGGATCCACATCTCTCCCAGATAAGCTTGATGAAAAGGTAGCCTATGGCCTTCCTAATATTTAATCAGTGTACCTAATATTTATTTGCATCAAATTTTAACTTTCGGGTATTATAAAGACAAAGGCAGATCTCGAGGACATAACTCAATCAGAGGCAGACATAAATAATTTGAACAAAAAGGTTGATGATCTTGGGAAACAGATTAATAAACAGCCTGAGCAAGAGTCTGCTTCCATGAGTGATTCATGCAATCAACGTGAACCAAATCATCAATCAAAAACGTAAGCTTTAAGTTGGTTCTCTCGCAGTGTCATATTTTGTGGATATTTGTTACAAAATGTTTTTTTTTATTTGTCTTTGGAGTTGGAATACATGTCAGCCTTGTAGGGATCGGAATCGTAAAATACATCTTAGTTGGTTGGCAACTGCTAACTTGACAATAGTAAATGCTTCAAAATAGATAATCCTCTTTAGATGTTTATTTATATATTCTTTTCCAATTCCCATTCTGATCTCTCTTTATGAGTTGGTAACAATATGCATACTTGTTTTACTCTGAACACAGGAAAGATAAGACAAAGGGTTCTGAAGCTGCTTGTACGAGGTCAAGAAGCAAGGTAAACTCACACGCATTTGAGGCAGCATGAAGTTTCCTAGATTAAGAATGGAATTGATTCTGTTATTTTGGTTTGATGAATTCACTTCAATTTCTTTGAAATCCGAACCTCTTTACCTACTTATTGGAATTTAGTGTTTAATTTGTTAGCATGAAAGTAGTACCAGTTAACAAATTCAGTTTTTCTCAGAGTCATGTAAAGGTACATTCCAATAAATGGTCAAATGTAGATTATATCCCACTGCTCTGTCGGTGCAGTATCCTAATCTGGTCTCTTAAGCAGTTTTGCTTTATCTTAAACTTGCTTCTCCTGGTTATGTTGGAATTCTCTGAGCCAAGAACATGCCTCTGCAGAAAATGAATGTGGACAAAGCGGAACCTGAGACAGTTTCAAACAAGCGCTATACTAAAAGTAATTCCAAGAAGTCAGCTATGAAGGGAGAGGTATGTTTTATTCTACTTTGACACGAGACCAAAATTATATCAAGCTGTAATGCAGTTTCCTAGAATTTGAATCCATCACCATCAGAACTTTCTAGAATCTGCCTCTGCAGAAAATGAATGTGGACAAAGCGGAATCTGAGAAAGGGAAGAAGCATGAATCACCATCGGCAGAACATGACAGCAAGTCTACAAGTGCAGCAGAGACAGTTTCAAACAAGCGCTATACTAAAAGTAATTCCAAGAAGTCAGCTACAAAGGGAGAGGTATGTTTTATTCTACATTGACGCGAAACCAATTATATCAAGCTGTAATGCAGTTTTGTAGAATTTGAACCCATCACCATCAAATGTTTCTGGTTCAACATCAATTATGCTTATTTCAGTGCATAGTTGGTAGTAAACAATATCATTTTTAGTTTTTATATAAAAGCTAGTACAGTCTCGTTCAGAGGCAATTCCTTAACTTCAGCTCTTACAAAACTGACAAATGGACTCAACAACTTTATGAAGGAGCCTCGAAGCCAGACTGCAAATGAAAAGTCTGGCATGGAGAAAGGCCGCGGTTCAAGTCAAGCAGTCCCCCCAAGCTCATCGGATAAAGGCAAAGGAGCAGAACCTATCAAATCTATTAAACCTACCAAATCTGTTAAAAATCCAGACAAAGGCAAAGGAGCAGAACCTCCTACCAAATCTGTTAAAAATCCAGAAAAGGGCAGAGGACCCGACGTTAGCGAATAACTCTAGAATCCAGGCAATAAAACCCATATTCAAGACCGGGGATGATCTCAAGGCCAATGGCGTCCAACAGATTAAGCTCAAGAAGTAGGTCCAGTCTCTTGCTAGTCGAATTATTTAATGAACTGTATAGGATCTGCTGATCAGGCTGATGATGGAGCTTTAGAACGCAAGGAAAGTTTACCGGAGAGAGGGACGATATTGTTGGTGGGAGACTGATTGGTGAATGGTGATGCCCCTATCAAGAGGAGAGGCTGCTAACACTTCAATCCAAGTTGTACATATGCCTATATCAACTAGCATGTCATAGATGTAATAAGCTGAATAACTTGAAATCATGGTGACTAGTTTTGTTGTCAGAAAAACCAAGCAATGATTGCAACTAGCAATTACATCCATTGTACGGGCAGGTGCGATTCATACATTACATCTGCCTTCCCCATTTTTCATTTTTTTACAAAGTATTTATGTCCTGAACTTATATTTGACATCTACTAATGTATATATGAGATTATAATCAGTCAAATATGTGTGAAAAGCTGGTTTGCCATTGCTGTTTCATGATTTGTACAAGGTATTCTTAAACTGGGAAAATATATATTTTTTAAAAAAGCTAAGGTGATTACAAGTAATATATGTTTTGAATATACTCTCAATCGTTTGATAATGTATGCTCAATCACCCTGCTGAGCTGCTGGTGCTCGAACTCGTGACCTCTTATTGTTTGACCTCTAGGAACAACAGCAGACGGGGACTAGAGGCATAGTTAGACCGAATCTTAACGATATTATTACATAATCACCAGAACAACAGGGCTTCTTTGTCCTGTTAGTGTTTATTGAAATTCAAAACCAATTTTTTTCCCGTTACATAAACTAGAAACTTAGCCTAAACGACAAGAAGGCGAACAAAGAGCAACGGTAAATGAAACTAGTTACAAGCTTCAGGAGCAATTCCCAAGCGGGAATTGGCGACATCAAACAGAATCCTATGGTTTTGCTGCTGCAAGTTGGCGATTACGTTCATGGCGGCGTTCACATTATTTGGAACCGGTGCTATTGCCAAGCAAGCACGTGACCCTACACTGGTATGCAAGAAGCTGTTCTCCATTGGCAGTTTCATGGACAAGCCTTCGAAATGTAATGTTATTAATGGGGCCTCAACTTCTGCCGACGCCTCGAAGCACGTCTCGAATACTCCTATTGTCGTAAATGGGCCTTTCACTTGCTTCACAAACTCGTTACGAATCGCCATGTAAAGGGGTTGGACGAATCGGGTTACAACCGTACCCGAGTCGATTATTGTCCCCGCTCCGGTGTTCGGGTTAAACGCTAGGTATTCTGGAGCAATGGGGACCCGAACTTGACCCACACTGACCCCAGTTAGGTTAACATAGTAAAGTGAGGGTCGGTGCGGGTTTTTCAGCAGCGGGGTGGTTTGAATATTCTCGGGCTGACCTACCGGGCCGAGTTTGAGGGAACCCGAAAAGTAGTAGGACTTGAAACTGGGTAAACAATACGAAAACACACTCGAATACAGTGCCCCGGATTGCGAAAGTAGTGACAAGGGTCCCCGGCCCAAACCAAATAGCCCTTGGGGTGGGACTGATTTACCAGAGATAGTATTAATACATCCAAAAGCGAAATTTGGGACAACATCATTTGCTAATGTTAAGGAATCTTGAACCAAGTTGGCAGAGAAAGAAGAATCTCCGCCGTAGGATTGGTTAAAAGAGCAAGCATCAGGCCCAGTAGCCGGGCAGGAGAGACCATGGACCTGGGTGCATTGGGGCAAGGAGCAATCCAACGAGCCATAACTCGAAGAAGCATTGGGTGAGAAAGCGGTGGCCGAGCAACCGGTGCAGCCGGAGCACGGGGCCCAAGCAACATCATTACTAGTGTCGAGCACCATGAACATGGTCTGACCCGGGGTGCCAAGCTTTACCTTAACCACATAGTTGCCAATGGTTAGGACTTGTTGACCCGAAGCAATTGGAACCGCAGTGGTCTTTTGGGCCACAAGGGTAGACAAGTACTCGACCCTTGCTGTGTCTTTTGAGGCCATGTTGATGATTGTGTTGACCCATGACTCGGGTTTCGGCGGGTTGAACGGTGAGCATTTGCCGTAGATCGGAATCACCGAGAGGTCCGACTTGTCTGGCTGAGAACCACATAGGTCTAAAGCCTTGGCGGACGAAATGAGAAGAGCAAAGAACAAGAGTGTGGCAGTGAAGTCCATGCTTTTAGTGCTGGGAGTTAAAAGGGAGAAGTATTTAGTGAGCGGTGCATTAGAAAAGAGTACACAAAGAGGATTTATACATGCAATTGAGTGCATTAAATTACTGAAACAGCCTTGTTGTTATGATAGAAATTATTTAGTAATTTGAAATTTAAAAGTTTCATCTAATATAAAATTAAATCATCAATATAAATAAAAATTTTAAAATATATACAAATTTTAATTTTTCAAATATACGAATATCCCTTAACACCTTTCGATCCATCCCTGCATGGGATGTATTATTTTATTAGGTGGATGAGTTGTTAAGCTCGTGAATCACTGCTGGAAGGGGGTAGTGCTGCTGTTTTGTCTCTACGTAAGTTTGCATGAGAATGAGGCTCACGGGCGGACGAAGACTCTTTTTGGGACTGAACCGGGTCCCACCGCTTGTGATGTATTTTTGTAAGGAACGAATGAAACTCTCAATCTGCAGATTCCCGGGGAGCTGAGTGGGGCCTATATCTTGCAGCATCATATCCTATATTCCATGTATTTTTATTTAGATGGGCTACATATTTTGATTAATTATTTTAGTTTATGTCATAGATTTACAAGAAAAGGCTTTGATTGTTCACTTTAATTAAGAAACACTCCTAAATACAATAATTTGCAAGGCCAGGCACCAAGCTCACAAGCTTGTACTGTTCATAACATTACTAGCTGTCGACTCAAGAAGAAGACAGAAAATTGTATCTTTAATAATTAGATATATTCAGAAAGAAGAACAGGGTTCCGAGACATATAAAGGGGTTGTTAGATCTGATGCAATATTCGGACATCAAAATATTCCATTTGCATGCAAATAGCCAATAGGTACCATTCCATGGAATTAATTTGGACCTATAAAGGGGTTGTTAGATCTGATGCAATATTCCACCTTATAAAATCCTGATTTTCACTTCCTATCCCGCCCTTACAACTTTAATTCTATTCGATTATAACGTACTATTTTTATCTGATTTAAAATATAGATAAATTTACACGCACTTACAGATTAAACTGTTCGAATCTGAATTATTTAAATGAAATTTATCAACTTTTATCATTGAACTACTCATTGGATTCATAAAAATTAAAATGTAACGAAAAGAGTATGAATTAGTTGAAGCACGCTCATAGGCAAGCGAAAGGGAAAATCAAGGACGTGTGGCGCTTGGTTTGGGCAAATAGAAAAGGCCCAAGTTTTTTTTTTGTTGGAGCAAAGCATCAAATCCAATGAAAAATAAATTTTAAGGTAAAGTAAACAGACGATAACTGAACTATGGTAAAAAACCAAAATAGTAATCAAACTTTTAAAAATCACAAAATGATAATTAAACTTTATGTTTTATAACAAAATGGTAACTAGACGTTAAATGTGTTAAGTGACTGTTATAAAATTTGGTATAATAACACATTTAGTCCTTCATATTTATACATTCAATCAATTTAGTCCTAATTCGAAACAATTCACTAAATTTAGCCCTCATTATTTATGCATTCTTTCAATTTGATCCATAAAGCAAAATTTCAAAGTATGGTAACATAATAAATAATTACAATTAAATTTTTATAGGAACTCGAAAACTTGACTCGAATCGAAAAAAATTTAAATAAAGTTTAAGTTGTAAAATATGACGCGTCAACTCGAATAACTCAAAATATTTTGACTCGACTCGATCAAACGCTCATCTCTATTTTAAGATGTGACGCGTCAACTTGGATGTATCATTAATCAAGCACTTAAATCCTTCTTAAATAAGCCCGTCTAAATCCTAAACAGCAGGCACAAGCCATAGCCTTTAATCTAGAATTAAATACCAAACCCACAAAAAAACAACATTGATTGCGAGTAATGGAAACTTTTGTGCTAATTAGTTGTAAAAAGGACTAGTTTGGGCATATAACTACCCTACTTGTGTTATGTAGTGGTAGAGAGTAGAGAGGTACCCCCATCCCCATGTATTATTTATACAAATACCCATAGTGATGGTATCACTTTTGGTATTATACTAGATTTTGTTACCAACTATATAACATACTTTACAAATTCAATTACATTAATTGATGTTAAAATGAGATACACGTTTTACAACTTGGATGAATCATTCTTCTAAGTTTATTTTAGAAAAATAAAATAAAATAAGAAATTAGGTCAGTTTAAGGTGTTCAATCGGTAGGTTGGGTTAACCAACCGAACCAAACTACTCAAAATTCATTAACCGAAATTTTTTCATTTTAACCGTTAACCGAATTGAAATTTTTTATAAAATTTTTTAACCGAACCGAAAAAAATTCATTTAATTCGATCGGTTTTCGAATTAACCGAAATTTGTTATAAAATTTTGGGTAAATTACACAAATGATCACTAAATTATGTTAAAATATTTTTTAGCCACTAAACTTTCAAAAGTTATAAAACAATCATTAAACTTATCGAACTATTACAAAATGGTCATTGCACGTTATAAATAAGTGATAAATATTGAAAAGTTTAATAACAATTTTGTAATAATTCAATAAATTTAATGATTATTTTATATTTTTTAAAAATTAAATGACCAAAAATAAATATATGCAATACATAATATTTAATATATAATAATTTTGGTTAATTAACCGATTCCATACCAAATTAACTGATAATCGAAGTTTGAAAAAATATTCACTGTTAACCGATTAACTGAGATAAAAACTTTAGTTCGATCGATTAATTCGGTTAAAACTGAACTTTGAACACCCCTAGGTGAGTCAAATCCAATAGCTTTGAGTATTGTATCGAAAACAACTTCGTTTGGTCAAACAAACACTTTGAATTTTAATTTTTATCGGATGAAATGCAGAAATGATGGACTGAAATTTTCACCCTTCACCTACTTCTCTGGATATTAAATCCATTAGTAAAGGCTTTAGAAGAGGTAAATAGGGATAACTTTTAGTATATATTTTGAAATTATTTAAACAAATTTTTAATAAACTAATAAGTTAATTTAATTGGAACTGAGCTTTAAAATCTAAATGATCTAAATGTTGTCTTAAATCCATGATTGAAGTTGTACTGTTGGCATTTAAAGATCATAGATCAAATCATAATATTATTTTCTCTTCAAATTGTAAATTATATAAAAAAATCAAATTGTTAAGCTTTTGAGATTATTCATAGACTCCCTCCCTCCCTCAACTAAAACCACTTTTCCTTTCGACTCAATCCAAACACGATCATTTTTCTCGATTCTTTAAGAGATGGCACAAGGTACAAAGATAATGTTCACATATCTTTTAAAGTCAAAGAGTTATAACTGTGGGTTTAGGTGTGATTACAAGAGCCTCTTCTACCTTAACTTAATGGTTGAATGTTTGATTTTCGCTCTGATTAATAACTTTAAAACTTGTTATCAGTGTCTACCACTAATTTTGACCAATAAGACACAAAATATTAATCATTAAGCTCATTCACCTTGAAAAATTCAAAAAAAATTATCAAGGAGTTGTTAGAACCTTCTATTAGGGTAAACAAATTTGTGATATTTTACCATACATAATTCAAATTATGTTACTCAAACCTCAATGCTTTTTTAAGCTAAGGCGATTACAAGTAATATCTGTTCTAAATATACTTTCAACCATTTGACAATGCATGCTCAATCACCATGGTGCAGCTACTAGTACTCGAACCCGTAACCTCCAAGAACAATAACTGTTCTCTTAACCACTAAGGCAAGTTGGTTCGTGCTACTCAAATCTCAATGTTAACATCATATATACTCGATAAAAATATATTTATTTTTGTAATTATATTTTAATATGCTTATATATATATATATATATATATATATATCTTATTATTCACATTTTAACATACATGAAGAATTAATATTAAAAAAACTGAAAACTGACATTCTACTTTCAAACAAATTTGAATTAGCATTAATCTCAAGGTGTCGGCTGAAGAAAATAGTGTTTGGGGGAATTGAGAAGAAAGTATGCGTGTTTTGTCGTATCACAACTCCACTTTGGAAAAACCTAACCATATTTGCAAGAAGTTTCTCTTGTAATATTTCATAATATCCAAACATTAAGACGTAACGAGTTTGACGATAATCGAAAAGTCTTGGGGTTCGTTTGTCCACTCACGAGAAAGAAAATAAAATCGTTTCCAAATTGTCGATACATATGGCTTAGAGAGAGACGGCTTAAAGTTTTAGAATTTTATGTAATTTATTAAAAATATCTTTAAGTTAAATATTTTTAAATCGATGTTAATTTACTGTGTGCGTGGTTGACTATTTTTAATAAAAAAATGAGTATAATATAATTAAAACTCTACTATAAAATATAAGGATTAATATCCTATACACTAGCGGTGGAAATTGAAAGTTTTCACAAGCGCCTTAGTTTTAGGGTATAGGGAATTAGTTTAGGGTGTAGGGTTTAGGGGTTTAGGTGTAGGGGTTTAGAATTTACGGGTAGTTGTTTCAATTTAAGGTTTAGGGTTATAATTTAGGGTTTATAGGTTAAGGTAATATGGTGAGGATTTAAGTTTTTACCTATAAGCCCTGAATTATAACCGTAAACCTTAAATTGAAACAATTGTCCCTAAATTCTAACTCACTACACCTAAACCCCTAAGCTCTATACCCTAAACTAATTCCCTATACCCTAAAACTAAGGCATTTGTGGAAACTTTCAGTTTCCACCGCCTATGTATAAAATATTTATCCAAAATATAATAGCATTTTGTTTTTCTCGTGTTTTGTACTATTAGTCTTAATTAATTTTTTTCCTTGTAAACATTTAACTTAACGTTGTTCAATTTAAATGATGTCCCAGTGACTAAAATGAAAGAAGGAAAAGCATGTCATCCGAATGCAGATTTATATCAGCCAAACCATCTTAAATTTAAACAAACACATTGGTTTGGATTTGGATTGTTATTGCGGTCCGCGGAAACATTGAAACTTGACTTTCTAAGCTTTACGTCCAAATCTCCAACAACGTAGCAGATGGTTTTTATGCCAGAATTGAATGTCTTTATATTAGCATTTGATAAAGAAACAAGTGGGGATTCGTGTAGACGATTCAGGCCGATATTGAATGCTACCAATTGTCTGCCATCGAGAAAGCCGCTGCCAATCGTATGCATTCATCCCGTCTTCATAGCAACTTGGAGCTGCTTCACAGGGGGACCACTTCATTTCAGCACCCCGACCCCCAACTTGTTCAAACACTTGACTTATCCATTGTCTTCTTCTATTAATTCCTGCTCGGTGCTCATAAAAAGTACCCATGCAATATTCATAACTATTTTTGCACTCTTAATTTTCGAGAGACAGACAACGAATCATGCATAGGGTGGATGTGTCTGAAGATACATATCTTTGTCATCCATTTTTTTGTCTGTTAAATAATTCTTCTTTTCGGCTGAAAGGAAATGCTAGATGCCTGTCTGGGTATATATTTTTATATTGATTTCTTCAGAAGTTGGAAAAGCTACACTGGAGTCAGCACTCAGCACATATGCAGTACTGTTGTCAAAGTCATGAGCACTGAAAATAGGCGACCTAATGAACAAAAATGATGTTAGCTTTGATTATTTGGGGCCTATCAGATTATAGGAATAAAAGAAAAAGAAATGTTTAAGCATCAGAATTGTGATGTCGGAACAGTCATTTTAAAGTCAACTTGGTACTATTGAGAAGCTTAAATATTAGAAATTCAACATGATTGAAATAGTTTTGTTAAGACAATCTGGATTTTGCAAATCTTATTACACAGCAAAAGACCCCGACAGAATGCAAATTAAGTCAAATGTGGACAACCAACTCAATTGATAAAAGCTCATGCTTTGAGTAGAGAAAATTTTATAAGAAAAATAGTTTCATCATTCGACTAAATAAACTGTATTCTGATTAACTAGCAAAACTTTCATTACAATCGGACCGATTTGTCGCATTACCGAAGAGGAAAATGAACATGCAGAGAGTGGGGTAATAATAAGTAAGAGCATGGTCAAAGAAAGTGGCGCCCATATTATGGAAGATTTAGATTTCCAATCGCAGACCGGGAATTAGATTGGTTGACTCTTGTTTTTTCCATGCCTGCCAACTTGGAAACTAACAAATTCAAATAAAACTTTAGTCCAATGGAATTGGGCATTGAGCACCCACTTGGTAAACAAAATCTGAAATTTCCAAGACATCCAATATATATTCATTACGACATTCCATTTCATGTTTGATTGCTACTTATTATTTATTTAATTTGATTTATAAAGGTAGTGCACAAAATAGGAGGCAAACTTGCGGGGACCGGTTTGTTTAATAGGTGTTCATAGATATTAGTTAAAAATAATTTACTTATTATTTCAAGGTATTTAATATGGAATTTTTAACTGATTTAAGAAAATTAATAACTACATTACACGTTGTTTTCTTTTAATATTCTTCTAGTAACACCGGTTGATAAGTCGTTGGGTATAATAGTATATATACTATTAATTAAAGTGGAATCGATAATGGACTGTGTCAGCAATTGTATACGGCCATTTTGTGATTGTATTCTTATTTAAAAATATAGAGATTATAGTAATTTTATGATTTAAAATTATACTCCCTCCGTCCCACTAAAACTGTCACATGTTGATTTTTTTATGGTCAATTTTTTTTAACTTTAACTATAATTTATTTAAAAATTTTAATTAATTAAAATTTATAAAAAATATATTTAAAAACTACTTGATTCAAGGTTTTTAAAATATTTTTTTTCAATAATAAATTTTAAATTATAAGAGGTCAAAGTTGAAAAAATTTGACCCAAAAATTATCAACATGTGACAGTTTTAGTGGGACAGAGGTTGTAGTAATTTTGATGTTAAGTTTCGATTTTCAATTTCAGATAATCCCTCTCTTCTCTCCCTATACCACAAACTAAACATAAAAGTAGTTCAAAAATTATGATATACCTTAAAAAATGATACGACAATTGGAAAAGAAAAACATGTGTATATATAATCCGGATATTATATTGATTTGTTTTGTAATAGTTCATTCTTATAACAATAATATAAATGTGTGTTATTTGCATTTATAATTACGAGTTAATTGTATTCATATTTATAACTAAAATACTTATCACATAAAAAACCTACCAATTTGTAAGAATAAAAAAAGTGTTATCCAAGGTAGTTAATGGAGTAAGTTAAGATGATGGACTTATATAATTTTTTTTGAATATGCTGGTGTGATTATAAAGTAATATTTATTTAATTTTTTAGCTCTTTAATGACGCGCACACACTTAGATGAAATATATCATCCTTTAACACTAATACCACTCCATAAGTTATAGATCTATATAATTAATTGCAGACCAAAGAAATCTGTATGATATCTCTCTCTAGCGCTCATTAATAATTCTGTCAGCTATTTGTGTGATGTGTACAACCCCCTACCCCTCGAAACAAAATTGGTATGCGGCCAGAAATCAATGTTCAAAATTGAAGGACTAGTTCGGTAGTTGATAATCACCGCTCTCGGTACTTCGAAAACCCTTTCCCTGAATTTTCACCATTTTGATGTGTAATTCGGCTAATACGTTTTTTATTAGGTTTATGATCAAATATTGCAACTCCGTCGTGATGTTAATTGCCCAGCTCGTGCTCCGACAAGGATTTTGATTTAGTTCCTAATTAAATTTAGAGTACTATTTGATGTATTGTCGGTAAATATTTTTTTCTACTACTAAACTTTTAAAATTATCATGCATTACATTAATTCTTAAATTTTAAATCCTAAACTCTAAAATTTAAACAATAATTTTTATTCTTGAACTTTAAAACCTAACTGCACACACTAAAACACTAACAGTATATAAACCTTAAAAACTAGGTGCTTGTGAAACAAGTTTTCTACCGTCGATGCATAGAATATTTTCCCTTAAATATATTGTTAACATGGAGTAATATTTTCATTTTTTTTCAACAATGATAATTAAACCGATTTAAAAGTTATTAGTTTTAATGGATTCAGTTCATTTTAGATGATTATGATTTTTAAGTTATAAAACTAAATTAAATATATTTAGGTAATGATCGAACAAGATCAAACTGAATTAAATACTGTATTAGTAACAAATACCGATTTTATATGGGCTAAAACTAACATTCGTTTTTTTAAATATACTGATATAGTTATAAATAATATTTTTTGTTCACATTTTTTATTTTTATTTTTGTAATATATACAATATATACTCGAATTTTAATCTTTTAAAATAAACTTATATTGGGTTTAGAACATTATTATTTTTATTTCAAAAGGTATCTGCACGTTTTACTGTGATGTGGTGGCCGGTCTCTGATGGCGCATTTAAGGAAGTTAAAATTATGTTCTAACATGATTTACGTAGCATGGAGTAATTTTGCCAAAACGGATCATGGCATTTTTTATTTTTTAAAAACTCTTTTAGAAAATGTCTAGAATTTTCTTGTATATAATATTATCGTAATATAAAAAGTAAATATGGTTTTTAAAATTTTATAATAAAAAGGATAAATTATTATATACCCCCAAAGAAAGAGAAAAAAGAATGAGAGGATGAGGCAATGAATGTCTTATCTGGATGGAATATGACCACTCAGAGGCAGACACACTTGTCATTTAACTCAATCGGGTGAAAGAAACAGTAAGCTCAAGAATCTAACATTTTATTTATTTAATACAGAGTTTGAGTTGTAGGCAAAGGCAACCACTCCTCTCCAGTTCCATTCCCCAACCCCTAATCTTTCCTCTCATCATTGTCTTCTTTTTCCCATCACACCCAAAAAATACACGTTAGAAAAAGACAAATCAAAGTACAACTAGATATAAATAGAACGAAATAAATATAAATAAACAAAACAAATTACTAAAGTGGTGTGAGCTTTCAAGATTGTACTGGATAAAATCAGACTTCAAATATACTTTAATTTCTTTTGAAACTGGCAGGCATAACCCTAGCCATGTTTTCTTCTGCCCTACGCTTTTATCTATATGAAGAAGCCAAGTAAAAAGCAATGAATCGGATCATCAGCATTATCTTTTAGCCAGCGCTGCTGCATGATAAAGTTTCAAACTTCAAAGCAAAGCTCTGCTCATCTCAGACTCAGCTTCTCCCATTTTATATCCACCAAATATTTAAGAGAATTTCTCGAATATCTAACGTGTAATATCCAAGATTTTATAGGTTGCCAAACTTCAAGGCTTGATTTTTTTATGATAAGGAAAAGAAGAAAGAAATAATTGGGTCGATTAATAAACAATAGAGTAATTAAAATTTTAAACTGCGGTGATTAATGATCATTTGATGGAACAGAAGTACAAAAAGACTAGATAAACTCGGAAAAGGAAGAAAAAAAAATCTAAACCTCCGTTAATTCACAGTACTTCCAATTCCAAATATAAGTTTTATAAAAGAAAGCTGAAAAAAGCTAAATCTTTAACTCATTAGTAAGGCGGTGGAGGTCTAGCAGTTGGAGCCCAAATGACATCTGATCCACCCAAATGACTGTTATACATTGAAACCCCACAAGAATCTGCCCCACCACCGTGACTACTATCACCACCGCCACCAGACAAGGGCGGCGACTGTCCACCTGCACCGCCAGAAGACACCGTATTCTTCCCTTCTTCTTCCACGGGTAACCGATGATACGAAGGGTTGTTGAACGTAGCAGCTACAATAAACACGTTGCCAGCTGCTAGAAGCGGGCCAGCGACGAAACCTCCAACGACCTGCCCTTGAGGACCGGCCAAAGATATGGAAATGGTGTTGGGCACGTGGCACGACGTCGTTTGGGACAGGAACGTGGCCGAGAGGGACAAGATGTCGAATCTGCCATGGAAAGTTATGGTGGCTCCTGGAGTGGCCGAAGATGGTTGGCGGAGAGTGACGTTGGAAACCGCCCCAGATCCCGTTAGCACGCAGATTCCAATGTTCTTGCGGCGAGAGAAACGGGAGACAGCTTCTACGATGTCGTTTCCCCCAGGGATTTCCAGAATGTAAGGACTCATTGCCGGGTCGGGCTCGTGAGTAATGACAACAGGCGGTTTGGGCTTGTTCTTCGAACCAGGAGGACGACCCCTCGGTCTACGAACGATCTCGATGCTTGCTCCGTCACCGCCACTGTTAGCAGCACGAGCCGAGCCACCACTGGGGAGAGAAGGGCTATGGGCGGCGGCGGAGGCGGAAAGATCTTTGGGAGCATGGTTAGGGGTGTGGGTGGTTTCATCGGAGTCGGGGGTTTGAGAATCTCGAGAGAGCTGAAAGTGATGAGAGAAAGGATGAGTTTGGTGGTGGGGTTGAGGTGGCTGTTGGTGGTGGTGGTGGTGCTGATGGTGGAGCTTTGAGAACATGGTGTTTTGATTCCTGGGTTCTACATATTCACCCTTCATGTTTGGAAAAGAAAACTAAATAATAAAATAAAGAAAAAACAAACAAAATTTGTCAATACGTAGTAAAATAAGAGAAAAGAAGAAGGGAGGAATGGGAGAGGAGAAAGATGGAAGGGGGGGAATAATAAATAAATGGGGAAGAGAGGGGAGGTGGGTGAACTTTGAAACCAAGTAAAGAGTAAAGACTAATGGCGCCGCTGGTTGGAGGTAAAGTAGGGTCCACACATCAACCATGAGAGAGATTGAGGAAGAAAGTTGACAAAAATGGGAGAATGATTAGAGCAAGGCGTTTGTTTTTGGATTTGCACCGCCTTTGGTTTTTCTACCAAGTTGAATGGGAAAGTAGAGTCTAGAGAAGCATGGCATCGGCATCCCAATTGATTCTCAAAGATGGGATAAGATATGTATACCATATTAGACTTATCTAACTAAATTGTTACATTCCAACATTTCAAAATCTAATTATCAATTATCATTCATACCAAATGTCTTTCTAGACTTCAAACTTTTATCATTGATGTGATATATGGGCGGATCTATAGTTGGGTATAAATTTTTTAATGAGTTATTATAATTTTTTAACTTTTTATAAAAATATTAAAATTGAACCCATTTAATTTGTTGAAGTATAAAATTAAAAATAATTATTATAATTGTGTGAGAATCTTCCGCACCTCATATTGCACTGACACCGCTATATGAATTTATTTTTTGGCTTCGCCACGCCACTGTTGATATCTTGTTATCGTCAATTTAGATAAAAGTTCAAATTAATCACTACAATCATTTATATAACTCAAGTTTTCAAAAAAATTATATAACTCAACATAGAAAATATTGTAAAAAGAAATATACTATATTAATTTGTATAAAATAACATAAATCTAATAAAGAAAAATTGTACGTCGTTCGACGAGCACTGTTGAACACCACTAACGATAAGCACCACTGAGCACCATTAAATTAATTTATAAAGATTTAAAATTTAAAAGACTCGATGTATAATTATAAATTATTTATAAATTTAAAGGTAAATTATTTAAAATAAAATATTAATTATATTATTTTCCATATATATATATATAATATTTTTAATTTTTTAAAAAAAATAATTGGATCAACAACTAACCTTAATCAATTTTAAAAAAACAAAAACTCAAAATCTAAAACACTAAAACTATAAACCCTAAACCCAAAATATTAAACCATAAACTCTAAGGGTTTAGATTTTAAATTTAGGGTTTGTGGTTTATGATTTACGTGTTAAGGTTTCATGTTTATGTCTTATGGTTTCTGATTTCTGGTTTAGGGTTTTAGGTTTCATGTCTAGGGTTTAGGGTTTATAGTTTTATCGTTTTGGGTTTAGGGTTTTTATTTTTAAAATTTACTAAAGTTGGTATTTGATCAAATTATTTAAAAAATTTTAAAAAATTATATATATGAAAAATAATTTAATTAATATTTTATTTTAAATAATTTGCCTTTAAATTTTTAAATAATTTATAATTAAACGTTGAGTATTTTAAATTTTTAATCTTTATAAATTAAATTAATGGTATTTAGCGGTGCTCATCGTTAGTACTACTTAACGGTGCTCGTCAAACGTGATAGACTTATCCTTTAATAAATTATAAAAATAATGGAGTACATACACAATATGAATAGTCAATGTATTAAAATTAAGAATAATATTTTTAAGTCAAAATTAAGAATAGTATTAAAACTCTTCTACGAACAAATTTCAATATCCTCCGACTTTACAGGAGCCAATTTTTTTAAATTGGATTTTGGGGTGTGGCAGGTTGAAATAAGTTAGATTTTACATTAAAACTATAGGATTGAAACCGACTCTGATCTATGTGTTTATTTAAGCACTCATTTTCTGTTTTTTTTTTTTTTTTTTTTTACTATTTGTTTTATCTTTTAATATAATGTGTAATATTAATGGAACAAATAATCATGTTTTCTAATTGATTTTGTTTTTTTTAGTTTTATCTGTAAGTTGTATATAAGTTTTATTTGAGACTAAAAAGTATATTATATATTATTATGGGATCACATACAAAATGTTAAAAAATATTTGTTTTGTTTTTAATTACAATTTCTTAATTTCATTAAATGAATAACATATAGACTTAATTTTATAAAAAGTTTTTATATGTTCCGTTTTATTTTTAGGGATGGTTTTGTTATAATTTTTAAATCAGATTTAAAATATTTATTTTATTTACCTTTAAAATTTAATATATTATTGTTTTTAATATCAGTATGATTATATGGTAATATATATTTATATCTCTTAATTATTTGACAACGCACACATATATTCTCGAACTAAATCATATAAGATGAACATCTTCATTTTCCTATTAAAATCGCTCGTTGGGTTTCAAAACATATTGATGTAAGACCAAAGAGTCATTTTAAGGTTTGGATCAAAGTTTGAAAATATAAAATAAAACTCGGGGATAAATATACTTTTATGTATTGTTAGTACCTGTGAACACCCGTTGTCATGTCTCAAGGGGTCGCAGCCTGCGAACCCCCACATGGGCGAACAAGAGAAAACAACATACGATGAGTAAACATGTTGCGAACAAAACAGTCGAACGATATTTGGCTATCACGTGTTAGCAGGCGCGATCGCTATTGATAATAGTACAAACCTAAGACGTCAAGTCGTAACCGATCTAATCATTATGCCACGGCAACTCTCTCACTACACTTGTCCAAACGGTATAAAAGGTACATACAACAAAAAACAAATTATCGGTCTAATCACTATTAAATTACCGTCCACGACTCTTATTCACTTTATCAATAAAGCAGGTATATAAAAAAGTTGGATTGAATTAGGGCGAGCAAAAATCCACCTTTCTTTCCTCTTATCATCCCTAATCAAAATTTATAAAAACATAAATTATAAGCACCTCAAAGTTTAAATAAATACAATAAATTTTAAATGCCAAGCAAGCATATAATTTATAAAAAAAGAAATTGGAAATAATAGAAACACTTACATTATTTGCTCAAATTATTGCAAACATTAATTCAAAGTCATTAACTTTTTATCTAATGAACAACCTTATGAAATCATAAATACAGTTTATCAGCAATCCCGTTAGACAATTTTAATTCTAACTAAAAATTAAGTGAAAAGTATGAAACATAATTTCAATAAGGATGAGTCTACAGCGCTCGACGAGTATCACTAACGACGAGCACTGATAAATACTATTAATTTTATTTATAAAAATTTAAAAATCTAAAAACTCAACGTATAATTATAAATTATTTAAAAATTAAAAGTTAAATTAACTAAAATATATTATTTTATTTTTAATTTTCATTTAAACATAGATCAAAATACTTATCTACCCCTAAATTACAAAACTCTAATTTTTATCCATTTAAAATTTAAACCGTCGTCGCCGCCGCCGTTGATACACCGTGGATCTGTTATTTAAAAATGACTTCACAAACAAAGAACAATTAAATAAAAACAAAGAACCGTTTCAAAAAAAAAAAAAAAACAAAGAACAAAATCCCAACTTTTCTATCCACTCATTGTTACACGTGAATCTTTTAGTCTTCTACAATTAACCCAAACAAAGAACAATTAATTCAAACCATTGTTAAACGGTGAATCAATGCTTCTAACCGTTGTTGCTGCTGCCGCTGGATCCAATGCATATAGATATTTTTCTTTGTGAAGCATTGAAATTTGTTCGAACCATTGACTGTTTGCAGGAGGCAGCGGCGCCGACGGCGGCGATAGCGGCGGGGGCGGCAATAACGGCGGGGGCGGCGGTAATGGCGGGGTAGCGGCTTGAATTTTAAATGAATAAAAGTTAAGGTTTTATAATTTAGGGGTAAATAAGTACTTTAATCTATGTTTAAAAGAAAACTAAAACTAAAATAATACATTTTAATTAATTTACCTTTTAATTTTTAAATAACTTATAATTATTTGTTGAATCCTTTAAATTTTAATTTTTTATAAATTAAATTAATAGTACTTTTCGATACTCGTCGTTAGTAGTACTTACCGGTGTTCATCTTCGAACGCAATAAAATTTTCCTTCCAATAAAACAAAAATATATAAAAGAAATATATGTAATACGAAACAACTAGAAGAGTAGTAGTAGTAGTAGGGCTTGGATCCTTCCGAATGACTCTTGTTGTCTTCCAATCTTAAAAGATAGTAAATTTTATACAATATATTTTTTTATTCTTTAATTTACTTGGAGGAGTTCATCTTCGTTTTTTTTAAAAGAGAAAAGCCACCGTTTTACTCATGCTTTGGAATTTATAGCTAAACCTCTGGACTTGGGGTTTTATTTTTGTGTTTGAATCAGAGAAATGTTTGAAAATTCCAGCTCACTTACTTTGACAATGAATAATTAGGTAGGTGGTATGTTTTTTTTCTTCACCATTCCCACTCGCTCACGTGCTTAATATATTCGAGTGGATGGGGCTTCTTCAAGGACGACTTTCTCTTTTTTCTTTTGGAAATTTATTTTAGTTTTGGTATAATCATATCATTTGCTTAAGAGTCAGAGAAAATTTGCATTTAATATCCATTTCCCTCATCGTTTGAAACGAAAGAAAAATGAGAAGAATAAATATGATCGGGACAAAAGTAGAGTTGAGGATTTGGGATAAAATATAGAGTTTGAAAAGTGAAAGATAATTTTATAATTAAGTTTGGTTCTCGTTACTTTTCCTAATAGGAATAATATAATTTTTTTAAAGAAAAAGGTACAATTTTCTCTATAATTTATTTAAAGTTTGTAAAATTTTAGTATGATCCTCCTTAAAATTTTTAATTTCATTTTAGCCCCTTTAAAAATTTATATTTTTTTAATTTCATTTTAGTCCACTTTATAAAATTTTAGTTTCACCCCTATATATATATATATATATATAAATAAGTGTGCAAATTATATTTTATAATACATGTACAAATAAAGGTAAAAAAATTTATAATGGCTTTGCTCCCCTCACCTCTCATGTAGCTTCGCCTTTGACTATAAACCGATAAACTTATAATAATAGTCGTATAAAAATAAGTGTGCAAATTATATTTTTTTAAACGTTAGGTGTCTAAAATTTTAACGGTTATAATTTTAAGTCTCCAATCTTTTTAAAAAATGGTTACCCAATAAGAACGTGACACGTTACATTTTTTAAAATTATTAAAATTAAAAAAATATATTTATGAATTTTTTAAAAAAAACTCAAAATCACCCAGTCTCAAATTCTTAATACCAAAAACAACAAATTCTTCAAATTGTCGTCGTTTTCGTCGCCGCCAAACACTACTACTACCGTCGTCGGGTGTTGCTGCCTATTTCTCCCTAAAATATGTTGACGATAATTAACGGGAGATGTGTCAATTAAACGGCAACGTAAATGATTTTATTCGAACAACGTCCGATTGACACACTTATCGGCAATTGCTGAGGATGGGTTGTTTGTTTAATGTTACGATACATTGTAAGTTTACTTATTTTGTTGTGAAGTGATTTGGTGGTTAAAATTAGACTATACTTGGATCATCTCTAGTTTGTTCACCTTATGCGGACTATATATCCTTTGAAGATTCGAGACAGTGTACAATATATCTCATATATACTGCGAACATAATTTAATAGTACAAGAGAATTGCAAGAACTAATTAAAAAAAATGAAATAGTAATTTCCATTACAATAAGACAAAGGAAGAGATTGTAATAGATACAATGAATCAAACCATGAAGAGGTGAATGTAGGTGCATAGAAGAAGATGGGTAATTCCCATCGCAAATAAATAAATAAATAAATAAATAAATAAATAAATAAATAAAAGGGTTGGTAGATGGGGCAGCTCATGGTCGAGAGATAAGGATTGCATAACAAGTTGAAGCTACTTGTCAAAGAATCTTAGTTGAAACTTAGCCCTTTCTTGGATAAGGAAATGCATCATTAATGTAGCACCCACTTCAGCACCGCTGTTAATTTTTATAGTCTTTTTTTTAATAAAATGTACACACCGTGTAAAATTAGTACTCGAATCCGAGTCACTTAGATAAATTATATTATACTTTATCACTAAAATAACAAGGGGTGAGTTCGAATTTTAAATTATTAATTATATTGTATATTATGATTGTTTTATATTAAAATAACAATAACAACTAACAATAAGTTGATTTAGTGTTACAAATAAAGTAAATTGGGTTGAAAAGATAGCTCCATAATAAATCTTAGGAAAATTCTACAACGGGCGACAAACATTGATGAACACCACTAACGATGGACACCGATGAACATCATTAATTTTTTTAAATTTTAAAAATATAAAGGACTAAAATTATAATTAAAATTATCTCTTAAAAAATAAAAATCAAATTTAATAGTTACTTTATAATATTTTTTAATAGGTTAGAATCAAATATACCCAATTCTCCTAAACCCTAATAAAATCAATCTCTTAAAAAAATAGAAATCAGTTTATAATTTTTTAATAGATTAGAATCAATAATATGAGAATTGGGTATATTTGATTCTAATCTATTAAAAAATTATAAACTGAATTCTATTTTTTTAAGAGATTGATTTTGTGAGGGTTTAGGAGAATTGTGTATATTTGATTCTAACCTATTAAAAAATATTATAAAGTAATTATTAAATTTGATTTTTATTTTTTAAGAGATAATTTTAGTCTTTTAAATTTTTAAAATTTTAAAAAAATTAATGGTGTTCATCGTTAATGGTGTTCATCAATGTTCGTCGCACGTAGTAGACTCATCCTAAATATTATCAATATTTGATTCAAATTAGTCAATTAATATATATATATATATATATATATATATATATATATATATATATATATATATATAGTAATCTTGAGAAGTGTTATGAAAACACTACTTAACTAATTTCTTTAGTTTATGTTATTGGAAGTGGGATTTCGTTACTATAATTAGGAAGCATCCTTGGTATGTACTTTATTTTCTTCTTCATTAAATTGGATATTTTTCAAACTAATTATTGATATTTTATTCCTATTTATGAGTGTGGTTGAAAATCGTAATACATGAAGACAGTTCTTTAATTACTAGAACTTTATCTTAAAACTCAAGGCAACTAAAATAGGTTGAGATGACAACATGGGATTAGTTCAAATTAATATATTCTCATAAATAGTAAGAGTAAGTAATAATTATTTAATTATGTTAGAATGAGTGAGTGAATGAACAATCAAATCATCAATATTCTTATTTCAATGTTGATAACTGTTTAAATTTCAACTTTGAACTTAAGTTACATATTGGGAAGGTTTAATAAAAGAAACATCAAATTCATTAGGTTTTGTTTGGCGTAAATTATGATACGGACGCTTGCTTAAAAATGGGGGTTTGACAGAAGTTGGATTTGTCAGTTTTTACATTTTGCAGCTTTTGAGGTAAAATTTGAGTTTCAAACGGGCGTTCTTCATGTCTAGTGTGACCGTTCAGCATTGCTTCTACGTTAAACAACCCAACGACTGTTTGGAAAGTATTCCTGAACGAAACCTAAATGAAAGTAGATTAAACTAGTTTATTAGGTTTAGGGTTGGAGTAAAAATATTACTAGATAAAATTATAAATTCTTTTGAGTTAAAATGATACTATATAAATTTGGAATAAGAATTGATAACATTTTGGCTAGATCAATAAGATACTTAAAAAAGCGTAGGGACCATTGGATTTGATGTGGAGGGAATTTACACAAAAGCAATGGAATAGTGAGCAAAAGTGGTTTGGGTGATGACACAAGAATTTATAGCAAAGCTTTAGACCAAAGCATGGGATAACTTTGGAAATGACAAAGGAATAGAATGATATTAAAAATAATAGATTTCCAATTTGAGTAAGTGAAATGGAATATGTCATTTTTTGGAACAGCATAGGAAAGTAAAAGCACTTACATTAATATGGAAAATGTTGGCATCACACAACAGATTTTAAGACGAAAGCAAAAGCCAAAAGGTGAAGCTTCACTTCTACTTTAGCTCCTGCTCTTGTAGATGGCATGAATAGTTCTGGGCATGTGCGAGATGTGCGACTACACAGGTCCCAAAAAAAGAGAAAATAAATAAAACTGTTGAGATTATTATTATTATTATCATCAAGAAATTGTGCTATAATGGTGTTGAGCTAATTTACTATGTTATATATATATGAGATAAGATTCAGTTACACAATGTAAAATTCTTTAAGTTTTACACATTTTTTAGATTGTTGAATGGGTGAAATATATAGATGAGATTATCAGTAAAATATGTGAAGATTATCACTTGGGAAAAAAATAAGGAATTAATCTCAATCATCTATTTCTCTCATCCAACGATCCAAAAAACGTATAAAACTTAAAAGAATTTTACATTGTGTAAGTTGATCCTAACCATATATATTGTCATAAAATATAAGATAATTTAGGGTAAAATAACGAGACAAAATGAATAGTTTTTTATTTGCTTCAACTTTCATGTAGACTGTAGACGTGCTTGAAGGCTGAAAGTTGCTTCTGCCTTGATATTATAACTCTTGACATTGATCTCCAGTGTCCAGAAGAAAAGATTCCTTTGATTGTGTTCATACTACCTACAACTAAACCAAAAGATACAGTTGTAAACTATTTTTTTTCCAAAATAAAATATATAAAAATAAAAAAACTGAATTTTAATAAATAATTGGAGACATTGATTTCAACAAATTCGGTCGTGATTTGAATTCGAAAGTTTTAGCAAATAATCAAGTAATCAACCCGTCTTATTCATTCTTAAAAATCAAATAAAATTTAGACTCATTTATTGATCGAGGAATAAAAAATACTCCTATTATCTTATCTTGTATAGATTTTGAACTTTATTATTTGTCTTGAAATTTTTAATTGCCTCTCTGCTTAGTAAAAAATCAGATTGAATTAAAATATAAGTTCGAATTTTATTTATCTAATATAAGATGACCCGATAGTGTTTCTCCTAAATGAAGTAATCATGATTTGACGTAGTGGAAAATTCAAGTGATTAAAGAATAAGAACACTAGGGAGTAATCATGGTTTTAAATCGCGGTTACGATTACGGTATTACATCGCAGTTTCGGATAAAAACAGCTAAATTACGGTAATTACAGACCATTTTTTTACCCTAATCACGGTTTCAAACAGCAAAGTCAAAATAGAGCCGATTCACAACGGTTCATTCTTTTGGCATCTCACTTCATTTCATTGCTAAAAGCAAAGGTAAAAAAGAAAAGAAAAAGAAAAGTGTATCCATAATAAACTATACCAAATTGACGGCTAAATTTGTGATAAAAAAAATAAGATAATGGAATAATCAGAGCTGAAGCAGTTCTCTTGAAAATGAAATCAATCAGATTTATATTATTAATTATCTCACATCTCAAAAAAGTGTTTAATTTCATAATTTGTTATTATAACTTTATTTTTAAAGCTTTGACCGCAACAGCAGAATTCTGTCAAAGGGTGTTGAAGCAGAAACATTTTATGAAAACACAACTGTATTGGTTGCTAAACTTTAGTTGTTGGAAACCGAACTTAGAAAAATGTTTTTTAAAGGGTAAAAGAAGTACTGAGATGAGTTAGGGTCATTGGATTAATTAAAAGCACTTGACTTTATCAAAATGGGAAAATGACAAAGTTCCCAAGAGCAAGAAAATAGAATGGAAAACCAGACAATTATGGACGTTGGACACTTGTGGACTAATCGACACAATGCCAGAGGATGGGTCCAGTAATTAAGCCCAAGCTTCAGCATTTCAGCGGCGGTTTACGTTCATTTTGAAGTTTTCTATGAAGTATGCGTGTTTCATACGTTCTTACATAAATCTCTGGAGCGGTTTAAAGATTTTGGGACCCTGTACAATTTATTAAAATAATACTTTTAAGTTATACTCAGTAAGAGATATAAGTTTCTCCTTAAAAAATTTACTTTAATATAAAAAGTATTATTAGATTATACTCTTGAACAATAAAAAATTAACCTACAAACATCCAAAAACCAAATATTTTCGTTTAAAAAATGTCATTTTTTTGCATGCTTTAACTTTTAGATTATTGTTATATACACACATATATATAAATTTATAATTTTGGGGGCCTTTCTCTCATGGGGCCTTGTGCGATCGCTTCTATCGCGCCTGTCCAGAACCCCAACTGATAAATCTAATAGACAATAATACAATACTTCAAATTAGGGCTGGACGTTCGATAGAGTAGAGTCGAGTAAAAAAATTTTAAGTTATTCAAGTTTGTAAGTCTTATTTTATGATTTAAACTTTATTTGAAATATTTTCGAGTCGAGTTTATTAAATTCGAGTCGAATCTAGTCGAGTTTCGAGTTTCTGTACAAATTTAATTGTACATATATATATATTTCTATATGCATATACGTAGCGTGCATGTATATATTTCTATATGCATATATTTAGGGCTAGACGCTGTATATATTGATTCCAATTTCAACGGCTTTCTATTTGCATATATAATATACATATATATTTCTTCATATTTTCACGTATGATATACATAACATATTAGACATAATTGATAGAATCGACTCGAACTTGAAAATTGATCAACTAATTAATAAAAAAATTGAGTTATTCGAATTTCTATTTCATAACTCAAACTTTATTTGAATTTTTTTCGAGTCTAGTCGAGTTTATAAAATTACGAGTTGAGTCAAAACGATTCAATTTTTTCGTTTCGAGTAGAGTCAAATAATTCAATTTTTTCGAGTCAAATTTTGCCCGCCCCTACTTTCAAATATATGAATTTCTTTTAAATGTTAGATTTTATCATTAGTCCTAGTACTATGTTTAACTCGTAGGGTTAATTCATATACACTATTTTGTTCAATTTTAATCCATATAATATTTTAATTTTAAATTTCAATTCTAATCTAAATATTATAGAAAATATATAATTACACTCTACGGACTAAAAATATTAAAATGGAGAACAAAAACTAAATTATAACTCATGTATAGTACAAGACTACATTTTACATTAGTACCGAAATTTCAAAAGGTATAAAGATTAAAGGGAAAACTACACCGGTGGTATCCTAACTATGCCTGTTTTCCTACTTTGGTCTCAAAACTATGTTTTTCGGTAAAAGAGTCCCTTCCGTTACATAGTTCTCCTGTTTTGGTCCCCCGACGTTAAATAACTAATGGTTTTGCTGATGTGGCATTTTTTAATATTTTTTAAGGCTGATGTGGCATTTTTTAATATTTTTTTAATCATTTCTCTCTCCTCTTATATATTATTTTTATTTAATTTTATTCACCCAATCATGTTGTGACACGTGTCACTACACTATTAGGTGAAACCCCCCAAAAATCCTAAAAATCGGACTTGGTGCCGCTGGGATTCGACCCGGGACACCAATGTACCAAACATGCATTTGAACCAACTAGGCTAGGATGGATACTTGATTCAAATCTACAAACACTTATATTTAAGCTGTACAAATTAACCCAAAAAAACCTAAAAACATAATTGGTGCCGCTGGGAATCGAACCCAGGACCACCAATGCATAATGCATGCGCATGAACCAACTATGCTAGGCTGGTTAACTAATTCAAATCTACTAACATTTATATTTAACTTGTACAAATTAACCCAAAAAAACCTAAAAACATATTTATTTATTATAAAATTAATATTTATTAATAATATAAGAGGAGAGAAACAATCAAAAAATATTAAACTAATGATATTTATTAATATTAATTGTTACTGCAATATATTAATTGTTAAATTTTTTACTTTACTATTACTGCAACTATTTTTATTTATTTTATAATAATATTTTAATTTTAAAAATATTTGACAAGTTTGGTCAAACAAGTCTTTGTACATTAATAATAATAATATTAAAAAAAAGTAACACCATTAATCTCAAGGACCATTTTGTGTCACGTTTTTAACTTCTACAAGTAGTTTGATCAAACAAATTTTAGGGCCAATTTGATTAAACCTAATAAGTTTAGGCTGATTTGTGTTTTTAAATATTTGGGTAAAATGCACAAATAGTAATTGAACTAAGTAAAAACGATTTCTTTCCACTGAAGTCCCAAAAATGTGAAATGATAATTAAATTTGTTGAACTATTATAAAATGATTCAAATTATTACAAAATGATCACATCGAACTATTAAAAAAATCCTTAAACTTATCAAAATTTATCACCATTTTATAATGTGCAGTGGTCATTTTACAATAATTCTATAATTTTAATAACTATTTTGTAACTATTAAAACAACAATGTTCTAAAAAGAACATTTTTACTTAGTTTAGTGATAATTTGTATAGTATATCTTAAAAATTTAACAATTAATATATTGCAGTAACAATTAATATTAATAAATATCATTAGTTTAATATTTTTTGATTATTTCTCTCCTCTTATATTATTAATAAATATTATTATAAAATAAATAAAAATACTTGCAGTAATAGTAAAGTAAAAATTTAACAATTATTAATATTAATAAATATCATTAGTTTAATATTTTTGATTATTTCTCTCCTCTTATATTATTAATAAATATTAATTTTATAATAAATAAATATGTTTTTAGGTTTTTTTGGGTTAATTTGTACAGCTTAAATATAAATGTTAGTAAATTTGAATCAGTTAACCAGCCTAGCATAGTTGGTTCACGCGCATGCATTATGCACTGGTGGTCCTGGGTTCAATTCCCATCGTCACCAATTATGTTTTTAGGTTTTTTTGGGTTAATTTGTACAGCTTAAATATAAGTGTTTGTAGATTTGAATCAAGTATCCATTCCAACCTAGCCTAGTTGGATCAAGCGCATGTTTGGTGCGTTGGTGTCCTGGGTTCGAATCCCAGCGGCACCAAGTCCGATTTTTAGGATTTTTGGGGGTTTTTTCACCTAATAGTGTAGTGACACGTGTCACAACATGATTGGGTGAATAAAATTAAATAAAAATAATATATAAGAGGAGAGATAAACGATTAAAAAAATATTAAAAAATGCCACGTCAGCCTTAAAAAATATTAAAAAATGCCACATCAGCAAAACCGTTAGTTATTTAACGCCGGGGGACCAAAACAGGAGAACTATGTAACGGAAGGGACTCTTTTGCCGAAAAACATAGTTTTGGGACCAAAGTAGGAAAACAGGCATAGTTAGGGTACCACCGGTGTAGTTTTCCCAAGATTAAAAGGAGAAATTATATCATGGGTAATTCCCACCACGTCATCCATGGGACCAACTACTAAAAACCACCCACTTCATCATTTTTTTCCATGTCATTAATTTAATAATAGAAAAACTTCCAAAAAACAGTTTTTAAAATGACATGAAAAATCTTTAGTGAAGATTCATTGGTTGGAAAAAATGACATAGAAAAATCATGGTGAAGTGGGTGGTTTCCATTGGTTGGTCCCATGGATGACGTGGTGGGAATTACCCATAATATAATTTTTCGATTAAAAGAGACTAAAACCAGTTTAAATGTATAAAGATATGTTACAAACATATATTCGGACTTTGAAAAAGAAATTTAACCCTTGGAGCGGGCAAAACTACTAATATAAGCAAAGTTGACAATGACAGAAGGCAATACAAAGAGGTGAAATTCCATTGCTAGGGAACTCCGAATAGGCTGTATACAGGTAACAGAAAGGCAAACATGGAATCCTTGTTTCTCTTTTCTAACACAAGAATTATCATGCACGTAAGGGTGCCGGTTCAAGACGACTTTCGCAGGATTTTCAGTAGGGCCGTTCAAAGTTAGTTTAACAGCTCTAAGCTTACGCGATGATAAATGATTTCCACAAACATCGAATCGGTTTAAACACAACATACAGAAATCGTACTTGTCAATAACATAGAAATCAGGTAAATTTGGCTACATGACAGCAAAAATGTTTAAAGCAGTGAAACACAAGAAAAGAACAAGTGTCATGTGTCTGAGAACCAACAAATATGACACATGAAAAAGAGAGGTTCCGTTGTATCATATTCGAGCAACATATGAATTGGCCTGAGTGACATATCTCACCCATCGATATGGGTTATAGGAGCTGGATTTCTTTGCTATCTGCAAGTATTTCACCTGCAACAGGAGAGCAATTTTAATATCAAAGATCCTTTAAAACAGTGAATTAGGGATAAAAACACTGCTGAGACTTGAACCCTTGTCCTACTGCTGTCAAAAATTCTTTGGAGTTGGTTTTACTATTCAGAAGAGCTGTGAACCCTGATCTACGTGGATAAATTTACGAACATGCAAATGCAGTTTTGTTAAAGAGAGAGAAACAGAGAGGGCTGCTCTGGGCCGGCCGTATGATCCTAAACAAGGTCCCAAACGAAGTCCAAATAGGCATTATCCGTCAAAAATACAGACAATTGATCAGACTGGATGAATAACTGACCCAAGGACACCGACAAATTTCAATAGCATAATACACAGAAAAAAATATCTAATTCATGGGCTGCTGCTTCATATCAAGTCTCTTCTATTCCAAGCTTTATCATAGATTCATTAGACCTTTTGCTTTTATCAGCCAAAATATAGCAATTTCAATCCTCTAGGAAACTACTGGTAAGAGTATATTTACCTGTAGCCTTGAAACGTTATACATTGGTATTGTGAAAGTCATGCTAACTGGTCCAGCTTCCTTTGTGATGTTTGCTGAATTAAACCATAAATATTTCATCAGTGAGAAAGGAACTTAACACAATTTCTCAATTGAATTCATCATGTTGAGAAAGAAAGAAAAATCAGAAAAAGATTACTTTCAACAACTAAAATATGGATAATGCATACCATGCGATTCTTGTGAAAATGTCAGCTTTGCACGAAGTGTATGTTCAGATCCACCAACAATCTGTCAAGCAACACAAAATGATGATTAGATCGAAAGGAAAAATCCACCATATAATTGAATTATTTGAGAATGAAATCTTCTCAAGGCATCTGTAAAAAAAAATTACCTTCTTCAACCCCCATTCAAGTTTCTTGTTTGCTTCTTTGAAATCTGTTCTTTGTCCAACAGCTCCAGGTTCCAACTCAAAGCTAGCTCTGAAAGACCAAGTCTAAAAGATGTAATCCGACCGCATGTATTTGTCCCACCATACAAGACATTGTCTGCAGAAAAGGAAAATACCTGGTAGTATATTTAGGAAGTGGCATCTGTACAACAACTGTGTTTGCAGTAATGTTCGAAGGGAACTCTGCACGTACTTTAATAATCACTTCAGCCTAAAAATTTCAATAGAAAAGAATAAAGATTAGAACCAGGAATAAATGTTCTAGAATTTCAAATTTATATCAGAATGGATGAATTATTTTTACATGAAATAGGCTCTTATCTTATTATTATTTCAGGAAATATTACATGCTCATGGATTATGTGGGAAAAAAATATAATGAAACCAACATAATGCACGGAAGTCAAGAAAGATAAGCTCACTTTAAGTTGTCCTGCTTCTTCAATTAAACAGTTAATACGGAAAGGAGGCTTAAATTCCTGTGTCATTCGGTAGTTCATGACAGGAAATTCACCGTCTGGTGGTACCTGAACAACAATAATGAAACATGAGACTATATAATGAAAATACATCTCTTCATCTGCAAAATTTTCTAGCCGATATCAACTGAATTTCACTCACCAGAGCTAGAGTCCTGTCCATGTCAAAACTATCAAGACGCACTGATTCATGAAAGTTACAATCATCGAGTATCACAGCGCCTGAACCAGATGAACTCCTATAATCTGCCACAACAAGCAGATTCAACAGAACAACATATCATTGTCTTGAAATAGAGGTCGAAAGATAGATACAAAATAGTAGGTTAAACCAACATTGCCAAGAACATCCATGTAAAAATAATAGTTGCAATAGAGAATCATGGTAAAACATAATAACAAATAATCCTCTCGAAACAAAGTTAGAAAAAAATTCGTCAACCAAAAAGTAGTTGAATAATTGGAAATAGTGCTTATTGATAAAATTATTCTTTCCCACATATATGTTCAACTGTTTGCAATGAAAACTTGAAGGCAACAGCTTTATGGAAAGACAATTCTCAATATAATATACATATTATATAAAATAAAAGAGGTACGAATGGGAGAAGGCAGTACCATAGATTGATCCCCCTCCTCTTCCTATGCTCAGGTCTTCATTAAGAGCTAGTCGAATTTCTGGATTTCCTGACAGATAACTTTTCATTTGAATAGTGCCATCAATCTCAGAAGTCAGTATATACCCCTGTTTCAAATACCGTTGATTTGGTTAACAGCGGTTTGTTTAATTGTGCACGACATTATGGAACATGTGTATGGACTGCATTTTTTTTGGAAAAAATTCATTAACCGAAATGAACAACTGGTGAGAAAGAGAAAAAAAAAACAAAATGGTAGTAATTTCAATTTATTTTGTTCAAAAAGATAGGGAAAGAATGAACATACAGGTAAAAAAAGTTTTAAGAGGAAAAAAGATAATAGCTCAACTAATCCACACAAAAAAATAATGAGGCCCAATTTGTCTGAACACCATCTCAACCAATGACCAACAACTGTATGTGTTAGATTATAAAATGTCTAATAAATACAAGTATAACACACTAAATGTTTCCAAATTAAAATAAAAATCCAGTTACTCACACTAGAGCTAAATGTGACACTGATTTTCTCAATTATATCCACAAAGATTTCCTCTCTTTTCCGACCTCCAGGCTCATTTGAGAGAACAGACTTCGTAACAGCTGTGCCTGGCATTCTTTTGGTTCCTTGCTGCATACATCCAACATTGACAAATAAATTACTTCACAAATGCATTTTGGATAAAATAAGAGTATAACATGTATATGAAGGTTGATAACCAGGCAGTCTCATCCTACCATAAAGATGGCAGCAGGGCCAAGAGGCTGCAAGCGTGCAGCGTCAACCACAATTGGCTCATTAAAAACATAGGACTTCAAAACTTCAGTAGAGGTTGTTTGCACATAACCGAAGTCCTAGTAAAAAAGGAAAATAAAATAGCAGGATCTGTTAAAATCTTTTCATATGAAGAATTGCATAGCTAACAGTAACTTTACGTGAGTTAAAAAAAGGCTTAAGCATATTTCATTGAAGAGAAATGTTATTTTTTTTACGTACAATTTGATCCTAAAATGCAGTCTATCATAATCTCATATTGACATCTTAAGCAAAGCAAATAATGCGGTAATCCCTTGGTAGTTGGTTAAGAGTAGCAAGCATCTAACCAAAAATGACTGAAAAGCTTAGCATGAAAAGAACTTACAATGACTTCGTCCAGCAATTCATATACAAGAACAAAGTTTTTCCGCAGTGAATCTTCACTTAAAACTCCCAAATAATCTTTAATGACACGGGCAATCCTTTGCAAAAGTTCCAGGACAAGAGATGGTGACACGTTAACTCTTGTGGTTGCAACAAACAAAAGCCCAACAACCTTCACATGGAAGTAGTTCACACCATCCACATTCTATAGATGGAAAAAAATGATACAAAAGTATTAAAGCACTGCACCAGCTTGTATGATATACAATCAAGTAAAATGTGCATTGGATTATACCAGCCATTGATTAAAATAAAAAATAGGAGGTGCTTAAATCAATTTAAAAACTAAGCATATCCATTTAGCACATACAATTAGTTCAGCCGGCATAAAAGCATACGGCTTTATATTACATTCTTTAGTAATATAATACGTACAAAGACAGGGGGTGCCTCCTCTTGTCCATCCTCTTTCCAGAACTTCACTTTCCGGAAGAAAATCTCTGCACTTCCTTTTGCTACTTCACTTCGGTCTGCAGTAACAATCATTCAATCAGCGTCATGTTTTGGGCTGTAAGATCTTCGCATTCAATAGAATCAACCCACAAGTATAAATCAAAATTATAAATGATAATCAATAATTATCTTGCATTAGGCACATACTTAAGTGCCAAATCTCAATTGTAAGTTCAAATAAAGGTCAAGAAATTTCCAAGGCAACATGAATTTCAGTATCCAGAAATTGCTATATAGCTTTCCCTTTCCAAGCCAACTATTCCTGTTGATTTTACAGAAATATAACACGCAAAATCAATTCAAAGATTAAGTCATCAGTTTATCCGTAAAGAAGAACTAGAAGCTCATACTCAAGGGTTGTATGGAAGGAAGTACTTCAGTTATGCTCTTTGCAAAGGCATCCTTACTTCCTCATGGTAGAAGGAGTTCAACTGGGCAATTACAAAACTGATTTTTATCTTTGAACCAGTTCTGCATCATTCATGATTGTAGAAAAACACTGCTTACTTGGATAAATTAAAAAAAAAATTATCCAAAAAAATAAGGGAACTGGATGCTGATATAGATGGATTCGAGAATCAAGGTTGAAAAAAGAAAATTCGAAAGCTTAATTAGCATAAATTATACTTCAAAATGCAGCAAGGAGAGTGACAATTTTGTATCAAATATTTTCTATTCAACTGAACAAAGCAAAAATCGGATATGAAATATTCCAGATCTACAAGCTCAATGATCACACAAATTATTGAGAAAATAAACTCAAAAGTAAGGATCTCATTCCAATCCATATATCGCGAGATTCCATTGAGAACGAAACATAAAAAAGAGAAAATGAAATTCAGATCCAAAGAGAAAATAAGAAGAGAGAAGAAGGGGAACTGACAATCGCGAAAAACAATGTTATCGCCCCGCTGAGAGAGCACGAAGAACTGGGAGATCATGATTTTTTCGGCTTTCGACTCGTCTACTCCGATTTTCTTCCCTCTGTAAATTTTCCTGTGATTTTTTATTTGGCTTTGTTTTTGTGCTCAACAGCCCCGATGTTCATTTAGATTAATTTTTTGGAAAACTACACCGGTGGTCCCTAAACTATTACCATTTTCCTATTTTGGTCCACAAACTATGTTTTTTGATAAAATCGTCCCTTCTGTTACATAGTTCTCCTGTTTTAGTCCCGGCGTTAAATAGCTAACAGTTTTGCTGACGTGACATTTTTTAAAGAGGAGAGAGAAATGATTAAAAAATATTTAAAAAATACCACGTCAGCAAAACCGTTAGCTATTTAACGTTAGAGGACCAAAACAGTAGAACTATGTAACAGAAGGGACAGTTTTGCCGAAAAACATAGTTTAGGGACCAAAATAGGAAAACGGTAATAATTTGGGGACCATCGGTGTAGTTTTCCCTTAATTTTTCTATTAGTCCCTACATTATGTGCAAGTTATGATTTAGTTTCTACACTTTAATTTTATCAATGTTAATCCAGAGAATTAATTATAGGGTAAATTACATAGATCATCCCTCAACAATATTCTCTCTCCTATTTTGGTCACTCAACTTTCAATTTTTCTAATTTACTAACTCAACTTTATACATTTAACTTTTTAGTCACTCACAAATATTTTATTATTATTTTTAAAATTTTTAATATTATTAAATATAAAAATAATTTAAAATAAATAATAAAATAATATTTATTATTATTAAATTTTAAAAATATTTAAAATAACTACCGCCGGTTGTCATCACCGGCGGCCACTGTCGACCACCACCGACCTTCAAAACTGGTGGACTTTTGACCCTAAATTACACCGAGTGACTCGTTTTGACACGCTGAGTCCGAATCCGGTAAATTTTTCACCGAAAAATACCATAAAACTCGTGAATCTCGATATAAACGTTTCGATTTCTTCACTTTCGATCTCATTTTCGTGAATTTTGGAGCACTTTCCGGCAAAATAGAGGAAGGATTCGAACTCATGGGAGTGAGGCAAACTCACCAGTGAAATATGGGACCGAACGACCACCATCTACAGCTGTCGACGGTGGTGGCGATAGTGGCCGTCGAATACTTTGATTTTTCTGAGTTTTTTTAAATTTTAAATTGTTTTTATATTAAATAATAAAAAATACCATATCATTTAATAATGGTAATAAAATATTCGTGAGTGACCGTTAAATGTATAAAGTTGAGTTAGTAAATAAGAAAAATTGAAAGTTGAGTGACCAAAATAGGAGAGAGAAGATTGTTGAGTGATGATATGTGCAATTTACTCTTAGTTATATTCCCTTTATATTAAAACTCATATAAGATTAGACAATATAAGCATTATTGGAGACACATCTCTTATCTATAATATAATAAAACATCCAAATTACTCAAAATTAAGTAATGTTAGGATCCTTTTATCACCAACTGAGAGTATATATATATTATATATACATCAATTTAACCTTATAGTAATATTTTAAAATTTCTAATTTATTTCTAAGGAAACCAAATACTGCCTCAGCCTACCAAAAACCATAACCAGTTTCATTATCTGACCCAAAAAACCGAGCCCGTTTACTTCCCGTTCCTTGGGCTAAACTAGAAACCCGGTTCTCCACCACATCCTTCAAAGCCCGTTTCAATGGTCCAATCTGCTCCTTATCATCGCTCCATTGCATCACCACAACGCTTTTGGTCCGCCCACCAACCGTCGTCATCTCAGCCCGAATCACCTTAGCCTGGACCGAATTGATCACCCGGTTCAAATCGTGGTTCAAACCCGGCCTATCCTCGCAGCAAACCGTCGCCTTCAACAACTTCCCTTCTTCATCACAAAAGCTCAAATCCGCCTCGTCGCATTCCCCGGGAAACGGCCACGGCGTGTCGAGCTCCGGTTGGCTGTCATTACAACAACCGTCACGGTCGCGCCGCCCTACGTCCTCCACTTGCTTCTTCAGCTCCCTCACGTGATGGACAACCTCCGCCAGCAACGAAGCCTTATCCGTCTGTCCCCAAAACAAAAACAAACAAATTAAATAACATTAACCTTAACCTTAACAGCAATATAATATGTTTTGTTTTGTTAAGTACCTTGGTGGTGTTGGGGAGGAGAGAGCGGAGAGTGGAGAAGTGGGCATTGATACGCTGCCTGCGCCTCCTTTCAGCTTCCTTGTGACTCTTACAGGCTTCCATTGATTTTCCCTCCGATAAAGCCTTGATGGAATCGTCACCCTCCATTAAAGTGACCGGACTGTCGTTCTCAACACCACGAAAACTTTTTAGAGGAAACATATTAGGGTAAAAAGAGAAGAAGAAGAAGAAGAAAAAATAGAATGAAGGGAGACGAGAACTGTGTAGTTAGACAAGCACTTGTTTTTTTTTGTATCTCTTTTTTACCGCTACTGCTGATAATGACTTAAGTAAAAGGTGAATAATCGTTATCCGAGGTGGGACTTGGTTAGAGTGCAAGAAGAAAATTAAAATAACAGAGCAAGTAAAAACAGAATAATGGTCAAAATTAAACTAGTAAGTCACCACTGATTCTGTTGGTAATTTTGACTGTTTTTGTTATATAAATCAACTTTGAATGAAACAGGAGAACGGGACGTGAAGGGAGGCAATCATTTTGTAATGTAAAAGAGTCACGGTCACGGCGGGCAAGAGTGACGGTGGCTGGCGCCGACAGCTTTTGTCCCAGCAAGGCAGGACCTTATCATGAAAATGGTGATACGGCCGGACTATATATATTAGTAGTATTCGTTTCATTGCTTTACTTTTACACGCATTCTCTACTTTCTCTTTTTATATATTGATCGATATCGTCTCTGGCTGGCTGCTATCACCTGCATGTGTGTGTATATATTGGTTACTTCAACACGATATATTAGCCTCTGTTATGATGATTCTGTTAAAAAATAAAATTCAATATGGAAAATATTTCATCGGTTTTCATTCACACACTTTTACATTATTAAACTTAGATATATATACAAAATAGAATATCTCTAATTAATCTGCTAACAGACATTAATTAACTCTAATTAACTGCTAACTACTTAACTAATTAATTTAACAACCTCTAACTTTAACACTCTCCCTCGAGTTGGGTCTTGCTGAAAAACATTTTTAATTTTCAACTTGAAAATTAAGTGATAATGTTGCTGACTTCCCAAAGCCTTTGTCATAATATCAGCTAGTTATTTATGTGTTAAAATATACTATGTTTATATCAGACCTTGCTGTATTTTTTCTCGTAGGAAACACTAGATTAGCAGCAATTTGAAGCGCTGCCTTGCTGTCACAATAAATTTGTACATGTTTCAAGTCTTTCACACCAAGTTCTTCTAGTAAACCTCGTAACTAAACAACTTATGATGTGATCATTGTCATTGCCATGTACTCTACTTTCGCTAAGGATCTAGCAATAATATTTTGTTTTTTTTTTTACTTTCACGAGATAAGTGAGTTATCAATTTTACACAAAAATTAAAAATTGATTTTCTGATTATTGGACAAGATGTCCAATCAGAATCACAATAAGCTGTGACTTTACAACCAGTGAAAAACTTCAGTAAGATCTATGTTGTTAGTTCTCTTTTGATGTATCTAACAATTCTCAGCGCTGCATCCATGTGAGATCTTTTAGGTTGATACATGAACTGACTAAGAGTATTCACTGCATAAGTGATATCTGGCCTGATGTAAGTAAAGTAAATCAATCTTGCAACCAACCTTTGGTAGATTGTCTTGTCTTCAAGTAGACCATCCTTCATGTTAGGCTGCAAATCTTGATCAAACACTATTATTGTCAGTTTCAAATTTTACTCTAAAGGTGCCATTGCATAATTGACTTTCTCTAAACCAGTATCATTGAGCAACACAAAAGCATACTTTCTTTGATTCAACAGAATGTCTCTTTTTGACCTTAAAATTTTAATGCTTAAAAGATAGTTGAGTTGTCCCAAATAATTCAGAATTTACTTAAGTCAGTAATTAAAGTTTCATCATTTTCAATTATCAGCAATTCATCAACATAAATCAAGAGGAGAATCACCTTATTTTGATGTTACTTGACAAACAAAAAGTAATTATGTTTGCTTTGAACAAAATCAGCAGACACAAGTGCTTCAGTAAGCTTCAAGTTCTACTGCCTTGAAGCTTGTTTAAGCCTCATATAGTGATTTTTGTAGTCTACACACAACATGCCCCATTAGCTGCAAAAACTCTCTAGTAATTGCATGTACACCTTCTTATGGAGATCACTTTGAAGAAAAGCATTGAAGACATTCATCTGATATAATGGCTAGTGAAAAAATAGAAACAAGGGACAAAACAATTCTAATAGTAACCATTTTTACTACAAGAGAGAATATTTTAACAAAGTCAATTCCTTCCTTCTAGTTGTACCCTTCGGCAACTAGATGAGTCTTGTACCTTTTAACCTTATCAGTTGTCTTGTACTTAATCTTATATACCTATTTACACCTAATTGTAATTTTTTTGTGGCAATAGAACAAGAGACCAAGTATTGTTAAATTTCAGAGTTTGAAGTTCTTTTGTCATAGATTTAATTCAAGGGGGTTACTTGTCTCAGAATAAGAAATAGGTTTAGAAGATTCAAAGACAGAAGCCGAAAAAATTAAGTTTGGTACGACAAATGAGAATAAGACAAAAAAAAAAGACACTGACCTTGTGATTAAAAAGATTGGCAAGAGCTAGTAAAATTATCCATCCGAAAAGGTAGTTTAGAAACTTTAGTAGACTTTCTAGAAGCTACAACAGAAATAAGAGAAACTAAGTGTGCACTTACCGAAGCAGAAGGGTGTTGTGTAACCCCCTCGTGCCGGTCTGGCCGGATGACCGGTCCGAGTGAGTCACACGGGGAAAATCGAGTGAAAACTTCCTAGGGAATTCCCCCTCGGTTAGCAACCTTATTTTTTTCATTTTAAAACTTGTCTAGATGATTATTAGATCCTAAGTGGTCATACAGCGGAACAACATTCACGAAACACACAAACGAACTCAATTAAAACTTATACTGCAGGCGGTATCGATACACCTAAGGGGTGTATCGATACCCCCTTGACTAGGTCAACTGGTCAGAGTCAACCAGTGGAGACCGTATCGATACGCCAGGGACCCGTATCGATACCAAGATGGACAGTAGCTCCAGTGACCAAAATGGTATCGATACACCATAGGCCCGTATCGATACCAAAATGGACAGTAGCTCCAGTGACCAAAATGGTATCGGTACGCCCCCTCGTGTATCGATACACGAGGCCTGAAACAAGAAGGAGGTATCGATACCGTACCAACCGTATCGATACCCCTGCACAACAAAGCCTCCCAAACTCAGCAAAAACAATCTAGACTCGAATCTAAATGCAATTTAAGACTTCCCTAGCCCCAACCAAACATACATACAACATTTACATACCACTATATATCCATACAAGCACCCAACATGTATAAACAACAAGGAACTCATCCAAAGGACTCAAGATGGCATTTTAACATTCAAAGATCATACTTCATCATCCAAACATATAGGCCATTTCAAAGGCACATGGCCAACATTCAAGATAAGCAATTTAGGCATGAATTACAATTTAGACATGGCAACACAAGCCATACAAAAGCAAGATAACAAGGAGTCTAAGCGAGCTCCTAAGCAACTAACATTCATCCAACAACAACACATGTAAAGGAGTCATACAAGCTCATACACAACCCATGCCACATTGCTAACTAATACAAAATCACCACCGTCCTTGAGTCACAGACTTGGAAGCCCTTCTTGCCTTGCCTCGAGCTAACGCCAAGCTAACGATCTGCATTGTTGAACATTGAGAGCGTAAGATATAAGCTTAGTGAGGGTGCTCTAAAACGATAAACATCTACAATGCAGGGTTCAAACATGTAAATCCTAATCTCACATACATCAAACATTAACATGTAACCAAGTAGACCTAGCTAGTCTTTCAAGTGGCATATATGGTCTCTCAATCCTAACAAGTTTAAACATCAACATCCACATCATGCAACAATTACCATATACCACAATCACATATCACCATCATATATCGCAATACATGAACAAGTTTAATTGGCCACTTTAATTACCCCGATTGTGCGGATTTATAATTCAACAACACTTTACCTCGGTGAGATTACACTCATCACCGGACCTTGCGTGTGCGGGATTCCACTCATCGCCACACGCCCTACGGATGGGATTCCACTCATCATCCCGTAGAAATATATAAAAAGCTTCCGGTGGAATGTTACATCACCGTACTCCTCCTTGATGACTTAACGCCATCAAGGCCACGTACGTTTTGACTCAATTTGTGTGCACACTATCCTAATGATCGATCATTTACAACCGGTAATTATTTAGTGCCAATTATCATTATCAATCACATATCATCAACCTCACTCATGCTCATCACATATATCCACATCATGATATATATACATGCACCATATGATCACAAGTACAAGAGCATAGCTAAACAAGCACAATAGCATTTAAGGATATCAAAGGCTAAGCTATCAACTTGAATTAAATGGAAGTGGCCTACCAAGCACACTTTACACACACACACAACATATACTCGAACCAAACTTAAAAACAAGTTGAAACCACTCACCGCCCTTCCTTAACAATTCGATACAACCCTCCTATGAACTCGGATTCGGTCCCAACGCCTCCTCGATGCTTCCTCTTGCTTCTAGCCAAACAAAACACACTTATTACACCACAATTCAATGCTAAACTCAACCATCAACTGACTTTACAATCACAAGCCAAAATCCACAATTTCCCAAATTACTTAATATCTCAAAAACCCAATTTTCGTGCTTCCCAATTCCCTTGTTGAAATCTCAATTTCCAAACACTCAAATGACTTCCAAAACATCCCAAAACACCCTCATAACATAGGTAGACCATCAGCCCTTCAATTTCAACATAAAACCCACCAAAAACCCAAGTTTTAATACCTCAAAAATTGCCCTAAGAACCCACTACGAATTTTCATCCAAATTCAACCAAATTGATATATATTGAGTATTTCATTATGCTTAAACAAAACCCCAACACAATTTATAAAAACAAATTGGAAAACCCCCTTAAAAATCCAAACTTTAACATAAACCCTAATTTCCAAAATCCCATATTTTTGAAATCTAAGACAATGGTTGGATAGGGGATAAAGAGGAGGTTAAGAAAACATAATTACCTTTGAAAAACACCTTGGATTGAAGAAGAGAATGAATGAAATAGTAACTTTGATATTTTGAGAGGGTTTGGGGAGGGGAGATGGTTTCCAACGTGAAAAGAGAGGAGGGGAAAAGGGAGGAAGACAACTTTTTGATAAAGTGTTCTTGCTTTTGAAAATTTTGGGTCAAATCGCAATATAGGTCCCTCCCTCTTTATTAAAGCTCAAATAGGTCATTATTTGAAGTTGGTTTATTTTAATTAAATTTTATTTGACTCGAACTATAACCCGGCTAACTCCCAGGCCCAAAACACGGGTGTTACATGTTGAAGATGTTCGGATAATTAATCAAAAATTAGTTCATGAGGTGCAGATAAGGATTCAGAAATTGGTTCAAAAGATGGTTCAGGAGATGGTGTAGGAAGTGGTGCAAAAGATGCATGAATTGACTCAGAAGAATGAGTAGAATCAAAATGAAAAGAATCTTGTGAAATATAAGTTTCAGAAGGTGTGATATAAGCAAAATATTTGAATTGGATGTGGAAGGCATATAAGGAAAAAAAGAAAAAATAGTAAAGAATAAAAAGGAGAAAAAGAATAAAAAGAAAATTGGGTTTCAAAGAACTTAACATCCCTACTGATTAGAAGTTGTTTAGATTGGAGATTGGAAAATATATAAATTTTCTTTGTAGGAACATAGCCAAGAAACACACAAGGAAAGGCCCTAAAAGCAAATTTATCAGAAAAAGTAAGATTTGTAGTAATACACAAACATTTAAAATTTCTGAAATGTTCATAGGAAGGTGATGCGATGAAGAAAGAAAATTTTAGAACCATCGACTTTGTTGAAGCGCTCATTCAGATCCGTTCAAACCAAGGTCACACTAGAAGCAAACACGATAACGACAGAGAATTTCTTACTCACGAAATTGATGATCCAGGAAAGGACAATCACATTGCATTTTTCCTACTACGCCTGTAGGGAAGGCTGGGAGTAACTATCATGGCGGCAATCACCATCGATGAACCCTAACTTGTTCTTCGCAAGAAGGGCAATACGCAGGGAACGACTCCAAATCGTGTAGTTGTCGATCTCGATCAGTTGATGCGAAATGAGAACTATGCCCGACATGTCGAAAGGGTGGAGGAATAATGGGTGACTAAAGTCAAGAGTGACAGAATCGACGGTCGGAGATGAAAGCGGAAAAATTAGTGACGTTGTCAGAGACATCGCCAAAAAAATTAAAGATTTCGCTTAGAGAGAAACTAAATAGACGAAATTAATAATGTATTGCGCAAAGAACGCATAAATGTGGTATAACCCTAAAAAAGAGGCCCAAAGAATGTGAATGAAAGAAATGAATCAGTATTGGACGTCTGATACCATGTTAAAAAAATAAAATTTAATATGAAAAATATTTAACATTATTAAAATTGAGTATATATACAAGATAGAATATCTCTAAATGATATGTTAACAGACATGAACTAACTCTAACTAGCTACTAACCACTTAACTAATTAATTTAACAATCTCTAACTTTAACATATTCACGTCTTGCTTGATGTCACCATGTTAGCTTCTTTCGCAAATAGCAACTTGTTGTAAACTTGTAATTGTGTTTGTTTATAACTTAGCTTTGCATACAATAATGTTTAGATTTGTAAAAACCTCAAAAAAAAAGGATCTTTTTAGTTTATTAGTTGACCAAAGATATTTGAAACAAGATTAAAAGAAAGAAGATTTTCTTATCATTCAACTTTGTTCATGTCTTTGTTTTGATTGTTTAACTTTAAAAAAAATCAATTTTATCATTAAATTTATAAATTTCGTTTGTTTTGATCACTTTATCGTTAAGCCTTAAAGATCGTTTTACTTTCTTTTGGATGAATTTATGCAAAAATAAACCTGACAACTTTCCTCTCCAAACTCATAGTTTCGAACTCCATTTGGTTCATCAGTTATTTTCTTTCGAATCAAAACGATAGAAAATTTGAGAATAAGAGAAAAGTAATATATCTCAATTTAATGTTGATCAGGCGATGGAGTTTACACATCGAACTAAGATAAGGTCGGAGCATTGTTTTTGAATTTATCGATTTTGAGAAAAATCTACTAAGGAACATAAAAAAAGAGGAACTTTCTAGTACCAGTTATGTCGTAAAATGATAAACAACAACCATTGAATGGTGATAAAGAAAGATTTCAACCATAAGAAAAAATGTTAATTTTTTTATATATATAAATATTCTCCTCCAAGCACAGTGTTTTAGTGTTTCGATTAAACACTTAACGGATTGAGTGACAAAAAAATAAGTAAAATTCAAAAGTATAAGTTAAATGATTAAAACAGAAGCATAAAAAAGTTGAGTGGCAAGAGTTAATTTGCCCTTAAAGAAATAGGGTGACAAGGTGTAGGAATTGCATGTGAGAATGTTGGGTGGACCCCCACTAGATCTTGAACACTGTAGAGAAGTGAGATCAACATCTAATGGCACTGACCCCTCCCGACAACATTAGCAAAATGATTTCCAATCTCGTTTCCTATCATCTTAGTGTGTTTAGATTGGCATTTGAAGTACAAAATTTTAATTTAACGAAAAATATATTTCAAACGCCGTGATTTTAGGAAAAATAAAGTAGAAGTAGTTTTTGCGTTTCGTCGTGATTTTTACACAATTGTGATTTTTAAGAAAAAAAATCCCCCAAACATAAATAAGTTACTTTAAAATCAATTATACACAAAATCAAATTTATAAAATAACAATAATCAAAAATCAATTCTACCACCGCAAAACAAACCCACCTTCCCTTCCATATCCATGAACATGACATTTCCTTTGTTTTCAACCGGCATGTTTTCAGACACAACTCAACTTTGTGTCTCATGGCTCATGCATTCCTCCAGTTTCATTAAACCTCATTACTTCTACCGACACGAACCAATAACAATTCAAAACGTCTAATTTTTATATTAAAGTACTCTCCTATGTAAATATGGTGAAACAAACGAGCAAGTAATAAGATGATGAATATTCCAACGTCACAAAAAAGAACAGATTTTATTTTTATATATTATTTCTTAAAAGATCTTAATTCTTAATATCTCAGTGGAGTTTTAAATTTAGAAATACTTGTTCTAAGAATCAATTTTATTAGTAAAATACGGACAAGAGGAGGTAGAACTTGAATGGAAATACTCTACCTCTTTTCGGTGCCCCTACTTATGCCCCACACTCAAAAACTTACGTCCCCACATTTAAAATTAAGTTCAGGATTTAGATTCTAGGATTTTAGGTTGAGGGTTATAGTTAGGGTTTAGAGAATTGAGAGTAGGGTGTAGGGTTTAAGATTTAAAATTTAGGGTTAAGCTTGGAATTTAATTTTGTTATATTTTTTTAGTGTTGGGAGTAGGAGCACAGAAAAGGATAAGAAGATTTTTATCCGTAGAACTTGAGTTATTTTCCATCCGTTTAAGTTATGACTTATGAAGTCCTTTCGTTTGATCAAAAAAAGAAGTTGAGTTATTAATGAAAGTAACTTTACATAGAAGGAAAAACAAGGGAAGATCTGAGTGATAGCAGGCAAAGCTCTGGGGACGTCCTTCCCATATTCCACTGCCAAAACGCAAGGCTGTGAGGGGACCAACATCAGAAAACGACAGTTTGAAATACGTACTTGGAAAACACTGCACTCTCCACTCTCTCTCCTCTTCCTGTGAAACCAAAAGCTGAGGCACAAAGTTAAGGAAAGAAATGGGAAACGTAAAGACGGTAAATAGATGGGACATTGGTTTCCTTTACACAGCAAAATGGAAGCTCCTTTAAAGCCAAAGTAAACTTCAAGCACTGTTCCAACTTACGGATGTCCCTAAAAACAGCCCAACATCTGTAATTTATGTGCAGGCAATGCCTCTCTAAGCTTTTTTTCAACTTTGGTTCCTTTATAACCAGTTCTTTCACTTCAGTTGATAACATGGACAGAAAAAGTGACAACGTGAAAGACAAATAATAGGGATGCTTTTTTCCCATTTAGCTGAAAAATATGCAGTCATATGAGTATGTATGAAATTTGGATTTCGATATCAGCATCCCCTTAGGTACGCGTCTTTAGAAGGTATACTACCAATTGTTCCCCGACCCGTGGCTATTATATCCGACAGTAAAATAAGTGTTACAGAAGATTCTAGGATTCAAGTGGCATAAGCTGCTCCGATTCCATTGCAAATCTGTCTTTGGTTCATGGACGAACTCAATTTTGTAGGTGTACAATTGATAGCTATGTCATTCAAGCCATCACAAATTGGCTGGAATAGTACCATGCCATGGGCAACTTGTTATGACAAACTTGACTATACAAGTCCGTTCCTGTCAAATGGTGAACCCGGAGGTTGTATCACTCTCGTTCTTCGGGTACCTGACTTGGGAGATTCTCCTGGGGAAGTTCCTTCCTGAGGGATACAATTTAGTTTAAGAACTAATTTTTGCTGGGACAAGCTAGGAATCTTTTTTGGGGAAAACGACAGTATACTCACAGAGCTTTGGCTACTTGTCTCCTCTAACAGAATTTTCTCTTTGGATGTCTGGCTGTTTGGCTTGGACTTATTCTGCTCCTCACCTTGCTTTGAAGTTTTACCCCTCTTCTGTTCCTTAGAAGTTGAACTCTTGGGCTTTTCCTTGGCACTTCTACTATATGGCTTCTTTTTCTCTGGAGTTTGGTTATTTTTCCTTTGTTTCTTCTGGACCGTCGATTGCTCATCGGCTTTACTCTTTGCATGTTTATCGGTAGTAGGGCTCTTTCGCTTGAGTTTCTTGGGAGTCTCATCCTGCTTAGAAGTCTTGCCTCCAGAAGCATCAGCTCCTGTGTTTGCTAGTCCAGAATATAAGTTTTTATAATATCAAATGTCTACTGGGAGCAAAAGTATGAAAAATTCTTGAAAGTAATCCAAGATATTAATTCAATAAACATTGAGATGAGAACAATCAAATAAGACACAAATCCATTTTTGAATTTGGAAATCCTATGCATATAAGGAAAGGTCTAAGAAGGAAAGCTCGGTGTGAATATATTCATAACATGCTGATTCCCTGGCGAGTCTAAAGTCTGGAGAATAACGCCTAAGATTCAAAAAAAAAAAAAGAATGCTAAGGTATCAACTTCTGTATTTATTTTGTAAGGAAAACAAAGAGATAGATGTCAGCTCTCTGAAATCCGAAGTTCCTTAACAGTTTTAAATGACCATCTGAAGAAACAATAGCTAAGTGCCATCAAACTGTATCAGCAGTACTTATTGAAGTCTTGAGGAGGCTTCACTTTAATCAAACACATCCTAGGGTGCTTGGAGGAGCTTGTGTTGCGACCATAGTATTAAATTGCGGTTGCAAATGACGTTGCATCATGATTTTTCTCCCAAAAACAACTAATTAACTATGATTCTAAATTGTGGTTGTGCCGTTGCAGCGACCTTCAAAACCGTTACGATTCAGCGTTATGTTGTGACCGCAATTTATTACTATGGTTGCGACACTTGTGAAAGCTGATAATACCAAAACCAGCAAGTGAAACTGATTTATCACATCAATTTCCGCTGTAAACAACGTAACTTTCTGTTTGGGTGAAATGTTAAAAGCAACATTTCTAAAGCTCAGCATCTTGCTTCTATAGCATTCACTCAGGAAAACCAAGCTACACTATCACTTTGAATATCATACATCGGATATCTCGACATCAAGATTTCATTGCAATAAAGCTTTTTTAATCATATTGATCTTTATAGTAGAACTGCAACACAATAAACAAGAATCTAATTAGAAAGAGAGATAAGCAAACTAAAGAAGCCTAACCTGTAGCCTTAGATCCTTGCCCCTTTGTTTTAAAAGATTTCCGGCGAAGCTGCAGCCGTATCCAAAATTATGGGAGAGCCATAAATTACAAACTTTAGGGATAGTTTGGTTAACTATATAGCTTTCAAAAAAAGGAGAGCATTCGGGTTGTTGAAAGGAGAAAACGATGTAGATGAGAGAAGAAGAAAACTATTACCTGCTCCAAAGTTTTGTCAAGAACGTCGTGACAATTACCATTATTCTGTTCTAGAATCTGTCAATGTAGGAACAGCATGTGAAAATCATTGAATCAGTATAATACAACCATGCAATCTAATTCACATGAGTGGTTGAATCAAAAAGATGGAAGCACGTGACTGGAACTTACCGTCTTAAACTCGGAATGATATTTCGTAGGGTCTGCATATAAGCTGCGGAGGGGACAAATAACACGCTTCAACCCTCGCATGTATTTTGTTGACACATTTAAATCCTTACATTTTTTAAAATTCTCAAAACACATCAAAGTTCACACATCTTTCTCAAAGAAACACAATAATCAAGTAGGGAAACAGAGAACTGACTACTCATGGCTCCCATATAGACGCACAAGCACCTTCCCCCGTGATTTACTTCCGGGTTTACTGCTCTCACTAACACTCTTCTCATCAACAACCTGACACGATATCGATAAATAGAATCCACGGAACTGAATAATTCTGTTCAAAATGCTAATCAATCATTCGAAAGCTGAAAAAAAAAGCTGGCTGCAAAAGATCAAACAACCACTGCACTAGGCATACCACTGCTGGCCACCATGAGTTTCCATGGAGTTTGACCCATATTAAATCTCCTAGTGACACCTCCCCTGCAGATTCGTTCTCCCATTCATTGCTATCATTAATTTTGCCACCAGCAGTACTATTCCCCTCTGTAGCTTGTATTTTTTGTGATTCACACATGATCTAGTTTCAAAAGCCAGCGTGTTTAAAAAGAACATCAGCAAAATTTTCCACAACAAATACTCAAACATCTCATATTCAAGTCCAACAGAGTTCAGATAAATGTTAATTTGGAAAGAAAGCTTCACATCAAAAAAGGGTAATTGATGAGTGTCATAAACCCTAACAATTAAGTGAATTGTACATGTAAATCTTCATAGATACTGAAAAATGGCATTCCATATTTACCCTTTGTTTGGTTAGCAGGAAAAGAAAAACTAAAGAGAAGTATCATCTTTCTTTCCTTTCATCAACCAAGCATAACCCAAAACTTGAGATACTTTGTTCCTACATTTCCTGATTAAACAAAGCCATACGAGGAAAAAAGATAGATGAAGAGAAAGATCAAATGAGGAACTTACCTTCTTGGCCAGAATCGAAAATAGGTGCATGATGCGCTTCGATGCAAATGAAAAAAGATGAGCCTTTAATGGGAAAGTTGTCGAAAAAACCCACTATTTTTTCTTTGGGTAGCTGCGTCGCCAGATTGACTTGATGATCCTAAAGTAATTCCTCCATCGCCATTTTTAATATCCATTTAACCTCTGTTCAATTTTTCTTATCACTTTAATAAAACACACACTCTGCAGTGTTTGAAAAAATATCTGAATAAAATATATCATCTTTTATCACTGAAATCACTTTAACAGTTCAACTTTTATTTTATTTTATAGTAGTCCTTGAAAATTAGTTCCAGACAGCTTAATTTTATGTTTAATGATGATTGCTTATCTTGTTTTTAATGATGTCTGAGACTTTCCCTTACATTAATAAGGCTTTTTATTGAGAAAATCAAGTTTTTTTTTCAAAGTGTAATTTACTGATTCTTAATAATCAAAGTTACTATTATTATTTCCCCCAACTATTCATTGAATTCTGTTTTTTTTTCTCTTATTCATTTATCTATTTAAAATTTAAATGTTGTAGTCTAATTTATTTAATTTAAAAAAAAACTATCGATAAAAAGACACTAATATCTTAAAAAATTATTATTATTCTAAATTTTGATATTGCATAAAAATTATAGTAAATAAAGTAAACGTTAATAATAATAAGTTTTTGATATATTCGTCTCTCATGGCTATGTATAAAACTAATAATTTTTATAATTAATATTTAGGGTATAAGGTTTAAAGTATTATTTAAAAAAAAATTAAAAGACTTTCTATTAAAAGCAAATTACAACAAGATACAAAGATCAGTTGGGGAAACTATCCAATTTTTCGGACAATTCTCGTATTTTTTTTGCCATCCAGTCGACCACACAATTTCTGATTCTGGGAACAAAGGAAGAGGACAAATTGTCAAAACAAATAATCTTCCTTAAAATGTCACATTCAATAGCAGCAGTCTTAAGAGGATTGTTTTTTTATTCCTTAGTTTTTCAATCAAACCAACATTATGAGATTCAAATAATAACATACCTAAACCTTCCAAGCATACACATGAAATTCCCAGCCTAATAGCTTCTTCAGCACAGTTCATCGACAAAGCAAGAAGCTGGTGGGTTCAAACGTCAGCAAACCAACTAAATTACTGAATTCTAAAAAAATTATTAAGCATTAATCATATCTACAATTAGTTATATATTAAACATTTTAATAAATTCCATTAAAAATAAAAATAAAAACTATTAATTATAAAATTTACTAATTTTTATGTATAGCCCTCGACCTCGAGACTGCATAACAAATCCTTTAAAAGGCAAAATGTTGATCAGACACTAGTATCAAAAACAATTCCCATCACTTTGTCCGATTGTAAACGTCAACCAAAATTATTACTCAAGATAGAATCGAACTTTCAATTGATCCAGGCATTTGGGGTCCTATGGATGAAGACATGATTTTTATCAAAGAAAGACAAAATTAACTGAGGCTATTCAAACAAGCACGGGTCAACTAAATGGTAATAATTTTATTATTTAATATTTTAACGTACTTAAATTTCAAATTTAAAAATATCCAATTGCTGAAAGGAAAATACTGGCATGTCAGACTTTTTTAACTAAGCATATCAGACAAGTCACTTGAGGGTTTTTATAACGTGAGTCGGCTAAAATGAAGCTACTATACAGAAATGCTTATAAAAATAATAAAAATTTGTTATCGACTAGTAAGGATTTTTATAAGTCATAATAAGTACATAAGAATCGGTAAACATTTGTGTATATACCAAAATTCTTACCATTTTGTAAGTATTTTTGTAGATACATAAAAGTCGATACACAAATTCTTATTATATTTATAAGCATCTCTATATAACCTCATTTAGCGTGTCTCACCCTAGAATCACCCGTCAATTAAAGCCGAATAAGGTTCTACATATCAAAAGTACATTCGCAACCGTTGATATCGAATTCCATGCACCTCGGTCCAGTTCCCTTGGAGTACACCTTTCCGTCAACTAACTCGCTTGTTTAAACCTCTCCCCTTTCTCAATTAAAAACTCCTCGGCCATTTATATGTCAGAAAAAGTCTCATTTGATATCTGAAACCAAGTACCAGGAATACAATACTCAATACATTGCCATTCTTTTTGAAATATACGTTATAGAACTTGTGCAGTTGAAAATTAAGCTTAATGGATTTGACTAATACAACTTCACATAGCTATAGGAAACCTGTATATTGCTCAAATTCTTCAGTCTCCACCTCTAATATATATGGCAGCTTCATATAAGATTGCACCAACAAGAACCGGTGTTAGATATAAGGACCAAAAAATCTCTCTAAATTACTATCATATATCCAATTTCTTATAACTCCAACTCAGGAAACTAATTCTGGCACATAGCCAATGTAAGGTTCATTGCTCTTCTCTAGGAACATGACATTCGGCTAGTCGATAGTTACCTGCTACTTATTTTGCAACACATTTTCAGGACAATAACCACGAAATAGAGGATTGTAAAACTATATCAAATTTTCTCAAATCATATATATCTTTCCTAACTTTATGATTAAAGTTTCACCCGGCTTTGTCTTATTAGCAAGATCTCTTACCCGACAGTTGGCATCAACAGTAACATTCGACCTAGAAGCGGATATGCAAGTGAGGGATAACATATGAGGGGCTGGGATCAATCTCTCGTTGTTTGGTCAATGCATTTAAATTTACAAAGCGCTTCGATAACTAACAAGCCCTTAACATTAAGAAAACTGCAATCGGACTGGTTAAAGGGTGGGCAGAACTTAAGAGGTTTTAGTTGCAAAAGGACTAAAATCAACAGAAAACACTTGTATCGTCATTAACATACACTAGCAGTTAGTCATTCGAATAATTCAAGATGCACCAGTTATGTAATCCATGAAACATGAAATGAACTAAAATTTCAGTTTTCGATATGAAAACCAAACACAAACAAGTACTCTGTTCATGACAACAATTATGGTAATGTTCTAAAACATCTCAAATTTCTCAATTGCAAACAAAAGTTCATGCCTGCATAAGTGAACCATTTCGATCAAATGCCAAGAAGTAAAATTTGCACATAATCAATGGTGAAAGAACTTGCTGACTTGACATTGCTGAATATATATCATAGTATTACAATGATCACCTATGTGCTAGTCAGTGCAAGAAAACAATCTACAAACAAAACGATTAACAACTACAACAATACCTACATATTTGAGCCCCAAACGTTGCAACGTTTCAGCATTGGTCTTATTCTTCCTTCTCGGTTCACCGATATCCTCCAGCACCGCCTTCACAATTCCTGCATTTAGGTCAGGTAAGGTTAGTTCTAGAGAAAAAAAAGCTACAAAAAAACATATTTCATTACCAATCAAACCTCATAGAGGAAACTTCCTCGGCCTCCCTCTCTTCTTTGAGCCCGAATTGGACACACTCCCACCTGAAACCACAGCTGCAGTACTCGTATTTTCTATCACCCTCGCTGCAGTGGTCGGAGGAAGGGGAGCCTGCGGTGTTGCCGCAGCTGCTGTGAGTGGAGTAGCTTGCATGTTGCCTCCATTTCTTTCGCCCTCATGCGGCGGCACTTCGGAATAAGTAGGATTCATCCAATTCGGGAAGCCGGTGGGGGATTTTCCTTCACTTTCCGGACTTCCAGACACAAACCCTAACGGAAAAAACGCCCAGCAACAGTAATAAGCTTCTTTCCCCGGAACCAACGGCGGCAATGTTGGAATATCAACCGCGTGAAAAGCTTTCTCACAATTCTGGCACCTTAAACAACAACCTTCGTAAGCCCTAGGATACTCAAACAGCCTATAACAGTATGGGCAAGCTGTCCAAAATGTAGAAGTTTTCGACCTTTGATTCTCATTTTGGGTATTCGCATTCGGAATCCAATATTGCCCACGCTCCTGATTTTGACCTTTTCTCGTAACCGGTAATTTCCCGGCTTGATTCGAGCCATCGCCTCCGCTACTTAAATCAATCCTCGTAAACAAGCTCAATTCTTTGTCGTAAACAGATTTTTTCGAGCTGTTAGATAAAATAGCCCATGCATCGGCTACAAGCTTGAACGCGTGATCGGCGAAAGGGAACTTGTTTTTGTCTGGGTGGAGAAGGAGAGCAAGGCGACGATACTGTTTCTTGATGAGATCGTTGTCGTCGGATCGGCCATCGATTTGTAAAATGGAGTACCAATCTTGGTGGTTGCTTATTCTTTTCTCGGCTGCAAGGATGACGTCGGCGATGGCTATAATCTGATCTGAACCGTCCAACAGCGGTTCAGTCTCTTGGGCTAAGATTGCGAAGTCTCTTGAGCCGTTGAAATCACGACTTTGGAGAAGCTTCTCGGCAATTCCTAGAAGACGAATGGCTTCAGCTCTGTTTCCGCTTTCCTCCATTTTCCAAAAGGGAAGGGAAGAGTCTGTTTGGAGGGTGATAAAACGATGGGATCTTCGATTTTGTAGGGTAAATTTTGAAATTTAAATTTTTGTCTAGGTAAGAAATTTGAAGTATAGAATTAAGAATATAGACGCCCGGAGGGGATTGTTGTCGGCCTTTCTTTAATGGTAAAAAATAAAGTTTAAGTCGCTAAGTTACTACTCACTTTTTAAAAGTTACGATTAAGTTACTCTATTAAAAAAATATTATGAATATGTCGTTGCATAATTAAATGTTAAGACCTGATATAATAATAAATATAGTCTCTAAAATTTATATGTTCTATCACTTTGATCTTAGTTCGAACAAATTTAAAAATTTGACTATTTATATTTAAAATTCTATCAATTTAATCAGTATTATTCTCCTAAGTTGTTTGTTCTTCGTTATTTATCGTCATCCCTAGACATTCACTAAAATTGTTATATTACCTTATTGTTGCTTATGATTGCTCTGAACGTCTTATTCGGTGTTGAATTTTACAACGCACCACTATGTTTATTGCATGTGTGAGACACCAAATAGAAGAGTTTACAATATTCCTTGTGAAATTTGATCTTTGTTGTACACTTGGAGGATACCCTCTTACATTTTATTGTCGATGTTTTCAAAACACCAAATGTGGGTTGTACTAGCCGTGGACTAATCTCATCTTTTGATCATATGTATAGTTAGTTATATACGTACTTTATAAGGTTGTAAGTCAAGCTTGCTCAACCATATAATTGTCTAGTATTTATTGATAAAAGGTTTACATTATTAACTTGTTGTTTTATGGTCGAGTTAATTATTCAATTGTTATTTTGATCGATAAATTATTTGTGTCGATGATATCCTAAAATTATTAAATTTTTAATACAGTAAAACTCAAAATTTACCAGGATAACTCAATTTTGTAGAACATATGAATTTTCTAATGTTTATAAATATTTGACTATGTAAGGAATCATTCTTACAATGGCTAGCAAATCATAACTTGATCATACTATCAATGTGACATAAAGTTATTTTATTACTGAAATTTTTATACTACGAAGTAAATACCTTTCATGAAAGATGAGTGTTATGAATATTAAAAAACAAGTAATTTGAGGAATAACAATGATTAAATTTATAGAATTTTTAGTTATGAATGATAAAATTTGTTGAATTATTTTGAATCATGAAAATAAAAATGATAGAACGCATAAAAATTTAGGGCCGAAATTATTATCATATTAGAATCTATCACTATTTCACCTAACATTTAAAGGTCTAATGAAATTGAAAAAATGTTATTAAAAAACGGCTGTTCTTTGTTTTCTCTTGTAGCTTCTGCTGAAGCTGTGCTGTTGTTTCTTGTAGTTGTAGTGTGCCTTCCCTTGTTTTTTTGTTGTTTATGTTGTTCACGTTTGTTTATTACACTTGTTTGTATCATCGTATGTTAATGTTGTTTCTGTTTGTTTATTGCACTTGTTCGTATGTTGATGTTTTGTGTTTGGATTTTTTTCTCTGTATTTGTTGTTTGTTATGAATGAAGTCAATATATTATGAAATAGAAAAATGGGTATCCTTGATCGCCTTCCCACGTACGACAGGTTACAAAAAATGAGTCTTTCGGTGGCTAACACTTGCCTCTTATGTGGCTCTGATGTTGAATCTAGAAGTCACATTTTCTTTGACGGCTCATTCTCACATTCTGCTTGGTTGCAACTCTTGCAATTTTGTAATATCTCTCGGCATGTGCTGAACTGGAATGGAGAGCTCGATTGAGCCACTTCTCACTTCAAGGGTAAAACTCTTCGCTCCACTATTCTTAAATTTTCCTAGAATGCTCTCATTTATAATATCTGGCTAAAGCGAAACGCCCCCACTTCAAGGGGAAACTCACAATGTTGTTGACATTGTCCTTTGTGTCCAAGATACTATACGCTTACGTTACAAAAAAATTGATAAAACCATACAAGCAAATGTCCATTGTACAACTTGAAATCTAGAGTAGTTTTCTTTCTTTCTTGTAAAAAATTCTCTTGTATATTGTAGCAAGCTCTCTACTTTATTGGATAAATACACACGACACTTATTAAAAAAACAATATATTATTGAAATAAAAGAAATTTAATTTAAGGTATAATACAACATTAGTCATCGAACTAGTAAAATTTTTCTATTTTAAACCACCGAATTATTTTTTCTATCCAAATAGTCACCAACATTAAATATTTTCCGTTTTTGTTAAAGGAAAGTTGTGGACATTTTCTAAAATCAGTAGAATTCTGTACGGGCCCAGCGTCTATAAATCCCTTTTTATTTGTCAGATCATACTCCCATATAGCAAACCAGACGCGTGAATAAATACGTATATTAACTTAACTCCCCCCTGAGAACTGACTGAATCGTGTAAGCCAATCTCCAAACACTCGCGTGATTGATTAAATACCGAAGCCATAACGTTTTTCAATATTTTTTCCTCCCTCGAGCTGGTTTGTTTCCTCCTAATTGGCTCATTCACTCAATGAAAATAGGGCAGTGTTTATGGGAAGATCGCGTGCAACTCTCGTCGACGTTTTACTCGTGTTTCTATTTCCGACTCACTGAGTTGTCAACTCCTCCTCCGGTCTTACCTTGAATCGTCTCCCGCGCTGGTGAAGAATGGTCTCGACTCGAGGTGATCGACTTGAAGGAGGATGACGGGATTTCGGATTTTGCAACTGATAAATACTTGAGCAAAGTCAAAACCCTAATTTGGAAAACCCTGCAACTCTCAAATACCAAATTATCGAATACGGTACGCCTAGACAACAAAAGAGTGAATTTCACCTTTATATTTATTATTTTATTTTTTAAAATAAGTTTGTTTAGGAGCTGAAAAAGCTGCTGGTGAGTGATCATCTTTCCAGTCTCATTTTAAATGATCAGAATCCTTTCCTTTTTGGTATTGTTAAGACGATATGATGAAATCACTGAACCGTAGTGATTAATTGTGTGATTTCGATCTAAATGGAGGTCTTGCAGTTGTGTGACGGTGGTTTATCGACGAGATCGAATGTTTCCAAGTTGGTGGCTATTAGTAGATAGGTCGTTCGTTGTAATCCACTTCTAGAAATGTGCTAAACTGCTAGCTTTATGGATGGCTTGATCGAACATGCTTGATAAGATTTAGTTGTATCTAACAAGTGGATGCTCATTTCTTTCACTAGCATGAAAACATGTAATCCTGTTTGGATGGCTTGCTTTTGGGTTTACTGTTTCCTTACAGCAATAGCTTAATTTTCTATATGCAATTCACTATGCATTTTGTTGTTTTTCTTCCACTTTTTGCATGTATGTGGGTGGAATGGGTTCGATAGTATAATTCATATTCTCTTTAAGGTAATGTTATATGCAACATTTGTTCACAGGTTTATTGTAGGATAATTATAAGATTTGTAGACTGTGGATGGTCTATTTTTATGTATAACTCTGCTGCTCTGATAGCAATTCTTTTCCATTGTTTCATGTGGGCCATGGGGCTGCTGTTCAAAGAAAGGAAATGGACAACATTCCTTGTTTAGATGTTGATGCAATTGATGTTGATTGTAGTTGTGATGTTACTACTCCTGCTTCCTTGCCTGTTAGTGGTGAAAAGGATTTTTTCTTAACGAAAGGAAATCCTGAACTGAATTTTTCCCCAGAGTTGAAGTCTACCCATTCTGAACAACAGGCAGACTTAGAAAAAGATAACCATGAACCAAAACATACATTTACTGAATCAGAGTCGAGAGATTCATGTGCTGCAGCACCTTCACCTGGGAAAAGACAATTAGATTGTGCCCTTTCTAATTCTCCATTAATTGTACATTTCAAGTTTTTCCTAAACCACATTTTGAATATAGATATTTATATTTTGTTTGGGGCTTAGATTGTTTTAACATTGCAGAATAAGTCAGTTGATATGGCTCCAGATGCTAATGAAATGACTGAAAGATCTCCAACCAGTCCTCCTTCAGTAGCAGAGGATGATGGTATTCTCTTTTTATTTGAAATTTTATGTTTATTTTTCTCCATTGTTTGTAGTGGGTGTGCATGTTCTAAATATAGTTATCTGCAAAATTTCAGTTTCTTTGAATGGCGGCGTGACAGATCATTGCTTTAGCAATATCCCTATGGTAATTTCCTTTTCTTTTAAAAATATTAACTATTAATTAATGATAATGAGCTTGCCGGTGCCCTTGAGGACTTTTTCATCTTTAAGGAAACCATATACCAAGTGTTCATTTACCTGTTGATATAATCTCTCTGTTTATTGATTTTCTGATATATGCCCTCTCTACAAGTAATTTGAGGTTCTCTTTGGTTGACACATCTTTCATTCTCTATTTCCTTATAAAGCAACGTTTTTGTGCATTCCTGAAACAATGTTGCTTTTTGGTAATTGAAATTCCAATTTTCGTTTGTTAATGGTCTGTATTTGCTGTTGCTTGGTCTAAGAATCCTTTATGCACTCAATGAACTTTAGGTTTCTATGGTTAGGATTTGTGATATTCAACTTGGAGGTTTTGAGTTCGAGACTTGAGGGTGGTGAGTTTGTGAAATAGGATGTAAGCACTTTCTTTGTGCAACCTAAAAGTTCAACGAGCTCTCCAAAAAAGAAGATACTTTACCTGGATGTCTTATGGATTTTGTCAATTAAATTGTAAAAACAGCTTTTGTGAAAATCATTTTTCAATAAGAAACATATTAATTACTACCTGCTATTTATTCTGTAGGCTTTTCATATTTTTTGACTATCATTTTTGTGAAATTTGCAGGATAACATAGACAGGACAGTTGTTATATGTTCGGATTATGTTCTATATCAAGATGATTATTTTACAGGTGCATCAGTCATTTTTTCTCCTAGTGGTGTGAAAATCGAGGGCTCAACTGTGAGTGAAAACCAAAGAACCTTTAGTTTCGAAAGGGGAATTGATGATATTATTAGCATAAGTTGTCGGTGGTTTCAAAGGGTGAGTCCTAAATGCAAATATTTGAATTAGCGCTTTCGTATGGTTTCTTGGTACTAACAGTAAAATGTTCTGTATGGACTGCATCTTAGGTTGAATATATGACAGTCAAGATGAAAGTCCTATCCAAGGTTGCGGTAGAAGCTGAGAATGCATGTGGTACTTCAGGTCAGTGGCCTTATACAGCTTTATTTCCCGTGCCTGTCTGAGCTAAGGATGTACTTTTTTTTGTTTCCATCAAAGGAGAGGAATGGAAGAACTTGGAGGTCTCCATAATGTGATATGGACATGGTGCAGGAAGACCTAATTTCTCATTATCACATTACACACTTCATGCATTGCACTGGGAAATATGAAGCAATAATTTCTTACTGAACATAAAAATTTCATTACATTCGTAGGGGTGAAGGTTTTTAGGATTTGATTCGAATCTAGTTCAATTGTTTTCCTTGTTTAAAGTTACTTTCATCACCATATGGAAGTTAGCTATCAACTAAGACCCCCTTTTTTGTCTGACTTTATCTGTTCATGTGTATTTATTCCAGTCATGGAGGAGTTGAAGTTTACAGCTATTGACCCCAGATGGTCCGAGAAAATGGAAGCAATCACCTCATTAAATTCCAAATACCAGGCGAAGTGGAATATTATACTGGAGTAAGCTTCTAAATAGATGTTTCTTTTTAAACTTATCTTCACAACCCTAATTGTTAGTCTATGCTAATTTACTTTTGGAATTTTTTGTTGCTATTTATTTATTTTTCTTTTAAAAGGCTCTTACATGCCTATAATGATACTATGATATTAAATATAGAGCAGGGATAAACTATTCTATTTTTTTCCTTTTTATATTGCTTATGCTCACAGTCCACTTATAGAAATGGATGGAAATGATTCACCCGTGCAAAGGTCCTATTTTCCCAAGTAAGTGAAGGCACAACCCCCTAACCAAAAAAAGATAAAAGTCTGGTCTTCTCTAATGTTTCCTCCGTCTTCCTTTAATTCATTTTCATGTTGGATACCGTGTGCTCCTTATGTTCTCAAGTTATTCTCAGCACGCCTGTTTTGCAGTTTTGATGAACCTTTTGAGGAGGTTATATATCCAAAAGGTGATATTGATGCAGTTTCCATTAGCAAGAGAGATGTTGATCTGTTACTTCCAGAGACATTCATCAATGATACAATCATTGACTTCTACATCAAGTAAGATGTATATAATTCTTTTTATCGTTAGTTCGCTACATGGCTTTATTTTTTATGGAATGCTTATGACTTAAATCTGGAACATAAAATTCTGGCTTTAACAAATTTTGTTTGTTAGGTATCTGAAGAATCAGATTCAACCTGAGGAAAGGCAGAGATTCCATTTTTTTAACAGTTTTTTCTTTCGGAAACTTGCTGACCTTGACAAAGATCCATCCAGTATTTCAGATGGCGGGGCCTCTTTCCTTCGTGTTCGTAAATGGACAAGGAAACTAGATATGTTTGGAAAAGATTACATATTTATTCCTGTAAATTTCAAGTAAGATTTTTGTCAAACGGAATTATTAATTTATTTGAAGATATAGCATATAAGAATATGTGAGCTAATATATAGTTTATGTGTATGTTACTAACAGTCTTCATTGGAGTTTGATAGTCATATGCCATCCTGGTGAAGTAGCTGGTTTTAAAGGTACGTTCATGTCACTATACAATTCCTTTCCGGAATTCTACCTTTCATTCATACATATTTATCATGTTTCAGATGAAGACTTGGACAAGTCATCCAAAGTACCATGCATATTGCATATGGATTCTATCAGAGGAAACCATGCAGGTCTTAAAAACCTTGTCCAGAGGTATCCAAAGTACCTGCAAGTTTCCCTTTTTACTTATTCAATGCTTTCACTGATTCTTGGTTGGGTTTCTAAGTGAGAAGTACTGAAAAAATATCCAGATTACATACAAGAACTTTGCTTTTCATCTCTTAAAATGTCAAATTATATCTTGGTGTGGTTAAGATGTCCACTTTGAACTAGATTTGCTATTTGTTGGAACTTCAGTATTCTGAAAATTTTGTTTCATATATATTTCTAGAGTTATGTTGGAACTTTAGCATTCTGCACTATGGTCCTTGTGAGTTTGCCACAGTGCATTAACTTCTAAAGTTGGATTGTGATCTTGTGATTGAAATGGATTAGGGTGCCTTCAGTCAAATGTGTAGTGGTAATGGAAGCAGCTAGTTTTTCACTCAATGAAGAGCTCATACACTATTAGATTTTAGACGTCTAGGTTACTATGTAATTGATTCTTTCCATTGAGTTTGCTGTAATATATGTCCAGCTGTGATGATATGAGCCATCAATAACCTTTACTTATTAAACTTTCCTTTGTAGTGTAAACATGAAGTGGAGCTTGAGAAACTTACTATAGCAAGATTCTTGAAAACATAACCTTTAGAGGCAGAACTACATCTGAACTCATTTTCAGTTTTCTGATGTGTGGATATACTTATGTTCATGCATATGTAATCTATGAATTTCCACCTTGGAAAGCACTGCGTATTGTGTTATTCTAGTCCTTAAACTAATTACTAAGCACGAAAATAGGGGAATGCACACTTTTTAGATATCCATCTCTACACTTAGTGCGAAGTGCAGACATGTATTTTAGAATATTCACAGATACCACCATTCGAAAAAACACTTTTCTTTACTTTTCTCTATGTCCTCCCCATCCAAAAATAAATAAATAAAACTCTTAGCTAACATTGCCTATATCAATTGGGATTTGGGTACTTGAATAACTCGGTTTGCTGAATGCACAGTAGTATTTTACACAATATGTTATTTGTGGGATCGAAATCCTGATCACTTTGTTGCCATTAAAAATACCACTTCTGGACCTATGTTCTTTATCCTTTCTTCCTGATAGTGAAGCACCATAGCTTTGAAATTCTCAGTTGAAGTTGCATAAATTCTTAATCTCTTGTTGGTAATACCCCCCCCCCCCCCCCCCCCAATGTCAAAGTATCAAGCTTTTGGGCACCAAAAATTGACTTTATAAGGTACCCTAAACATAGGAAAGAGGATAATACATCAGAAATGACTAATGGTAGCCTTTAAACAAAAGGGGTTCAAACCTTTTTTGTATTTATCTGGTCTCGTATAGTGCTTTCAAGAATTGATCTCTTGTTTTTCTTTTCTCCAATTTGGTCATATACAGTTATAATTGAAGAACTTATTCCGATCCATCATGATGAATCTTTTTGTCTACATCTTTGTATTTCAAGCTTGTTCACTTTTGTGAGTATTTTAACTTCGTTGTGTTTCCTTCTTTAGCTGCTATGCATTTTTTAAAACCAGACCTTTTAAGTTCTTGACATGGCTTTTGTCCATGATATGATAGTTACCTTTGGGAAGAGTGGAAAGAGAGGTACAAGGAGACGTCTGAAGATCTTTCTTCAAAATTCTCGAATATGCGGTTTGTCTCACTCGAGGTATTGTTAATTTCCGTTTTAATATTAGCTATTTTAAGGTAGTCTTGGAATAAGAATTTACTTGACAACTTCTTGTACCTGCCTTGGGGGGGGGGGGGTTAGAAACCAGTCAAAACTGGCATTATGATTTCTTGTTCCTTTTTTTATCCGTGCATTGAATTTATCTAACAATCTTGTTTTGGGGGAGCTCTTGGAGTTGCCACTATCTTTTATTTGCGCTGTTTGTCTAGGGTTTGTAGTGGCAATACTTTTGTACTCCTGTCTCCACTGTTTTTCACTAGAGCTGTGGCATATTATATAATCCATTTATCTGACATTTTGTTCATTATTACCAGCTGCCACAGCAGGAAAATTCATTTGATTGCTGCCTGTTCTTACTCCATTATCTGGAGCTCTTTTTAGCTGAAGCTCCTCCTAACTTTAATCCATTCAAAATAACCAAGTTCTCTAACTTTGTAAGTGGTCTGCAAAGTTTGTTTTGATTCATAGCGCAATTGATGCTTCAGTTTGTAATTGTTCTAATACCATATTTTTTATATATTTATTTTATAATTTTAATAAAATTTTAACTTTCATATTCTGCTTTAGATTTTTCCAGTTTGCAATTTGAGTGATCTAAGGTTTTGAATTGAGGTATAAATGGTTTAATATGAACATACTCTAGTTTGTTCTTAGGAGTTATACCAGGCAATAAACTAAAAGTTTCATTAAGCTAAGCTGAGAGCGATATCGTGACTATTTGTTATCAATCTTTTATCTATTGTATTTGTGAATAATCGGCCATAGTTTTATAATTTTGTTTTTTCCTTTGTTTTCTTTCCCAGCTTAATTTGGATTGGTTCCCACCTACCGATGCATCTTTAAAGCGCACTCTCATCCAGAAGATAATTTTTGAACTCCTAGAGATCCATTCACAGGAAATCAGTTCTGATTGCAGTGATGAACGTCATTCGTCTAAATTCCCGGAAAAGATTGACAACAGAAATGGCTTGGAGTTTGTTTCAAAGAGTTTCAGCCCGGAAGTAGCTTGTCACGGGAATTTAAATTCCCAAGCCAGCCAAGGGATTGAAGTGACTCTGTTAGCATCATCTTCTATGAGAAATATGGAGTGTGTTAATGATTCTGGCTTGGTTCTCAGGGAGTTCTTTGATCCCGAAGTTACAGCAGGATCTTTGCTTGGATTTCAATCTTTTGACCAGCAGCCATCATGTTACAGCTTGAATGGAGCTATATCACCAAGAGAGGTAGTGAATTTCATCATTTTTGGGATGATCATTTGTTCGGCCCAATTAGGTCTATATCGCATCTGCTGAATTGCTGACTAGTTAATTCCTTACTACCTTCTCTCCCTATATTTAATCATGCACACAAACACGCCAGATAAACAGGGGAAATAATTCTATTGCAGGGATTGGGGAATAGAGGGGCTTTGCCCTTGAGTCATATGCAACGTTCTAAGTTGTCTTGATAATTAACTTTTACATTATTGAATATTTATTTCCAAATTCAAATAAGAATAAACTGTCTTATTTTCAGCAAGAAGGCGTGCAAGCTGGTCAGCAGTTTCTTTATTTAGCTTCTGGAGAAACCAGTTTTCCACAGTTCACAGGAATCACACCTGAAGTTCCATATGCATCGAGCGGTTTTGTCATGGGCAGTTCATGGAAACATGGAACTTCCATGCAAGGAGAACACAGAGTTGACTCATCGATTGAAACATCTTGTACCTCTGATGATGATGATGATGATGATGATGATGATGATGATGTTGGGATCATTGAATATAACCCCATCAAGGATAATGTACATCCGATTGAAAAACAGGAACAATCTCAGTTGATGGAAAATGTTGAGCATCCAAAGAAAGGTTTCGTGCCCACCTCCATCGAGGTGCTTGAGACTTCTATCACTGATGTTTCTGGAGCTTCTGAGGACACTGACAAGATTCCCAGTAAAATGGATGATGCAGACCTCTCCAAAGATAATTTGCCTGTATTGTTGCATCAAAATCCTGGTGCTGCTGCGATTCAGTTAAACATGGATCCTGAAGTGGTTGGGAACAGGGAGTTACAAGATAATTCAACTGTATCATCACATGAAAATCCAAGTACGTTGTTGAACCAATTGGATCAGGATTCTGAACTGGTCGGAAACAAGGAGACTGGTTGTGATGAAGTGCAAATGATTGTTGAGGACCTACCGTCTAAAGATAATTCAATATTAGTATCACATGAAACTCCTAGTATGACGGCGAACCAATTGAATCAAGATTCTGAAGTGGTTGAAAACAAGGAGGCCATTGTCGATGATTCTGAAGTGGTTGAAAACAAGGAGGCCATTGTCGATGATTCTGAAGTGGTTGAAAACAAGGAGGCCATTGTCGATGATTCTGAAGTGGTTGAAAACAAGGAGGCCATTGTCGATGATTCTGAAGTAGTTGAAAACAAGGTGGCCGTTGTCGATGGTTTGCAGGCAGAACAAGCTGTGCAACCAGCTGCCAAAAGGATGCGGCTCATGCCATCTCTCGAGGAGAAAGTGGACTCGTAGTAAGGCTGTAATGGGGACATTTTGTTTTTGTAAGTAGGAGGACGGGGTTGATTTTGTCTTGCACCTCATCATGCTAGGAACCCAAATCTAACAAGGTATGCACGCCGTGAATATTATTGGGCTGCATTTTGGACTTTATGAAGATGGGGCAGTAGTTGAATAGTTTTGGATACATTTCTGGCTTTTATAGCTTTATTATATAAGAACTAACGATATTCCCTGCCTACCAAATTATAATCCTAAATTCAGAAAATTTAGATGGGAATGCACAGTGTCTTTTATTGCATTTAGCTGCTGCAGACTTTGCAAAAGATAATTATCTAAACCTTAAACTTAACAAGTTTGTATAAATTTTAGTTAACACAATTTGTATATATATATTTTTACTTGATTGTATTTTATCATTTTGTCGAATTTGTTTAAACTTTTAATTTCTACTCTGCTATTATATTACTATTTATTTATTTTGAAGCTTTGATTTGGGTGACAAATTGACACAAATTGATTTTTAATATTAGACTGTAATTTTCAGTAAAAAAGTAAGCGAGATTCACAGAAAATTTATACACTATCAATTTAATTAAATAACGAACTCGGTGCTATTTTGTTTAGAATAAGTTAAACAATTTTGTTTTTAATGAGGCCTCGTCAATTAATTCACCTGAAGTTATACATTTCAATCAATTAAATAACACATTATGATTTTCCTAGTCGTACTTTCTTAATTTTAAGTCTTCCAATTATTTATTTGAAGACAGCAAAAAAACAGAGGCGTTGGATTTGTACTACTTTCTCGATCGCAAATTCGCCACCCTTAGTTAAAAGCCGATCGCATTAGAAAATCGCTCTTTCCTATGTGTACAAAATAAACCAACATTTCCGATCAACAGACTGCTCTCAGACTCAGCAACGTCGTCTTTCCTCTGAATCACCGCCATTTCTGATTTCACTAGAAAACCCCCTTCTGTATTCTGATTTTCATGGAATTAGGGTTAGGGTTTTTAGCATTGTAGACACACTCACACTGAAAAAGAGGAAAGAATGAGGCAGCCATATAACTACAATAACCAGATTCATCAATCTCGAAGAAGCGCATTTGCCGCGCTTTTCCTTCTTCTCCTGCCAATTTTTATCCCAAATCTCTTCGCCCCTCTTGGACGTGCCTCTCCCTCTTTATTCTCCGTACAATTTCTGCTTTTGCTATTTCTTGGTTGCGTTTATTTCACAATGATTTGTTTAAGAATCAAATAATCAATTGAAGAAGCTCTTGCTCTTCCAGGAATGGAATGCTCCGAAACCAAGACACTTGTCTTTACTTGAGGTCGCTTTACGTTGGAGAACTGTAAGTATCCTTTTTAGTTGATTTTTACTTATTGGTGAAAAGTCTTCAAATTTGAATACTATGTACGGTTCTTAATACTTTGCTCTTTCAGCCGATTAAACAACAATCCGATCTCTGGTCTCCCTTGCCAAATCAAGGATGGAAGTCTTGCATCGACTCTGCCGATGACCCCCCATGTAAGTGTTTATATAATGAGATTCTTGGATATCAGTAATCAGATGGGATTTTTTTTCTTTAACTAATAAGCTTGTTTTCATTTCTTGAAGCATTGCCAGAGAGATCTCAGGGTTATATTCAGGTATTTCTTGATGGAGGATTGAACCAGCAAAGAATGGGGGTGAGTTCTGGATAGCTAATGCATGTTTTTTTGCAGTTTGTTTTAATGCACTAACTTTTGACTTCTTTTACTTATTTATTTTTACCAAGATATGTGATGCAGTTGCTGTAGCTCAAATATTGAATGCGACACTGGTGATACCACACCTTGAGGTGAATCCTGTTTGGCAAGATTCAAGGTATTTCATGAGTAACATATACAACCTGTCATAGTATTTTTTTTAATCTGAGGAGATTCATGTTTGCTTCCGCAGTTCATTCACAGATATATTTGATGTGGATCATTTTATCAATGTCCTTCGTGATGAAGTTTCTATAGTTAAAGAGCTCCCAAGACAATATTCTTGGAGCACACGGGAATATTATGCTACAGGTATAAGAGCTACTAGAATCAAAACAGCACCTGTTCATGCTTCGGCAGATTGGTATCTCAAAAATGTGTTGCCTGTCATGCAGAGGTAAAGCTTTAAGCAACACATACAACTTTCTTCGGTAAATTAGTACCATTTTCAGCCCTTATGCTAGATAACCACTTGGTGACCGGTAGTAGTAGAAATATGTATGTGTGTGTGCGGTTTAACTACTCTAGAAAGCAAGATTGTTTATGATAGCTTATAAATCTTTATGTGTGCAGTTATGGGATTGCTGCTATATCACCATTCTCCCACCGCTTAGCGTTTGACAAGTTGCCCATAAAAATTCAACATTTACGTTGTAAAGTAAACTTCGAAGCTTTAGCTTTTGTTCCTCGGATCAGATTAATAGGAGAGACCCTTGTTCATCGACTTCGGTATCCTTCTGGGAAGCTTCAAGAATCAGGCAGTGAGGTTCTACGTGAGAGAATAGATGATACCCCTAAAGAGGGAGCTGGAAAGTTTGTTGTATTACATCTTCGCTTTGACAAAGTATGAATCCCAACTCCTTTACATAATTGAATAAGCCAATTTATAATCTAATTTGTAGAGTTCCTGGAGCTTCTTAGGCTAAAAGTAAAAGATGATGCTCAGTTCTTTCATAACTGAAAAGAATGAATTCTCATTAAATAATTTCTGGAGATTGGTCATTGGTGCGTTATAGGGCATTGAAGTTGGCAGGATTAGGATATATCTACTACCAAAGCATTTGTACCTGTATATTTTGAGTGCTCATTTACGATAGTTTCTGGGTAAAAGCACCAGTTTGTTGTTTACAATACTGACTTGTTTGATGAGTGTTGAGTCTGTTGGTTATATTGTTTTTTTATCAAAATATACACATGCATATATATATATGCACATATGTTGTTTCTAATTAGACTTTGTGCAGGATATGGCTGCTCATTCAGCTTGCGATTTTGGTGGAGGCAAAGCTGAGAAACTGGCCTTGGCCAAGTACCGCCAAGTTTTATGGCAGGGAAGGGTCTTAAACTCTCAATTCACTGACAATGAGTTGAGAAATCAGGGGCGGTGCCCATTGACTCCAGAGGAGATTGGGTTGCTACTAACTGCTTTGGGCTTCAACAATAGTACTCGCCTCTATCTTGCTTCACACAAAGTTCGTCTCTTTTCTTTCTTCTTGCTTGATAGTGGACTTAGTTTACCATCATCTTAGCTTGTCACATAGGGAGCCCGTTTGGTCCATCATATTCACTAGGTTAATTTTGAAAACTTATGTTTTGAGTGGAACTCTGATTTAAAAGGAGTATTTTTTCCCTTTTCTTTTTCAGGTTTATGGAGGAGAGGCAAGGATCTCAACATTGCGCAAAATGTTTCCACTCATGGAAGATAAGAAGAGCCTTGCTTCAGCGAAGGAGCTCGCCGAGGTTGAAGGTAAAGCTTCTTTGATGGCTGCAGTTGATTATTACGTGAGCCTTCGAAGTGACATCTTCATCTCTGCATCTCCTGGAAACATGCACAATGCTCTGGTAAGGATGCCTCCCTTGCCAAATTTCTGCTTTCATTGTTTCTCTGAGTATCGAATTAGTTGTATCCTAAATAAAAGAAATTTCGTAAATGAGAGTTCATATATATATATATATATATCTGTTTACAGCTTGGACATCGAGCTTACTTGAACTTGAAGACCATAAGACCGAACATGTTACTGCTGGGCCCTCTATTCCTGAATAAGAGCATGGAGTGGCCTGAGTTTCAGCGCGCAGTTATTGACGGGCATAAAAATAGACAAGGGCAGATGAGGTTAAGAAAGGAGAAGCAATCTATATATACATATCCGGCCCCTGATTGCATGTGTAGAGCTTAACTTTGTAAACATCGTGGTATCAAGCTACTTTATGTGCCTTTTCGGTTTGCCAAAGTTTGACATATCCAGTGTAGCAATATATATATATATATATATATATATTAATATTTATTCGGGCTTTTATAGCTATAGATCAATTTTGATGGCATTAATAATAAAATGACCCTGTTTTCTATGTCTGTTTTTGCACAACTGCTGAGAGAGATCCTGGAAATTCTGTTGTTTATTGATTTTTTAGTTCTGTTTTCTTTATCAGTTTAAAACTTTTGAAATCATTGATTATCTCGCTTTGCCCATAACGTTGGATCACATTTGATTCGCAATGATAGTCTAATAAGAAAAGGAAGGCTGACTTGGAAAAAAAAGCTGTTAGCCGTTGTGTTTGAGAGTGCAATTAAAATAATCTCCGAACCAAAAATCGAGCCGCCACTTAGGTTTCAATAAAATGGTCTTCCAAATGTTTCATCAATTATACATAGAATTAATATCCTATACATCTGGCGGTGGAAAACAAAGTTTCCACAAGCGGGTTTATTTAGGTGTTTATGGGTTTAGTTTAGGGTTTGGATGTTAGGGGTTTAGTTTGTATGATTTAGAATTTAGGATTTATGGTTAGAATTTAGGGTTTGGGGCTTGGGATTAGAGTTTTAAGGTTTTAAGGTTAGAATTTTAGATTTTAAATTTAGGCTTGAAAATATGCATGCTTGTGTAAACTTTTTTTACACTGGCAGTGTATCAAATATTAATCCTTATATATAATAATGTTGTTATTAAACAATAAATTTAGTCTTCATTGTTAAAATATCATGTCAATTTGGTCTCAATATTTTTTTTTACAAATCTATCCCTTAACATTTGTGGAATGTATAAAATTATTGAACAATAAATTTATTTTTAAATTTTTTTGATACACAAGACGTGTAAACTTTAGTTTACACAATTTAGTTAGACTTATGGTTTGATGTTTAGGTGTATGGTTTAAAATATAAGGATTTAGATTGTTGGCTTTAAAATTTAGGATTTATGGTTAAAATTTAAGGTTTAAGGTTAATGTTTAAATTTTAAAGGATTATGTAATATTTTTTTACATTGTGAATCAAAACCCCTAAATTCTAACCATTATCCTTAAATTCTAAACCCATAAACCATACACTCTAAACTAAGACCCAAAACTCTAAACCTAAGGCGCTGGTAAAAACTTTCAGTTTCCACCGCCAGTGTATATGATATAAATTATTTATTTATTATGAGTTATATTTTGATATACAAGCTATGTAAAAAAATACATAACCCTTCATATTTAAGCTATAAAATCTAAAACCTAAATCTCTAACCTTAACACCCTAAACCTTAAATTCTACACCATACAACCTAAGCCACTAAATCTTAAATTACAATTTAAATATCTAAACCTTAAAAATAAAAAAATTGTGGCAAGCTTGTGTATCAAAGTATTTTTCATTTTTTATTTTATTATGTCAACTAAAATTATGTAAAATTGATGGTAGTTGACAAGTGACTAAATTGGAAACGAGAATTTTTAGTTACCAAAAAGCATATTATCCATATTTAGCAAACAAGCATTAAAAAAAACTATAGGACTATATTTTTTTTTGAATATAGGACTATACTCAACCTTTTTGCTCAAAATATGTAAGGAAAAATAATTGAGAAGATTGTAACTAGTCATTGTTGAACTGATAAATAACTTTGATTTTTTAATATCTATTTTTAAAAGTTTTAATTTCTATAATATCAAATTTTAATATAATTTTATAATTATTTTTTTGGTTGCCCTGGTTAATCCGGACCGACCCGCGTCACACACCTAGTTTTGGTGGGTGAGTCTTTCAACAAGAATTTTCTGCATACACCACTTCGAACCCGAAACCTTGCTTAAGCGATACCAAGTTATTTATCACTTAGACAAAAATAATTTAACTCTTTATAAATATTATTAAATTTTCATTTTTAATAATTTGTAATATATCATTTATAGGTTTTTAGTATTTTTATCATGTTTTTTATATTTTTAAATATTCACTTATTTTTTATAAAGTTTAATAGTATTTTTATTTTGAATATTTTAATATTTTTTTAAGAATATGACATAAAAATCAAAATTTTCATCGAACTAAAAAAGCATACGTTGATATGTACATGTAAGCTACCGTATTAACACATTAACGATCAACATTAATCATATTAACACATTAACGATCAACATTAATCATATTAACACATTAATCAAAATAATAAATTGATACAATTCACGAGTTTGAAAGAACTAGTTAGTTGAAATTTTTAAAGGACTAAATTGATTACTTAGTATAAACAAAAGGACAAAAATACCCCTTAACCAAAAAATCACGATGCCAATAAAACTTATATTTTCGGGTTTAGCGAAACAAGCATCCAGCTTTATTTTACAGATTTATTATTTCAGTACAAACACTAGAATGATGAGCATCCAAAATATAAGCTACAAACAGCTTTGACCATGTTTTTCGCATCCTCTGTAACCAGCTGTCACACTGTTCCCCTATTACAGCTTTGAATGAAAGGAAGTCTAAAAATAAATGATCTTTCTATTCAACAGTATTATTTAAAGATTAAATTAGGAAGAAACAGAAAACAAGGTAGATTAACATCTACCAGTTGATGCCTCTTCTTACAATATGAAGAAAACCAGTTTGGCTTTCTGCTTTCACTATCAAACCCGAACTGGTGAAACAAAGCTAGAAGAAGTTTAAATTCATCACCATATTCAGCCTATGTATAAAATGAAAATGGGCAGCCATCACCACACATCTCTAAGATACCGTCCTTCCGTTTGGAGTTTCTTTACCATAGACTCTGCCTTTGTCGAATCCACGCTTTCCTGAAATTTGTAGACGAATGGATGCTGAATTTAATTCTAAAAATAACAAACTCCCAGGATGTGGTGATTGTGAAACAGTTTATTATCATTACAAGAACTCTCGAAAAAACTTGATAAAAGTTAGTATAAGATTTACTGGCAAGAGAAGGGAATAGAAAGAGACAATGATCAATACCTGCTCCTGAATAATAGTGTGCAAAGTGCGATGAACGTCTCTTGCCATGCCCTTGGCATCACCACATACATAAAGATATCCACCCTTAGATATTAGGTTCCATATATGTGCTGCCTGTAAACCAAAAGCAACATATGTTATAATACAGCACTTTTATATCACCGAGTAGAGTTTCTGTTCTTCCAACTACTAGTACTTACTTTATCCATCATTTTATGTTGAACATATTCCTTTTGTGGCCCTTCTCGCGAGAATGCAACAATAAGCTCAGACAGGGCACCTCGTTCAACAAAGCTATTGAGCTCATCCTCGTAAATGAAATCCTACAAAAGTTGCCAAGCAAGTAATAAATAAAATCCTAAATACAAATATCTAACAATGAAATCAAGTTATAGTAAGACATGCCGATATCGTTGCTAAAATATTATTAGTATCAGAATTGGATCCTAACCATTCGCCTATTCCTACATCCGAAAAAGAGTATAGATGGACCAAGTTCTGCACCATCTTCTTTAAGGACCATTCTTTCCTGCAAACAGCAATTAATTGTAAGTTGTTTTCTTCTTTTTGCAAAATAAAAGAAACCCGTAAGGCAGAAAATAACAAACCTGTAGAAATCCTCTGAAAGGTGCCAATCCGGTCCCAGGTCCAACCATGATAATTGGAGTTGAAGGATCTGCTGGTAGCTTAAAATTAGATTGCCTTATAAAAATAGGAGCCCAGCTACAATCACTGCTTTTCTCCAGAGGAACTGCATTCTGAATTTTTTCAATACAGTTCAGTGTCAAATGTCAGTAAAGCCCAAGTAACGTCTCTAGCATACATCAACTATCAACAAGCTTTGCATAAAAGAAAATACGAATGAATTATTAGAAAGGGAAGAGCAACAAAGGAGATATAACCACTACCTTCATCCATGTTGAACACACACCCCGGTGAATTCTTCCAGTTGGAGTTGGACCATAAACTAAAGCGCAGGTTACATGAACCCTGTGGGGTACAAACCTGCTCAAAGCAACCAACCTTCGTATAAATATTAGGTATAAGGTAATACTGCACGTGGGTAAAATAGATAGGATAAATTCAATAACCTAGGGGAGGATGAGATAGAATAATAACGAGGCTGTAAATGAGGAGCTATTGCAGCAAAAAATACACCAAGAGGAGGTTTTGCTGATGGGAACTCAGCCATAACTTCAAGAAGACTTCTGTGACTGCCGACAACCCATTGTGAGTACTCATCCTGGGCAAAAAGAAGACATGTTTAAAAGGGACAAGAGCACATAAACAATAAGGAACATAAGAAACAAGAGTATCAAACATGAACAGACAAAAGGAAGAAAACAACACAGCAGCAAGTATCAACCTTTCCCTGCGGTGATGATAAGAACTTAAGCCTTTCTGCTTCACTGGGTTCAGTGGCATGAGCAGCCAAGGCAATCAGAGCAGCCTGACCACAAAAACAGTTTTGAAAGAAAGAAACCAATTACTTAAACAAAAAAAGCGACCGGAAGTTAAGGCATAAATCAGCTGGAAACACTTTCCTTCTATTCAAGAAAAAAGAAATACTCTGGAGGGGCGGTTTACCTTCCGTGGAGGGTTTAAGAGATCTGCATACCGTGCCAATGCCGTTCGAAGTGTACACGGACTGGCAAAAGGAGGTGGCAATGAGCTTCCAAGGGGTGTGCCGTCCTCATTGTCGGTGTGTATAGAAAATATCAAATCCAGAGGTTGACCCAACAATCTTGCAGCTTCCTCAACGGTGTCAATGCAATTATCAGCATAAACACCAACATGATCTCCAGTTTCATATCTGGGACAGTTGAACTTATTATTGGAAGAGAATAAGGTCATAAATCATAAGCCAAATTTATCTATTCTTGTAAAACAAAATCCATGGGGAAGAAAGCACTTAAACACAGCAATATTAATAATACTTTCACAGAGATTGATTCATAGAAAATCAATTATAATTATAGTAACAAAAATTACAAGCTGTGAACTTACATGATCCCAGTCCCTGATATGTCAAACTCCAAATGTATACAGGAGCGATCAGATTCAGGCTTGTGCAGCTCTCTCTGAACAGCAACATTAACCCTGTGCACAAATCATGTAACAGTGACCTCAGACAGGAAATAAAAGCGGATGGGATTTGAAAACATCTCAATAAACCTCCTATTACCTGCATGGATGATGGATGTCATAAGAAGCATTACCATTTGCCTTATTTGAGTAATTATCCTCAATAGGAATCACAGCAGGATCATGAATCACTACTCTGTATTCAGGAATAGCAGCTGTGTATGGGGTAGAGGCAGTATTTTCATCATCTTCATCTCTAAGCAATTGATCTAACTCTGGCCAAAGCAATTCTCTCCTAAAGGAGGAATTAAAAGGTTATAATAAAAAAACAATTAAATAAAGCTAAAAGAGCACAAAATTTAAGTACTGTCCCAAGAAAACTCCATCATCACATTGTTAAGATCGTGCTTCAGCTTCAATAAAAGATGCAACAGAATCGTTTGTGAGAGACAAGAAGATGGGCGACAGCTATAGAGAACCTCTGAAAGAAGATTGCATACCATGCAGTAAAATCATCTTCAATACATTGATCATCATCACCAAGACCAACTTCGATGAGACGTTTAGCACCTGTTCGCACAAGAAAAAGCCATCCAGTTATCAATCATTCCTTTAATTTGTCGAGGGTAAAGTTGGAGGCAAAGAAAGCATGGGACAACCTATCAGCCATTTGTTTCCTTTCCTTTTAAAGAAATGATATAGCTCAATCATGAAATCAATTTTCCTAACTCTTATTTTTGAGGCAATTTTAAATGATACAAGGGGTATGCTTATATGTATGATACCCAAGAAACCCAAAGTAAATTTTCATCCTGAACCTCCCAACATCAATTAGATCAGAAGGGTTGAATCTCAAAACAAGATAGAAAAATACCTTGATCAGAAAGTTGTTCGTCAAGCACCTTCGCAATCTACTTCCAAAAAAGACCAGCAAACCAGATTAAACAATTGCAAAGGAGAAACACAAGCAAGTAAAGCAAATTAAATAATCTTGAATGCCTTGTTCAGTGGTTGGGTCCTATGTCTCTATGTGTGGTTTACCTTATTAAAATGTTCATATTGACGGTTACCCAGACCAAAAACACCATACGTGAGTTGCTGAAGCCAAGGCTGCCTTTCATTTCCCTGAAGTAGAATAAAACAGCACGGATATGAGGGTTAAATAAAAAAAATGGAAAAGCCAGCATAATACAAAGTCTAAATTTGAATGTTCTTTTCAGGTAGCAACCGACCTCAGTAAACCATTTGTAAAATCTAGCAGCGTTATCAGTTGGCTCCCCGTCTCCATAACTACAGTCACACTCAACTATATTAAATACCTCGGACTTTATATAACACCAAAAGAAATAAATAACGAAGAATAGCACCAGTAGAAGCGAGAATCTATCTTACGTGGCCACCATGAAAAAGGCTAAAGTCTCCTTTTTGAGCTTCTCTTCGTATTGTTCATCATCCATAGCATAATCATCCTAGCATGAGACATCCACAATTTAATGGACATAATAACTGTAAATGCTAGAACATATTATCAAGTAAGAAAACAAAATAGCAACATAGTTCCCTACACATTACCAGGTCAACAACTTTGACAGCTGCTTTCTCGTATCTTGCCTTGATCTCTTCTGCTAAAGCCTGCAATACAAAATTCTCATGTAAAAATGAACATTTAAATCAAAATAGGCACCTCTTCCAATCATGCAGCGAGAGATGTCAAGTACGTATTGATTTTTTGCCTAGACAACGAATAGCAGGGGAAAAAAAGAGAGGACAAAATAAAACACTCTTCAGGTAGCTAAAATAGCCACAATTTGCAGCACTACCAAGAACTATTGATGCCACGTTTCTATCTATAGTCATATACTCGTCCAATTTCTTTAAGCTCTGAATGACAGAAGCTACAGACACGAGAACTTAGGAAATCCATACTACCAATAAATCGCCTATGAATAAGAAATTTATTATTTACAGTTAAGTTCCCAGAAATGTTGGCAACCATACAGAAGGGGCAGTAAACTTCAAATATTGACTTTAACCCTAAATTTTATTAAATAATGAATCAAATTTGAAAGAAATCATTTCCATAATCTCTTTGCTGCTTTATGATCCAGATCTGTACGTGCAACTAGTTATACCAGCAACCGAAATTTCCACAACGAATCAGTGATTAAAATAATAAGCTAAATTAACACTACTGAGTACTGACATCAGTTATCTTCCGATTTTCAATCAAGAAAAAAAAAGGCATCAGTTCACTCAAGTAGTCAACCGTCAAAAGTCTTACATTTTCAACAAATCAATCAAATCACCATACTCAACAATCAAAATCGGAACTTTACGGTTACTAATTTACTTACCTTAGCAAATCCCTCAGCCGTTCCCGTCTGGGTGCCGTAGAAAATGGTAACTTTAGTTTTACCGGCAGCGATAACGGCGTCATCATCTTCATCATCCTTGAGTGAAACAGGCTTAGTTGCTACCAACGGTTTCACATCACGGCTCCGTTCAGAAGCTGATTTTTTCAAGAGGAACACCAAAAGCCCCAGAATCACCGCTAACGACGTCGTGGCGATCACTATCATAGAATCCGTTACCGAATCGCCTAACGACACTCCCAATACCGATTCAACAAAACTCACCAAATCCGAGCTCGAACTCATCTTTGACCCCAAATTAAAAAAAAAAGTAACTAATTTTTTTTTATAGAAACAACTGGAAGATTCGGGGCGAGAACTGTCAGAGTTGCAGATGGTGGAGTTGAAAGTGTTTGTTTTGGGAGAGGGACCCAAAGAGAGAAAGGCTTGAACTTAACCAGAAATTATAGAGCAAAATGAGGGGTCCGTCCGGGTTTTTTATTATTATTTCTTTTTATCTTTAAACATAAAAAAGAAATGCCTTTTTAGATATGGCTTTTCTTAGAGACGTCAAACGGTTCATTCGGTTCGAGTCATTTCGATTTTGATTATTTTAAGTTTAGTATTATTTGATTTTGGTTCGACTTGATTTTATTTAGGGTCAGTTGAATTTCGGTTCGGTTGATTTCAGTTTGGGTCAATGGGAGATCGATCGGTTTTAATCAAGTTCTTAGGTCGGTCAGTTTTTTATACCCTATACGTGGCTTTATAAAGTCAATATATTTGATTTTTTGGTGGGTTGTGTGGTTGTTCATATCTATCTTTCTTTATTTCTATTCATATTTTTTTTTGGGTTGTTTTCGGTTCGGTTTATTTTCGGTTCGAGTTCATTCGGTTCAAGTTCATTTTGATTCAGCTAAAATTCGAGTCAGTTTCAGTTCGGTTCAATTTATTTCGAGTTTCAAATTAAATTTTAAGTTATTATATTCGGGTCAATTTTAAGTCTCAAAATAAATTTACCAGGTCTAACTTTTCTTATGGGGAAAAACTTGTGGGAGTGTCTCCGTTTCGTTTTCGGTGTTCATTTAGTTTATTACAGCGCAGTTGTTGACAAATGCAAAAAACCCAAACAAAAAACATAAAATAAAGTTGGTGTCGTTATATTTAATTTTTACTTTCTTTTTTTATTTCATATGTTTTCTTTTGATTGATGTTTTTTTATATAAAAAAAAAACCTGTTTGAATTTTTTTATAAAAATAACATTATTCATATCTTCAATCATACATATAAATAAAATTCATTGAGTAGTCCCAATAATAAAATCCATTGCTAACCCCTTTTGGCCTTGACCATTTTGATACTTGTTTTGATATGTTGGGGAAAACCGGAGGTGTTTTTTTTTTTTATTATTCTGTCTGGCTGTCTTAAGGGATTGTTCCTAAGAATTCGTCGTACCCCATTCAGAATTGTCCAACCAGGCATTCCGCAACCCTCAGCTAATGGTTATACCAGTTATTGCATCATGAAGAGATAAATTTTTACTTCACAAGTTAAAAACACAAACTATAATCCAAGTGAAACTTGCATAACTCAGAAAATCCACTAGGAATTGGATCTCGTGATTGATATTTACCATAAGAAATAGTCTGCAGCTTTGCATTCTGTTATGGTAATTTTGGTTTATAACCCACATTCATGCACATCATCACAATGCCAATCCGACCTTCAACCTTTAGCTCCCTCCTTTGAACCAAAAGTTACTGCAGAGGGTTATCTGGCATGGATGAGATTGATCGAGTAAACGCTACCCAAAACGACATAGACATGATCCGAGGCGCCGGGAACAATGCCGGTAAATATCTCAACTGCAACCATCTCGAAACGAAGAAATGGAGAAATTTGACCATTAATGTGACAAAGGCATCCTCAATTCTTCTACGCACATCACTGCATGCTTTATCTGCAAATCCCATTTACAAAAGCAAAATGTTAGTTCAAAATCAACCAAATCGTCTCTATTTTGCAGACAGAATCACATTAGGAACTATGAAACATTAAACTCACCGAACTTTTGTCGGAAATAGCTTATGTCCTCTTCCTCCAAACTCTTCTGCAACCCCTGAACACACGAGCGAGCTAAGACACCAAGAATCAGCCCAAGCAAGGCCACCAAAATTATATATTTGTTCATGTTTTTCAACTTTGACGCCATTATCAGACACCAAGACCTATTCTTTTGTCACAATTTGATTCAGAAACAAGTAACGATCAATTGAAACGAAAACAGTAAACAGTTGTGTCTTTGCCATGATCCGACAGCCCTCATATTTATATACATTTGAGTTAGAAGCCGAGTTGGCTTGATGAGTCAGAGTCATGGTTCATATATGATTAAAAAATGTCATTCAATGAAAAATAGGAAGCAGGGAGTTTATTTGGTCAAACTAATGGAGGTCAACATGCTTTATAGCCTTTCTTCCTCTCAATTAACTTGCTCGGAAACTGTGGGATTGGCTATAATAATAATAATAGTAATAAGAAATGTACAACATCTTATTTGAAGCTTGCCACGGAAACCATTATAATTAATCTTATACAATACGAAATTATTGATTCCAAACTTGCAAACCACGAAGTCAACTTCGGACAGCATAAATCTTGATTCATGAATGAACCTCTTTGTTTTATAGGATACATTGTCAACTGAAATTTCCTTGGACCCCAGGCTTTTCATTTCCCACGTGCTTGCGAAGCTTGATTGTTTCAAACCAACACCGTCCATTGGTGTTTGCCGATTATTTTCCAAACCCTCGCATGGATCGAAGGGGTTGGAGGGATAAAAAATTTATGTCCCTTTTTGGTGTTCTTATATATATGCCCCAATGCTAAAAATTAAATTTCAAGCTCTAACATTAAATTATAAAGCTTAAACCATACATCTTATACCTTAAAAAATATATCCTATTCTAAATTCTCTAAACTCTAACCATAAACCTTAAACTTAATTTTGAGTTGGGGCGGAGGATTTCCATCCGGGTTGGAGGGGTAGTTGTATTTTTCAAATTTTCATTTATTGTTAAATATCTTGGGACATTACGAGTATATAGGACGTTCAAATTCTTTCAAACATGAAAGTAAATTAAAAAGATACACATTCGTATTAGATACTTATATTTGAATCTCAAAACATTACTACGTATAAGAAATCTGATTTCCGAATGATATTATAGTCCATCTATGATCACATCATAAGCTGAGTTATGGTGGATTAATAATATTTAATAAAACTTCAATTGCTAGCAGGAATCTTCTCAAATGGTGATGCTGTCTGCTCACAGGTCTTTACTTTGATTTCCCCACCAGTCACCATCTGGCGGTTGGTTTGTCATATAAAAATATAACGACATATGTGTATATTATTCGTGGCTTTATGGTTTGAATATTATCTTTTGGGAATTTATTGGGAAAATAATCCTCAAAGTTTGATATTGGGAAAAATACCCCCTTTCATGCCATGTAGGATGAATTCGCGTCCTACAGGACGCGAATTCCTGTGCCGTTTCAGTGAAAAGGGAATTCGCGTCCTGCAAAACGCGAATTCCACGAGATTTACCCCAAATTATCGCAGTAAATTGGGAGTAAATTCGGACGGTTGGGGAACCGAATTCGCGTTCTGCAGGACGCGAATTCTATTTATTATATTGAATTCGCGTTCTGCAGGAAGCGAATTCGTTTTGATTTCCCTGCCTCCAGAGCGCGCTTTCTCTATAAATTGGGTGAAATTGGGAGAGAGTTTTCATTCTCTCCCAAGATTTTGAAGCAAGTTTGAAGAATTGTTAGAGAGTTTACCCCATATTTGAAGCGAGTGCGATAATGGCGGGTTTGCTGAGATTAGATGAAGGTCGCGTATGCAATTATCGTCGAAATAATGTAAGTTTTTTTTTATTTTTTATTTTAATTCGAATATGTAAATTTAATTTAGTGTTGCCGGCATGATTTGAATATGTTAATAGTATTTATTTTTAGAGTAAGAAAATTAGTTAAATTCGAATATGTTAATAGTATTTATTTTTAGACTAAGAAAATTAGTTAAATTCGAATATGTCTTTAGATTTTATTTTTAGACTAAGAAAATTAGTTAAATTCGAATATGTCTTTAGATTTTATTTTTAGACTAAGAAAATTAGTTAAATTCGAATATGTTAATAGTATTTATTTTTAGACTAAGAAAAATAGTTAAATTCGAATATGTTAATAGTATTTACTTTTAGACTAAGAAAATTAGTTAAATTCGAATGTGTTTAGTATTTTATTGTACACTATAAAAAATTGTGACATTCAAATATGTGATTGTTAATTTGTGTGTGTCTTTAATTATTTGTAGAATGGAGTAGAACGTCGGTTGGAGGTTTATATCACTCGGATGAGGGTGCCCCCGGATCCTCGTCTAGCCGAGTACATAGCCCAAGCCGGATTTGGGTATGTGTCGAAGATTAATGGAGGAGGTGCGAAATTAGACGTTGATTTAATCAACACGCTTGTGGAGAGGTGGAGGCCAGAGACACATACCTTTCACTTACCATGTGGTGAGGCGACCATCACATTAGAAGATGTGTCGCATATTCTTGGCCTGCCTGTAGATGGGGAGGCTATCACCGGTGCCGCCAATGACGATTGGGAGGGCTTGTGTATGGAGTTGTTAGGGGATCAGCCAGAAAAACTACAGGGCGGATGTGTGACTCTGAAGTGGTTGCGTACGCAATTCTCTAATTTACCTGCTGGAGCCAATGAAGATGTGAAGAATGTAAAAAAATTATTTTTTTGTTAGTAGTAATGAAATTATAAAATTATTATATTTTAATATTTTTTTTTCATATTTTAGGCATATGCTCGGGCGTATATCTTACAGATCATCGGGGGAATTTTGGTGGCCGACAAAACTCGCAACAAAGTTCACATGTTGTGGTTGCGGCACTTGCGGGATTTTGAAGTTGCTGGTAAATTAAGTTAGGGTTCGGCGGTACTTGCCTTTCTGTATAGGGAGTTGTGCAGGGCTGCGAGTGCTGATCGACACGACATCAGATGATGTCTTTTGCTACTTCAGTCTTGGGTGTGGTTTAGAATGCCATTTTTACGCCCTGACTTGTCCGCGGCAGCTGACTATTCCTATCCACTATGTTTGCGGTAAGGAACATAATCTTAACTAAATTTTATTTATAAATTGGTTATTTTCCTAATATATATTTTTTAAAATATTAAAGTTATATTTTGATGTTATGTAGGTGGTTCCATGCTCTAAGTCATGTTGGGATTCCGACTATGATGCATTCTATTAGGCAAGACATTGACAAGAAATCTGCAAATGAGGTAAATATTTTAATTTTTATATTAAGTTGAAGTTTAATATGAATATAGTTTAGTTTACTTGTTTTTAATCATTTTTATATTTAATTTACAGTTTTTGTGGACCCCGTACTCTGATTCGGATATCAACGAGTGTCTGCCTAATTTTGAGCCTGAGACGGTTTCCGCTTGGACGGCCGTGGTGCCTCTCATCTGGTACGCTGTAGTTGAGTGGCATCCGGTCGATCGCGTCCAACGCCAGTTCGGTCGTCTGCAAACAATTCCGTTAGATCCTCCTGATTTCGACGACTTACATAAGATCACCCGACAAGGAAAACTTGAGGTGGAATAATTAAATTTGGTTTAATAGTTATCGATTTATACTTACTTTACAATTTATAAACAATAATTTTGTTGATGTTTTGTGGTAGGTGGACTGGTCGGTGAAACATGTGCAGTGGATTGCACAGTGGCAGGATAGGCACCGGCGGCAGGCACTGAATGAGTACCGAATGTTTGATGAGCCTATGATGAGCAGTGGGTACTTTGCATGGTTCTTTGGTAGTGGGAAACCGTATCTCCTCACTTCGAAGGAACAAGCAGCTGTGTTTGAGCATGTTCAGCGCAACCGCCCCCGGACTCATCGTACGAGCGGAGCAGGTGGATCACAACGTCGAAGGGGAGCAGGTGCTTCATCCTCCAGAGCTACCGATCCGATTCGCCCCCAAGGCCCCACTCAGTTGATGATTCAGCCGAGGCCCCCGAGTCCGACGGAAGGCTTTTTCACTCCTATTGTGGGAATGATGGGTGGATCTTCGATGCTGACTACGTACGGGTTATTTCCTGGCATGATCGACGGATCTTCGAGTACCACTGTTCCCTCTGCTTTTGCCTCCTACCCGAGTTCGGGCTCCGGGTTCGTTCAGCACACACCTCCACAGTCGTTGTTCTTTTCTAGTGGGCCTGTCGGACCAAGTGGTACTGTTGGAGATGACAGCAACAACGAGCGCGATCATGGTCCTCAACAGGTTCCGGTTCAACGTGGACGACGCAATCCGGATCGAATTCGACGTCCACCAGATTGTGGTACCGGCGGACATAGGCAATAGTTATATTTTTTCTATGTTTTTCGAAATTAGTTCGTGCAAACTATTATGTTTTTTTAATATTAGTTGTTTTTAAGTAATGTTAATTTATATTTTCTTAATTGAAGTATTATATATTCGAAATTATTAATTGATACTTTCATATTTAAAAACTTACATCGAAAGCACTACATCGCAAGATAAATAACTTACATAACTTAATCAAAATTACATTACTAATCGTAGTCGGTACTTATGTCAGACGTTAAGTTTAGTTCCTCAATTATTTGTTCTTTCTCCTGCCGTCTCTGATAAATTTGTAAGAACACGTCATTCTCGTCTGGACTAGCTAACTCATTCTCGTCTTCGCCAGCTAATGCATTCTCGTCTTCGCCAGCTACCGCATTTGTTGAAGAACTTGATCCGTCATCAAATTTCACGCTAAGCTCGATGTTTGTTCCCCCATCTCGAGTTCAATCCAAATGTTATTAGTCCGACATCGAGTTTACGACGTGACTTCAACCTTCTACAAACAAGAACCGATGAAGCTTCATCGTCTTCGTCTTCGCGGCAACGACGTTCTTCCGTTCCAAGGTTCGAATTTTACCTTAACTTGCCACCAACCCAAGAGTCGTCATACAGTCCATACATTCCAAACTACGATGATTTCTCTACGGGGCGCCACTCAACATACATTCCATACACGACGTCTTCAACGTACAATGAACAGTTTAACCCGTTCGATGCTTTCTCTACCGGGCGCCACTCAACATACATCCCAAGTCACCGAAATGTGGATGGTATGTTATCCGCGGAGAGACATTCAACCGCCGCTACTGTCGATCCGGTTATGACTTCAGAACCTGTTCACGCACAGGTTTATGATGACGCATAACTTTTCCAGTTTGATGAGGCGCTTTCTGATGAAGAGCCGCGTACAGAGGTTGGGCCTGATGGTGACGAGATGGGTCTATTTCCTTCTGAACCATCTGACATTGACGAGCCGGTGGAATCAGAGGAGAGCGCAGAAAACTCTTCTGAGGATGATGAGGACGGTGATGTTCGTTCGACGCAACTGCATGGACCAACCAGTTGCGCAACATATTACGACCCACCTTCGTACTTCACAACAGTGGATATGGATGGCTTCTTCGATACTAAATTCCCAGAACATCCACAATTAGACCATTTCAACCAATGGAATGTGGGTTCGACTGAGCTACATGTTGGAATGGTCTTCAGGACAAAAAAGCTCTCGGAGGCTGCCATCAAGCATTACAACATTCAGCGCTCAGTTACGTCCACCGTTTGGAAGACCGAGGCCAGGAAATATATTGCAGAGTGTCCTCACAAGTCCGCTGGATATAAATGGGGGGTTCATGTGTCGCAATTGAAAAGGCTGAATAACATGTGGAAAATAATGAGATATACAGGGCCTCATACATGCTCCGTTGGGAGCCTCAGCCAAGACCATCCTAACTTGGATGTACACGTGCTTTCCGACGCAATCCTTCCACTCGTGAAAGCAAACCCACGTGTATCTGTGCCAGTGTGTATAGCTACCATCAAATCCATTTACAAGTACACCGTCAATTACGATAAGGCATGGTATGCAAGATATCGAGCCATCGAAACACTGTACGGGCAATGGGAGCTATCATACAACGATCTGCGATCATGACTTCAAGTTATGCAGGAATACAATCCAGGGACAATTGTGGAATTGGAGACTGTTCCGAAGTACTACAACGACCGTGTTGTACCAGGGGAGGTCGAATTTCATCGCCTTTTCTGGACGTTCCCCCAATGCATAAAGACTTTCCGTCACTGCAAACCTATGCTCCAGATCGACGGTACATTTTTATATGGCAAATACACGTAGATATTTCTAATTGCAGTTGCCCAGGATGGTAACAGAAAATGTATCCCAGTTGCTTTTACGATTGTTGAAAAGGAAAATATCCCTTCTTGAGAGTTTTTCCTTTACAACCTCCGCAAGTATGTCCTGCGCCGGGTTTTGCGTACACGTGAAGATGGCCTAGCTATTATTTCAGATAGAGGCGCAGGGATTTGGGGAGCAATTCAACGTTTGAGAGATTCATGGAAACCCCCATACATACATCACCGGTATTGTTTGCGGCATATAGCAGCAAACTACTATCAGAGGTTCAAGAACGAGGATGAACGTATAATGGTTCTCCGTATGGGTATGCAACCATTCCATTTTGTTATTCTACGTCCACCAATTTCATATTATTACCAATTAACTATTTTGCATGTCTTATTCAACAGGCAACGCACACCGAGTTAATCAAGTGGAAGAGCTGCTGGAGGAGTTGCAATTGAGGAATCCACGCGGGTATAACTATCTTATGGAGATACCAAAGGAGAAATGGTTGCGATGTTATGACGGGGGTCGTCGATGCGGCCATATGACAACAAACTTGGCTGAGGCGATCAATTCGTCTCTTAAGGGAACGCGCCATTTACCTATCACGTCCGTTGTCAAAGCAACATATTACCGATTGGCAACCCTTTTCGCAACCCTCGGCAAACAAGCAATGAACTGGATGGCAGCTGGCCGCATATTTCATCCAGATCTCGCCGACAAAATCCAAGCGTCCATTGCGCATGCTAACTCGATGGGTGCATTGTGCTTCTCTCGTCGGGAACACATCTTTGAGGTCACGCAATTTTCTGAACCGCTGCAAGGAATAGCGCAATACACCTACGTGGTTGATTTGCAAAAACGAACGTGCGATTGCGGGGAGTTCCAGACGTTCAAGTTCCCGTGTTCGCATACTTTCGCAGCATGTGCATCGGTTCATTTTGATGCAACGACACTCATTGATTCGGTCTACAGGCTCGAAATCGTTTTCAAGGTTTACCGAAACGAGTTCCCTCCGATCGGAAATGCACGTGACCGTCGTATAATCAGCAACGAACCAAAGATATGCCCTGATTCCTCCTTGCGACGAAAGAAAAAAGGCCGACCAAAATCAACGAGGATTCACTGTGCCGAGGATATGGTTCCGAGAGAAAAGACCGGACAACCTAAGAGGTGCAGTAAATGTGGGAACACTGGACATGACATTAGGAAATGCCCTCTTAGGACCGGCCCCCGAATTAACTAGATCAACCATTGTGTACTCTTTTCTGATTTGTGAACTTCTATTATCTGGTAATTTAATAAATCTTATGGGCACTCTTTTCCCCCTACATAGGTTTAGAGGGGGGTTTTAACGAGCCCTTTAAATTTCAGAAGAAAAAAAAAACATGCCTATGGACACATTTTTTGCTTCAAAAATGTTACTTTGATAGCATTTTTAACACAATTTTCTCACATTTTCGGACATCGTCTTCCTCTGAACTTTAGCACCACTGTAAAATTAAGTTGCACATCTTTGTCTCCAAACTTAGGAAAAACCAAAAAAAAAGTTCGAAACACACCGTAAAATGCATTTAAACATGCCTATACAATTAGGGGTGGGAGAAAATACCCGACCCGATTGACCCGACCCGAAAACCCGATGACCCGAAACTAAAATACCGGGTAATTCCTGGAAAAAAAATTACCCGACCCGGCAAATTTTACGGGACACGGGCCAAAAGTTTTCCCTTACCGGGTACCCGACCCGACCCGATAAAATTTAATATATATTTTTTATATTTAAAATTATATATTTTATTTTATGTTTCTTAACATTTTCACTCTAAAATTAAGTTTAAATCCCTACATTTTTTCTATGTTTGTATTATATTCTTTTAAGTTTTAAGTTTAATTTTTTAAAAATTATTTTTGTGTTTAACATGTGATTTTTTTAATTTTAAAATTAAAAAAATAGGAACCGGGTACCCGAATTTTACGGGTACCCGAATCCCGGGTACCCGGATATAATCGGCCGGGACACGGGCCATTTAATGAGGTACCCGGATGAACCGGGTACCCGAATCCCGGGTACCCGACAATTCCCACCCCTATATACAATAATGTTTCCTTCTAAAACATTGTTACTTGCCCATTTCCAGGCCATTTTCAAACATCTTAGGATATTATATACCCTCGTATCTTTACACCATCTTAAAGATATGTTTCAATACGACACCGTTATAGTTCAAAATTTTAATCGGGTCCCCAGATAACCCGTTATTCGATCACAAATATTGCTACCTAAACATCTTATATTGGTTTCAATTCATTTTCCTCTTGAATTTCTCGTGCGGGGGCAGCAATAATACGTTGAATTCGCGTCTTGCATGACGCGAATTCCCTTTTGACTGACACGTCACAGGAATTCGCTTTCCCCAGGACGCGAATTCGTCCTACATGGCATGAAAGGGGGGTATTTTTTCCAATATCAAACTTTGGGAGTTATTTTCCCCAATAAATTTCCAAAAGGGAATATTCAAACCAATTTGCCATTATTCGTTACTATTTTAATTAATTATAATCACAGTGCTTAGGTTTATGTCATTTAAATACAAAGAAAATGGTTGGTTAGTTGGAGATTCGGGTCTTGGTAATCTCGACAAAAAATGACAATTAAGCTTAATAACCAATCAGTGAACATCACCAACGGGATTGGTCCAAGTGGTAAATAGCTTGGTATCACTTAAACAAGTTTCGGGTTTGAGACGTTGTATATGCAAAAATTCACGTTGTAAGATTCACCCACCAAAACTAGATGTACGACGCGGGTCAGTTTAAATTGGTCAGGTCTATAGAAAAGAACAACTTGAGAGTAACAATGATGAAAATAAAAACGTAAAAAGCTTGTTTCCTTATTCTTGAAAATACAAACACACCATGAAATTTTCATCACAAAACTCGATGGGAGATTGATGGCGTAAATGCCAGCCAAAATGTCATCGACATGAAAGGAACCGGCTGATGCTGCAGCACCGGGACATATCTGAACTGCAATGATTTCGCCACCAAGAAATGGAGAAACTGGATTACCACTGCTCTAAACCCATCGCTTATGCTTCTTCCCGCCAAGCCTTGTGCTTGAACTGCAAATAAAGTATTCGAATTGAAACCGTCACTAACATTTTTGAACTCGCCTGAGATGTTGGCTCGGTTGGCATGAGTCTTTTCCTCCGAATTGTTACTGAATCCATGGAAACACGTGGTTAAGATAACATAGAGAAGCACTCCAAGAAGAGCAGAGCGATACATATCCCGGTTCCACTTCCACCCATTCAATTTTGACGCCATTTTAGAAAGCTGATCACTCTCTTTTATCTTCTTTATGTTTTAAGGTTAACTCTCAGGGTTTCTTTTAAAGCAGTTCAGGCAACTGGAATGCAATGAGAGTCAACCAAGCAAGTCAAGTTCCAATATGGGTCGTTGCATTGATGGAGGAGAAATTTCTCTTTTCAGATTATAAAGAAAAAAACAGAGTTGGGGTTGGCCTAATCAAACGCCAAATGTCCAATTTCCTTTATCCCTAGTCAACAAATCCCATTCCTCATGCAATTTCATCATAGGAGATAAAGAAGACCATAATCTCTATGTAGAGACTTCCATGTCTGAGTTGGATTAAATATATTTTGAAATGATTAAATAAAGATTAAGCCATTTTCCTAATAGAAATTAAACCTTTTCTAAGCTACTAGTTTGTTACTTAACCTGAATTTGTTGTTCGAAATTAAGTGAATACTTACTATTATATTTATAATAGAATATGTTGAAAGAAAAAAAATGAAATTTAACATTAAACGTTAAAAAAAATAACCGTCGAAGAGATTATCTCTCAACCAAACCATCATTATTTTTATTTTTATTAAACTGTAAACATCGTATTTTTCATTTGAAGGCTCTCCGCGAAGAAATTCCAGAGCCAGCCACTCAGGCTGAAAGAAAAGAACTAGATGCAGTAGGATGAAAAAATTTCGATCCACCATAGACTGACGGGTTAAATTAATAAATATGATTGTTGTCTTTTAAAGAATAATTTTATGTCAAGATTTGAAAGAAAACAAAAACACACAATGCAGCACTGTATATTTGATAGGGTAAACTACTGCAGGAGTCACTTTCGTTTCTCGTTTGTACATATTTAGTCACCACTTTTGAAAAGTGCCAATAAGTGGTCATCTACGTTTTCGATGTGTAAAGACTTGGTCACTCCGACGTTATAGTCCGTTAGTCCCCTAACGGATTGCTGATGTGGCGGAATTAGTTAACGAAAAAATAAGGATAAATTACTGCAATAGCCATTAAAATTTATCTCATGTACATTTTTTCTCCTCAATTTAAAAAAGTAAACATTATAGTCACTAATAAAAATGTTTCTTTATAATTTCACCCTTAAATTTTTAAAAAATTTATTTTGAATTTTTGAGTCGAGTTTATGAAATTATGAGTTGAGTATTTTCACATCAAACCAAAAAATTTAATTTTTTCGAGTCAAGTCGAGTGTTGCACTTCCCTACATACAAACACGGATTAAAATTAAAAATTATATTTCTTCCCTACACACAAACCTAAGTTAGTGAACATTTTATCTTGCTTAAAGGACCTAGTGTCTTATTCTACTAAAATAAAAATATGTTCAATATAACATTTCCTTCTGTTTGGGTAGAGATGACAATGGGTCGAGCTTTTAGTAGACCCAAACCTCACTCGACAATAACACAACAAAATATTACTTCGATCCGTCCCCCTTTTAAAATACATTTACACGATCTTAATCCGAACCGAAAATAAAATTAAAATTCTGATTCGTATCCAATCCAACCACTGTTTAGAGAAAAAAATCAATCCCAAAACCATTTTTTCAAAATATGATCCTATAAAATTGATCGAATCGAACTTATTGAATTTGGATAAAATTATCATCTTGTGTTAATAAAAACTAATAACTATATTAATGATGACCAGGTAAATATTCAGATGTTTGAGCGAGTATTTAACTTGAACTGAATTTAATTTTTGGAGATGTTTTAGGAAGGAATATTTGCTTTCGTATTCCCCCTGGGTTGTAATCAGTGAAGGGAAGTGCAACACTCGACTTGACTCGAAAAAATTAAATTTTTTAGTTTGATGTGAAAATACTCGACTCATAATTTCATAAACTCGACTCAAAAATTCAAAATAAAGTTTGAATTATAAAATAGAAATTCCAATAACTCGAATTTTTTAGTAGTTAGTGGAATAAATTTTTAAGTTCGAGTTATTAAATAGGAGCAATTTGGGCACCTAAGTTTCAAATGGTATACTTTGGGCACCTATTTTTCATCTAAGCATTTATAATATTATTGTACTAATTGATTGTAAAGTTTTAGGATTGAAAAATGAATTTTTAAAAATTTAAGGGTGAAATTATAAAGAAACATTTTTATTAGTGACTATAATGTTTACTTTTTTAAATTGAGGGGAAAAAATATACATGAGATAAATTTTAATGACTATTGCAGTAATTTATATTTATTTTTTCGTTAATTAATTCCGCCACATCAGCAATCCGTTAGGGGACTAACGGACTATAACGTCGGACTGACCAAGTCTTTACACATCGAAAACTTAGATGACCACTTATTGGCACTTTTCAAAAGTGGTGACTAAATCTGTACAAACGAGAAACGAAAGTGACCCCTGCAGTAGTTTACCCTATTTGATATTGCATTTGGAAATAGATGGAGACTAAGGGCCCGTTCAGTATAAATTTTAGAACACCCGTTTAGGCCAGACGGCCAATTGGCTCAAGAAGCAGGATTTTCCGGCGGCAGCACAAAGCCCGTTTGGCTGCTAAGTCAGTTTGAAAAACAGTAGCCAACGCCCGTTCAACATGCTGTTCAGCATTGCTTCTCCTCTTGGCTCTCTAACGGCCGTTGGAGAAGCATTATTGAACAGGCCCTAAGTAGTCACATTATCCAATATTTCAAGTTATTTGGAATAATGAACTTTATCAGAAAGCTCCTTGACCACCTATTGATGTGTGAATGTGCTAGTTTGTCTCCAGTGCAAAGAGGAGGTTATGGAGTACTTACCTATGAAGCACGGGGACGGCCCTAAGGTGGCGTCCCACGTACCCAATACGTCCCCAAGACGGGGACGATGCAGAGACGGCTGGGGGACGTCCCGGGAGCGTCCCAATTTTACCGGGGACGGACAAACTTATATTGGGTACGGTCAACGCTTATTAGGGACGTACCCGGGGACGTATCCGAATATATTTACTTACAAAAATGGAAAATAAAACCCCATCTTCTTTGTGAGGAAGGTTTTAAAAACCATTAAACTTATCCAAACTTAAAAAGCTCAAGGATAATTAAATTAAAAAATTATCCTTAAAAAACTACTAAATTAAACACTCCACCTAAAAACTATAAACTTAAAACTTAATCTCAGCTAAAAGGCCAAGACTAGATTGCTTCCTTGTTCTATCTGATAAATGCCTATTTATAGGCTGCTTTCTCTCCTTGCTTTATGTATCTTAAGGATGTGGGATATTAGTTGTGTATTGTATTTGTAACATGTTTTAATGTTTAATCACTAAAGCTTTAAATATGAATGGATAAATATATATTTCAGCCATGTCATTTTTTAATTTTATCATTTTAGTCATTCATTTTCTCTTTATTTAGAATGTAAAGTTAAATTTTCGTTCAATTTAGTCATTTAATTTTAGTAATCTCTTAATCTAAGTGTTAAAAAGTAATTTAAAATTATTAGAAGTGAATTTAAATAACTACAATTATAATTATTGTTTAATACAATTATAATTTTAGTCCATATTGTATTATAAATTTTAATATTTTTTATTATATATATTAAATTTTATTTTATATTTGCCGTACCCTCGCCGTACCCGTACCCTCTAATTTTGAAAATTGCCGTTTTTTGTCCCCGTCCCCGTATCTGTCCCCGTATCTGTATCTGTGCAACTTAGGTACTTACTGTTCCTGCAACAGATTTTGATGATATAAAAGTGCCGGCTTTGAATCTGGACAATCCAAAATCACACACCTAGAAATGACATGACAAGATGAAGTTATGATTTGAAATGAGAAAAATGAGAAACTCTTTTGAAGTTATGATTTGGTGATTTAAGGTCATAGTGAACTATGGGAGGATGAAGACAATGAAGATAGTTGATCCCCTTGGCCTGTTTCCAATATAAAACATTAATTCTGTGCCAACGTCAAGCTGCATTAATGGATGGAATGTGTAAGTAAAGAATGTTACGAACCACATCCAATGCCATGCGCAATCGCCTCTTCTGATCCATTGTTTCCCCGGCAGCTGGCCTATGAATGAGGCGGTATAAACTACCCCTGTTCGACAAAAAAACTCGTCTTAGAATACATATTTAGTTGCTGAAACAAATCAGTTCAGTATCATAATATGAAACAAGTTGATTTTACCTTGGCAGATACTCTGTCACTATTGACAGTCGAGGCCGCTTGTAACAGCTCCCATGAAGAGGACCACATTTGGATGTCGAACACGTTTCATTATAGCAACCTGAACAAAATGCATTGATATAACTTATTTAGGTTTTATCAAAAACCTCTCTCAGAAACTCCTTCAAGTGATCATCGTGAAAATCTTGGACTGTCAAGACTTTGACTGCAACATCCTGCATTTGGACAACAATAGTTTTATTTCTCTTTTGAAAATAAGCAGGCCTCGTTAAAAACCCCTTTCATGACCAACACTAAACCGAAGCTCCATGTCGGATAACGGAAAGGGGAAAAGAGTTCCTGAGAAATATTATTATTACAAAACAGATTAAAAGGTTATAATTATACCTTACAATCAACAACCTACACCGAAAAGAAACAAACACCCTGTAGCCAATAGCCATAAGCGCCAAGGGACCTACATGAAACCAACACAACTCACCCTCCTAAAGCTGTATTAACAGGCAATAACCATCGACTAAGAAGTAAGAACTACGATAAGCAAGCAAACAATGGCAGCAGCCCAAGTAATTGAAATGTGTGCAGACAAGAAGAAGTGAGGCTTGTAAGAAGGAAATCTAATCGTGCCCCCTAAGCAGCGATCCGCCGCGAAAATTAAGTGTTTAAGCCAATAAAACATTATGACAAAAGAAAAATATCCCCAAAATGAACTGATAATGTAGCCAAACAAAGAAACAAACTAAAGAAAAACAATTGCTCTCCCTTGCTGAGATTAAAGCCCATACCAATACCGTGTATTTCAAGATATATTGGTCTATACTAAAGAAAAATAAACTTGTACATCATTACACATCTGCAACAGCACATAAGATTATTTGCTGTCAATTCCAGTATCAAATGAAGACATATTTTTCTCCCGCCTTCAATTTAACAGAGGTTAAATTCATGATGTGAACTAAATTCCTTAAGGCAAGGATGGAATTGGAATGTCTTCCGGCTTATCTAAAAGTAAAACACATCGAAATAGTGAACACAACAAAATAATATTCTCACTTTCTTAATACGGAAAAAACTTAAAACGACGACGTCAAAAACTACGAGTCCAATCGGTCAATGGCGGCGCGAGCAACGGTGGAGGTAGGCTCGACCTTAAGAGCTTTTTCGAACGCCGCTCTAGCTTCCGCTTTCATCTTCTTCATTTCGTAACAATCTCCCAACAGACAAAACACCTTGGCGTTATCCCCGCTTAATTCTACAGCCTTGGTCAAATCGCCGATCGCTGAGTCGACACGGCTGTTGCGCCGGTTCATGCTCATCTGCAACTCGGCTCGTTTAAACAGCGCGTCGCCCCGCTCTTTATCAGTCAACGACTTGGAAGCAAGAGGGGAGAGAGCAACGTCGAGGGAGTCAAGAGCGGAGGTCTTGAAGCCCTGGAGGTCAAGAGCGAGGGCTTTGAGGATGTAAGAGGCGGCGTCTTTCGGGTCAAGAGAAATGGCCTTGTCGGCTTCGGATTCGGCTTTTTGGGCTAGAGAGGCGGTGGATGAACGAGACTTGGAGGATCTAGCTTGAGCTAAGAGCTGGGCTCCGAGGACGAAGTGGCGCTTAGCTTGGAAGTCGGCCCGATTCCGGTAACGGATTTTGGTGAAGATCTTCTTGGGAATATCGTGCATAGCGAGGAACATGAAGATCGTAACGAGAATTATAGCGCCTTGTAAAAGTAGATCCGTCCACATCTTTAACTTAAGCCCTTGAAATTTTGATGGGGAAAAGGAAAAGAAAAACACAATAGAAGGGATGGTTTTCCCAGAGGACGACGATGGTGGTTGCAGTTATGATTGTTGTGAGATTGGCCGTCAATTTGGTTTCGGAATTAGAATTTAGAAAGTCTTTTTTATGACTATTATTATTTATTTTAATTTTGTTTTCTAGCAATTGAAAAGATAATTTTAATTGCTACAGAAACGAAGCTGGGTTTAAGTTTGACAGAGAATTTCACCCACAGTAAAAATCACTCGTAATTTATCTAAAATAAATTAAAAAATAATTCATTTAAGACGTGTTCATTAAAAATAAGTTTGTAAAATCACCTAATAATTTAATGGATTATTATCTTATGCATGGCGATGGATTTTTTTTGTTTCCACAAGCGCCTCAATTATAGGGTTTAGAGTTATAGTTTATGGTTTAGAGTTTAGGGGTTTTAGTGTATATGTTTATAATTTAGGGTTCATGTTTAGGATTTAGGATTTAGGATTAGAATTTAGGGTTTAGGGTTAATGTTTAGTTTTAGGGTAATATGGGTAGAGGTTTAGGTTGTAACCCGTAAACCCTACATTTAAACTCTAAACCTAAAATTCTATCAACAACCCTTAAATTCAAAACTGTTACACTTATACCCCTAAACTTTAAACCCTAAACAGAGTCCCTAACCTCTAAAACTAAGACGATTGTGTAAAAAAATTTCTACAAGCGCTTGTGTATAGAATAATTACCTTAATTTAATTTGAATGTTATAATTATATAAGTAACATGTTTGAACTATTATAATTATATGCCCCCACTGAATTGAGTATAATTGGAGGTGTCTAGTTATAATTCTTCGAGAACGTAAAAATTAGTATAATTATAGGGAAGTTATGAATCGGGTCGAATTGAGTTTTTTTTAATCCTATATTCAACTAAAACCTATAAAATTTGGTTAATAAAATCTATCATGATCGTCCATAATAATTACGCTATTTGATTTTATAATTATTATTATAAAATTAGATCTTTTGTCATTATGTAATTACAATTTTCATACTATTAAATATAGTATAAATAAACTATCAAAAAATATAGTATAAATAATTAAAATATAATTATACTTTATTAATCAAATATATTTTTATAATTATTCGAGAGTGTAATTACTAGAAACATTTTAACTCAAAAATCCTTCAAAACAACCATTTCTTTCCTCTTTTTCAGCCAAGCCCATCTCCATCAATCCAAAACCCTCCTAAATGGTTGACGCCAACTATTTTTTTTTTTTAACAAACCAATGACACCAAAGCAATCAATATCCCCAAAACTAAATATATTTATTTTTTATAAAAAAATAAAAACTCAACATTTTACGTGACAATTTTTTGGGAACATGTTCATCTTTTAAATTAATAGAAATATAAATTTTAATATTATACAATTACTCAAATTTGGAATTATTCAACTTAAATATTTTATGAACTTAATAACTGTTTTGGTGGAAAAGTGAATGATGTTCATCCTAAAAGACACGGGTTTAAATTGCTCTGTTAATAAGGTGTAGGTGTATTTTCAAAGGGTTAAGAATATCACACTACATTATAATTACCTTTATACTATTAAAAAACCTTAAATATTTTATATTTATTCTAATGTTATCTTTGCATGCATAAAATAAATAAATATATACACACAATACATGTTACCATGTATAAAAAATTAGGATGGCAACAATCGGGTTTTTGGACTCCCCAATCCTGACCTGAATTTTTAAAATCCTGACCTTAAATCTAAAATCTAAAATTTTAACCTAAAAATATAACCACAAATCTTAAATTCTAACAATAAATCATAAATTTTAAACCCTACGACTTAAACTCTTAATCCCTAAAACCTAAACTAAAATCTTAAACCCATAATAACCTTACTTTGTGAAAACTTTGTTTTTCACCACCAGTATATAAGATAATAATCCATAATATAGTATATATTTATAAATTAGCCCATCATAAACTCAAACCCTACCTAATCCGACTTGATTTTTTTTAAAATCTTATCCAAACTTTTGTTTATATAAAAAAGACATCCTTATCGGGTTGAGACCGGACGAGGCGAACAATTTATCATCCCTGAAAAACATTAGTATCACTCAAATTATGCAATTCTGACAATGAAAATAATTAGTATCTTGATTTTTCTTTTGTTTTCTAACAGAAAAATCCCTTATCAATTGACTAAGAGAATAACGTTAATGATTTGTATAACATTATTATACTACTACTACTATTTTTTTGAATACATGAAAGTTTTACTCATCCAACAACCGTAACTATACACCACTCAAAGATTTACAACCCACCAACCAGTCCTTAACAAAGGCCCCGATTAGCAGGCGCAGCTATACATGTATCAAAATTAAAATAAAAACATTTCAAGAGAAAATTAATTATAGTAGAAAAAAAAATCTCTGTATACTACTAATATTACTTATAGTAGAAAGAAGAAAATTAATTATCAGAAAAGGAGAGAAAATTATAATTTGATTTTAAAAGAACCATAGGTAAATGTTTGTAGTTTTATAGAGATATTCAAGAAAGATAAAGTATTATATATTTACTATTAATTCTTTTTATTTCAATTCTAGTAATAGTGTTGCCTAATGTAATAGCCATTTACATAAAAATAGAATTGACATAAACATATACAATAAAAATTATCCTTCAAACTTAAGCTCATCAGCAACAAGTAAAAGCAGGCTCGGCAGCTAATTTCTTAATTCCAAAACAATAGTGTAGAAAGCAAATACGGAAAGCCAAATATCTCAAACTTTGGTTTCAATCGGCTTGATAACAGAATTAACGATTACAGATCAAATATAACCCATGGTTTCCAAAGAAAATACATAATCAAAGGTAAATTTCCGAATTCTTAAACCCCTTCGGATTTACACGTTTTTTGGAAGGCAGTACCCATGGTCTTAAAAAAACATATTTAACACAGCAAAGTGGGTTTAAATAGTTTGCTGTAATATTTATTTATAGGCCCTTTCTTTTCTTTAAAATGGGATTTTGACCACCTTCCAAATGGGTTAGATAACATCTAAATCTACAGTTGCAGTTCTGTTAGTGGAATAAACATTATACAGCCAAGTCCAAGAGTTGCTTGCTGCAGTTAAAATAGATTCCCGGAATCGGCTTATTCGAGACTATTGAATGACTCGGGTTAAGGGCCACACTCTGTCACTGCAATGGAGACTTGAGAAACTTCTTTAGTGCATCTACTATGTTGGCAAAAGACGGCCGTTCAGCCGGTTCGCTGCGAACAATCAAAAGCAGCACCGTCATCGTTGAGTCGGATCATAATATGAATTCTAAGTGCATTGGATAAATCATAGGACTTAGTATACTCACTCGGCCCAACAAGATTCCATGAGGGAAGCCAACTTTGGAGAGGTATTCGGAGGAATGGCGAGCCTTCTGTTTTGGAAAGCAACAGCACCAACCACCTAAAATATATTAGGTACCACAATTAGCAACGTTACCTTTTATACGAAACAACTCGAATAACGATAGCATTATCGAGAAAAGAAAACACACAAGAAGAACTAGAATGGAACTTATGAAAAACAGAATATATTCATTCACCTGGGCAGGACTGAGTCCACTCCAAGGTTGTTGCATGGTCATAAGCTCCCATAGGATTACTCCAAAACTGTAAACATCGGATTTTTCATTTGAAGGCTCTCCACGAAGAAATTCCGGAGCCATCCACTCAGGCTGAAAGAAAAGAACTAGATGATTACATGCTGATTGATGCAGTAGGATGAAAAACATTCGAACCACGATAGACTGACGGGTTAAATAGAATGCATATACGGGTCTGAACATTCAAAGTATCTATTCATTACTCATAATTTTTTCCAAGAAACGGTCTTACATTAATGAATATGATTGTTGTCTTTTTAAAGAAGAATACCATGTCAAGAATTGAAAGAAAACAAAAATACACACATTGCAGCAGTTTGTATATTTGATATTGCATTTGGAAACAGATGGAGACTAACTAGTAATATTATCCAATATTACAAGTTATTTGGAATAATGAACTTTAACAGAAAGCTCATTGACTACCTATTGATGTGTGAATGTGCTAGTGTGTCTCCGGTGCTAGAGGAGGTTATGGAGTACTTACTGTTCCCGCAACAGATTTTGATGATATAAACGTGCCCCCTTTGAATCTAGACAATCCAAAATCACACACCTAGAAATGACATAAGAAGATGAAGTCATGCTCTGAAATAAAAAGAAGAAAAAGCAGAATTCGGCAAAATGAGAAACTCTTTTGTCATACCTTTACTGTCCAATTCTTATCGACCAAAAGATTAGGTGATTTAAGGTCCCAGTGAACTATGGGAGGATGAAGACAATGAAGATAGTTGATCCCCTTGGCCTGTTTCCAATATAAAACATTAATACTGAGCCAACATCAAGCTGAATTAATAGATAAAATATGTGAGTAAAGAATGTTACGAACCACATCCAATGCCATGCGCAATCGCCTCCTCTGATCCATTGTTTCTCCAGCAGCTGGCCTATGAATGAGGCGGTATAAACTACCCCTGTTTGACAAAAAACCTCGTCTTAGAATACATATTAGTTGCTGAAACAAATCAGTTCAGTATCATAATATGAAACAAGTTGATTTTACCTTGGCAGATACTCTGTCACTATTGACAGATGAGGCCTCTTAGTAACCGCTCCCATGAAGAGGACCACATTTGGATGTCGAACACGTTTCATTATAGCAACCTAAACAAAATGCATCGACAACTTAAGCTGTGTATTTGTATACTATATTTGCTCAAAAACGTTCAAAGATAGGAGGATTATACGTGAGAGCTTGGCCATGTGTAAGAATAAACAACATGCCACCAGCTCCTTTAGAAATGTATCACACATTCACATGGATAGAGTTTCAACCATAAATTCATGGATTAAGGCACATAAATGAATGTCCCTGAGAATGACATTCGATGCATATACAAAGCCAGTTATATAATGTTGATGCCTCAGGAAAGTGGAACCAGTTAAAAGAAATATGTAATTCTAAAAACATACGGATGATAACAATATCTTATTTAGGTTTTATCCAGTACAAACCTCTCTTAGAAACTCCTTCAACTGATCATCATGAAAATCTTGGACAGTCAAGACTTTGACTGCAACATCCTGCATTTGGACAACAATAGTTTTATTTGTTTAAGCCTATAAAACATTATGACAAAAGAAAAATATCCCCCAAACCTTGCTGAGATTAATGCTCATACCATGTATTTCAAGATAATATGGTCTATACTAAAGAAAAATAAACTTGTACAACATTACACATCTGCAACAGCACATAAGATACATCAACTAGTCCTACATGGCACCTTAGGTACAATCGCCATAAGATCATTTGCTGTTCAATTCCAGTATCAAATGAAGACATATTGCTCACCCGCCTTCAATTTAACAGAGATTAAATTCATGATGTGAACTAAATTCCTTAGGCAAGGTTTTAATTTGCAGTCTAGAAATTGATTGACAGTGTTTTAGACCTACTCAGTTAGTAGGAATAAAAGAGATCAAGATATTCACCAAGCTTAGTTGGCAAAAGATGGCAAAACATGCACAAGAGTACTGCATTCTATATCCGATTCTTTAAGTAAAGGAAAATATTGATATCAGAATCATTCATATTCCAAGAAATCAGAAAACCAATTATTTTCAGTTGCAAGAATAAATAAAAAATACTAACCGATCCGTGCCACTCAGCACGATGAACTGTTCCAAATGAACCTGCAAAAGGAAAGTTTAAGCAAAAAAGTTAGTACTTGCTTCATCAATTATCTTTTGAGATATGATCCAATTCTCCAAATGCATGAAGAAAAGTAAAGGCGTATTAGTTATATCCTATAACGAAGAACTAAGAGAAGTACCAGCACCAACGCGCTCCTTAATATGCAGTTCTTCCCATGATATCTCAAGCCAATCCATTGCAAGAGAAGGTTCAAGATTTAGATATTTTGGGATGGTGACAGCAGAGAATCTACCCCGGCTATCAAGTTCAACCCCTATCTCCTCCAGATCCGCCTGACTAGGCAAGTTAACTTTCAACTGCTTTACACTTTTCACCACTGAGCTACCAGATACAACAATCTCTTTTCTAAGAGTTCGTTCTAAGGCGACTTCGTCTCCACCAAGTTCAGAATTTTCATGCATTGTTGCAACAGCTACAGTTTCAGAAGTCATCAAAGATTCCTTTCCAAAACAACCTTGAGCAATTGGTACCTTTTGACTTACAAGCAAGCCATTGCCCTTCAATTCTTGAGATTTCTCATTTCCACCTGCAGGAGATTAATCTCCACTGGTTTAGTTTTTTCTTTAAAAAAAAGTACCACTGTTTTAGTTTGGTTTAACAATTTTGGTCCATTTTTCTAGAATTTGTGTACAAAATATCAACTACCTGAAAGTAGAGGATCCTCACAAGGAGAAAGTGAATTCTTCGGATCTTTAATCTGACGATGCGACGCATTATCCATGTGAGGCTGTTGGAATTCTTTAAGATGAGAAATTTGAAATGGTGAAGGCATTGAAGAAAGGAATCCTCCATTGATAGATGAATCGGGACCATGGATATTCCCTGGCTCCCCAACTAGATCAACTACATATTCCCTGCAAATCAATGTATTCGTCTGTAAGAACCAATGCATCAAAACAGAACTAGAAAATTTTGAAGATCAAAGAATTACTAATTTTCTCAATGCAAGTATTTTTAAACAATGCCATAAAATTGTTTGCTGTTTATTTTATTAACTTCAAACATTTTAATTGCAAATATACAAACTAAAAGTTACGGAACTTACCTTGGTGATTGTCGGTCATCTTCGATTTTGACAAGGCAAGAAGAACGATGATCGGCTGCACAATATTTGCATCCTCGAGCAATCCTACAGGGCAAACCGATATAGTCCGCCAATTTCTGCAGATTTGAATAATACACTATATTAGTGAAGGCTTCCAAACCAGACGCATTTTCTTCTGGGTCATCATATGTTAATCTACATTTAAAGGGTGATCAGGCCTTAAGAAAACAAATACATTTCACACATCAACATAGTCAAACGTTCATTTTGCATCTGATATCCTGGTCTAGCAGCATAAAGCCGTTAAATGTCAAAAACCTTTTTAATCAAGAATAAGATAAGTCATGTTTGGCAAGAAGGTTATTAAACAACAACTTTTGAATTGTGAAAAAGAGAAATTATTTAAAACCTTCAGAAGTTCATTATATAACAACAGATTTGAGAAGGGGAAAATGTGAAAACGAAATCGAAGACCCCATAAGCTATGAAGCACGAGTACTTTTGTCTAAAGTCATACCGGGATATGATTCAACTACAAGTATATAAGTATGCATGATCATAATTTTTTTTTACTTTTTATTTTTATAATTGTCCTATCTTTATTGTACCCGTAACATGTAATTTTGGAAATTACCATTTTTCATCCCCGTTTTTGTACCCGCATAAGAATCAAATATTTCAAAAAAGCCATGTCAATTCACCATGGCAGGCTACAAATACCTTAGTGAATTTGATGAGAAAATAAAGTAATAAAGGCTAATCTTGTGGCACCTTAAAGAGGATTGCACGATGCCTGCAAAGTCCCATTGATAGGCTGCCAATGGGGAGTACAACACACTTCTGAAAATCCCTCAATCTCCTACTGACCAATTTCCAGCGTTTGTGAAGATCTCCTTGCTCCCCTGGAAAAGTTCCTCTAAATATAAAAAACAACTCGATCACGATGAATAATTTGATAAGAAACAGAGAAAAGGAAATGAATCATCACCGAAAATAGATTTATTAAAAGAGAAAAAAAATAAAAGCCTACCCCATGTATATAGCAACAAGCTTTCCAAGTTTCTCGACCAACACTAAGGAATTTTCTGAAGCACAGTATATTTCCTGGGCTTTATCTTCAAGCTCTTTTAGGCGCGAATCCCCGCGTTTGTCAACAAGAACAACCTCCATAGACGTCTCGCTGGGTTCAATCTCTTTAAGAGACATCAAAGGTGGTAAGCGTCTTCCTTCTTCGAATTCGTTACACATCACCCATAGATATGGATTCATCCCAAGAATGTTATAAAAACCATCTGATATCTTATCGTTGTATGATAAGCAGCCACTAACCTGCAAATTCAATATAAACCCATTAGAGTTTCGTAAATTTTGAATATGAATACTAAGTTATATAGTAACTTGCAAGTGAAACTGAAACATGTACAAAAATAAATGACAATCGAAAAGTAGTGAGAAAATACCCATAGACGATAAGAAACAGTTTCTGCATCGACAACACCAGGTCCATTATACTCCTGTAAAAGCAAAGGTTCACCGAATAGACTTGCTTGAGAGGTAAGCCTTCTAGCCAGCATAACCTGTAAATAATAACTTTCCTTTGACTTGAGCGTTAAGTTATCTTTACTCTTCTCCGCCTCTTGTTCCTCGACTTCCACCGTCGCCGGCACGGGGGTCGATGATCTCTCCTTAGTCCAAGTATCTTTAACGTCACTCGACAAGTTGCCATCCAATGTCGTCCCAGAAAACAAACTCCCCGCATAGCTACTACCACTAGAGAACCTCGTGAGTGACACCTTCCGATCAAAGTTTCGGTCAACACTGCGGTCATCAATGGCGGCTGTGGTTTCTGGAGCAGGTGCCGGAGGAGGAGGGGAAGGCTGCGGCGGTGGAGCTGGTTCCGGAGCCAATAACCACTGTTGATCTTCATCTTGATCAGTACTCGAAGAGAGACGTCGAGGGGACGGTTTCACGTGACGTGATCTGTCGGTAGTAGCTTTTTTGTCGACGAACCAATCGAGGAAAGCGGCGAGCTGTTGCTTTTTGGTGTGAAGCTTTTCGTCCGTGAAAAGATCTGATAGCGGGGAGTAGCTGAAGTTGTCCTTGTCGGTCTTAGCAGCTTCTTTTGGAGCTGTCTCTGGGATTGAGTTATTGCGGCTATTTTCAGCGTTGAGGTTTCTTGTGGCTGTTGACGTCGCGGTTCCAAACGCAGCCGCTGTAGGTGTGGGCAATGTTTCCTTGGCGGCGAGCTTTTTCTCTTGATCCAATAGTTGCTTGGTAGATGCATCGAACCCACGATCGGGAAATTGCCTAGGGAAGAAGTAAGTTGTTCGATGAGGCATATTTTCACACGACACTCACAATATCACTTTATTTCTCTTCTTCCCTCCCTATTCACTCACTCACCGCCCGCCCGTATGATCAACTCTCCCTACCCGAACTAATTGCTCATTCCGTACAACTCCTGCAAATTATCAAAGGACCCCGAGAACAAGCTCTGAACAAAGGGAAAAAACGAAGAATATCAATGAACAAACATAGAACAACGTAAGTCGGTTTGGCGTTTAGTATTGGAAATTGAAATATTGGTGCAAATCGAGGTAAAACCGCGGGAACAAACGGTTTTGGACGTACAAGAAATAGAAAGAAAAATGGAGGCGGTGAGTTTTTAATACAAGTATTAGATTGCAGAGTGGAGGGAGAAAGTATTGGACGTAAAATGAAATATCAAAATTGAAAACTAAAATACAATGAAAAAGTATTGGAGGCACAGGTCCTGTAATAGGCGCACACGTAAGAATGAGAAGGGAGGAGGAATGGACACGTGGAGAGGGGGCGGTGCGCACCTAAGCGTAGGATAGAGAAGGGGGGCTATCGGGAACCCCGCGGGTTATCGTGATGAAGAAACAAACACTGATCGGCTCCGTCGGTCTTGACTTTGGCTCTTGGAGGAGAGGAAGAGGGGGAGTGGGGGAGGAATGGGAAGATTTAAGATTATTTTTTTAGATTAAAAAAAGATTATATTTGTATCGGGAAAAGGCGAATACGAAATTACCATGTTATCATTTGCTTTTGTTTTTCAGTGAGCAGGAATTGGATTGGACAGTTGTTTTTTGATAGGCTGTGAGTAACGGCATCACGTGACGTTCCCTCCTATTTTTCTTTTTGTTAATTGAGAAACGAGTTTGTCTACCGTAAGGCAGGTTAGGGTACAGTTATAATATAGCACGGCAGTACCAACTGAATAGGTAAAACATAATACAGTAAATGTTACACTTTTAATAATATTTTTAGATGTGATAAATATTTAAAGTTTACTTTCGAGTTTTAAAACTTTCATCACTTTTAATAACATTTTAAATTTTAATAAGAACTGAAAATATTATAAAAAATATATAAATTTTCAGTGCTATTTTTATATTTTAAGTTAGTACCGTAATTTGTCATACCTCAGACTTAGTGACTTACCCTTGAAAAACAGTTTGCAGTGTGTTCTATAATTTAGACGATTTGTTGTTGTCTCTGTCGAAAAAGAGGTAACGATCTCTTTATTTTACAATTATGTGGTGTATTATTTATTAGTGCAATAATTTTTCTTTGCAAGTAATAATACATCTATTTTTTTATAAAATTAATAATTAAAAGAATAATATATTTGTTGTTGTTTTAATACCACTTACAAAAAAAAACTTAACCGCTACTACACTGATAATAATTTTTATAGATTTTATTTTATAGATTTTTAAAAATATATATTTTATATAAATTTTATAATTTCTTTTATAATTTTATAACTTTTGTATAAAATAAAAAATTTAAAAATGTCGAATAAAAATATTGTGACATGACTCGCTGTACCAACAGATCTAAAAATGTCAATATTTAATGGTTAAAATTAATTAAGTAACTTAATTAATTAAATACTTTTAATTTAAAGGCTTAATTGGCTTTTTGATTCAGGAACTGATTAAGTGAAAAAATCAGTGATTTAATTGATACTTATACAGAATTACAATAACTTCATACTCCCTTAATTTCTTTTCTTCTTTTACTTGGAATTGTCATCTTGCCACGAAATTATGGGGTTCTTATTAAAAAAGAAGTTGATTTTTTTAATCTGTGATTGCTTTCCCTTTTGGGAGTTTAAAGGGTTGTTTAGAGTTGAACCTAGATTTGGTGTCTAATAACTACAGGTCTAATGGAATAGTTGGTGAGCGGGATTAATTGTTTATGGAAATCCCTTTTGACTTAAGCAGAAAGAAATCTGAAATTGTCGCATGCTTAGCGGCATTTCTTGGAAAACGAATTAACGATAATTTAGAATAATTTGATTTGAATTATGTCATACTGTTAGCATGTAATTGGATGAATATTTAGTATCAATATGTCTTTTCAAACATTATAAAAAATGTATTTCCAAAACAATTGGTACAATACCAAATGAGGAAAATTATGTTATTATTTGTACTTAAACATTGGCGGGAAAGAGGTACATGGAGGTTTGGCGCTGGAAAATTCTACAACGGGCGATGAATATTGTTGAACACCAGAAACAATAAACACTAATGAATACTATTAATTCTTTTTAAAAAAAAATTAAAAATCTAAAGGACGAAAATTATAATTAAAATTATCTTTTAAAAAAATAAAAATCAAATTTAATATTACTTTATAATATTTTTAATAGGTTAGAATCAAATATACCCAATTTTCCTTGACAAAATTAATCTCTTAAAAAATAGAAACCAAATTATATTTTTAATAGATTAAAATCAAATATATCCAACTCTCCTAAACATAAACCCTAACAAATTCAAGGTTGAATTTGAGACAACGAAATTCAACTTCCTTTTCCTCCAAATTTATTCTCAGTTTCGACAATATTTCGATGGTTATTTGAGTTTGAGACATGAATCGTCTGAGATCACCCAAGGAAACTCAAGTGGAAAAGGTTTCATATTAGGATTTGTTAGGATTTAGGTTTAGGAGAATTGGGTATATTTGATTCTAATCTATTAAAAATTATAAATTGATTTCTATTTTTTAAGAGATTGATTTTGTTAGGGTTTAGAAGAATTTGGTATATTTGATTTTAACCTATTAAAAAATATTATAAAGTAATTATTAAATTTGATTTTTATTTTTTAAGAGATAATTTTAATTATAATTTTAGTTCTTTAAATTTTTAAAATTAAAAAAATTAATAGTGTTCATCGTTAGTGGTGTTCAACAATGTTCGTCGCACGTGGTTGACTCATCCTTGACGTTGTGGCTCTCTTAGTGTTCTTTATTGATCTGTGTTTATTTAGTTTCAATTTTAAATTCATGTAGATTTTGTTTTCTTTTTAATGATTAATCGTTTTTTATCTTGATTCGCAATTTTATCGTTGAACAGTAAATCTTAAAAATCGTAATAAAATGATTTCAAACAACATCTAAAAAGAAAACCTTAATCGGATTATAAAAACAACATGGTTATATGCTTCATAATAAGAGAGAAGTATATGTAACTTTTATTTTTGTTTTCTCGAGAGAAGTATGTTACTTTAATAACTACAGTTTAAATATAGGGAAAACTACACCAGTGACCACCGAAGATATTGGGGATACCTATTTGAACCACTGAACTAAAAAAAACGTCAATCACACCACCAAACTTATTAAATCAACTTATTTTGACCACCGCCGTTAAAAAATTAACGGAGGGGTGACGGAAGTGCCACGTGGCAGTTAACAGGACATTTTTAAAATTACATGTTTAGTCCTTGTTATTTACTTATTAAATCAATTTGATCCTAATTTTATTTTAATTAAATAAAAATTAATCAACCAATCAAATTATGACACGTGTCATCACTCAATTGGATTAATTTAATTTATTTTGTTTAATATATTTTTCCTCCAATCAGGTGGTGACACGTGTCACCACCTGGTTAAAGGAAATTTAAAGAAGAAAATGAAGATGGCGTTATAGTGGTTCGAACTTAGGACCAAGGGGATAAAACCCCCCAACTTTAACCATTGAACCAAACTGCTCTTAGTGCTATAGTTTGCACCTTTTATATACATATCTTATAGTTTAGTAAAAGTTAGGGGTGGAGGTAAACACTCTTCCCAGATTTCAAAACTAAGAAAATTTCATCTTTGATTAGCTTTCTCATGTCTTCTCTTTATTTTATTGCAAGATAAAGAGAGTTTTTTGCATGCTTCTTGGGGGCTCTTAATTCACCTAATTTAAACAAACCATTTCCTCTGCAATCTCTACTACTGGTTTTGTTCTTGAAAAAAGTAAGCAAAAATGTTGCAAAGAGCAGCTAGCAATGCCTACTCATGGTGGATGGCTAGCCATATCAGAACAAAGCAATCAAAGTGGATGGAACAAAACCTTCAAGGTAAAAAAAAAATCTCGGTTTTTTTTCTTGAAGCTGAATGCATTAGAATTTCTGGGTTTTTTTGTGTTTTTCTTTGTATGATTTGGAATTTTGAGAAAATCTGCAGATATGGAAGAAAAGGTATCTGCAATACTTAAACTCATCGAAGAAGATGGAGACTCCTTTATGTTCAAGACAAATTCACCGATCTCACCAACATTGCTCATGGAAAAGAAGAGTGTGCCAGCAATGACAAGTGCATCTCCAAGCAGAGGTTTTGAACCACCTATATGTGCAAAGAAACAAGTAGTTTACCGCGGAAAGCTCGAACTATCTGGCGCATTAAGCAAAGAGTGTTTACCTCCAACCCCTAACTTTTACTAAACTATAAGATATGTATATAAAAGGTGCAAACTATAGCACTAAGAGCAGTTTGGTTCAATGGTTAAAGCTGGGGGTTTTATCCCCTTGGTCCCAAGTTCGATCCACCATAATGCCATCTTCATTTTCTTCTTTAAATTTCCTTTAACCAGGTGGTGACACGTGTCACCACCTGATTGGAGGAAAAAATATATTAAATATTAAACAAAATAAATTAAATTAATCCAATTGGGTGATGACACGTGTCATAATTTGATTGGTTGATTAATTTTTATTTAATTAAAATAAAATTAGGATCAAATTGATTTAATAAGTAAATAACAAGGACTAAACATGTAATTTTAAAAATGTCCTGTTAACTGCCACGTGGCACTTCCGTCACCCCTCCGTTAATTTTTTAACGGCGGTGGTCAAAATAGGTTGATTTAATAAGTTTGGTGGTGTGATTGACGTTTTTTTTAGTTCGATGGTTCAAATAGGTATTCCCAATATCTTCGGTGGTCACTGGTGTAGTTTTCCCTTAAATATACTACTGCAGATTAACTTTCATTAACTTCAAGAAAGTAGTGCACGTTATGGTTCACCACGAAAATGATTTCTTTTCGGTACTAGTACAGTAATTATTGAACTTTATAGCAAATATAAAATGTTACGATTCTTCTCCTTTATTTCTAGTTAAGTGATTTAGAATTTTGGCAAAATACAAAATATGCCCCTAACGATTACATGTTTTGTCATTTGGCTCATTTTTTTGAAGCAAACAACTCTCAACGTTTTAAGTTGGTCTAAATATGCTCATGTTGAATGAAAACTGTCAATCAACTGACGATCAATGGATGATGTTGAATGGACTTGCTACGTGTTAAGATCTGTTGACGTGTCAGCATCATATTCAGCACGTGTCACCATCCGGTTCGGCCACATGTCACCAAAAAGAATGATATAACAAAATAAATTTTAAAAAAATATGTCGTGTCATATGTCACGTTAGCCGATCTTAACGAGTGGTAAGTCCAGTTAAAATCGGTCTTTGAATGTTAGTTGACTGATAATTTTCGTCTAACATGAGTATATTTAGACCAAATTAAAACGTTAAAGTTTATTTGCTCCAAAAAATGGTCAAATATCAAAACATGCGCAGTAACTTTTATTATTTTGCCTAAAAGAATTCAAACGAAATGATTAAAAATACAAATATCACCTCAGTTATCTTTTGGAAAAGTGAAAATTGAAATTTGATAGTTTTAGTTTTCTTGCGAAATACATGGGATAGTTATTATAAAATATAGAAATCAATAGTAAGGAATAGACTTATAACTAAAATTATTATTTTTTAAATAAAAATAATATTTAATAAACATTTTACATTCTTAATTGATACATTAAATTAAATTTCTTAAAATCTCTTTAATATCAAAAATTCTAAACCTAAACTTTTTATTTCCTATCTGCTGCCGCTGCTAGATCACAAGCGGACCAAGCACGACTTCGACTTCTCAAATGGAGGGTGCACTGCAGTCTGCATGTGATGATTCAAGCAAGAAAGTAACAGAAATTTGTAGAAAGAAAAGAGATTTCAAAGAGTAGAAGAGTAGATTTCAGAGAAAGCAAGTGTTTTTACATCAGAATTTGCATAAAAAATATCCATAGTATGAGCTGTATATAATCAGCTGCACACACACACAAATGAAATGTTGACAGGTGTCCACTGCTCCACTTTTCTCTCTAACGGTGTGCAGGCCAAATTGCGGCTCACGTGTTAATTCCCATTTACTGGGATAGAAACGTTGTTGTTTCCTTCATTAAACGTTGGGCTCAATACGCTGTTGTTTGCTTCATTAAGTTCCAAGCCTAATACGACGTCGTTTGCCTCTTTTCTTTTTTCCCCAATTCCTTGCCCTAATTTCAGCGAATTCCCTTCTTTTGCTTCGATCGTGACAATACCTCCCGCACCAGAGGATCCTTGTCCCCAAGGATCAAATTCGGGAAACTGAGACTGAAGAACAGAGAAGTCTTCCCAGGTTGCGTTTTCCAGACCCATGTTTGCCCACTGAACCAAAAGTTAAGTGATAACAACATTGTTTCACTTGACCATGCGTTTATCGAGGGCTTGGAGAGGATACACCTTCACTTGTTTGTCTTCGTGCACATCAGGAGGATCGAGAGAAGGCTGAACTGCCGGACCAATCTTCTTCTTGAGTAAGCTCACGTGAAAAACTGGGTGGATGCGTGATGTATCAGGGAGTTGTAATTGGTATGCCACCGAACCTAACCTTTTGGTTATTTTGTAGGGGCCATAGAAACTAGGGGTGTTCAAATCCGGGTACCCGGGTAGTCGGGTACCCGAAGTACCGGGTACTCGGATCGTCGGGTATTTATATATTCGGCCCGTGTCCCGACCCGGAAGTTGCGGGTACCCGTTAGTCGGGTACCCGAAAGTTGCGGGTACCCGGAAAATCGGGTATCGGGTACCCGGATTTTTACTATTTTTAAATAATTAAATTAAAAAAAATACACAAATTTAAAAGTTCGAAATACATAATCTAACGTTACCATATCGTTGTGAAATCTTTATTTTCTCTTGTTTGCAATTAATTTGGAACTAATTAATTTTTATCTAATAAATTTACTTATTCACGTAACAGTTGAAAAAAATAAAATCTTTAAAATAGAGCAGTATAAAATTCTAAAGCATATTCGAAAAGAGTCGTTTGGCTCAAGCATAAGCATAAAAAAAACTTTAATTGCACCTCACTTTTTCTTTCCAATTTCCATGGTTCACAGTTCACACTTCACGTAACAGTAGCAAATTTTTACTTTCCATGGTTCACGACTTCACGTAACAGTTTCAATTTCCATGTTTTTCAATTTCCATGGTTCACGTAACAGTTTCAATTTCCATGCTTTTTAATTTCCATGGTTCAAATTTCAAACACGAAATGAGTTTGGAAATATTAATAAATTTAATTTATGTGGAATTGGGGATTAAAATAAATTTAATTTATATTTTATTTAAACATATAAATAATTAAAAAAAATCTATGCGGGTAGTCGGGTATCCGGGTACCCGGATTTTTTTGATTTTGTGACCCGGGCCCGACCCGAAAAATGACGGGTCGGGTACCCGACCCGGGACATAATTTTTTTTTGGAAAAATTACCCGAATTTTTATGGTCGGGTCGGCGGGTCGGGTCATTCGGGTCGGGTATTTTTGAACACCCCTAATAGAAACGAGCCGCCAATTTCAAGTTCTTGCGGAGGGAAACAGAAGATTGGCGATAGGGCTGCAATTTCAGGTAAACTTCATCTCCCACTTCGAATTCTCTCTCAGATCTGTTTTTATCAGCATAAAATTTCATACATTGTTGAGCTCTGCTTAAATTATCTTTGAGTATTTGCCTTGTGTGTTCTCTGCTTGCTAGAATCTCATTCACACTCTGCACAGTAGATTCCTCTAACCAATTCAATTGGTTAGGTTTATACCCATAGAGGGCTTCGAATGGGGTTAAACCTAAAGCAGTGTGAAAATTAGAATTGTACCACCACTCAGCTTGTGGTAACCAGGTTGCCCAAGTGTGAGGTTTAAGGAAACACAAGGAGCGCAAGTATTGCTCCAAGCACTGGTTTAAATGCTCTGTTTGATCGTCTGTCTCAGAATGGTAAGCAGAGCTCAAGTGAGAAATCGTGCCCAACTTCTTCATGAGTTTTTTTTCCAGAAAAGATTCGTAAGATTTTATCCATGTCTGAAATAATCACCTTAGGACTGCCATGTAGTTTAAAAACTTGATCAAGATAGACTGAAGCAATATCAGTAGCAGTAAAGGGGTGTGATACAGCTAGAATGTGTCCATATTTGGTGTATTTGTCTATAATCACCAGCATAGAGTTGAATTTTTTAAACATAGGGAGACCCTCAATAAAATCCATAGATATAGATTCCCAAGCCTGGGAAGGAATTGAGAGATGCTGGAGTAGACCAAGCTTCAGAATGTGTTCATCTTTTGTTCTTTGACAAACATCACAACTCAGGACATAATCTTTAACTTGCTTCTTCATACAAAGCCAATAGAAGCAAAGTTTAAGTCTGCAGTAGGTAGCTTGAATGCCAGAGTGACCACCAATAGGAGAATTATGCAGATGTAGGAGAAGCTTGAGTCTTAAGTCACCAGTGTCACCCACATACACTTTCTGTTTGTATCTTAGAATGCCCTTAGAATAGGTCCAATTGTCTTGCAATTGCTGTTGGACATACGACTTAGTAATTTTCTCCTTAGCTAAGGCATCTGAACATAAGAAGCTTCAATGTCTTTAACCCAAAAGGGAGTGAGCACAATAACAGTCATTTGAAAGAATGGGTCCAACTGTCTTGCAATTGCTGTTGGACAGAGGCCTTAGTAATTTTCTCCTTAGCTAAGGCATCCTGAACATAAGAAGCTTCAATGTCTTTAACCCAAAAGGAAGTGAGCACAATAGCAGTCATTTGAAAGAATATAGGATCTTGTCTAGAAAGAGCATCAACCACTATGTTTTGTCTACCCTTCATGTATTGTATTGTATAATTCAACCCAAATAGCTTGGTAAGACCCTTCTTCTAAATAGCAGTGGTAATCTTCTGATCTAGGAGATGTTTGAGAGCCTCATGATCTATCTTAATAACAAAAGGTTGCCCCTCCAAGTAGTGTCTCCACTTAGTTACAGTCAGAAGGATAGCTATGTATTCACTCTCATATATAAATAAATCACTGTGTTTAGGACCCAGAGCCTTACTCAGAAAAGCAACAAGACGCCCATCTTGAGAAAGAACAACACCAACTCCTCTTGAACTTGCATTTGTCTCCAAGTAGAAGGTTTTAGCAAAGTCAAGTAATGCTAGGATTGGTGCCTGACACATAGCTTGTTTCAGTTCATGGAAAGCCACTTCAGCCTCAGCTGACCAAACAAAAGAGTCTTTCTTAAGTAATTGTGTCAAAGGTTTGCCGATAGATCCATATTGCCCGATAAATCTCCTATAGTACCCAGTAAGACCCAAAAAACCTCTTAGAGCCTTTAAGGATTTAGGAATTGGCCACTTCTGCATAGCCTCTATTTTAGAAATATCAGTAGAAACACCATTGGCAGAGATGGTATCATGGTATGTCCTAAATAATCAAAATATGTCTGGCCAAAGAAGCATTTTTTTTCTTCTAGCATAAAGCTTATGATATCTTAGGAGTGAAAGAACAAGATGCAAGTGTAAGCAATGGTCAGACATAGTGGCACTGTAAATTAGAATATCATCGAAAAAAATTAGGACAAACTTGCGCAAAAATTCAGCAAACATAGAGTTCATTAAGGCTTGAAATGTTGCTGGAGTATTAGTGAGCCCAAAGGGCATCACTTTGAACTCAAAGTGTCTATGGTGTGTCCTGAAAACAGTTTTGCATATGTCTTCTTCTTGCATTCTGATTTGCCAGTAACCAGACCTTAGGTCAATTTTTTTTTAAAAATAGCCCCTGAGAGTTCATCCAGTATGTCTTCTACCACAAGAGTTAGAAATTTATTCTTGATAGTAGCAGCATTGAGTTGTCTGTAATCCACACAAAGCCTCCATGATCCATCTTTTTTCTTCACTAGCACACAAGGGGATGCAAAATGGCTTTTGCTGGTTTGAATCACTGAATTAGCTAGCATCTCAGAGATATGTTTCTCCACTTCATTTTTCTGAATATGAGGAAATCTATAAGGCCTGAGGTTGATGGGCTGAGTACACTCTTTAAGAACTATAACACGATCATGTAACCTTTCAGGGGGTATCCCTTTAGGTTCCTGGAAGACATCTTCAAAGTCAGTTAGTATAGGTTGTAATTCAGGGCTAGCTTCCATGTTTTCTTCAACTGAATCCAGGAAGTAGATTTCCCCATCCAAGTCAACATCTTTTTTAGTCAACTTCAGCAACATTTCACCAGAGATCATTTGGATTTTTGCAGTCATATTCCCTCCCTGTAAAGTAATGAGTTCTTCACCTTTTATGAAACTCATTGTCATCAGTTTAAAATCCAAACCGACAGAACTATAGGTTCTCATCCAATCCACACCCAACACCATGTCACTACATTCCATAGTTAGTACTCGAAAGTCGTGCATGAAGTAGTGTCCCTGCATTTTCCAAGTCAGTTGTTTGACTTTTGAACTGCAATATAACTTATCTCATTTTGCCACAGTAATTATTAGAAGATTTGTGTTTAAGACTTCCACACCTTCCTTAGCCCACCCAGGATTAATGAAACTGTGGGTACTACCACTATCAATGAGTATGCTCACAGGCCTGCCCTTAATAGTGCCCTGAATCCTCAAGGTGCTATGTCCCACACTGCCTGTCAAAGCATTAATAGAAATCTCAAGTTCCCCAGGGTTGGTCTTCTCATTAGGTTTATGTACTTCCACATATATTGGTTCTTCTTCACCATTTCCAGTAAGCTCTTCCTATTCCATGGAATTAAGATGTTTAACTTTACACTAGTGCCTTGGGGTGAATTTGTCACCATGCTTGAAGCAAAGTTTATGAGCTCTTTTGTAGTCCAGGAGGGTCTGTTTTGTGTTGTTCTGGTTTGTAAGTTTAGGTGGTGAGGGGGAGAAGAGTTCCAGGATTTTTGGGCTTGTGTTTGTGGAGAATAAGTATGTGTTTTAGGTTTGAGTTTCTAGGTGTCAATCTCGAGAGAGAGTTCATGGAGTTTTGGCCAATCTATAAACCTCATTCAAGGAACCAGGCTGATGTACCTTCACTCGATGTCTTAGTTCCTCTTTCAAGCCACTCAAAAAACTGGACATGAAATAAGTGTTGAGTTGTTTGGGGCTCGATTCGTTCAACCGATATTGCTCACCAAGTGGTGGAGAGGAGGATTTTTGGGTGGAAGGGTTGTGGAAGCTAAATTGAAAAATGACACAATGATTTATAGTGGTTCAACCTTCTAACCAAGGTCTACATCCAATACCTTAGCTCCCCACTAAGGATTTCTCAATCAATCCACTATTGATTCGTCCCCTTTTCTAGGCTTAGGAGGTAACCCTTATACACAATCAAGATTTCTACCCAAAGCCTTGATTGAAACCCTCTCTTACAAAGAGATAAACAAAGCAAACACAAATCCCTCTAAAAGGTGTTTGTTTGCACAATTAAGCACTCACCCAAAACCTAAAACACTTGAGCAAATTTGACAATTTTGGCTCACTAGTGTTTGTCTATACAATAAATGACAATTTAAGCTCTAAGACAATTCTTGATCATTTGATGTTTGACAATATGAGCATTAGCCTTTACTTGATGCTTGGAGGTCCTTTTTTACACTCATTGATGAGTTTATAGCCGTTACTAGCCGTTGGGGATGATTTGGAACCGTTGAGGACTTTATTTCCCTTCATTAATGATGTTCTACAGCCTTCCGTATCGATACGCTTGGACCCGTATCAATATGGCCTTCATCAGAAACTAGCCGTTGGGCTCTTGCCAGCATGGGAGTATCGATACGCTTGAGGGCGTATCGGTACGATTTCATATTTAAATGATCGTTGGGAAAATAGTCGTTGGGTTTGTTAAATGGGGATCGATACGCTTGGAGGGCGTATCGAAACGACCCCTTCACCGTATCGAAACGGCCAAGCCTGTTTCGATACGGGTTTTGGCAGTAACCAAACTGGGCAGAAAAGGTATCGATACGGGTACTTTGGAAACACAAGTTTGGCTATTTTAAAACATGAAAAGTCTTGCCAAAAACCTCTTAAAATACCTCAAACATAAATTCAAGTTGATTGAACTTAAAACCAAGTTTTAAATTCTTTTCAAATTAGTCCAAAACATTTTTCAATTATTATATCAAAACATTAGTTCTACAATCTCCCCCTTTTTGATATAATAAAACTAACTTGAAAAATTGTTTGGGATTCTCCCCCTTTAAGTTTAAAAATGTGAATAAGATAATTAAAGATATAAATCAATTAAAGCTCCCCTTATTCATTTGAAAATTCAAATTTTCAAACCATTTCTCCCCTTTTTTGTCATATAAAAAAATTTAAAAAATTAAGTTCAAAATAACAATAGAGGTAAAAAATTGACAAAAATGAGAATTTGGTTTTAAAATGGCTCCCCCTTACTCAAAGCATCATAAATGTTAGTCCAACATATATGATCATCTAGTTGAATTAAATAAAAAAACAAATAAATGCAAAAACAACTAGATTTTTACCAACACTTGAACCCAAGGGAGGATGTGAAGCCTTCCTTCTTCAAGTGTTCTTCCTTGTGTGCATGGAGCTCCCCCTCAATCTTTGACTTGTCGAACATCTCCATCACACCTAGAAAAAGACAATCAAGTAATTTTTGGTATCCAAATTGCTTTGGATCCATGAACATTAGTAGCACAAATTTTAGTCCTCTTAGGAATCCATTTTTCAATGTCATCATTTTTAATTGAAGTACTAAGTCCTTTTGGGACCCAAATACTTCTAATACATTTTCTTTTAATAAATCTAGGGGCACTAGATTGTCTAACATAAAAGTTTGATTTTCCAAAATTATTTTTCTTTTCAAGCTCTTTGGAAATCAAATCCTTTTCTTCTTGAACTTTTTGAAGCAAATTTTGCAAATCAAAATATTTTTGTTCAAACTCCTTGAGTTTTGCTTCAAGTTCAAGTTTGGTTTTAGAAATCAAATCATTTTGAATTTTCAACTTTGAGATCAATTTATTGTTTTTCAAAATGTGATTTTTACACTCTAAAACCAAATCATCATAGACATCTTGTAATTCATCAAAAGAATAAGAACATGAAGTAGATGAATTAGAAGTTACCCTTGAATCTTCTTCGATAACCATAAGGCAAATGTTGGCTTGTTCATCGTCGGTGGAGTCCTCATCACTCCAAGTAGCCACATGTGCCTTCTTCTTATGGCTTGAAGTGCTTGCCCTTTCCTTTCTCTTGGGTTCTCGTTCAAGCTCTCTCAAGACTTTCTTCACAAACGGGGCACACTTCTTGAAGAGATGAACTATCTCTTCATCTTCATCCTCCTCTTCACTTGAGTAGACATGATGACAAGTGGAGGATTTGAGAGCCATGGCACTAGCATTGATGCCAAGCCCTTTGATTTTCTTCTCTCACATAGCTCTAATTTCTTCCCTCTTCTTCTCATCTTCTTTATTCTTCATCATGATTTGATGAGTAAGGAGTGACCCTATGAGTTCATCAAGCTTCAAAGTCTTCAAATTCTTGGCTTCGATGATGGCAGTCCTCTTTGAGTCCTATGACTCGGGAAGTGAGTAGATGAGCTTTCGAACAAGCTTTTTCTCCGGGATGGCTTCTCCATAGCCTTTGAGACCATTGGTGATAGTAGAGAACCTATCAAACATCTTCTCGATGTTCTCTTCCGGATCCATTTTGAAGTTTTCATACTCTAAGGTTAGAAGCCCAATCTTGGTCTCCTTGACTTCATCGGTCCCTCGTATGTGACTTCAAGCTTGTCTCATACCTCATTGGCACTCTCACAAGAAGACATCTTCTCATAGATGGTTGGGCCAAAAGCACAAAACAAGATGTGCAAGGCTTTGCAATTAAGATCCATCTTCTTGCGATCGTCGGCACTCCACTTCGCTTTGCTTCTTTGAGGCACGAACGAACCATCTTCAACTATATCCCATAGCTTGTAATCTCTTGATTTGATGAAGAACTTCATCTTTGTCTTCCAATGGGCATAGTGGGTTTCGTCAAAGAAAGGCGGTTTGTCCATTGATTGTGCCATTTGAGCCGGTTGATGAAATAGTGATCGAGCTTGTCGGATCTTCTCAATAGGATGTGAATCCTCTTTGATTGGGCCAAGCTCTGATACCAATTGTTGAGTTGTTTGGGGCTCGATTCGTTCAACCAATATTGCTCACCAAGTGGTGTAGATGAGGATTTTTGGGTGGAAGGGTTGTGGAAGCTAAATTGAAAAGTGACACAATGATTTATAGTGGTTCAACCTTCTAACCAAGGTCTACATCCACTACCTTAGCTCCCCACTAAGGATTTCTCAATCAATCCACTATTGATTCGTCCTTTTTCTAGGCTTAGGAGGTAACCCTTATACACAATCAAGCTTTCTACCCAAAGCCTTGATTGAAATCCTCTCTTACAAAGAGATAAACAAAGCAAACACAAATCCCTCTAAAAGGTGTTTGTTTGCACAAGTAAGCACTCACCCAAAACCTAAAACACTTGAGCAAATTTGACAATTTTGGCTCACTAGTGTTTGTCTATACAATAAATGACAATTTAAGCTCTAAGACAATTCTTGATTATTTGATGTTTGTCAATATGAGTATTAGTCTTTACTTGATGCTTGGAGGTCCCTTTTATACTCATTGATGAGTTTATAGCCATTACTAGCCGTTGGGGATGATTTGGAACCTTTGAGGACTTTATTTCCCTTCATTAATGTTGTTCTGCAACCTTCCGTATCGATACGCTTGGACCCGTATCGGTACGACCTTCATTAGAAACTAGTCGTTGGGCTCTTGCCAGCCTGGGAGTATCGATACGCTTGAGGGCGTATCGGTACGGTTTCACATTTAAATGACCATTGGGAAAATAGCCGTTGGAGTTGTTAAATAGGGATCAGTTCGCTTGGAGGGCGTATCGAAACGACCCCTTCACTGCATCGAAACAACCAAGCCTGTTTCGATACGGTTTTGGCAGTAACCAAACTGGGCAGAAAAGGTATCGATACGGGTTGGACCGTATCGGTACGGGTACTTTGAAAACACAAGTTTGGCTATTTAAAAACATGAAAAGTCTTGCCAAAAACCTCTTAAAATACCTCAAACATAAATTCAAGTTGTTTGGACTTAAAACCAAGTTTTAAATTCTTTTCAAATTAGTCCAAAACATTTTTCAATTATTATATCAAAACATTAGTTCTACAATAAGTCTCTCCCAGGGTTGGGTTCTGTTGAAGGATATAGGGCTTGAGTTCCTCAAATCTCTCTTGATAGTCTTCTACAGAGGATTTCTGCACCAACTTATTAAATTTTTCAATCACATCAGTATAAGCTTTATCACAGAATCTATGTCACAAATCAGGTGTGAATTCATGTCAAGAAAGCCTATGTTTCTGCATAATATAACCATCAAACCAAATCTCAGCCTTACCCTCAAGGTGCATGCCCACCAAGTACATTTTCTGTTCTTCAGAAATTTTTAACAGGGTGAAGTATTTCTGGCATTTTTTGATCCAACCCCTCAGATTAGTTCCATTAAACATATGGAGATCAAGCTTTGGTTTAAAGTAGCTACCTTTAGTGTTGTTCATACTTGTAGAAAAATTTTAAGTCTCTAAAACAGAGGTATTTTTAAGAGTAGGGGCTTCCATTTTTATCTTAAATTTTTGTGGAGGGTGGGAAGAATTTTTAGGGTGAGATGATAAAACTCCAGGTTCTGTAGGTTTATAAGAAAACCTTTGTTTCTCATCTAAAATGGTGACAACTGGGATAGCTTACTTGTATTATCAGGTTGACCTTTGTTTGTAACAAGTGTCGAGATTTCCTGCTTCTGCACAGCTTCCAGGATTCTCTCCAGGTAACATTGAGTAACATCGATGCGAGATTCTAGGGTGGTGATCCTTAAGTCAGATATTTTTCGTTGTTTAGTCCACCATCGGGTTCCTTTTCTTCATTCTCTAGGTCTTTTAGTCTGTTTTGGATAGATGCAAAGGTATTTTGTATATCTATTGGTTCAGTTTGGGGTGCCATTTGATAATGCTTTTTATGTTTTTCCAGATTTGCAGGGATCCGAAACAGGCTCTAGATACCAATTGTGATGATTCAAGCAAGAAAGTAACATAAATTTACAGAAAGAAAGGGGATTTCAGAGAGTAGAAGAGTAGATTTTAGAGAAAGCAAGTGTTTTTACATCAGAATTTGCATAAAAAATATTCATAGTATGAGCTGTATATAATCAGCTGCACACACACACAAATGAAATGTTGACAGATGTCCACTGCTCCACTTTTCTCTCAAACGGTCTGTAGGCCAAATTGCGGCTCACGTGTTAATTCCCATTTACTGGGATAGTAACGCTGCCGTTTGCTTCATTAAACGTTGGGCTCAATATGCTGCCGTTTGCTTCATTAAGTTCCAAGCCTGATACGCCTTCGTTTGCCTCTTTTCTTTTTTCCCCAATTCCTTGCCCTAATTCCAGCGAATTCCCTTCTTTTGCTTCGATCGTGACACTGCACAATTCGAAATCCACCTTCTCCCCCCTCGTGTTTAAATCGCACGACTCCCACTTCTCCAAATGGACGGTGCACTGCACAATTCAAACTCCATATTCTCCCCGTCGTGTTTAAATTTTATTTGTAAACCTTAATGATCTATTTTAGGTAGCAACATCGGCAGTGACAACGACAGAAAAAAATAAAGTGTTGAGTTTAGAATTTTTTATATTAAATTTTTTAAGCTATTTGATTCTAATATATTAATTTAAAATATTGCAAAGAAATAAAAATGTTTATTAAATATTTTTTTTTTGATAAATAGGAGAAATAAACTACTTATGCAAGAGGAAATAAATCCATAACTAGCAAACTTGCGATCACCATGGGAGGAGTCTCGAGTATTCGACAATCCAAAGAGTCCGTAGAGGCCAATTTAGCTAACGAGTCCGCCACTTTATTCCTTTCTCGGCACACATACTGAACCTTGACTTCCCAACCTTGCCGCAACAACTCCCGAATGTGCTGACACAAAGCGATGGAACCCCCCTTTGTCGAAGAATCTTGAACTAGCGAACTTGCCTCTTTACAATCCGTCTCCAAAATAACTCGTCGATAGCCCCTAGACCACGCTTGCGATAAACCAATATACATACCCCATAGTTCCGCCTCCAACGCGGAACAAATCCCTATCGTTTTCGTGAAACCAAAACTCCACTCGCCCCTTTCATCTCTTCCGACGCCGCCGCACGACGTTAATCCGGTAGCAGTCGTTCGTGCGCCGTCCGTGTTGATCTTCAGCCAGCCGCACGGAGGCACCTCCCAAGTCATAACCTGCTGCCCGAGCCGTGCTGTAGGAGAGGACAAAGCACTCGACAACGCCAAAGCACGAACGCTTTCATCAAACACAAAATTACTATGCGCCGATACATCGAATACCCTAGCCGCGTCAATATCAAAGACACAAGCATTTCGATATTTCCATAAGGACCACAACACCGCGCCAAAGCGAAGATCCCAATCCTTCGGCTCGCGCGCAAAGTAATCCGGAGACGATAAGTTAATGCGCAACCAATCCTGAATATTCAAATTAAGAAATTCCGGAAGTTTGGAAGGAACAATCAACCTAACCCAACACGCCATTGCCGTAGGACACAAACGAAATAAATGATCCACGGATTCCACCGTCGACCCACACACACCACAGCTAGACACGTCACACATATGCCTCCGGGCTCTCTCGGCATTAGTGAGTAGCTTGCCACAACCAAGTAACCATAAGAAAATTTTGATCCGTTGCAGCCCTCGGAAACGCGCAATGCAACGCCACAACAGCCCCGCTTGTCTCTCACTTTCCCCTGTGCGCACACTGTAAGCAGAACTGACAGAGAAGGTCCGCTGCGCCGTCCATTTCCAACCTACTCCATCCGAATACGCAGCTTGCTGTGGCGACAACGTCGCCGCCAAGCGTAAGACGATGTCACACGGCACCAAGTGTTCTATCGCCGCCCAATTCCATCCTCCTCCGGGCGTTGCCATGCTGTCGACACTAACATGCGGAAGACACGCACGAGCAGCCCCATCAATCACATAATCCGCAAGCACTCCAACATCACTCAACCACGGATCATGCCAAAAGTCTATAGCGCGCCCATCCCCAACCGACCAAACAAGACCGGAGCGCACTTCTTCCCAAACTAAACTGATACCCTTCCAAAGATGAGAACAACGTGGGCGAATCAAAGTATCCGGGACATCTTCTACCCACTTATATTTGGACCGTAACACTTGCGCCCATAGATGATCCGATTGTCGTATTAAATTAAAAGCAAGCTTCATTAAAAAAGCTTCATTTTGAACCGTCAAGGACCTAAAACCAAGGCCTCCCTCCTTAATAGGCGAACATACAGATTTCCAATTCACAAGATGCACACCACCCCGCCCTTTATCCTTACCCCAAATGAAATTCCGAATTAAACTTTCGATGTCACGACACGTACCTTTAGGAAGGAAAGAAGACTGCATAGCATAATAGGGAATTGCGGACAACACCGATTTGGCAAGTGTAATTCTCCCCGCGAGCGAAAGGGATTTAGCCATCCACCCCGAGAGCTTATCCGTCACGCGTTGAACAATAAATTGATAAGAGGCCCGTGTCACGCGCTTGTGTAACAAAGGTACACCCAAATATTTCCCAAGGTCTGACACACGACAAAAACCAAAACGAGAACTGATAGCTATGCGCAAGTCATACTCCACATTCTTCGAGAAAAAGATACAAGTCTTGGCAATACTGACCTTCTGACCCGAAGCCGCACTAAAAAGCTGTAACACCTCTTTGATAATAGTAACCTGAGTTGATGTAGCTTCACTGAACAAAATCATATCGTCAGCAAAGAAAAGGTGTGAGATAGAAGGCCCCGAACGAACCAAACGAACCGGCTTCCACGCACCTCGCGCTACCTCCTCGCGGATTGAGTGAGCTAACCTCTCCATGCAAAGAACAAACAAATACGGCGACAACGGATCCCCCTGTCGAATACCCCTTGACGGCACAAAGGAATCCGATACAGAACCATTCCATAGCACTTGTGTAGAAACCGATGAAACACACATCATGATTAGACTACGCAACTTATCCGGAATTCCAATCTCCAAAAGAGTGTCCGCGATAAAATCCCATTCCAGTCTATCGTAAGCTTTTTCAAGATCTATTTTGATCGCCATCGAACCTACCTTTCCTTTCTTCAAGCGCATCGAATGAATAACCTCCTGGGCGATAATTATGTTATCCGTAATGGACCGCCCAGGGACAAAAGCAGTCTGACTATCCGATACCCAGCAAGGTAAAAGAGGTTTAAGCCTATTAACAATAGTCTTCGTGATGACCTTATACAGCACAGAACACAATCCAATAGGGCGAAACTGGGAAATCGATTCCGGGTTGCGTACCTTAGGTAATAGAACAAGAAGAGTGCGGTTCAAAGAAGGGTCGAACGGCTTACCCGCGAACACTTCCCAAACAAGGCGACAAACTGAAGGACCAACGACATGCCAATTACGCTGATAGAATAGCGCGTGTACGCCGTCCGCCCCAGGGGCCTTCAACGGCGACATGTCGAACACTACCGTCCGAACTTCATCATCCGTTACCGGACGTGCCAAATTCCTGAGCAAATCCGCATCCACCGTAGGAAAACAGCCCCTCCCTACAAACGCCACGTCAATACTTCCCGACGAGGTGAACAAATCCTTGTAGAAATCCACCGCCATCTTTTGCAAAACACTCTGATCGGAACACCATCTACCGTTAGGGAATTTGAGCGCTTGCACATAATTCTGACGACGACGCTGCATGGTACAATTGTGAAAGTATTTGGAGTTTTTATCACCAAAACGAACCCACTGCTCTCGTGACTTCTGTACCCAAAGACTTTCCTCATGAAGAAGCACAGCATCAAGTTCCGCACGTAGTGACGCTTCGAGCTGAACAAGGAAATCAGAGTGCGCGACTCGAAGGGCCTTATCAATCCCACGAAGTCTCGCAAGAAGCTTCATCTTCTTTTTGCCAATATGCCCAAACACATTGACATTCCAATCCTGAACGTTACGCATGAAATTGTCCACATTAACACCAACATCCAGCGATTCATCCCAAACGCCCCGCAAAAAGTCTTCAAACCCAGGATGATCCTGCCAGGCCGCAATGAAACGAAAAGGGCGCCTACTCCGTGGCCCGTCCTGAGAAATAGTATGAAACCAGAGAGGGCAATGATCCGAACCAACCCTGTCAAGATGGGAGACCACCGCCGACGGGAACAAACTAGCCCATGTGGCATTATACAGACATCTGTCCAAGCGCTTATGAAGGTCACCGCGCTTCCAAGTAAAGTCGCAACCCTTGTACTCTACTTCGATTAAACCCAAGTCAAAAATAAAATCCCGGAAAAGAGTGCAAACGCCATTACCTCTGACTGAACCCCCAAGTCATTCCTCCCGTCTCAAGATAGTGTTGAAGTCGCCTCCCAACAACCAAGGCACCCCATCTCCCGGATTCAAACTCGCCAACAAAGGCCACAAAAGTTTACGCACAGAAACATTTGGGCTAGCATACACAGCAGTGAAGTAAAACCACCGGGTAGAATTAATATCACGAGCTCGCCCATGGACAAACTGATTCGACACCCTAACAATCTCAACCTGAACCGTATCTTGCCAAAGAACCCAAACACCACCACTGAGTCCTCTCGCCTCCACTCTGAAAGAATTAGGAAAACCCATACGAGCAATAACCCTATCAGCCGTACCACCACTAATCCGTGGTTCAAAAATAGCAAGCACCTGAGGTCGACTTATCCTACAAAAATCCTTCAAATGACCACGAAAACAAGGGCTAGCCGCCCCTTGACAATTCCAGAACATAAAACTAATCATCGAAAAAAAAACAAAAGGGGAAGTACCACAAAACTCACTAGTGCGATGAAGGAGCCGATGCGGCCTTACTTCCGCGAACATCACTACTCCTTCTCTCCTCAACTCCACCCTTGCTGTTTGCCGAAGACTCCGCAACCGCCCCTGTCCCGCTCGAAACGGGGTGTCGTCCCCCGCCACCGTTTAAAGTCGGCTCAGTTGCGAAAACCGGCAACCAATCCGATAAATGGCAGGTAGGTGGGGAGCGATTTTCGTTGCCCTTCTTCGGGTTAGAGACCTTTCGAACACCAACCGAACTCAAACTCTTGGGGCCTTTAGAACCTTTTTGCGATCCCTTAATTCGCTGCTTCTCATTAACTGCCTCGAGGATAGAGATGGCCTCATGTTTACCACCTATCGGAGGCACGGAGTGTGCCACAACAGTAGGAACAACAGTGGCTACGGACGCCACAACCGCGATAGCCCCTTGTTGATTCCCAAGACTCGCCGAAACTCCCTCGACCTCCTCCGATACATGCATCTGGTCCGACACGACCCCCCCAAGCGTACTACCAACAACCTGAACATCCATAACATCCTGCGGTACAACTTTCGAATCATCCTCCGATACGGGTATCTCTCCCACACGCTCATCATTCTCCACCACAACTGGAACCGGGGCTACAGGATCAACAACCCCATTCGCAGCTGCATGACTGACCTCCTGGAGAACAGCAAATCGCGAACCGCCCTCCTCGATCGAGTCCAAACCCTTGTTACTTTTACGACCAACATTATCACGTCGAACACGCCCGCGCCTTTTGTCCGCTATCATCCACGGGCCATACGCCTCATCACTTCCTTTGTCCACCTGGCCGACACCTGCTGCAGCAACATCCGATGAGGAGGGGGCTGCCCTATCAGATTTTCCAGTAAATATTTCACAGGCCTCCTTAACATGGCCATATACCCCGCACTTAAAACATATATTTTGAAGACCCTCATACTCAAGATTTTGCATGACACCATCGATTAGAACACAAGGAATCAATGGTTTGCCCAAATCGACCAAAACCGCAAGTCTAGCAAACCTCCCCCTATCACCGGCATGCGTACTATAATCAATTCTAATAACTTTGCCAATAAGACTTGCAATATAACGAAAAAGAGCCTTGGAATAATACCGATAAGGGAGACCCGGTAACCTCACCCAAACCACAACCTTCGATGGATGACTCTCTGATGTAGAGAATTTCCTATGCCACGGCTGGACCGTGAGATAACACCCGAAAATCGTCCAAGGACCCTCGGTAAGGACATGAACGTAGTCTGCTTCCAGAGAGAACATGACCAAAAAATATTCATTGTCCAAATCCACAACTTGGAACTGACCCTGCAGTTGCCACAGTGTACGGATCCTACCCAACAACGTACGATAGCCTATAGTCCTCCCCAACATCCGAACGATAACCGAACGTTTCATACTGAGATCGATCTGATCATGCACCCTCTTCGAAAAATTCACCGATGGGAAGGGACCACTGTGATCCACCACCACATCCGAATCTTCCACCACAACAGCATCCAACCCCGGCAGTGGTGCTGAGTCCACGTTTTTCTTCTCCGCACCCCTCACTGCCCCTGCGTACGACGGTCGCGGAATGGACGAGGGACTGCCCCCCCCGCCATCACTTGTCTTGCCTTCTTCCCCAGCAGGAAATTCTCCAGCATCCTCCATGACCGAGTCTACCTCTCCTGTGTCGTCCGCTTCAAACAGCGGGTTCACCTGGTCGTGTCTGCCCTTTTTCGTTGCTCGCGCCTCCTCCACCATAAGCGGCGAACCCGGCCGTTCCAACAACGGAGGGAACTCCACAGAGTGCACACTCCCATCACCCCCACCGGACCGATCAGGGGGGACTGCCGGCGGAACAAGGGGCGGGGCCACCGTGGAAATAGGTTGCTTTGAGTTTTCCGTATGGTTTCCGTGAAACGCGGTTGCCATCTTTGAGTGGTTTTTTATACCTTGAAACAAGCGGAGGAAGAAGACTGGCTATGCCCTTACCTCGAAGACCAAATGTGCTGATGCACCTTTCGGTCCTTACCAGGTGCCCTTCTACGCAGTGAACTCTCGCAAGTAGTAGCAGATGAGCAGCAAACGAACAGATCCGTTTTTCTCTGAAGCGGTGGTGCTGCTGCTAGAGACGGAAATACAGAGCATAAGGAAGAAAGGAAGCTGCGTTGCGATCCGCACTTTCTCCCCTTCCTCTTCCTTCAACCGCTGCTCTCACGCCTCTGCTTCTTCAGATCTGCTTCTTCAGATCCTGCTTCTTAAGATCTGCTCTCACGCCTCCGCTGCTCTGTTATTAAATATTATTTTTAATTTTCTTTTAAAATAATTTTAATTATAAGTATAGTCCTTAAACTTTTTAATTTTTATTAAAAAAATTAATAATGTTCAACGATGTATATCTTAATAATGTTGTAGTAGACTTATTCTATATATAATGATTTCGGAGTCCGGACTCTTCTAGTGACGTCCCTACTTACATATGAATTTGATTTGATTTATCCTAGTCTAGAGAAAAAGTCGCACATGAATTGAGTGATTGGCTCTCGTTTTGGAGACAAAATAAAGCGTGATAACTGACTGAAAGAAGACTTGCCAATTTTTTATTGTTTAAAGGTTTGCTTTAAACTATTTTTTTCCATTTAAAGCAAGGACATGAACAGAGAATAGATCCAGCACCGTTCTCCAGCTATATATAAAAAATAAGGCTAAAAGTATATCAATAATCACTTAACTATAAAAAATAATTATTGCTTGCCTTTGATTAGGCTGTTTGTTAGATTATGTTTATGTGGAAGTAAAAGTTGTTTGAGCATTTGCAGTTTTGGGGAGAGGATTGTCATAATCGTTAGTTTAGGAATTAGAATTATATCATAGATTAAATTTTGGATGTGACAAAATAAGTTGTTACAGGTAAAATTGTTGTCTTTTTTTATATATAAATGTTACAGCTAAAGTTAGTGGCATGATTTTTGATACGTTAGATTCAATGAATATGTCTCTGTACAGATTGGGATAGATTGGGATATACTTGTATAACGTAGGAGCTTTTTGTAGCTTTATAAAACATTATTCAAAAATAATAATTATTTTAGTTAATATATATTTTTTAAAAATAATATAATTATTAAATATTATTAAATGATATAATAATATAATTGACCTAATAATTATTTTGTAACAATTTGATAAAATATAATAATAAGTTTTATAATAATCTGATAAATTTATTTATTGTTTTATAATCTTTGAAAAGATCAATGATCAAAATATTATTTTATAGTTTAGTAATTATTTATGGATTAATATCTTATACACAGGCGGTGGAAACTGAAATTTTCTACAAGTGCCTTAGTTTTAGGGTTTAGGGAATTAATTTATGGTATAAAGTTTATGGGTTTAGGTATAGGGGTTTAGAATTTACGGATACTTGTTTCAATTTAAGGTTTAGGGTTTAGTTTTTAGGGTAATATGGTGAGGATTTAGGTTTTAATCTATAAACCCTAAATTATAACACTAAACCTTAATTGAAACAAATATCACTACATTCTAACTCCTACACTTAAACCCTAAACTAACTCCCTATACACTAAAATTAAGGCGCGTGTGAAAACTTTCAATTTACACCGTTTGTGTATAGAATATTTTTTCATTATTTATTTGTATACTTTATCCCGTGTATAAGAAAAAGCAAAACAAAAGTATATGAAAATTCATTATAAAAAAACCTTATGTGCGTTACAATTTGCATCTTTTATAACTAAATATGAGTACGTCAACTTACCATATAAATACATTATTAAACTTATCTTGTCAGATCACGCACCTCTGTTTGTTATATCTTGTTGAGCCTAATTAAACCAATATGTTGGAGAAATTAAGAAATCTAAGGCGGATAACAAGCAACGTGGAAGATATCCAGCCTCACAAGGATGTAAAGTATATTTTCCCTTTTTAATTAAATTGATTAAATTGATCTTTTTTTTAAAAAAAAAAAGGGAAAAGCAATGCACGGCCCATAGAGAATCCATGTTTGGCCTCCAACCGTGCAGGTGAAGAAGAGGAAGAAGAAGAAGATGGGTTAGAAAACGACACCGTTGCCGTTGAATGTGGTTTGACTTATAAAAGAGTTAGCTGATCAATTAATGTAAGGGCGTCCCTAACCAGATCTTGTTGACTAATCCCACACTACCCGTGAATAAAAAGTGTTTTTACTTGTGATTTACCTTTTTGTTTTCATTTTATGAGAAATATTACAATTCGAGAGAGAAAAAAAGTGCATACGAACAACAAGTGGTTTAGTAAAAAAGCGGATAATGTCCTTCTTAAGTGACTCGGATTCATTCGCTTTATTTGTAAAGTGTATGTACATTATCAAATAGTTAAAAATATCTATAAACAAACACTACTTTGTAATCAATCACCTTTAAACTATTAAAAATACAACGTTTAATTGGATCATATTAATTTTAGCTGGTGGCAACTCTCGGGCCTTGCATGCGTGCGTGGCTTTTGCTAGATACGTTTATAAGTAGATGTTGATAGGGTGGAACATAGAGTGATATATTTTGTTTTTGTGGTCGAATATTTATACTCAGGGACGAATACATGATTTTATATTAGGAGGGGCGAACCTATAAAATTTTAAGAGATGAGGAAAATTTATAAAATTTTAGGAAGGGAGAAGATAGATTTTCAATGTAAAATACATAAAAAAAATTAAAATTTTTCTGAATTATATATAAATTTTAAATTTTTAGGGGACGACTGCCCCCTCTAAATCTATCCCTACTTGTACGTAACAATGTAACATAAATCGTTAGTCACGTCAATAGGAAAACAAGAGCAATTGTATGAAAGATATGGGAAGCTCACGTTGTTCTCTTTTTCATTTGCCCAAAAACGTTATTATCGGCTAGATATGATCAAATATTGAACACTAAAAAAATATATAGTTTTATTTATATCGATACTTTTTAGGAGAAGCGTTAAAACTCTTTTGATGTCACTTCTAAGTTTAGGTTTCAAAATCATGATAATAACACTTTTTAAAAAAAAATTATATTATAGGCTCGGCTCGCCACGTCATCTATGGTTTCAACCAATAAAAAACATTCATTTCATTAATTTTTTCATGTCATTTTTTACTGAATGAATCTTCACTCAAATTTACTGTAAATTAAATTAAAAAACATCTTTTACCAATTGTAGATTCACTTGGTAAAAATGTGATATGAAAATTTTTAATGAAATGAATGTTTTTATTGGTTGGGACCATAGATGACGTGGTGAGCCGGGCCTATAATATAATTTCTCCCATTTCTTTACCATATAAACAAATGATTTCATTAATTGTTCAACACTAAGTGAGAAGCACAAAATTTATTTTTTTTAGGTATTTATACTCTTTGTTCATTTGAAATTTAATTTCTCTAATATTTTATATTTCAAATTAAAATTTTATTTTATTTTTGCCTACACGACTTCTTTGCGACTTTAAATTGATCAACTAGACATTTTATTATTTTTAAAGTCACGCGATCTGATTTAAAGAAAATTGAATTTAGTCGTTAAATCCAAATAATAGAGAGCCCTAATATTAAAAATGAAATGACTAAAATTCAAACTTACAAAAGAATAGGAAGTTGAAAAGTATTCACCCCCCCAAAAAGTTGAAAAGTACAATTAGACCCAACAAAAGTTGGAGGTGGTTTCAAAATTTGTTTTGTCTTGTAGGATTTTTCTCTTTTAACACTGACAAATTAACCCTAAACATTATTTTTAAATAAGTATTCACAATTTAGAGTATTAATAGTTTTATTTATTAGTATAAAAAATAAATTATTATAATCTTTTAATATATATATTATACTTTGATTTAAACATACCCTTCCGAATTGAGATGGCGCCACTAAATTAAATGACATCAAATGAAATAAACACTTTAAAATACATTAAAAATATGCCATGTGAACAATTTTATTTGTGAAAATTAAATAATTAAATGATTATAGGCGGGGTGCTACCAGGATAATGTATTATAATTTTTTGGTCATACATTTGAATCTCAAATAATGAGTAATAGTAGTTTTATTAAAAAAAATTAATATACTAATGTGATTACAATGTAATATCTGTTCAATTTTTTTAGTTCTTTAATAACGCACACACACCATACACTCATGGTGCTCGAACCCTGATCATCTGAATGAAATACATCATCTTTTACTAAATTTTTTGAAAATAAATATAAAGAGACAACAACATCCGTGCATTAATATTTATTGTATTTTATAAATAAGAGTAATTTTATATTTTTCAATTGAGTTGATATCCGATTAATCTCTAACACTAAATTCACTTAAAACTTATACCAAGTATAATTAACTAATTAATAAAAATAAATCAAACTCAGTTTCTTATTCTTTTGGGTTTTTTTAGATAACCCTATCCATCTGCCTTAGTGTTGAAACTTTTGTTGAATTTCAGCAGACAATTTGAGTTATTCCAAGCTGACATGGCCGACAGATTGAGGGAAGAGAAATTGCTTGTCATCACTAAAAAAATGTAGGAGGTGAGGTCCAACCAAGCGAAGCACTTTATAATTATATACAAGATTGAAAATAATGCACCAATTTAATTATTCTAATGCAACTTGCATACATGCGATAACAGGAGCAGCAAGTTGCAGATTAAAATGAAATAAGAAATTCAAAAAGCAAACAAAGAAAAATGACCATCTAATTTCATAGCTACCTCTCAAGCTTTTCCAAACCATTTTTATTTATTTATCTTAATTATTGGTATATCTATTATTGATTTCACATTACTTGATATTTGCAAGAGGGATGGCAAGGATGAATAAAAGACCGGTTAAAATCAATTTAACCTATACATTTGATTTTATCGATTTTTTTGTCCTCCTAATTTTTCAGGGCTTTGTTCTAACTAATCCAAATCAACTCACATCGCAAGCATAGTTTTGGTGAGTGAGTCTCCTAACAAGAATTTTATATATACACAATGCCTCGAACTCGAGACATACTTAAACGCTATGAAACTGCTTAGCACTTGAGCCAACCCTTGTTTGTTGATTTTATGTTATTTTAAACTAATTTAATTTTTTTTCGTTAAAATTGTTAATTCTTAAATCAAATTAGTTAAAATTGTATCAACTATTAAATTATTGACTAACTTAATCACTTGCTATATATTATTTAGTTTAAAATATAATTTAAATTACATCCAGTCTAATAAGTCAATACCTCAATTCGTAATTGTTTTACCCAACCCAAAATTTATATTAAACATATAAAAGAAAGGAAATTAAAATTATTCAATACATATGTTATATACTCTTTAGATTACATAACTTTTTTTTTCAGTTGTAGAGATTAAAGACTTAGTTTAGAGTTGATATGTTTAGCTTACAAGGTCTAAAATTTAAAGTTTATGTTTAAAATTTAATATTTTAGATTAAGATTATAAATTTTAATTTTAATTTTTAAATAGTAAATATGCGAGCTTATGTATTTTTACGCATGTATATAAAAAAATACTCACGAGAAAATTTCTATTATGAAAAAAAAATACTTACATAAAATAAACTAAATCAATCGATTTAGTTGGTTTCATTTACCATAAATAAAATTTATAATGTCAATGTATCTATTGTCACGATCACGTAATTTCAATGAATTGTACATCTAATTTGTTGGTGATAATATAATCTGGATTTTAAGTCTTAATAGTTAAATGTGACCTTTCATTTGATCGAAAAAAAAGCACTTTCATTAGTATTTTATTTGGTTGATATTTTTCAAGAGTTGTTGGAGCAAAAAAAAAAAAAAAACTAAGGCTGGAATGCTACCATTTCCGTGGAGGAAATTTTATGAGATAAAGTTTTCTATTTCCTAACAAGAAAAGCATGGGATTTCTACAAACTCACGTGAGCTAATCTGGGGTGTTAAATTATTTTCAACGGAACAAATTAATTAAAAAGCGTTTTACATCTCGTATAAAATATAAGAAAATTATTCAATACACATATAAATGAAAAATTATTAGATGTGTCTGATTTATCACGTCAGTTATTATTCAATTCAATAACATGTTTTTATGTCATTTTTTAGGGTGAATCTTCACCTCTTTCTTACATGCAACTAAAGAGTAATAGAAATCATTTGTCCTTTTCCGTACCCCTATTTATGCTCCACACTAAAAATTAGGTTTATGGTTTAATGTTAGGGGTTGTGGTTAGGGTTTAGGGAATTTAGGATAGGTATATTTTTAAGATGTATGATTTATGATTTAAAAATTAGGGTTATGGCTTGGAATTTATTTTTTAATATTTTTTAGTATTAAGGCATATAAATGGGCACAAAAAAAGGCAAAAGATTTTCATCCATTAAAGATTAAAGAATGAGTCGTTACTTGAAAGTTACACTGAAATGAGTAAATATTATTGAATGAATAATGAATGACGTAATGAGCCACACCCATATAATAATTTCTTCATGTTACATATGCGTTTATGTTTTTAAAATTTAAAGTTTAATTTTTAATGTCTAAAAATTGTTATGTATTGTTTAAGATTTTAAGGTCAGTGATTTTAATTTTAATTTTAAAGCATAAACATGTAGGCTTGTATAAATTTTTTTACGTAATATATATTAAAAATTACTCATATATATATATATATATATTCATATAATGTTATCTGTCTAAATATTATAAATCATTAACAGACTAATCACTAACATTTGTTTTTAAATGTTTTTTAAACGATGAGCCAACATGTGGTTTACTGTAGATTTATACGCTAATAATGTACATAATACATTCCGATTAAAAAATTTAATTTCTAAAATGTTTTTAAATTTTATAAGACCACAGTTTAAACATATGTAATAAGAATGTGTCGAATAGAGCATAATTTTTTAAATAAAATAATTTTTTTTGTATTTTTGAAGATATTTATTTATATAAATTACAATGTCTAAATTATTTTAAATTTTTAAACTATAAATCAGAGTCAATTGTGTTTAAGCGTAGTATACAATTTGAGATAAATTAATCTAATATTAAAAATCAAACACTCAAATGTTATGTTCATTAAACATAACAGATGCACCAATGGTAAATGATGACGTAATTCATTCAGGTGACTCGAATTCGAGCACCAATTTTGCACGGTGTGTGTCTTATTAAAAAAAAAAAACTAAAGAAGTTAAACAGATGCTACCATTGTATCACACCAGCATATTAAAAAAAACATAAACCCTCTTTCAAATGTTAGGTTCATTAAACACTCTAATAAAAATAAGCACTCAAATAACTCAATATACGAACTTCGCATGTAATCTCTAAAATTATTATTTACACTAAGCAATTTATGCGTGATAAAACAATTGGAATCCCTTATGGTCCAACTCATCCACCAAGAAAAAGAAAATAAAAATATAAAAACAATAAATAGGCATAAAGACTAGACTAAAACTATAGGATATTATTGGAGAGTTTTTATAGTAATATAAGTTTTGGAGAGAGTGATAGCATTTAAAACCTAAGCCATTAGCTTAAGAATTAAATAACATATAAATAGATACTATATTCTAATTAACAAACAAAGCATATGAAAAGTCGAAATGCTTAGGTGCGCAAAAAAAATATGTGAAGGAATCATGCAAATGCTATTTGATTATTCTTAGATGCCGGTATAAAAACAAAAGCATATATGACAATGGGGAAATAGTTTATATGGAGTAGATCTTAATGATGTTACTCTTCATTTTTTTAATAATAAGGCTTCAATTATGATATTGGCTTTATCAACTATAATTAAAAGGTGCGTAGGAATTGGTTTCTTTTTTGGGTACCATTTGTTTTTTTATTCAATTATGGATTGGTGCTTATTAGATTCTTGTATTTGATTGGGCCACCCTTGCTTGCTGGGTAATACTTCCACCGCATAGGTTCTGAGAAGGGACGATTTCTTTAAATCTTATATTTGATATTTTAGGTAGTTATTTCATTTAAATATTGAAGCAACTGATCTGATCATCACATTCACGTTCTTTGACCTTAGATTATACCATGACCTTAAGTAGGGGAATCGGATTCAAGTAAAAATAAAAGGCAATCCAATGTTGTTTAAAGTTTCAATCTATTTCATCCAGAACAAACAAAAATGAAAAATGCTTAAACCATACATATAAAAAATCATCGAGCCAGATTGGGCCATGACCACCTTTTATATACCATTAACTTGGTATAAATCAGGGTGGTTCAAATACAACCATGTTTTTTTTTCCACCACACAAAAATGGCATCACAATAAGAGTAGCGTTCACATTTATTTCTATTCTAAAATATATATTATTTTAAATGTATGTACAAAATTATAGTGATTGGTGGCTCGTATAATCTGTTTATATTTTTCTACACAACCTACAAAATTTATGGATTTGAACCAGCTTCCATCACTTGGTCTCTACGGGGCCCAAGTGTGAAGAGGGTCAATAAAGAGCAAACCTGATCTAACCCAGGCATCCAAAGATCAATCACCACAGAATAGAAGGGTACCATCAAGCAGTACATCCATAGTCAATAACCACGCAGGTATACCTTCGTGTTCCTCGAGCTCGGTGTTCTGCAACCATCTTTTGTTTGAAGATCAGAAAATGAGTCTGTCTTCATGCACGCTTAAATGTTAGTCAAAATGCAGTTGCTTGTCATCCCTGTGCTTAAGTAAATTGGGCATATATTTGCAGATCACATACTGTTTGCTCCAGTCAAGGCCTTCAAACAATCCCTATCAGTTGATGAGCTTAGTCTATTCATGAAAATCCTCGTATGGTGAGGATCCACTAGAAGAGTCGGTTTCAAATGAAGTGATCTCCATTGGATCCATTGGAGATGACGGAAGAGATTCTCTCTGTTGAGAAGATGAACCTGAACCAGAACAAAGTAAAGTCGGTCTAAATTAAATCCCTCAACGCCTAATAGGGAACCTCAAGAATTACACCAGTGTTGGAACAAAAATAAGGAATACCCTTTTTTTACTTTCATTTTCCATAAGAAACAGGAAAATGGTAAGGGATATGTTAAAGGGGGTGGAAACTCATACATACCTTTTTGTCCCCTTGAGCGGAACTTCTTTGTGTGCCGCCTAATAAGTCTCTTAGCTTTGGTTATGGTCAGCTGCCTGGCGAATGGAGAGGATTCTGCTTCACTTTCACTCCACTCTCCATGGAAATCATTCTCTGCTTCACCTCTCATAGTTCGTAGCACAAATTGTTTGGCTTTACGCCGTTGAGTGTTGAAGAGGCCCCTAATGGAAGTAACAAATCCATCACCAGCTCCATCACTTGGACGCTTAAGAAAGGTTATCGGATATGGACCAGGTTTCTCAACCTGGTCATTGTCGCTGAGATTGAGGTCACTATCAGGAACACTGGTTCCGCTCGGCTGTTGAGTATGTGCCTTGTCTTTGAATTTCTTACCCTATCAAATACCAAATAATTTAATAGGAAAGTCAGCAGATCAGCATTCGGCTTTAAAATATTTTTCATGAACCGTTACAAATATCCAAGTCATAAGCCAGGCCAATAGGTGAGAACATGGAGATCAGTGCCCTTAAAGCAAGAGAAATTTCAGATTAGGGGGATTTGCAGGTAGCTTCATATCAAGATTCCTTACCTGCATTCCAGTTACAGACTTCAGAACTCCCCATATAATATGCTTCTTAACTCGAGAGAACAGTCTTCTCCAAGTCCCAGTGAACTCCACACGGTGAAAAGTATCCATCAGCAACTTGAGATCATTTACAACAAATCTGGACCCTTCATAAGTAACTAGTAGCTCAACCTAATTCACAACAACAGAAATATATGGCAATAAAAAAACAAATAACAGAAATACAGAACAAATAACCAATTGAAATTAAGTAAACAAAACCAACCTGACTTATCTTGATATTGTGAAATTCCATCATTTTCCTAGGCCTAGATTTTTTCTCTTCATTGGATTTTCCAACCTTCTTCTCTTCCTGAGATGATCGACCAGACTTAACAGGTTTCGTGTCTTTCATCTTACTTTTAGAGGATTCATCTTGTTGTTCAACAGAAACAAGTGTTCCACTTTTGGTAGAAGAAACACTGGAAGAGTGAGCCTGTAGGACAAGCTCATTAGCTACTGATTCTGCAACATTCTCTTCCCATGTTCTGTCAAAAGAACATGTTCTCCTCAACTCAGGGCCAGAACCAGAACCAGAAACAACATTTGATTTTGGGTCTTGTATCTTTGACGTCTGCATGTAGATTAAAAAAGGAGCATGGAAATTAAAGCATAAAAATATGAAGGTTCAAAGCCAATGGAAGGAATCTATTACATAAATAAATTACTAATGGTGCATTTATTTCATGGATTTTTTTTTTCTGTATTTTCTAGTGTTTGTTTCAAGGAAAATAACTTGGTCACCAGGAAACAACTTACTGGTTAAAGGAAAATAAGGTCAATTCCTTTTCTTTTTTTTATAAATCGACTTCCGCTTTACAAAAAAGCAAGACTTTCTGAGAAACAGCCCCTCATGAGTAACATGATTTTTTTTATTATGAATACACAACTTAAATCAAACTAAATATTGAGAGGTGAAATAAATATATTGTCCCTTTGGGGGCATCCTATAAAATAGAAATATATTATATTAAAAATAATTTTTACTTTTGAATTGTAAGAAAATTTAAATATTAATATATATATATATATTAGTATTTTAATAATACAGTTTTCAATATTATTGAACATTCATCTTTATTTAAATAATATTTTTAATAATAAAAATAAATATTTAATTAATCATATTTATTATTTTAAAAAAAAATATTATTTAACATTAGACTATTATTATTTAATAATAACTGCTATCCTTTTTCTTTTGTTCTGGAATATTATTCTTAATATTTAATTGAAAAATGTTTTATGTTACTATTTTATTAATGGGTATATGGATTAGGATTAGAATTTATAAATATTTAACAAAAAGTGTTTCATTATATAAAAATATACATTTTAATAGTATAAATTAATACAAATAATTACTATAATATTTTAAAAATAATAGTACTAAATTTTCAAGAATGAACAATGTACTTAATATTAATATAACATTTAGTGTTTAATATTTTTAATAATATCTCAAATCTTAATATTTTAATATTTATATTAATATTGCCATTTAAATTGAAAAAAAAAGATTTTTTTCTCAGAAACAACAGAAAGCATTTTTCATTAAACTATCCAAACATTAGAAAACCCCTACTTTTCTAGAAATTTTTGTGCAAAACAAACGCACCTAAGTTGCCACTATACTACCAAGTAGGGAAACATAAGGAAGCTCACTTGGGCAGAAGCAGACTGATTGGTAATGGATGTTGAAGACACACTTGGTTTGGATGGTACCTCAGGCTCCTTTGTTGAGTGGCTGCCTGATGCAGAAGCATCGTGGCTTGAGACACCCTTCTTTAGACGTCTAGCACCTGCTGTTGTGGAGATCCAAACTTCCTGCATTTCCAAAATTTCAATTATGAGGACATTCACCAATTGTTAGCTTATGGACTCAAAGATCTAAAGCCCAAAACTAACCTGCCGTCTTTGTGAATCTTGTTCTTCTTCTGGGAAGAAATACCCCCACATCATTCTGTACATTGTCTCGGTCAAATGAATCTTTAGGGGGTATATCTCAACCTATAGCATAAAGATATAGCTAGTCAAGTTTTACAAATAGTTGTTCATTAAAGTCACAGATGCTTCCAATATCTAACTAATATAAATGAAATGTTTATTTCTTATACAAATTGCTTGTGAGTCTATATACGTGAGAGAACAAAATTACTATCCAAACTCTATGCTAAACACAGAATTAATCACATGTATCAGAAAAACTGTCCCACAACCAAGGTCCGACCCCAAAGCCATGATGCCATTATGGCCCTTGTATTTGCAACAACAGACAACCACGTACAAGATCCTAACTTCTCAATCATTAAACACTCGAACTCATTTGAAATACATGCTTAAGGAATAAAAAAAAGAGTTATACCTGAAAAAGATCCAGAGAAGAGTTTCCATCTTTTGGAGCTCCCTGCTTTGCATCTACACGAAGCATGACTTTTCTGCAACGGCAAAAATTCATATCATGATCTTTTAACAAAATTATCACAAGAAGAGGTAAGTAATCCCTAAATTTTCACACGTATTTCCAAATGAAAATATACCGGAGAACATTCCCTGATCCCCCCACAACCACAAGAATAACCACAAGTATTGGCCTCACTTCAGTCTGCCAATTTATAAATATATTTTTTCCTTTATAAAGAAGACCGTCAAACATAAGATAAGTAAATATAGTATGTTCTTTTGGCAGAGGACCATCAAATTGAGCATTAAGGAGGTTGAACTGAGGCAAATTGTCAATATAAAAGCTAAAGAGAGTCGCAATTTTAAATATTCATTAGAGTTGTTGCAACTAAGATATAATTAGATAAACACCTAAATTGACTAAGTTAAGGAAAAAGTATGTACTTTCCCCATTCTAGAGGAGGATTCCAAGCTGATAAAAGCATATCAGACTTGGCATTAGGCAGGCAGTTCCTCACAACAAAATACTTAGTTGTAAACTGAGCAACACCAACATCTTTGTAATCGCGGTCAAAATCATAAATCTGCATGAACAGGAGAAATATGAACTTGTAAGATACAATACTTGAAAGCAAACATTATGCAAGTGCAACTCCTTATGGAATTTAAACCTCAACTCAACCATAGTTCAATAATTAAACAACAACGTGAAAATTTCAAAATAATAATAACAAAAGCAATGGACGGAAAACCCAATATGGGCTCCTTGTACTCAAGGGTGCAAGCTGCGAAAATAGCATATGCCAATGGAAAGCAATGGACAGAAAACCCAATATGGACTCCTTGTAATACGGTTATACAAGTTAAAAAAGTTGGGTCCAATCATTTTTTAATACTCCAAATATAGGCACCATCAGACCTAATCAAAAGTCCTCATCAAACTCAAGCTCTAAGTTCCCTTCACAGCCATCTTCAGTAAGATATAAGTGAATTCTGTCCTTTTCTTATTCATCTAAACCATACATGTATTATCACACCAGCCAAATAAAATTACAGCTGACATAAATTCAAAAGGAAGGGGATGATTTTCTAAGTAGTGCCTTTTGCCTTTCAAGATCTCCCCTAGGTACAAAAAACCAAGTACACAATTCAAATAAAATAAATTTATTTGGGCTCTTTTTATCAATCTTTCTTGATTTGCATCAATGCTGTAAATGAGCTTCTCAAAAACTTTGCTTGTTGATGATATATATAAAATATCTATGCATATCTATTCAATACAATGGATATAGATAGTTTATTTTGTTAGAACTAATATTCATTTTTTGTTTAAAGACACCTCAAATGGAGATGGTGTGATGAGCTGTTTAATTACCCTGTTACATTTGGTAGGGAGGGGATTTGCTCTGTGCCTAAGCACATGGCTTGACTACACTGATTGATCCGGATCACTGTTAGTTCGGGGCAACAAATGCATTTGGCTTTACAACCTCCATTAAGAGATACAGGAAGATATAAATTGATACCTCATTAGAATATCAATCTTCAGGAACTCACCATGTCATTTATCTCGGCTTCGGCAAATGATTTACCATCCACAAGCATGCTCCATACAACTTTCTTAATTTGCAAAGAAATTCGCATTGCATAGGATGGACTTTTGTTCTTTTCTTTCTCCATTAGCCGTAGGTGAGCTGCTTTCTGCAAAGCAACCCGTAAAGATACAGATGCGGCCTTCCTTGATTTTTTTGCTTTAATAAGTTCTCTCTTCAGTCCTTGCACCTACACATCAAGTTCATATTGCTTAAAAATCTTCCGCCTGCTAAAGAATAGCAACCGATCCACATGGTATCATTGAAGCAATTAGTCAATAGAAGACAAATACAGGGAAACAAAACTATGCCCAGACTAATACGAACCCATGAATAACAGATGCAAGAAAAAGCAGATAACAGGAGGTAAAGTCATAAACAGGGAGCTTGCAGCATTTACAAGCAACAGCAAAAATACTTATCAAGGTGCACTTTTATCCCAATAGTCAAGGTTTTTAATGTACGGACTCCGAAGTGCATATTTTAAAATAAATGCCAGATCCGAAGAATTATGTACAATGTAATTCATTGTCACCTCTGCTAGATTTGATGATTCAGTACATGTAGGTGGAGTATCTTACTACATTCACAAGCAATAGCACAATGAAGGATAATAGATCACCCACATTGAATTTCAGTTTCAAGAAAATTATCCTCAATTCTTACCATCATATATACAGATACACATGCTTTGAGTGATGGGTATAAACCAGCTGAGAACTTCTTACAAATTGGATGTGGTATGAAAGGGATACAACAGGGAACTTAAAATCAGTCTTAACCAGTTAGATAATGTGCATCTTAATTCAACTGCATATTACTGATAACAACCTCCAACAATCACTGCATTCATCGCAGAAAGAAATTTATGGGATCTATAGGAAATGTAATTCCAGGAAAAGGACCTGAGAGATTTCCCAGACAATATAAAATGGGAATCAAATGCATTTACGAAATCATTCAACCTATCAATGTTCCATCCAGTTTTTTTCTTATATGAGTTGATATAGTGAAACACAGAAAAGAGCAGCTCTCCACTTTTCTTATATGAATTTGCTTATACTATAGGCTCCCTAACAATAGTAATCGTTTAAATTTGAGAAGAAAATTCAAAGAGACCATAAGTCTGCAAATATGGAAACTTGATATTAGAGATTGTTGACAAAGTTCTCTTTCTTACCAATATGGATCTCTCACCATTTACCATCCACCAATCACCTTCCTTTTCCAGATGGTCTCCTGAAGTATCACAATGAAGAGACAGCTTCTTAATGTCATTGAGTAGTAACTTCTGCTCCCTTTCTTTCTGTTCAAGGGTGATTTTGGCAAGTTCCACCTCTTCAACACCATCGGGAACCACTTCATCTGCCTCCTCTCCAACATCTTCATCATCTTCGCCAGGACAAGAGAGACTACTTTTTCGAGGCCTGAATTAAACATGTTACTTGCATTAAATTTGGAATAATATACCACTACCAGTATTACATACCAAAAAGTCTATCGGTGCAGAGATTATGCGACTTCTTTAAGTAGTAAATAAAGAGATAATTGCACCCATATGAGAGAAATGGTCAATGTTGAAGAATAGGAGGTTAGGTTTCAAAAAGATCAATATAAGACAGACGATGTGTAAAGAAACTTTGAGTGATATTAATAAAAAAAATAATAAGCCAAAAAGTCAATTGATTTCTTGTATATAGTTTGAAAAAGAGGCCTGGTAAGTTTAATAAAACATGGCTGCAAATGGAAAACAGAACAACGATATAACTTATCATTTAAGCAAAGGAAATTAAACACCAACAGGAAAGGAAGTAGAGTAGCTTGTCTAAACTAGGGAAAATTGCTTTACACATTCTTTTCAAACAAAATGATGACAACCCATGGATATATTGATCTTATCAAGCCAAACCTAACAGTTGAATTTGGATCCATCAAGGGCAGTTGCACATATCAAATCCATGGTAGGTCCCGCTTTTGCAAATGAAAAAGAAATGATACCATCAATCCAGAAACACTATCATAATAAAGCCCATTTGCTGAACTACCTTTCTTATTGTTCAATGAGAACTACTTGGTTCAAAAGATGAAAATGGAGAAACATTTTTATAACGACTAGCATTTGCCGACAAATAGATCCAATAGGCCGAAGTATGTGAACATCTGGAAACTCCTACAATTAATTTCTTAAAAAGAAGACATTGTTCTGGAAAGAAAGCAACAATCATCAAAGAAACATGAGAAAATACTGCAGCATGTACTCACTTGGGAAGCCGAGCAAAGAGAAGATTGGTCAATACATCCAGCATAACCTGAAACTGGCGAGATGTCATGGTAGCTGTTATGTTGCAAGAGTTAAAGGTCAGTTCTTTTAATGGCTTCACCTGCAATCGGGTTAAAAAAACACATGCAAAATTAAGAAAAGTCTACTACTCAGTAAACTGCCATGCAGTAAAGTGATTAACTATAAAAGACAGCAACTTCAAAGGATTGGTCTGTCAACACTTGAAGCTTTTAAAATTTTGACAAGTTGAACTTAGCCAAACCGAGATTTTTAACCACTATTAATTCTGCACTGTGCACCAAATAAACAGCACTCTCATACAATTTCTCCTCATTATCTTTCTTTTTGTTTTAAAACAACATTTTCCTTCATGAAATATTTAGTATTAATAATCCTATTAGATTACATCTCTTTTTATTTATAATCATATACTTGAATGTGGATACATACATCTTTGCAGAAACAAATATCTCAAGAATATCACATACCTTCAAGTCTGGTGTTCCACCTTTATGCCTTGTGTATCGGAAGTACATATCACAAGGCATAAACACTCTTTCAAGTAGAGCGCCAGTACGTTTGACCTTTGGGGAGCTTTTACGAATTTTTGGAAGCCACTGTAGTCCAGCCCCAGGATCCACATCAGTTGGTGCAACATGAGCCTGCACATGCTCCAGCATCACAGAAAACTCCATGCGCTTCAATGTCATGTCATGTCCACCTTCAGGAATATGAACATTCCCAGTGCCAAGTGCTTGTTCAATCAGCTCAGAGCCAACATGAAGAACTGAATGAAATGATCGAGCTAAAACACGACCACTAACAGCAGCGAGAAGAAATCTCCCCTGATAGGCATGAAAGAAGTAACTTTAATAACATGACTAACATAAGATGACAATCATCAAGAATCACTAAGAGGACACAAAAACATCATACAGCAGGTAAACACAGGCAATGATCTCATAAGTAAAATAAATTTTCTGAATGCTTGCAAAAGGATTGCACAAAATTGTAAGATACAAAAATGTCACAACTCACATTGGCTTCTTCAGAGTGAAGATTGAACTGAGGCTCAATGACATTCACCATAAAATGCCGAGTCCCTTCCTCCTCAGAATCATTGACCTCATATTTTGCTAGTGCTACAGTAAAACATACAAGTCTCAGCGGCAATTTTTTGAAAGTAAAAAAAATGTTCATGTAATTTAGCAATATAATTATACTTATAACAATTTCTTTGATGCAGCTAACATCCATGGCAGTTGACCAATGAATTTGGAATTACAAAACCTTACTAGAATTAACTGGAAAACATGCATCTCAAACTTAACTTGTAAAACCAAAATCTCAAAATATCATAGTCAGCCTGAGACATACCAACTGCAGCAGTAGATGAATTCTCCAAGACAACTGCATGTGATTGAGATGAATGTGATACCGATGCTTCCATGTTCTGAGATGGGCAAGGAACACCATGATTGGTAGACGGGGACTTTGAAGGATCCTCCTGAGGCATTTCAGGTTCACCAAATTTCTGTTGCTCCTCAACTAACTTCCTCTGAGCATACTGCCGAGAAGGTGAAGGCTTTTGAGGTTCAAACGCTTTCGATATTCCACCAACAAATGACCACACAGCATCTCTATTCTCTATGGTCCACAAAAGTTTAAGGCCGTAAACAAAAACACGCTGACAATTATCAGCTATAACCACATTGTAACCATCATCATCACTAGGATCTGACCGTGCATGCTCATCACTCTCACTCCCATTCTCAAATTCAGATCTGACATATGTCATTTCAAGATTTTTTCTCCCAGCCTCCTGCCATGACAATAACCTTGCAGGATCAGCCTTCGGGGCCTGCCTCCTGATAGTAAAATAATCAGATGACAACAAAAATCCTTCATCGCGATGCTTCTCCGTGCAAACACTCATATAATTACTTTTTCCACTAGGAACTCGCTCCATGGATGCAGGCTGAGAACTTTTCCTCGTCATGTGAACTACTTTTGTAACACCAGTGCAATCTTCTTTGTTTAAAAAAACTTTAGGCATATGAAGGTCAAGTCCCTGGTACACGAGATCAAGAGGATCACGCTTGCATTCAAAAGTATACTTTTGCTTACCCCTACTGTAACAGATTTCATATTTAAGCTTTGTCATATTAAATGTCAGTCCTTTTGCTGGATCATCATCATCTAATGTCATATGCTTTATGCAAGCAGGCGTAGCATCTAAACGGAGCATAAACTCTGTCATCACCCTATCTAAGGACAAGTTTCCTGATCTAGGAACTCTTGGAACTCCAAAACGAGGCCATCGAGAAAAGGAACGCAATTTATGAGGAGGAATATAGTTCATATTCCAAAACTTAATTATCCAAGCTAGATCATGTGCACCGACATTGAATGTTGGTAAAGCAATTGAAACATTCTCTGCCTTACACCGTGCCCCATTTACAACTCCATCTAGAATAGTGCAATCTGAGGCTGAGGCAGATGGGGACCGTTTGTCCAATGGAGGAAGGGGTTTAAGAGAAAAGTTCCATCGGAGGGAAAGAGAAGTAGATCTGAAAGGATCAAATACTTTCTCCCTGGGTTTACCTTCCATAGGAACTGCAAATAAATAATGATTCATGGGATTACCAGACTCACATTCCCAATCCATTGTAACCTCAAGGCTAAAGACTGGGGCTTCAAGGAAAGCACCAGATGCACTGGTAGGAAGTTTTAAGCTTCGACTATTAACCAAACTCTCCAAACTGCTCAAGAAAATTTTAAAATCCTTAGCAGAAACATACACACGGCCATCTGATTGCTGTATCTCCATAGAACCAGAAACAATTTGAAGCTTATCGAGCTTTTCATAAGGATCAGTAGTCGCAAGAATGTTCCATTTAGATCCAGAAAAGAATAAGGTGATATTTCCATGGATGTAATTTCTCATTTCATCCCACCATGGCAAGCTCCGCTCCTTTTTTGGAGGCTGTGGAAGACCAGGGCTCCTTTTACTTAAATTAGCCCTACGAAGTGCGACAGTGAAAGCATAGCTTATGTCAGCAAAAACCGGTTCATATCCCACCCCAAAGGACACTTCTGCTTTCTTAAAATGTATAGGCAAATCGGAGTATGTTTTCATTGGTGGAGTTGTACCACTAGCTGAACGAAGCATGCAGACCTTTCTCCATCTCCCAATGAAGACATCATGTGAAATTTGGGGCTGAAAACATGTTGCCTAATTTCAAAGAAAATAATTTTAGTGTAAGATCAACAATCTTCCACCCTCCTTTTTTTCTTCAAAAAAGACATATATAAGATAAAATTCCAAATGTGATTATCATTGCATTTAATGGGACAGGTAAAAGAAAGAAAGAAAAAAAGCTGAGTTTACCTGCTGTGCTAGTACAACACGGCCTTCACATCTACCAGAAACAGCTGAAAAAAGAGGAGATGTGTAATTTCTTAACTGAACAACAAGACTGCCAGTGTTTAGGAGAATATTACTCCCATACAAACGAGAAAATGGTATATTGCTTTCACAACATATTGGATCAAGCTGCTTTAAGACCTCTACCATCCCATCATCTCCGCCATCAATCCTTGTCAAGGTTACATCTAACTCTGTAGCTGAAACTGAAAGAAGAGATGTTCTGGCAGTGCTTGGCTTAAAACCAGCCTGAAAACCTTCCCTACAAGCACCAGAGCCTTCCGATTGTTTGAGCCTCTGACATGCCAAGTAATAGGATCGGAAAGACTGTTTATATATCTCTTCTTGCATTTTTTTTATTGCATTAGGATCTTGCATGTCAATCTCAGCTCCATTATGATGAATCCTCCTTTCACAAGCAGAATCATTGGTTTCTGCAATCCTGGGACACTGGTTAGGCAAAACATAATCATCAAGAAATTTCAACCTAACAGCTAACTCAAAGGCCTCATTCTTCATTAAATGGTAATGCTCATCAAGCCACCCCTGGATTGGTTCTTCCTCAATATCAGCAGTCAACTTGCGTATGCAGAACTTTATGCATCCAAATTTTGTTGAACTAGACTTTTTAGGTTTCAAGCTTCCTTTTTTCATTGGGAAAATTAGCTCAGTTTTAGCTTTAGTTATAAGCTTCAACGCTCGCAACATCTCCTCAACAGAATCATCAATGGCACGCAACTCCAGCCTGAAAGGCATGCAAATATGAACATCAAGTGCTTGAACCACCCAATCCCACATAACAGCCACTGGTGCTTTTGCATCGGATGAGCTGGAAATAGTGGGAATACGAGAAATTTGCATTCGGCTGCTTCTGAATATCCGGGCTCCATTGAAACTAAGCATCAGCCCTTCAAGAAGAACTCCTATGCGGGCATTCTCAGAGAAAATTGACTGAACCTGCACAAGCGCATCAACTCCATCTCCAACTTCAGCAGATATACTCAACATCTCCACATCAACAGCAAATATAGATTCTTTCTTCTTTTTTTTATCAAGATGGTCTGATTCAATCACAGTGACATCTTTATTCTGCTCAGCCTCTTTTACACCAGAAATATCATCCATGTGTTCATTGCCAAGTCCCTTAACCTTCTGGTTGTGAACTATTGCTTTCAGTTTCAAAACAAGTTCAAACAAAGACAGATGGACATCAGGCTCCCATCTGATGGAGATATCAGTAGCACTGAATAGAGAGCAGACAGCTATCTCCTTAAGGCCACCAGAACGACGTACAAATTTTGCATTCTGCATGTCAAACAATGAAACTTTTGTCTCTGGTTTACCGTCTTCCAGATGTTCCTGATAAATAGATCTGGCTCTTTCAAGTTCCACCTGTGTGGATTGTTTCTCCTTGTTCACACACAAACTAAAGTGAAAGATGTCAAGCAAAAGAGAGTATTTCAATTTCTTGGCCTGATCAGACACTGTGGACATTATAGTAGCGTTACGTGGTGTACCATCAGCTGAAACACTAATAACAACTCGACCACCTTGAGACCCATAATTTACACGCTTCGGATCCAAGACAACTGTGTTTTCCAAGTAAGTGTCACCACAAAAACTAACCGAACAACGTTCAAGGTTAAATTTTAAAAGTCGAGTGCCTTTCCCTGATGGTTTGGATGAACGCCCAGCCCGGCTCTGTGTTGCTTTCTTACCGGCAGAAAGATTTTTGAACAGTGCTTGGAAGGACAAAGCTGTTACTATAAGTGATTCAACACGCTTAAATGTTAAATAAATGCCCATTCCAGTCACATCAGAAGAAAGAGCTAATTTACATCTAGGGCCATCTTCTTCAGATGATTCCATGTCCTTTTTACCCCAATCTAGACTAACCTTCGCTATATGCAGTAAGGAACATGAATTTGATTCCACAGTGAAAAGGCTTTCATTCAAGCATTCTTGATATTCATCTGCCATATACAAATTCAGCTCACCAAGTTCCATGTGTACTGTGGTTCCTATACTTGAAATGTTGTTAGCAAACAGATGTGATGACTGTGAGCACCCCTGCATTAGAAATCAAAGTCAAAGGTGTCTTAGTCATTGTGTTATACCACAATTCAAACATAAACCAATTGAGGCATACAAAGTGAATAACAAAAAAAGCAGAATGAACATAGTCCAAAAAGAATATAGTGTTACTCAAAATAGAAAATAAATTACAGACATGACTGCAGAAGATCCTACACTGATATATATAACAAAACCTCTTATTTCTGTAAAACCAACATACAGACTATTAAGAGTTTGATAAACAGTTGACGTAGGATTCTTCTTTTAGCAATATGCTGATTTTAATATGTGTAATTTTAAGCGAACTGTTCATTATATAGATTGCCACCATGGTTCCCACCACCTGGTAGCAAAAACATTGGCTCCACAACACAACAAACCACAAGAAAAAAGGCATTTGACTAATGCTTCAAAGTGATGTGTTAGTGGCACGATCATCTTTCACAAAACTTTTTTGTTAGTCAAGAACTGAAACTAAACCACAACAAAGAACTAAAGAGTCATATTCCGCAAAGAAACCCGACAATACTAATTATATTGGCATAAAAATTTTACAAGCGGATCATGCACCTTCAGAAATAGAATCACGTGCCAGCACAGCATGAGCAGCAAGATAAAGGCTCAGCCATTTCCTAGGTACCAATATAAATGAGACAGAGCATGTTGCTTACATGATACAGTGGCACACCACTGATACTATGAAGCACAATCGTCATCTCAGGGGCTGAGACAGTACATGTCCACATGATAGCCTTGGATTCAGTCGATTGTGGCTTCTCCAGAGTAGAAGTTTCCTCTTGAAGAATCATTCCCTTCTTTTTGGAGGACTGCAAGCTCAGCCATGGCTTCAATCTACTCATTATAATGTTGCATTGTGTCCCTCCAAGCTTAACATCAACTTCAGCTCTAACTGGTGAGACTGGCTGAAAAGCAACAGCACTAAAAAGAATAAGCAACTTAACCAACCTGATAAATCATAAATGTGGCACTGACAATATATTTACCAAATCCATATGTTACCAAAAATATACAGAATCCAAACAAATGCAAGATAAACTGGAAGTAGAAGTCTATTGAAATGAGAGAAGATAAAAGAACTCCTAATTCACTAAAAAGAAGGTGGAGATAGCAAGAGTGAATCTTTGTACTGGAAACTGATCAGATAGTGAGAATGGATATAATAAGAAAACTACAGAAGTTGGAATCAGTATAGGTTGCTCTACTACCTAGTTTTTTTTTCATTTGCCAGGGATCACTTCAAGAACCGTAAACCAGTAAGTCCAGCACATTCAATTGGGGAACAATTCAGCTATCCAGGAAATTTGACTTCCTGGACCATATCGGGCCTCAAATGGTCAAAACCAGTCCCTATATGGGGAACTAATAAGGTTTTCTTTCCTTTATTTCTAAAAGAAGTTTCCTGCAAGGGAACTTATATGATTTTTTATTTTGTGAAGTCGTGATCTTTTAAAGACAGGTCAAGTTGGGTCATATAATAAAGAAATACAGTATAGTATAATACAAATTACAAAGCCAAAAACAAGGCTCTGTTTTCAAAAACTAAAATAGAGCAATGTCTCCTCAGCTTTTAACAACAAAGGACACCTAAAAATCAACCATAAAGGAGAAAGGAATTAAAATAATACAAAGAGTAGAGAAGATAGAGATTAAAGCAAAGATAAAAAAAAGGTGGAACTGTGGAGGTGGGCAGAACATGAAGGTTTAAAGAGAGGATGAAGGTGAGGTTATGATTTTTTTTTTAATTTGTTTTGAAATTTTAACCTAAAAAAGTTGGTGGGTGGGATTCTAATTAATAAAATAAATAACATTTATGGTATTTTGACTTCCAAAAAGAGAGAGAAGAAGAAGAAGACACTGAAGAGCCAAGCTGGCTTTTTTGCACTTGAATTAAAGCACGCCGCAATGAAAGCGCAATAAAGCCACCACCTCTTTGATTTGAAGTTGCCTTGCCTGGTATACTGTGAAGCGGTTTTGCTTCTTTTAGTTGCACCTTAGCACCTAGGCAAGCAACATAACATCACTGCTAAAGACCACAGTTGGGTTGACTTGGGTCAGGTTTAGGTCAATTGTGCCTTCTATTTGGGTTAAGGACCTTCAGGTTAACCAAATGAACTTTGGAAGATACACCAAAAATCACCAACAGAAGGCCTAGCCATCCTAATAGAAAGTATTCAACCACCAATCCTCCAAAAGAGCATAACAAGACGTATCAACCGCTATTCATTTTCTACTGAGCTACAATGCTAGACAAATGACCCACATAAAATGATGATGCCAGGTCAGATCCAATATTTTCTTATAGACAATTAATATGATAGTTTCTAAACTCAGACTCATCAGAGATCATATGGTAAAAGGCAGGAAGCGAAGCAACAACAGAATGAAGTGGAAACTTGATGACAGATTTTGCTATTAAAACATATTTTACCAGTTGTACCACACAGAGGGTAACAACTTGACAAAGAAACCAACCTGCCATGATTGCACAGGACCTGCCTGTATTGGAATGTAGACAAAAGAGACAACATCAACTTTCATTATCTGCAATACAGAAGAGCCGGCTTCTCTAAGAAGCTGAAAGAGAAAGAAAAAACAAAAGTCAATAGTAGTCCGAGATGAAAGATTATAATTTAAATTATAAAACAGAAAGCTGGAACATCAAAAGTAAGGACGATACATGTATCTCACTCAAATCCAACTGAACATCAAGGCGCGTACTCTCCCCCACATCCTCAGTTGATCTTGATTTGATGCATTTCAATTGAATGCCCATGATGTTATTCTCAACAGCAATATCATGTTGCCGATGCATAAATTTCACATCTAGTTTTGGCAAGTTGACGCAAATCTGTCTCAAAAACAGATGAATGAATGAATGAAATAAAACTAAACTTCCCACCAGCGCACTCAAATAACTAGAGCACCACCTATCTTCTTATCTTTTATCAAGATATTGTCATGCATTATTCATTGTTATAAGCATGATACACGCCAACACTAAACTGAGCTATACCAAGCAGGTTGGAAGTACACCTATACTTGCTCATTCCAGTAGAACATGAATAACTAAGGATGTAAAACAATCACAACCAAGTTCAAAATTATTGTTTTACACTAATAATGAAGTTGCCTGAAGATTGTTCAAATCTTTAAATTCAATAAGTAAAAGCACAAACCTTTTCTGGAAACATAGAAGTATACTTTGTCAATGCCAAAATTGCAGCTTGTTTTTTCTGAGGTTTTTTAGTTGTTACAAAATCAGCAGTTGACCCTGCAACTTTATCGGTTGGGCTAAATACATCTGGCTTTCTATTCTTTGAGAGCAGCTCCTCATTGAGGTTCACAACAATGTCTCCACAGTTAATGTCCACATTTCGAACAACTACACCAGCTTCCCTGCATGCAGATTAAACAAATAGAGTAACATTTTAGTGCATAAAGAAAAAGCCAAAACAAAGGGTACATGAACAAGCGGATAATACATGTATGAGACAGAAAGCAACCCAAGGGAGTGTAATGCAAGAGCTAAAACTCAACACCATTAACTGACTGACAAACTTATGTCCAACAAAATAGGCTGCAATGGTTTGGGCTCTATAAAGAAAAATCCAGAAAGAAAAGAAGTACCTATCATGGCCAAATTCACAAGAAAGAGAGAACTCTTCACAGCTAAAAGAAGCAGAAGGCTTCTCAATAATTCCAGATAGCATCTGAATGGCGTAGACATAAATTGGTAATATGTGCAGCTTAACAAACAGATTATGTTTGGAGCCACCATCCTTAGATATGTCTACTTTGAGTTCCTTAACTTCACCAGCTGCTTTGGGTGTCTGCATAGTGTCAAGATACAATTAACTTGAGTGTAAGAACTTAAAAGAAAAAGGGCAACAGAAAATAGAGATAATTAATAAAGTAAATTTTGTATTGGATCTATGTGAGACTAGGGCACTCAGATATTGCTGAACCCTGGCAATGATAAAGAACAGATGACATTTGGCGTCTGAACAAGATCAAAATGAAGTAACAAATATGTTTGTCAGAATCATACTCCGAGATCGATTTACTTCCAAACTGTGTAGACATGTGATATTATGCAGCAATGCAGGAACCAACAAAAAGTTATTACTGAATTTCTTATTTGATAACTTAAAATCAGGAGGAAGGCAGCAATCGAAAAGAATTGACATTAGCTCCCCAGTAATCATTTATTTCAGAGCACACACAACAAAGACACATCAAAAGCATTAACAATTATGCGCTGAAAACGAATTATGCAGAAGTATGATCGTTATTTAAAAAGCAGAAAAAAGGGCAAAGATTGGTTACCTTAATAACCAAATCCGTGACAGAAATTGAAAAAAATCTTGCAATGTTAGCTACAACCATCCACTTTCCCCTGCCTGACGTACGAGGTTTCCGCGATCTAGATTTCTGCGAGCTTTTACTTGAAGGCCTCAATACAACTTCCAAGTCACATATCAACACCTGCAGCTTTGGATCCTTAGAAATAATGCCAGCCCCAAGTTTAACCAAGGACTGACGTAAACTAAGCTTGATTTCACCCACTGATATGGACTCAACGGCACCCTGAAAATTTTCCAAGAAAAAATATGACGAACAGGCACATAGGTTTCAAAATACGAGCCAGAACAAAAAGCAATAGATTATACGAAATTAATACGTAGTAAAACAAACTCAGATTATTTAAACCAGATATACTTCATGATTTTCAAAGGGGATTTTAAGCTTTTTCTAATGTGGGATTGGCTTGAAAAATACAACCCCCTACGCCATTTATGAATAGAAAGGTAAGTAATGAGAGTAGATCAACAAACTGGGCCATAACTATATTTGACCCATCATATATATAATTCCAGTCGGAATTCAACTCAAATACACACTTGCCTCTTGCCCGTGCCTCCTTAACATCCATTTAAATTTATTTCAAATGCACATCGCACACCCCAAATTAAAACAAAATAGGACTTGGGATGACAAGGTTCTCCACACACTAACACAAAAAGATGTTACATAGGTAAAAAGCGCACCTTGCAAACCAAATCCAGGACAAAGTAATGCGTATAAGTTGAAAGCAAAAAAAGAACCTGTCATTGCAGTATTGTGCCAAGTCGTATGGTCCATCATATAAGAAAAAATGCCAAGAACTTAACCCCAAAGGCACAACATGGAAGGAAACTTCAATTTAAAAAGGTCCATGCTACTAGTAGGGTGAAATAACTCTGTATTATTCTCTTAAACCAAAACTAGTCCAAGATCTACTTGTTATTGGTAGGAGAAGTGGAATGATAGAATGGTGCAAGCAAAAACAGGAAATAAAGTAAAGACACTTTTCAGAAATAGGAGAGGTACCTACGGAGAAACATATGTGAATAACCAATGTTTTCTATCCGATTCATTAGTACCCATCTCTCAAATTTTAACTGAATGGACCGGATTCCAAGTACTTAAGCTCCCTTTCCTTTCTTAGGTTGAAAGGAACATGAAATAGTTTGGGTAAACCAATGGATTATGAAATAATGAAAATCTCATGTTAGTGCAATAACTATTCATGTTTCCCCTCTCATAATTCCACCCTACCAAGCAAGTAGAAGAAACATTTTATTTTGCATCCACTTTTCTCTCCTTTCCAAGGAGGAAAACATAACTTACCTGCTCCTTCTCGAATGTAAATTGATTAGCACTGGAAGGAAAGTTAAGTTGTTCAACAATAAAGGACTATCTTATTAGAAACTAGCAGAGGCTTTAATACCTAAATTACATGTATGAACCCTAATCTAATAGAACATTAAATATGGAAACAACCAACTGAAGTACAGAAAAAACCTTATGGAACTTCACAACAACATCCTTCAAACATTTCCATCCACCAACACGAAATCCAACAGATGCTCCAAGTATCCTGCTTAGAATCCAAGCCAGCAACCTTGAAGCAAATCTGCAAAGGGAAGAAAACATATAACAGAGGTTTTAACGACAGCTTATGGATCATCACTCCAACTTCAAACAGAATAAAAGCATTAAATTGAGAAGAAAAAGAGCAATTCCGCTACATAAATATCTCATTGGAATTATTCTGCTCAATAGAAGAATAGATGCATAATCGACGCCATAAGTTAACAAAATATAATACTGCTTTGTATTCGAAATTTGAAAAAAAAAAACGCCAAGAAACACTATAAATAACAAACCGATTTCCAATATTCTCTCGTCAAAAAATACAGAAAAATAAAATCGAAATGCCTAAGCGAAAAGCTGATCGGAATAACATTTCAGAATTCGGATAATAAGCTAATAAAAATAGAAATGTCTACAATTACATAAACAAATTTCAACACAGAGAGTACAAAGCGGAGGGACTTACATGAAAACCATCCACAATGTGATGGAAATCATAAAGAATCCAAAGAGAAACTTGACAGGAGAAGCCGCCATTTTTTCTAGTGGCAAAACTGCAATTCTACCGAACCGTAGAAAATCCGATCAAATCATCCAATTCGGAAAAAAAGAGGACGAAACAACGGCAAATGTAACAGCGTCTGAGCATAATAGCATCACAAAGTAGAAGAACAAAGGAGGGAGCGAAACCCTAAAGGAATTGAGTTTCCAAAAGATAGAAAGCGATCTGATAGTTTACTTGAAGCAATGAGAGTGACTCTTCGAGGATCAGCGATCGGAGGAGAGAGTGTTGACGTGAAAGAAGATCCGATCCATGATTTGCTCGACGATCAAATGAACTGACTGCTCCTGTTTTTTGTTTCCAGTTTTCTTTTTATTTTTTTCCTGTTTTTATATAATTCGATTTGGCGAGTAGCGAAGGGTGGGATCAGGTGGGGTGGGGGTGCATGGGAGATAGGTGGGGTGGGGGTTTCTCGAGGAACGTGAATGGGATGCCCCATTTTTAAATGTCGAATGTGTCCTCGGGAGATGGATGGGGAACTGCCGAACTGGGAAGAGTCAACGCCTCAACGGTGCGTTTTGTTTTGGGTCGGCAACTCGGCCTTCCGTTTTGATAGTGATGAAGAATTGGGTTACCTGTAAGCAACGTGGATCTGGTGTCGTGGCTGAATTTAATTGGTCCAACAATGTACTTAAAATTTGGCTGGTCCAACAATGTGGTTAACAACCATGATTATTTCTTTAATATATATATATATATATATATATATATATATTTGCATTCTAATCTATTATAATGTAATATTTTAGTTTGATTTTAATTTGGATAAACTCAAATATACATGCAGATTATTATGTTCGAACTCGAGTCATATAAGAGAAACAACATCTTTTATTATTAGGATCACTTAGTGGGTTCAATAAATAAAAAATTGGATGAAAAAAATCAATTTTATACATCTTTCACTCAAATATTAAATTTTCGGATTTTATGAACTCATAGAATGATCTCAATGGTAAAAGATGATGTTGTTCCTCCTAAGTGATTCGATTTTTGAGTGTGTGAGTTTATTCAAATTTGAAATCATGCTAAAATACCACATTGCAATTAAATTATAATGCTAAAAAATTGGAAACCTTTTTTTTCCACAAGCATTCATATTTAAGCTTTAAAACTTAGTAATATTTATAATAGCGAATTTGAGTGAAAGCTTATATTAAAAATAAAATTAATAAAATATAAACTCTAAATTAAACCCTTAACCCTTAGAATAAAGATGATTGTATAAACTAAAGTTTAAGTCAATAATACATATAAATATTTATTCTATATCTAATAGTCATTCTTTTAACCAATCTAATAGTTATTTTTACATATTATAATTCATTGGATCTGATATCATGAATTAATCAGAAATCTATACACAAATAGTTTATTACTCTACTATATCTATATGTAATTTTTGTTGATCATTTTGAAAAAAAAAAGTATATATATTTTTTAACATAAAACATTGGCGTTCCCACATATTACGAGTGTAACAAAATCGAACTAATTATAGTGTATAGTCAAATCAGATGGTCATATGTATGCAGTTAAAAGAAAATTATTAAATGGTTTTTACAGTTAAAACAATGCATGCAGTTATGTTCATGATACCATCACAATGCATGAATTAAAAAATGATTTTACGGATCAAACTAGAAAACCACAATAACATTTGGAATAAACATCATCACCGTTGTTTTACCAATCTTTTTCCAGCACTGTTTTTTGTGGGATTGGTTAATGAATTTAAAGTGTAATATAAATTATAATGTACAATTTAGAGAGATTTAGGGATTTATTTACAACCTTAAATATATTTTTTAATTCATTAATCAATCCCACAAAAACCTGTAGTAGGTTTTCGTGTTTTTTTATATCAATCTCCAACTTGTTTGCACTAACTATATAAGTTAATTTCCCCTAAATATTCTTTTTTATAAACTAATCAAAGAACATATGTGGATGTATTGTTTTAAAATTTGTCAACACAAAACTTGACCTCATACAAAGAATAGATCAAACGAGACTAATTAAGATAAGATATAATCCTATATTTTATATAAAAAAAAAACCTAGTCATTTTAAAATTTGTGTAAAAACTATGCCAGACTTTGGAAATAAGCAATTGATTGTATTAATAATGTATTCAAAAATTCCTAAAATGTGTATAACTTGACAATTCTATTGATTAAAAAAATTGAAAATAAAGTACTATCGAATTCAACAAACTCGATGCCGATGTGACCGAAGATGAAATCAGCTCATCGGATATCTGGATTCGCTACTCCTCTATCAATTTCTCATATTCTTATCCTCCCTCATTTCTCCCCTCTCTTTTTCCTTGGTCATTCTCACACATTCTCTATACCTTTTTGTAGTGGATGATAGCTTCCTCATAGAAGTAAATCGAACATTAAGAATGAAAAGGAGACGTAATGATAAGAAATGGGCAAAGCCAATTGCCGTTACATTTCCATTTAAAAGCACGTTTGACCGAGCCCTCACAAACCCACGAACGAACCACCTAGACTTAAGGGGAAATAAAAGGAAATCATTTGTTGGGAAAGGCAATTATAGAACATGTGGAATTAGTTGGCTAAAAGAATGTGAAGAGAAGGTGGGATTGATTTGAATGAAGATTTACACAGTAAGATTTGAACAAGAAATAGTCAATTTGAAACCTAACAAAGGGGGAATATAATCAATTGTTATTTTCTCGTTTTATTTATATTTTCATAATTTTTTATAATTTTTTCAAATTAATTTTGTTTCATTTTTTCAATAAAAGAATGTACCAGTTATGTTTGTCACGTGCAATAGAGTAGTGCATGTAATTATTGCGTCTAATACCGTTACCAACATGTATGAATGGACCAAACACATTTTTATAAACTATAAATGATAAATAAATCAATTGATTAAGGTTTTTGCATGAACAATTGACAAGGTTAATATGAGAGAATCTATAAAAATAAGTTACAAAATTTATTCATAAATTATAATAAAAGCAATACAATTTTTTTTATCAGATTTTATACTTCATTAATTGTAAACACCAATTCAAGGTTGAGCATACTCCATGGTATATTGACGAGCACGAGCCTCAAACGCGCCGCGTTGTCACCAATCCGGGTTCGGGCGATTCATCAATAATCATATCACTAATTCACTATTATAATAGCCTTTATTTCATGTGCAGGAGTCCACGCGTTTTTTAGCAATTCAAGGCAAATGCTACCTTCAGGCGTCATCGTTGATGTTGGGATGGTATACTTTGGTTTGGAATTTAACTTCGGGTGGTTCCATCTGGAAGTCTGCGGGCAACATAATGGATAGTTCATAGTTGAAGGGGGTGCCAAGTTGACCGAAGATTGTAGCTTGACGCCGCAATGAGAATTTTGGACATGTGCAAGTGGAGAGACCGCACAGGGTCCCAAAAAAGTGGGCCTTCAAAATTAAGGACCAGACATAAATTAAATACTTATAAATTTTTATATTCGATAATTAACAACTTACAAACAACTTACAACGTCCTTCAAATTAATTGCATAATACGAACGTTAATATATCTCAAGGAGTCATTTAGAATCGAATACTCCTTGTATATTTTCAATCAAGCTATTATTTCTTTGGACACAAGATTTGAACAATATCAATTATATGAGAATGTTTTTGGCTTTTGTTTCATTCTGATAAATCACATTCATTGGACGTTGTTAATCTCAAACTCATTGTAATAATTTTGAAAATACTCTTAAGAAATATGATTTATTAAAAAATTTAAAATATTTTAATTGCTTCCCAACTGTGACAATTGTTTATAGAATTTTATTGACTATTTCTATTATTGTTGCTTTTGTAGAACAAAGTTTTTCAAAATTGAAGTTGTTAAAGTTATATTTACAAACAACTATGTCGCAAGAAAGGTTAAATGAACTTGTTTTGATGACAATCGAGAGTGATCTTTTGGAAGAAGTTGATATTGAAAATGTTATAAATGATTTTGCTTTAAAACATGCAAAAAGAGCGGCACTTTTAAGTGAAAATATTAAATTTTTAGATGTTTATAAGTGAATTTTTATTATTCAAGAGGGTAATTAAACAATTTTTTTGTATTATAGTAATTCTTTTGAAAAAAAAATTACAAACTATAAACTAAAGACCTTACTTTAATAAATTGCACAGGGCCCCCTAAATCTTTGAACCGCCCCTGCTTGACGGTGGTTAAGGCTATCGCCGACTAGACCAATATTGCACAAAATCGTTGATCTTTTGTAAGCCATCAACCAAAATTTGGAGTTGAAGTGAAACATAAATATTATCAAAGGTGGGGTAAATTCATAATTCATCCATTTTAAAAAAGTATATATAAAACAAATAAAGGTAAAAAAATCTCTTGCATGGTAAGGGCCTCTCCCAATGGACATTTAGTTTCGTCCGTGTTTCTTGTCGTTTTAGATATTTATCATTTTTTTTAAATTTTGTTGGGACTAATTTTATTCGGTGCATGTAATTTTTCTTATTTCCACATTATAAACATGATAAAATAAAATTATTTTGATTCTCAATTGCTAATTGCTCGATCAAATTGTCAAAGACAAAATTATTAGAATTATTACAGTGCATGGCAATTTTCATGTTAATGTTTTCAAAGACAAACATTATTTATGACACGATTTATGTTTAAATTGTTTGGTTTGATAAGTAAATTTTTCAAAATCATTTATTAAATTCCACAAACATAAGTAAACAAAAAGCAAAGTATATGTTAGAATTATTCTCCAAACATTCCGAGCACACCATTTTATTTCTTATGTGATAGCTAAATCAAAATGAAACAACATATGTTTTAAAAGCATTAATGTATACCTGCGAGGTAAGCTAGTGCCTAGTAGATCCTTCTTATAGAATGACAGCGAAGAAGAAACATCCTTTTTCAATTGGCACATTAAAGCCAACGTCAAGGTCCAAATTGCATCCCAAAACCAAAGTCAGGGACCAAATTGTAGATTGAAGTTAAAGTAAGGGGCCACAAACTACATTAACCCTAAATTGAATAGTAATGCCATGGTCAACAATATAGTTCGACTCAACCTATAGATCCATAGTTAGGTATGGGCTAAACATAGTTCTAGTTTGGGCTTAAGGCCCAAATAAGGGTTCAAAGCAATTAAAACCAAACGTCAGTAAAAACGGGGTCTTTGAATCGCATCAGGACTTAGCCGACTAAAAGTCTAAAACCCTTTTTTTTCATATACTTCTGCTTCGTGTACATGCGTGGAGAGTTCGTGCTCCGTAATTTACAGGTGAAGTTTAATCGATAAACCATGGATAAGGCTAGTGAAAGAAACGATAATGAAAGATTAAGAAAGTAAGTAATGTATGATTGATTTTCGCATTTAGAAGGCGTATGTTTTTGTTTATTTATTGTTGATTTTTTGTGGGTTCTAGAGAAGCTAATCAATTAGCTACAGTGTTGAAAGAAATGAAGTCAGGCTTAGATGTAGTGACTACCAAAGTACAAGCTTTAACTGCTAAGGTAACAAGCTTCGGCCATCGCTATTCGCTAAGAACATTTGTTTTTCTTGGGTTTTTTTTTAGTTTTATGTTGTTTTGAATCAATATTCTCCGTTGATTTGAGTGACAGGTGAAAGCAAATAGCTTGCCAACTGCTGATGGGATAAGTTATTTAGAAGCCAAACATTTGTTGCTTCTAAACTATTGTCAATCACTTGTGTATTATTTACTTCGCAAGGCAAAAGGGTATTCAATTGAGGGACATCCCGTTGTTAGGAGTCTTGTTGAGATTAGATTGTTTCTTGAAAAGGTTTGGACGATCTTTGCTTCTCTGCGTATTTGGTATTTTGTTTGATTTTTAGGTTGTGGCCTGAATAATTGTTGTTGTTTTTGTTTTGTTGTAAAACAGATTAGGCCGATTGACAAAAAACTTCAGTACCAAATTCAAAAGCTTACAAGGGTTTGTGGGAGTACAACACAGCAGCAATCAGCTTTGAATGAAGCATCAAATGGACCTGAGAAGACAGAGGATCCTTTGAATTACCGCCCGAACCCGGATATGCTTATTAGCAAAGCAGATATGATATCAGATGTTGGTTTTGCTAGAAATATTAGCTATGAGTTGAAATTTTTGCGGTTTTACTACGTTTTGTGTTTAGTAAGCCTTTGTCTGTGTTATTGTAGGATGGTACTGGTGTTTATAGACCGCCCAAATTTGCCCCTGCAGTTGTGGAAGAGGATCATAAGATGTCGAGAGAGGAGAGGAATGCTTTAAGAAGGGAAAAGGAAGCTTTGCGAAAAGCTTCTCGGAGTGCTTATATTAGGGAAATGATGGATGATTTAGAAGGAAAGCCTGAAGAGGTCCGTTTCACTGTTTTTCGTATCATTATTTGGTTTCACTTTATTAATTCAGCTAACACTTTTCTGTATCTAATTGCTCCAGGTTAGAGAAATTATTGGAACTGAAAGTAGAGAACTCACTAGGTATATGGAAAAGATGGAAAGGCGTGCACAGCAAGAGGAAGAACTTTTCACTCGAGCTCCTGTTACAAAGAAGGACAAAAAGATAGAGAAACACTTGAAGAAGTCAAGAAATGGGTATGCATCTTTCTTTCAGTGCCTCAGTGACAATTTTGGTGAATATTTTTCATGCGGAGTTTTTTTGGTTGTTTCATGTAATTTCCTTGGTGTGACCGTCTATCCCTTGTTTGTATCAGGTTGCTTGGTCTGACCGATAATTTCTATGACGAAATTAAAAGTTTACAATTGGGGGGTGATGCTGCTGGGCAACCAACAAGCTTTGGTAATGGTAGCAATGGAATGGGGAAGATCAAAAAGCGCAAGGTGTGTTGTTTGAACGTTTCTGTTATCTTTCGTCATTTACCCTTAATTTCCATACTCTACCGCATCTAACTCTAATATGATTGACCTGAATAGCACCAATTTATAGCATGTAATGTATGATTCTAATCACATTATTAGGGCTTGAGCTGTCTTTGATATATCTTATTATAGCCTAAAGGCTGCTGCATTGTGGATTGGCATGAAGCAGTTTATATATTTTAAGAAGCAAGATTTTACATTGGTTTACCTACCAAATAGCACCCCTATGGTTATCTATTATGTTTTATATAATATCTGTGCATTATTTTTCCTCGGTAAAATTTTTACTCAGGCTTGTATTTATTACAAATATAAACCAAAACGTGTTCCTGATTTCTACAACGTAGAGGCTGACATCTTTTTGTCTGCTTGTTTGCAGAGGAAACATTAAATGACCACAAACTGGATATTCACGTTAAAAGGGATCTGAAGTTAGAATGACAATTTTGCATTCATGGTTCTCTGTTGAAACTTGAAAGCATTTCCTACAAGTTTTGGATTGTTTGAAGAATTTATTATTTTCCTTTCTCCAATAGGCAACATTAATTAGTCTGAAACATACAATAGGAATACAATTTGTTAGGTTTTTGGTACTAAATTTTTCTGGTGCTGCCCTTTTTAGTTGTATTTTTGCCCTCGTCATCATCTTTGGTCATGTGTACCTCTTATTTGTTTATAATTAAGAACTTGGATTTTAGATCATTTATGTTTTGATTGTTTTGGAAGAACCAATTTATGTTTTGTTCGGTTGGGAACAACCAGGAAGTGGAATATTGGAAAACCAGCTAATATGATGATCAGCTACTTAAGATGGTATTCAATAGATCAATAATTTTCTTCCTGAGGTTTCTTTTGTAGTAAAATGATTAATGAAGTTCTTAGGGAATGAAAAAAAGAGCAAACAATCATTATTGCAATGCACACTGTCGTAATAATGAAGTAAACAAATCAAGGCCTCGGGGCCATTCGACTGTCCTTCGACGGGGACGGGGGAGAATTCTACTACCTTGAGCATGCTAAACTGTGGTATTTACAAATGAATCGGTTTTACATTGAATCTCTGATGATCAACTGTAAATTTGTAATGTCTGTCAACCACTTTTTGAGCCTTCCTTGGAGGGTTGTGCAATGTTGTAGACAACAAGACCCGACATGAGAATTAAGCTACCAAACAAGAAAAAGGGGCTTAGGCTTGCACCATCAGGGAGATACGGCAATGGAAGGGAGAGAATGTAAATTGAAATAGGCACTGCAATATGAACCAAAATGGAATCCAAGAAAAAACATTAGTACCATTCTAAAATGGTGGCATAAAGTAGCTTCAGCTGTGTACATGCATGCATGCTCATGTTTACACATGTAAAAATTGAGAGAGTTGACCTGACAATGTTACAGCAAGAGATGCAACAATGGCGGAGGATACTTTCAATAGATTCAGCACCGATATGTTGAAAGCCATATTGGTAGCTATGTAAAGTAGCGGAAGTAGTGGAGCCCCCTCACAACCTGGAGTGAAAAATGAAACTTGAGATTAACCAAATTTTATGGCGAGTCTAGTTTATTTGACTCACTAATAGATGTGTCTGCAAAACGAATGGTCAAAAGCTTAAAAAGGGATATTAACCATTTTCATAACATTAACATGATTCAGATTTACGGCTCAAAGCTTAAAAAGAGCTACATCTTGAAGGAACAAAAGAAAGGTTTATCATTTATGTCACTTTAACTTAAGCTACTTCCCTTAACTTATTGTCAAGTCCTGCAACATTGGACAATTATGGTAAATCAGATAGGGTTCTAATTGGTGAAGTACTGTAATTGATTCAATAAGTTTGAAATATCTAAAGGTGAAAGGTAAACTGGTGTCTTGACAGTAATGTTGTCATGTCGAGGGTTTAGAGTTAAAATGCTGACCAAATTGCGTAGTGACAATCGAAATTCTATAGCGCCAAGTTTAAAGGTTTTTTTACATTACCAGCAACAAACAAATATATAAATAATCTACCGGACTAAGGTTTAAAGAGAAAAAAGGAAAATAGTGATATACCCACATGCGTCTTAACCAAAATGTAAGAACTTGCCTGATGTTTCACCTCCTAGTTTTAGAAAGCAGGCAGCACCACTTTTTAGATATGAAGGAAGTTCCATGAATGGTATCCCTTTCAGATTTGACAGCAAAGGCATCAAAAGAAGCACAAAGAGAGCCTACAATCCCAAGGAAACATTTAAGTTCAACAATGAAACATATGTCTGACCATACAAATTGCTTGAGGAAAGCAGTGGCTTAAAATGTAATATCTTTAAAAAAAATGTAATATCTTTTTTATTGGAATGAAGCTCTGCGAGTAGTTGGTAATGAATTTCTAGTATAGCAAAACTTGATTAATAGAGCAGCTGAATCTGGTTATTTCTCAGAATTTTTTAACCATCCAAGATCTATCTAAATGACCGATTTTTGGTCGGGGCAATACTTTAAACAATTTGATTTCCTTTGTTTAATTTAGAGAAAGGAAGAGCATGGATATGAATTGGTTATCTTCCACGGTAAGTTTCTGGAAACATGGAAAGTTTTTATGCCATCCTCTAAAACTAAGTCAAAAATCAACTGCAATTTTATGCCATCAGAATGAGCCCCATGAAAAGGATTGAAGATAATGTACTTTGAGAAAGATTTATTCAATTATTTTTATAATTTAAAGACCAAATGAGCATTTGCATCATATGGAATTATGGATTGATAGAAAACAAATGCATTTTTAGCACAACAGCAGCTATACCTGAAATCCAGATCCAAAAGAATTGACCACAAATATATCAAGTGACTTTGCCTGCATTTGTGTTTGAAAGTTTGAGCGTCAAAGAGGAAATAAACAAGACAAGGTAATATCGAAAGCCAGTGAGAGAGAATGTATACATTGAGGCGCTTTGCAGCATCAACAAAAATAAATTCCTGTTTCAAGAAGAAGAACAATGTTGTTATGTTTGCTTATAAAATTCCATAGAACTTATGATAATGGGAATTGCTTTAACCTTAATGATAGATGCACCAGCTTGAAAAGCTGCTGATGCTATCATCACTCCTGGCCACATAAGTTCAATTCCAGATAGCATCTGACCAGTATCAGAACCACTACAAGTACAAAAACAGCACACCGTCATCAGATCTTTACCCCCACTCAAGTAGAATGGAGAAATGCATGTATGGTGACACTCAGTTCTGGAATGATAGTCCGGCCAAAGCAGTGCCCTAACAGAGATATGGTACTTTACTAAAGTACACTTCTTTAGGAAGTGAAACTGTTATTGACCAACAAAAAAAGGAAGAGTAAGTGAACCTGTATACTTGTGCTTGGTAGTTGGTACCTAAGAGTAGCAGAGATTTATTCCTTTCCATAGAATACAACCTAAGCATTTTAAGCAACAATGCTCTAGCACAACAAATGAATGATGCAGACTGTAATACTTCTACTGACTACTATTATCTTTTCAGTAGCTCCAACCATCAGGTAACTTTATGCATTTTTACGCAATTTTTTTATGAGAAAGAAGAAAGTGTCCATTAGGTAGGTAAAGTTTGTACCTTTGCACCCTACAGAAGAGTGAAAGTGAATACCTACAGGTGCAATTATCAGCAGTAAAGAACCGATGGCACTAACATACCTTGTAACAGCTACAATGACTCCTACTGCTACAAGCAAGCAGCCACCAATTTGGTAAAATGAATACCGTCTCCCCAATAGAACAGCTGAAAATACAAGCTGCCACACTAAAAAGGTCTGCAAGATAATATAAGTATTAGTTCGATTCGTAAATCGTAATACAATATACCATAAATTGACAATGAACATCTCATCTAAAATTAAATAAGGGAAATCTTTTCTTGTGTTCCTTTACTTATCCAAAGAAGTAGGTTTATCAAAGGCATATTCTATCATTTTAAAGAGAAAACCTGATTCAATATTGGAATGGCTGGTCCGGGAAGCACAGCTGTAGAAATTACAAAATAAATACAGAAACCAAAAGCAAACTCATCAAAACAAACACAAAAACAAATGGATTTTTTTGCATCTTAATTCATAAAATTGGATCATTTGGAAAGATCTTTTACAGTTAACAAATTCAGATTTACAGATCAAGAATTCTAATAGACTATTGAAAAGTTTGTACCTGCTGAAGCCATTCCACTAGCAACTCCAATAGCTTCTAGCATACCAATGGCAGCAAACCGCGATTTGGGCAAACCTAACATTTCATTAATCACAATCCCCGCCCGGTAACGTATGAACAGAATCGAAAAATAAATCACCACGTACCTACATTTTTCAAACACAATCAATTCGATTTTTTCCTCCCAAGAAAACTGGAATCAAATTGAAGTAGAAAGAATTTTACCCAAAGGTGGTAAATTGAGCTAAAAAGAAAGGGTATTCCTTCATGGGAACGAGTGCGAGCTTGTATAGAACGCGATTGGCAACGGCGAATGCAATAGTCACGGCGGAGCTGATTGCGATTAGCTTAGTGTCGGCAGCGGGGCTCGGCGTTTTGGTTGAAGCGCGAACTGTGAGAATAGGGCGGATGACGGCGGAGCTGTTGGGTGGAGCTTTGGATATGCTGCGGTTGAGATGGCGGGGGAATGAAGAGCGGTTTTGAGGGAGTGACATTAAGATGGGAGATTGAAGCTTAGCTGAATTGGAGTTGAGAAGGATGGAAGTTGCGAGATGGGAGGGAAGCGAACGAAACGACGACGTGGCAGGGAATGGCATTGTAAGGAAGAAAGGTTGACCGGAGACGAGAACGCAGGCGCCAGACTAATGACTCGTTTGGCTACGGGCGGAAACAATGGTCCGTTTTTAGTTTATCAGAACAGGTTGTTGACTAAACCTTTGAATTTTCTTCGAATTTATTTATAGTTATAAATTTTAAGTTTCTTAGAATAATGCCCTTTGACACCCTCCTTTCCAAGCGCCGCGAGTGAATGTGCAGCTTTGTTACCTGACCTTGGCGAGAAGACGAAACGGCAACAAGGTATGCTCTGCACCATGCATTTTATATCGGCAATTATTGTCCTAATCTCCGATGAATCATCCGTATTTGTCAATAATTTCTTAATTAGCGTTCTAGAATCGCTTTTCAGAATTAGGTGTTGAAACCCTAAATTAATTGCAAATTCAATTCCATGCTTTGCAGCCCTTGCTTCTGATAGGAAGACCGATACATAGTTTGGCTGAGGTAAAATCCCAGAGCCCATTACTTGCCCAATTTCATCCCTAATTAAGAATCCTGAGAACGCCTTTTGATCTGTAGGTGCACAACTTGCATCAACATTCAACTTAACAAATCCAACTGGTGGAGGACTCCAACGGACATCTTCTGTAACCAGAGGGGCAGTGCAATTTCCCAAGGTATCCTTGTACTCTGATACACAACCTCTAATGAACATTGATGTACCAAGTACAGTTTGCTTTTTACCTTCATGTAGATGTTTGTTTCTTGCGTACCAAATTGCCCACACAGTGTAAGCCACTAATTTGATAGAGTGAGTCCCCCTGTGTTTGAATAGCCATGAGAGCCATTCAAAATAAGGTAACAGCCCCACGTCTACCGGCCAACTTACACCTAAACTGTGCCATACTTGTTGTGAAAAAGGACACTCACGAAACACATGTTCTAGGCTTTCGATTGAGCTATTACACCGAGCACACCTTGTACTTGTTACTATCCGTTTTCGATATAGATTTTGAAAAGTAGGTAGGTAGTTTCATAGAGACTTCCAAACAAAAATTCTGACCTTAGAAGGACACTCAGCACTCCACAATAGCTTAAATGTTTGCTTGTCTTTAGTTGATGTATGATTGTTGTTTAGAAGCATCCGATACCCACTTCGAACCGTGTACAAACCTGTATGCTCACCTCTCCACACCAGCTTGTCATGTAAAGGAGAAGCTGGGATGTCACATCCCAAAAACCGGTCTAGTCAGAATTAAGTTCCGGTGACTGAATATTTTTATCGATTAAATAATTTATTCGATCTTATCTGAACCAATAAATATTATTCGGGGCAATTTATGATAGTTTATTATTATTATTATTATTATTATTATTATTATTATTATATTATAAAAAAATAAATAAAAAGAAAAGCAAGTGGCGTTGGGTGGCTTGGCCACTAATGCAAATTGCTAAATTATAGTAGCCACTTGATCATTAAAAAAATGATGGTGGCAATTGCCACTAAGCAAATAGGACAATATATTTTTAGTATAAAAAGGGGGCAATGGGGGTAGTAGCCTTCACGGCAAATTGAAGGAGAATTCAACAAAATTAGTAAACATACGATCCAATGTTTGATTGGTAGTCCGATATTTTCGATATAGTAATATCGAATTTCTGCCGACGGCGGGGTAAGCTCAAATCTCTAGTTAGTTTAAGTTTCGGTATCGAGTTTGATTAATATTTTTATATATATTCGATACTGTCTTATTATTTTAATTAATTTTTATCGTAGTACACGAGGTCAATTCAGATCAACTTTCAAGCCCAATAAATAAAAATAAAGCACCGGTCTGTCAAGGTGAGTGTAGATGCATTTGTCTCGGGTGACACGGTGTCATTCCGATATTTTTCTTATGTTCTGATATGTGAGTATAGTCGTGTCAGGGGTAGGCTCGGTGCCTTCCCGTTGCATTAATTATGAATTTATCTATATCTGGTAGGTACCCTGCATTTTTTGGATATGCTCAAAAATGATTATAATATGCTACATGTATATGAAAATAATATGAAATACTATATGATATGGAGCTACGGCTCATCTTGCTATTTGATATGATATGATCTGAAAATCATGGACTATGTGAAATTATGTGTATTTATGGACGTTGGATACAATTGGCATGCCATAGGAATATTCGAGCTCACCATGTAAGGGAGGACTACGGTCCAGGGCTACGGCCTATATGTGGGAGATAAAAGGATGGAAGTGTAAGGGATACATGGAGCTACGGCTCAATTATGATACATGATATGGTGTACAGGGAATCCGCGTATCCAATGGTACCAATATAATATGTGTTCGATATGTTATACCATGACATGTTTATGATAAGATATATGATTATATTATGTTATGTTAGTGATATGGATATCTGATCATGTTTTGCTTATACTGTTATAGAAGCATGCAAATAAGTTAGATTAAATTTATATTTAATCATGACATTCATATTATTGTCAATTTACTATCATGACTACCTCACTAGGCTATGTAAGCCTAACATACGTGTCTCATGCATTTTCAGGACCCTGATAGATTTCCAATCTCTGATCGTGTGGTGCAGTTGCAAGTCACATCTCTACCTTATATGTATGATATCTTTCATGAACTCCTAGTAAAGTGGCATATGATCCAACTTTTGTATAAATTGTGTTTTGTAATTTAATAATGTGGTTTTATTTTAGTAATCTAGAAAAGTCCTATTAAATAAATGTTGGAATAATAATAATGATATATACGAATAATAATCTAGTAAAAATGACTAGAAAGATCTTTAAGATTTTTGTGAGTTGTTAGGCTCATTTAAATATGTAAAGAATTTTAGTATGATAATAAAAAGAAATAGATTTGAATATTTTATAAAATAGTCACTAAATATTGCATCGTCTAATCAGGTAGATAAATAACCTCCGATAGTAATGAGGTTTTACAGGCTAATAACTAGTTAGTTTAATTTCAGTATATTTTCACAAAATTCAGATAAAGACCTTTAATTTGTGAAAATTACAATTTAGTCCCTAAGTTTGAAAAAGTTTAAAATTGACCCCAATTGAGTAAGTTGTTAATAAATTGAGTGTTAAGTCTTAAAAGAGATTAATAAAATATTACGGAATGATTTTTGAACTTTGAATTTATGTCTCCGATCTCCGCATCGTTTCCGGTAGCGCTCTCCGATCCGGTTCTCTACCAGGCCGGGAAGGGGGTGTTACATTTGTGGTATCAGAGCTAGAGTTTAGTCGATTCTAGGACTAATTAGACATTCGTTAACGAGTCTATGTTTCATATGCCACTTAGGAGTTGATTAAATATGTATTTTGTGACTTGCAACTTACACGATTTAATTCTTATGTGTGTCTAGAACCAAAATGACCGCTCCTACTATTAGGAAAGAAACAAATGAGCCCGATCATGATTCCTCTTCCACTCGAGGGGAAAATGTGAGGCTAGAGCCAAGTACCGAACAAGTGGCTCAGAATGATCCACCTCATCTTCCACCTATGTTATCGGCTCAACAAGACTATTTCGTGTCTATGGCCGACATGATAAAACAAGTAGTGGTGTCTCTTCGACAAGAAGCACCTTCCTCATCTGCTGAAGCTGCTCAGCAGATCTCTCGAGCTCCAATAGATAAGCTAAAACGTTATCAAGTTTATACATTTACTGGCCAAGATCTGGATAATCCTGAAATCGCAGAATATTGGCTAGAAAATACTTTGAAAGTAATCAACAAGCAACTAAAGTGCCCCGATGAGCATAAGGTGGAGTGTGCCTTAGCCCTGATTGCAGATGAAGCACAAAGCTGGTGGCACACTGTAACTCTCACTGTACCCGAACATAAAGTAACCTGGGAATTTTTCCTCCAGGAGTTTCGTAAAAAGTATATTAGTGAGCATTACCTCGCTGAAAGACGTAAAAAGTTCCTCCATTTGAAGCAAGGAGGAAGGCCAGTAGAACAATACATTCATGACTTCTGCAAATACGCTAGATATGGTACTGATATCATCCACACTGAAAAAGAAAAATGTAGAATGTTCATAGATGGCCTCTGCGATGAATTACGTCCTCTTTTTGTTGCTCTGGAAATCGAGGATTTTCAAATACTGGTGAATCGAGCCATTGCAACTGAAGCTTCTCAAAGAGCCTCGGAAAGAAGGAAGGGAAACCAAGCTCGACCTGATAAAAGATTCCGAGAAGATTCCAAACCTCCTCTATCTCAAAAAAGAGGAAGACAGTGGGACCAAAGGTCATCTGCCAATCAACAGCTACCTAACTCTAATTATGTCTCTCAATTTCCATCTGGTGGGACCACTGTTACGCGTACGACCTCAATAAACAGTACAGGAGGCTCTGCCAAAAGTTCTCAGATCCCTCTGTGTAATTTTTGTCAAAAGAGACATTTGGGACAGTGTCGTAAACAGTCAGGTTCTTGTTACCTGTGCGGAGAATCTGGTAATTTCATCCGACAATGCCCCCAAAATCCACAAGCCCCTACCTCTATAGCCTCCCAGAACGTTCCAGTAAAAGGGAGGGGAATAAATCAAGCACCGTCTGGTTCTTCCGGAAGGCCCCACAACAATAATGCTCATTCAGGAAGCCGAAATCCAAAGACCTCAGCCCAGATGTACCACGTTCGAGGCCGCGAACAAGAAGACGACCCTGATGTTATTGCAGGTATGGTGGAGTTAGGTTCTGAATTTGTTTATGCTTTGATAGATCCAGGCTCCACGCATTCCTTTATTAGTGAACCTTTGATTGAAAAATACGCCTTAAAATGTGATCATGTTGCTTCCGAAATATTTGTGTCAAACCCATTAGGAGATAGTGTAACAATCCAAAAGATCTGTAGATCTTGTCCCCTAAAAATCCAAGGATTTCCTTTTCCGGCGAATTTGATGGTCTTACCCTTTAATGAGTTCGACCTTATCCTTGGCCTAGATTGGCTAGCTGAACATCAAGCATGGGTAGATTGTTCTAAAAAGAAATTATATCTCCGTGGACTAGGTAGAGAAAGCATCACCTTAATGAAATCTAAATGTCAGAGTAGTCTTATGTGTGCCTTAGAATCTAAGAAGGAATTGAAGCCTGAAGATATACCAATAATAAGAGATTTTCCTGACGTATTCCCTGAAGAACTTCCGGGACTCCCTCCTATACGTGAAGTTGAGTTTGGGATAGAAGTTCAACCTGGAACTACTCCAATTTCTATCGCTCCATACAGAATGGCTCCAATGGAGTTAAAGGAGTTGAAGGCCCAAATCCAAGACCTTGAAAGTAAGGGGTTTATTCGACCGAGTTCCTCACCCTGGGGAGCACCGGTTCTATTTGTGAAGAAGAAAGATGGATCGATGCGCTTATGCATCGACTATCGACAACTGAATAAAGTAACAATAAAAAATAAGTACCCGCTTCCTAGAATAGACGACCTATTTGATCAACTAAAGGGTGCTTCTGTCTTTTCTAAGATAGACCTCCGATCTGGTTACTATCAAATGCTCGTGAAGGAACCAGATGTTTCAAAAACAGCCTTTCGAACCAGATATGGTCATTACGAATTCTTGGTGATGCCTTTTGGGCTCACCAATGCTCCTGCAGCCTTTATGGATCTGATGAACCGAATATTTCGACCTTATCTTGATAAATTTGTCGTTGTCTTCATAGACGACATTTTGATCTATTCGAAAGATTCTGTTACTCACGAAGAACATCTTCGGATTGTACTCCAAACCCTCCGTGAAAAACAGCTCTATGCCAAATTTAATAAATGCGAGTTTTGGCTGACCGAAGTATCTTTTCTCGGTCATGTGATATCTTCCGCGGGAATTCAAGTGGACCCAAAGAAGATTCAAGCCATTCTCGAATGGATACCCCCGAAAAACGTGGGAGAAATTCGTAGTTTCCTGGGTCTTGCAGGATACTATCGTAGGTTCGTTAAGGGGTTCTCCTTGATTGCTTCACCCCTAACGAAGCTTCTCCGCAAAGACATTCCTTTCATGTGGACAGTGGACCAACAACGGAGTTTTGACCAGCTTAAACAAATCCTCACCCACGCTCCTGTCCTAGTACAACCGGAGCCAGGAAAAGATTTCACAGTATACAGTGATGCATCCCATCAAGGATTGGGCTGTGTCTTGATGCAAGAAGGTAAAGTTATAGCCTATGCCTCACGTCAACTCAAACCGCATGAGCTTAACTATCCAACTCATGACCTTGAGCTAGCAGCGGTTGTGTTCGCACTAAAGATCTGGCGACATTACCTCTATGGTGAAAAGTGTTATCTTTTTACTGACCACAAAAGCCTGAAATACCTTTTGACCCAAAAAGAATTAAACCTTCGTCAGCGTCGTTGGATGGAGCTTTTGAAAGATTATGATTTGGTAATTGATTACCATCCCGGTAAAGCAAATGTGGTGGCTGACGCCCTTAGCCGGAAGCCCACTTCTTCTCTTAGATGTTTAAACGCTCACTTTCGGCTCATGAAGCGTGGCAAGTTATTAGCCGAGCTCAGGGTACAATCGACCATTGTGTCCCTGATTAAAGCACTTCAAGAAGATGATGAGGAATTGCAACCTATTTTAGCTCGAATCAAGGATGAACTGGACCCTGATTTTGCCATAAACTCTGAAGGCTTGTTATGCTTTCGTAATCGTATATGTGTCCCAAACAATGATGATCTTCGGAACCAGATCCTGCGTGAAGCACATGCTAGCCCTTTTTCTATTCACCCCGGAGCTGTTAAGATGTACAAGGATCTAAAAGAGATCTACTGGTGGTCCGGTATGAAAAGTAAAATCACAGATTTCGTAGCAAGGTGTTTGACTTGTCAACGGGTTAAAGCCGAACATAAAGTACCGACGGGACTCCTTCAACCCATTGAGCTGCCACAGTGGAAGTGGGAACGTATCACTATGGACTTTGTAAGCGGATTACCCCCGACTCCAAAGAAAAACAACGCAATCTGGGTCATCGTAGATCGATTTACCAAGTCAGCTCACTTTCTTCCTGTAAGAATGGACTTCAGCTTATCCAAGCTAGCAGAGTTGTATATCAGCGAAGTTATACGCTTGCACGGAGTTCCAACATCAATAATTTCTGATCGAGACCCACGGTTTGCATCTCGATTTTGGAGAACCTTACAGGAGGCATTGGGAACTAGAGTACATCTCAGTACTGCATTCCATCCTCAAACCGATGGCCAATCTGAAAGGGTTATTCAGGTAACCTCGTTATTGTCTTTCTTTAAACATAAGCTAGGTATCCTATATCAATTACGATCTTCCTTGTAGATTCTGGAAGATATGCTCCGAACCTGCATTATTGATTTTGGGAAAAATTGGGAGAAATCCCTACCCTTAGTGCAATTTTCCTATAACAATAGCTATCAGTCGTCTATTCAGATGGCTCCTTTTGAAGCGTTGTATGGCAGAAAATGCAGAACTCCTCTGTGTTGGTCCGAACTTGGTGAAAACAAGGTGTTGGGACCACAATTGCTCAGAGAAACAGAAGCGAAAGTTCAAATCATTCACTCTAGATTGAAACAAGCTTTTGATAGGCAAAAAGCCTATGCTGATATGAAACGAAGAGACATTCAACATAATGTAGGAGACAAAGTCTTTCTTAAAGTCTCTCCATGGAAGAAAGTATTTCGGTTTGGAAAGAGGGGAAAGCTCAGTCCTCGCTTCATTGGACCTTTTGAAATTACTGAAAGAATTGGCCCAGTGGCTTATCGACTTGCACTTCCTAGCGAGTTCGATAAAATCCACAATGTCTTCCACGTGTCAATGCTCAGAAAGTATAGATCCGATCCATCTCACATCTTAGAGCCAGAAGAATTAGAGCTGAATCCTGACTTGTCTTACGAAGAGGAACCAATTCAGATTCTGGATAGAGAAATCAAAAGACTCAGAAACAAAAATGTTGCATTGGTTAAAGTCTTGTGGAGAAATCACAGGAGGGAAGAGGCAACATGGGAACCTGAGGACACGATGAAAAAGCAATATCCTCATCTATTCGATTCAGGTAAAAATTCGAGGACGAATTTTCTTAAGGGAGGGTGAGTTGTCACATCCCAAAAACCGGTCTAGTCAGAATTAAGTTCCGGTGACTGAATATTTTTATCGATTAAATAATTTATTCGATCTTATCTGAACCAATAAATATTATTCGGGGCAATTTATGATAGTTTATTATTATTATTATTATTATTATTATTATTATTATTATATTATAAAAAAATAAATAAAAAGAAAAGCAAGTGGCGTTGGGTGGCTTGGCCACTAATGCAAATTGCTAAATTATAGTAGCCACTTGATCATTAAAAAAATGATGGTGGCAATTGCCACTAAGCAAATAGGACAATATATTTTTAGTATAAAAAGGGGGCAATGGGGGTAGTAGCCTTCACGGCAAATTGAAGGAGAATTCAACAAAATTAGTAAACATACGATTCAATGTTTGATTGGTAGTCCGATATTTTCGATATAGTAATATCGAATTTCTGCCGACGGCGGGGTAAGCTCAAATCTCTAGTTAGTTTAAGTTTCGGTATCGAGTTTGATTAATATTTTTATATATATTCGATACTGTCTTATTATTTTAATTAATTTTTATCGTAGTACACGAGGTCAATTCAGATCAACTTTCAAGCCCAATAAATAAAAATAAAGCACCGGTCTGTCAAGGTGAGTGTAGATGCATTTGTCTCGGGTGACACGGTGTCATTCCGATATTTTTCTTATGTTCTGATATGTGAGTATAGTCGTGTCAGGGGTAGGCTCGGTGCCTTCCCGTTGCATTAATTATGAATTTATCTATATCTGGTAGGTACCCTGCATTTTTTGGATATGCTCAAAAATGATTATAATATGCTACATGTATATGAAAATAATATGAAATACTATATGATATGGAGCTACGGCTCATCTTGCTATTTGATATGATATGATCTGAAAATCATGGACTATGTGAAATTATGTGTATTTATGGACGTTGGATACAATTGGCATGCCATAGGAATATTCGAGCTCACCATGTAAGGGAGGACTACGGTCCAGGGCTACGGCCTATATGTGGGAGATAAAAGGATGGAAGTGTAAGGGATACATGGAGCTACGGCTCAGGGCTACGGCTCAATTATGATACATGATATGGTGTACAGGGAATCCGCGTATCCAATGGTACCAATATAATATGTGTTCGATATGTTATACCATGACATGTTTATGATAAGATATATGATTATATTATGTTATGTTAGTGATATGGATATCTGATCATGTTTTGCTTATACTGTTATAGAAGCATGCAAATAAGTTAGATTAAATTTATATTTAATCATGACATTCATATTATTGTCAATTTACTATCATGACTACCTCACTAGGCTATGTAAGCCTAACATACGTGTCTCATGCATTTTCAGGACCCTGATAGATTTCCAATCTCTGATCGTGTGGTGCAGTTGCAAGTCACATCTCTACCTTATATGTATGATATCTTTCATGAACTCCTAGTAAAGTGGCATATGATCCAACTTTTGTATAAATTGTGTTTTGTAATTTAATAATGTGGTTTTATTTTAGTAATCTAGAAAAGTCCTATTAAATAAATGTTGGAATAATAATAATGATATATACGAATAATAATCTAGTAAAAATGACTAGAAAGATCTTTAAGATTTTTGTGAGTTGTTAGGCTCATTTAAATATGTAAAGAATTTTAGTATGATAATAAAAAGAAATAGATTTGAATATTTTATAAAATAGTCACTAAATATTGCATCGTCTAATCAGGTAGATAAATAACCTCCGATAGTAATGAGGTTTTACAGGCTAATAACTAGTTAGTTTAATTTCAGTATATTTTCACAAAATTCAGATAAAGACCTTTAATTTGTGAAAATTACAATTTAGTCCCTAAGTTTGAAAAAGTTTAAAATTGACCCCAATTGAGTAAGTTGTTAATAAATTGAGTGTTAAGTCTTAAAAGAGATTAATAAAATATTACGGAATGATTTTTGAACTTTGAATTTATGTCTCCGATCTCCGCATCGTTTCCGGTAGCGCTCTCCGATCCGGTTCTCTACCAGGCCGGGAAGGGGGTGTTACATGGGAGAGAAATACTAAGGATCTCTGTAGCATCCTGTTGATTAAAGTTTTGTCTAATCAATTGCACATTCCACTCATTCGCATCCTGCATCATTAAATTTTTAACAGTGTATAACCCACCCACCCTTGGAGATTCAACCAGCCTACTCTCTCTTCCTGGCAGCCAAAAATCCTCCCAAATTGAGACATGAGACCCATCCCCTATACTCCATTTTAGACCCTTCTCTAAAAGTCCTTTTGCACTCCATATACTACGCCAAGTATAAGATGGGTTTACCCCTAAACTGGACTTCAAGAAACTTGTGCTTGGGAAATACCTTGCCCGAAAAACTTTTGCCAGCAACGAACCTGAATTTTGTAGAATACGCCAAGCTTGCTTAGCCAACATTGCCACATTGAACTTTGACAAATCCCGAAATCCCATACCACCGTCTTCCTTGAGCATACAAAACGAAGGCCAATCACACCAGTGAATCCCCCTTTTTGCCCCTGACTTTTGCCACCAATATCGTGCAGTGATCCCTTCTAACTCCTTACAAAGCGAGGATGGTAGTAGAAAACAATTCATTGCAAACAGTGGAGTTGATTGTAGGACTGACTTAATAAAAATCTCCCTCCCCCCCACTGATAAAGGCCTGATACTCCAGCCTTCGGTTTTTTGTATAAATTTCTCCTTTATTCCTCGAAAAGCTAGATTCTTGTTTCTTCCCACAATAGCCGGCAACCCCAGATATTTTTCTGGATTTACAGATTCATGAACCTGCAATACCTGACACATTTCTTGCCTCAACGGAGCACTGACATTTGTACTAAAAAAGATTCCCGATGTTGCAAAGTTTATCTCATGTCCTGAGCATCTAGCATATACTCGTAATATATCTTTTATCTTCTTCGCACCATTGGGTGATGCCTCCCCAAACACTAAACTATCACCCGCAAAGAGAAGATGGGTGATAGTTGGTGCATATCTGTTGATTTTTGCCCCTTTAATTGAATTATTTGCTGCTACACTTCTCATCAAGGAAGACAATCCTTCACTGCAAATTAGGAAGAGATAAGGGCTTAACGGATCTCCTTGACGTAGGCCTCTCGAAGGGACAAAAGATGGATCAGCTGAACCATTCAACCCGGCCGAGTATGTCACTGTCCTCACACAGAGCATAATTCGCAGTATCCAAAGACGAGAAAAACCCATCTTTCCCAACATCGACTCCAGAAAAGGCCATTTAACCCTATCATATGCTTTTCTCATATCCAATTTTAGTGCAAAAGAACCATTCCTCCCATTTCGCTTATTCTTGAAATAGTGTAACACTTCATAAGCAAGAAGGATATTATCAGTTATAAGCTGTCCTGGTACAAATGCAGACTACACTCCTTTGATAATTTCTTCAGGATTATCCACACCATTCGAATGAAACAGATCTGAGAAAAAATTTGTTGCTAAATTTAACAGCCCCTCTGTCGAATCAATCGAATTACCTGTATCATCAACAAGTCGTTCCACCCTATTTTTCTTTCTCCGATATGAAGCAAACCTATGGAAGAAAGAAGTGTTTTTATCACCATGACGTAGTGTTGGGTTTTTTGCACGCTCGAATCGATCACCGAAACCGTCAAGTGGGTTGTGTTTGGTTCTTGGATGAATTGGCTAAAAACCGAAAGAAATGTAGATAATTTGCACGAGGATTTTAGAGTGGTTCGACTACTCAACCGAGTCTACATCCACTACCTTAGCACACCACTAAGGATTTCCCAATTCACTCAACAATGAATTCGTCCCCTTTTCCAGGCTCAGGAGGAAACCGTTACAACCTTATCTTTTGAACTTGGCTAAGATAGAACCAACTCTAGTTTTTCTCTCAAGGCTAAACTAGAACCTCTCATTTTACAAGGGTAAAAAAACTGTAAACAAATAAACCTCACAAGGTGGGTGTTTACACAATTAAGCTCACAAGAAAGAGTGAAGAATAAAAACAATAAAAAAATCACTCTCTACAGACTATGTACAAGAGAATAGTAAAATAAAGATTTAGACTCTAATTCTCTTGACCATATTGCTTGGATGTTGTCTCTTACTTTCTTCAAGTGTTCCAGCCTTCAATTTATAGTCCCAAATGAGTTTGTAGCCGTTTATAGCCGTTGGGAATATAACCGTTTATAGCCGTTGGGAATAGAGCCGTTTATAGCCGTTGGGAATATAGCCGTTTATAGCCGTTGGAATAGTACCATTTATGACCGTTGGAAATAGTACCATTTATGGCCGTTGGGAATAGTACCGTTTATAGCCGTTGGAATAGTACCATTTATGGCCGTTGGGCTATTTCAAAACACACCGTATCGATACGGCTAGGCGTATCGGTACGGGTTTTGGCTACTGGAATTTTGGTAGTTTAAAAACCCTAAGGCGTATCGGTACGGTCCAATACCGTATCGGTACAGTTACTTGAAAATCATGGTTTTGACTACTTTAAATATATTTTAAAACCATTCCAAAGCCTTTAAAACCCTTAAACATATTTTCAAGTTGTTTTTGACTAAAAACATATTTTAAATTCTTTTCAATTTAGTCTAAAACATTTTTCAAATATTATATCAAAACCTTGGTTTTACAATCTCCCCCTTTTTGATATAATAAAACCAACTTGAAAAATTGTTTGAGATTTTCTCCCTTTAGCTTTAAAATTGTGAATAAGAGATTAAGATATGAAATCAAATAAAGCTCCCCCTTATTCATTTGAAAATTCAATTTTTCAAATTATTTCTCCCCCTTTTTGTTATATCAAAAAGAATTTAAAATGACATTTAAGTTCAAGATAACATAGGAGGCAAAAAAAATTTGACACTTAAAATTTTGGTTTTAAAAAATTGGCTCCCCCTTACTCAAAGCATCATTGTTAGGCTTAACAAATAATTCAAGTCTTTAAACAAAAGTTAGATAACCAAATGTATAAAATAAAAGCATTAAGCTTAGAGGTTACCTAATCTTCTTCTCATGTGTGATTTGAGCATTCTTTGATTTTGCTTTGCTTGTCATTGCTCCATCACACCTACAAAAGACATTCACTTGATTTTTGGTATCCAAATTGCTTTGGATCCATTTACGTTAGTCACAATGTCTTTAGTTCCCTTAGGAACCCATACTTGTCTAATCCTATAAGATTTTTTCTTCTTTATAGGACAAGTATGCAAGGAATGACCATGATAATGACAATGTGAGCATTTTGTCATTATGGGATGAGATGAATTATTAAAAATAATTTCTTTTTCTTTTGCTAAGCTTTCAAGCTTAACTTTCAAATCAAGATTTTCTTTTTCTAAAATTACATTGCTTGTTTTTGAAAACTCTAAATCATTTTTCAAAATCTCATTTTCTTTTTCAAAATCCAATTTTGTTTTCAAAAGAAAATCATTTTCAAATTCAAGTTTAGAAATCATTTTCTTAAATTTGGAATTCATGGTCTCAAATTCCAAAAATAATTCATCAAATGCATCTTGTAACTCATCAAAAGAATATGAATTTAATTCATTTGAGTTAGAAGATACCTTAGGCTCCTCGAGAGCCAAAACACCATCCACCTTTGGATTGGAGAGAAGGTTTGCACATGATTGATCATCATCTTTCTTTTCTCCCTTCTTGTTGCCATAAAGCTTCTCAAGTTTCTCCCATAATTCTTTGGCACTTTTGCATGTGGAGATATTTTTGGAAACTTCTTCGTTGAGGCCACAATAGAGAATGTGCATCGCCTTGGTGTTTAGCTTTGCCTTCGTGTCGTTGGCACTCCTTTGCTTTTTCTTCTTCTTTGGAGCTTCCAAATACCCATCTTCAATGATGTCCCAAACCTCATAGTCTTGAGACTTGATGAAGAGTTTCATGATATTTGCCCATTGAAAGTATGATTCTCCTTCAAAGAGTGGAGGACACGAGATAGAGCGGCCTTCTTCAAATCTTGCCATTTTCTTGAACGGTTGGACTTCGAGCAATAGATCTTTACTCCTGGATGTTAGTCCTTCGATGGAGACGAGGCTCTGATACCAATTGTTGGGTTTTTTGCACGCTCGAATCGATCACCGAAACCGTCAAGTGGGTTGTGTTTGGTTCTTGGATGAATTGGCTAAAAACCGAAAGAAATGTAGATAATTTGCACGAGGATTTTAGAGTGGTTCGACTACTCAACCGAGTCTACATCCACTACCTTAGCACACCACTAAGGATTTCCCAATTCACTCAACAATGAATTCGTCCCCTTTTCCAGGCTCAGGAGGAAACCGTTACAACCCTATCTTTTGAACTTGGCTAAGATAGAACCAACTCTAGTTTTTCTCTCAAGGCTAAACTAGAACCTCTCATTTTACAAGGGTAAAAAAACTGTAAACAAATAAACCTCACAAGGTGGGTGTTTACACAATTAAGCTCACAAGAAAGAGTGAAGAATAAAAACAATAAAAAAATCACTCTCTACAGACTATGTACAAGAGAATAGTAAAATAAAGATTTAGACTCTAATTCTCTTGACCATATTGCTTGGATGTTGTCTCTTACTTTCTTCAAGTGTTCCAGCCTTCAATTTATAGTCCCAAATGAGTTTGTAGCCGTTTATAGCCGTTGGGAATAGAGCCGTTTATAGCCGTTGGGAATATAGCCGTTTATAGCCGTTGGAATAGTACCATTTATGACCGTTGGAAATAGTACCATTTATGGCCGTTGGGAATAGTACCGTTTATAGCCGTTGGAATAGTACCATTTATGGCCGTTGGGCTATTTCAAAACACATCGTATCGATACGGCTAGGCGTATCGGTACGGGTTTTGGCTACTGGAATTTTGGTAGTTTAAAAACCCTAAGGCGTATCGGTACGGTCCAATACCGTATCGGTACAGTTACTTGAAAATCATGGTTTTGACTACTTTAAATATATTTTAAAACCATTCCAAAGCCTTTAAAACCCTTAAACATATTTTCAAGTTGTTTTTGACTAAAAACATATTTTAAATTCTTTTCAATTTAGTCTAAAACATTTTTCAAATATTATATCAAAACCTTGGTTTTACACGTAGCCAATTTGCTCGAGCACGTTGCTCCCAATACAATTCCTCCTTGTCCATCTCCAGATTTAAGCTCAACTTCGTTTCAGAAATATCCACCAGATTATCATCAGTTGGAGGTTGATCACACAACTGGTCTAACCTTTTCCTCAGGTCTCGCACTGTAATCTTTCGCGTCATTTTCAACTTTCGAAACCAGCTCTCAAGGCCCATTCCTACATGTTTCAGTCTATCAGGCGTGGTACCAGCAGAAGCATCCCATAGTTTCCTTACCTCCGACTCGCATGAATCTTCTAACAGCCACGACGCTTCAAATCGGAAATGCCAAACATTATTTCCCCCATGAGTTTCTGTCGTGTTTAGCAACAGTGGACAATGATCCGAAAATGAATGCGATAAGTGATCAAGGACATAACCTGGGAATAAATTGAACCACGACGAGTTTGCAACTCCTATATCCAATCTCTCACGGATATTGTTTCTATGGAACTTTCCTTTCTCCCAAGTATACCATCTTCCTCTGTATCTGATATCCTCAACCTCACAATCTGATAAAACTCTTCTAAATTCTCGCATCTGCCGATCGCTACGTGCCAAACCACCCTTCTTCTCGTTGAGAAAAGCAATTTCATTAAAATCACCCACAATTAACCATGGAATATCCGGCGTATCATTAATTTGTCGAAGGAGATTCCACGCAGCAGCTCTGTTTTGCTCTTCCGGTGGTCCGTAAAATCCCGTCAACCTTCATACTTTCTCGTCTGGGTCATCATTTATAAGCACATCTATATGTTTTTGAGAGTAGGATCGGAGTGAAATATCACAATTGTTCTTCCACCCAATCGAAAGTCCTCCACTACGCCCAACCGCGTCAACATCAATACCATTCAAAAAACCACACCTCTGTCTAACTTGCGCCATTTGTGCACCCCGAAGTTTTGTCTCGATGAGAAAAACAACGGATGGGTTTAAGTCTCGCAACACATGTCGGAGACGACGGACCGTCCGAGGCATACCCAAACCTCGAACATTCCAGCATAGGAATTTCATGGCGTCCGGCTGACCTGATTAAACAGACTTGCCGATATCTCAGTTGTTGCTTCTCCCACACCGACACCATCCTCAGCAAATTGGGTTGTCGAATCTCCAGTAATTCCCACCTCGTGTTGCATTCTCTGACGTTTAGATCCCTCTATTTGAACAATTGGATTATCATCATTCTCTACCATCATAACATCAGCCATTATAGAGGCCTCTAGAATAGTGATTGGGCCCGCAATTACATGTTGTGGAATTTGTGGGCTGGGACTATTATTAATTGTAATCTTTTTACACCCCACATCAACATTTTCAGTTACCTCACCAGTTGCACCTGACACATTTTTCCCCACTACAGGTTTACCCCCCGACTTGTCTGCAGCAGTTACTTGTTGCCCAACTGCATCGGCAGCCTCCTCAATTAGCCATTTACTCTTCGCCGCCGCCGCTCTCCGTGGAGGAGCTCTTAACGTTAAATCCCAACTAAAAGTGAACTCTCTTGTCGGGTAAAGCACTCTTAATGGACAGAAACTCTCCCCATGTCCCAACTTGCCACAGATAAAACAAAAAAGTGTGAGTTTTTCATACTCAAAACGAGCATACGAAGTCAGCCCATTTGGAAGTGCAAATTTTTTACGCCTTTTCAGTGGAACTCGAACATCAATTTTTGCACGAACTCTCATGGTCCGTTGATAGCCTAATTGAATCGCACTGGAATCATACTCAATAAATTCGCCAAGAAAATTCCCAATCTTTTTTGCCACTTCCAACGACATAAAACCAGGCGGCAAGTCATGAACCAAAACCCAATAATATACATGATAAAGAGACACCAACATTGGATCCTCTCCTAATGTTAATCGATGCATGATCAGCAAATGGCTATTAAAATTTCATGGGGAACCTCTTTCAATACGATCCACATTAACCTTGTGGTATAATCTAAATAAAAATTTGTTATCCCCTAAATCCGAAATGAAAATACGTCCAATTGGATGCCATACATTTGTTAAAGTTACCCTCATAGACTGAAAATTCACAATGCTACTAGTTAAAAAAGTGCCTACGAAACAATTCTCGAAGGTAATAAGGCCTGTTGATTCTAAGTTTTCCCAGCGGCAGCACTTCATCCTCCTCCTCCACAATTTCCAGCCCCGCCAATTCCTCCTCCACCCTATCCATCAGACCCAACCAGTAACTTCAAACCCAGAAAAACACCAGAGAAAAGAAATAAGAGAGAAAAAGAAAACGTGCTATAAAGCAGAGAGTTAAATGTCATGGAAATTTTAAATCAGAGGATATTATGCATTTAAATATATTTAAATTAATGTTTTTTTTGAATATGCCCTTAATTAATGTTTTTAACTATATAATAATAATAATAAATGTAACCATTGAGGTTTAAGTATATATTTTTATTAATTAGAGATAGTTACTTTCTCAAAATAAATTTCAAGATTTGAACTATATAAGATATAATAACATGAGCATCATCGACTACTTAAACAATTAGTTGATTTCGAGGTTTAAGTATATATATATATTTGAATGGTGAGATTTAAGTATATTTAAACTACTGATATCTTGAATATTACAATAATAATAGTAATAACAATTAGTTAAGACTTGATCAATAAATAATATAGTTATTAATTTATAATTAATTATAATTTATGGTTGTAAATTAAATTTAACTCAATTGACATATTTATTAGTATAATATAACAAAACATGAGACGAATTTAGATAATTTAGCTATTTTATAAAAATCTCATTTTCAAAACATTTTGTTTAGAGCTCCTTCACGTATGACCTAAACTTTTTTTTATCAATGTATCGACTAAACTTCAAGGAATTATTTAAATGAAATCCATATCTCATTAGTGTGAAATTTTTTAAAAATGATAAAACAAAAATGTTACTTCTTCAGTATTTATTAAAAATATTATTTAAGAAAAAAGGACAGTAAATAGGAAAATTCATTTAATTTAACAGCATTTGACTGGTAAATCTCAAACAAAATCAGAAAAAATAATTATCATATAGTTATAAATTCCGGGTGCAGTGATCCTTTGTTATTTTATAAAACGCGGCGAGATTAAAGGGATGGTCTAAAGACAACCAACTGAACTCGTTTAACATTTTAGAAACCAAATTAAAAATATGAACATTTGATACACTGTCAAGTGTAAAAAAAACATATCGTATCGTATTTTTGAGTTAAAATTTAAATTTTTAACCCTAGAACTCTAACCCAAAACATAAACCATAAATTCTAAATCATACCACCTAAACCCCTAACCTCTAAACCATAATCTAAACTCTTAAAAAACCCTGCTTGTGGAAATTTTATTTTTCACCGTATGTGTATAAAATAATAATCCAATTAAAATAAAAAACGAGTGAACTTACCTCCCGAAAAGAATAGTAATAAATAAATTTGCTTGATGCAATTATTTTACAACTTAGAAAGTAATAAAAGGACCAAATTATTTTTTTGAAAGAAAATTGGACCTCATTAAAACCCCCCTCTACAGTCGACATTAGAAAATCCAATGCCAACCCCTAAAAAAAAGAAGTCAATAATGTGATGAATCATTAGAGCCTCTGCTTCAGATGCAGACAATTTCTAGGAAGAAGAAGAAAATGGGTGAACGAAAAAGAGAGCAAAATTTAAAACTGCCAGAGCAATTCCAATAGCCAATATGCGACTGTACAGCATATAAACATGTATTAATTCAGCGTTTGCCTAGCCCCTTATACCCCCTTGTAACAGGATCCCAATATGTGCATATATGTATATAGCTTATCTACGACGATGACTCCAATTATTGCTTCAAATCTTAACCGAATCCAAACCCTTCATTGGCTTCATGAATTGCGAGAAGCAGTCTCTCTTCTAGATGTTCCTTAGAAGGATACTCGGGTAAATCCAATTGATTGAAACTGTATTAATCGCAAAGAAATGCTTATTATTAATGAAAGAGCGATCTAAAGCTGCAAATTGCAAGCAAATGACGGAAAACTTGTAAAAAGAAATTGGCATACAGCACAATAAACCAAATATGTTCAGGCAAGTATCCCGCATTACCAGGTATGAGCAGAAGGCAAGTGATCAGGGCTGCCATATGCTTTGTGTATCTGAAACTTCTGAGAACCTGAAATCCCTTGAAGTGCACTAAAGCCTTCTAAAGGCACCTGCAAAATTATAACGAGCAACAATTGACAATCAAGGTCGATTACGAATCTACTACTAACATCCAGGAGCTGAATTACCTTTGAGGTGCCCGTCACAAACTGTAAAAGCCGAGCTTTATCCTCCTTGCTGAACCCTTGCACAACCTCCCAAAACCACTGTATGACAGGTGATGCTGCACTATAACCAGAGTACTCCGTATTTGCCCTCATGTCATCCACTAGAAGAGTTATTAATATCACGTCATATTCAAATAATGGCGGCAAGACGAAGCATTCTATCATGTAATTAACATTATATAAATTGGTTAATAACACTTACGGTCAATATCAGGAAGACCACTTATCAGCAACTCCAGCTCTTTGTCATTGAAAATAGATATTAATTCCCTAGGAATTAATTCACTGAATCCTTCCAAAAAGGCATTTATTTGAGGACGAATAGCTGTTGTCAGGCGATGCTCAACAACTAAATCAACATATTGGTGTTTATTATCCTCGGTAACTTTAATGTTCCGACCACCAGGAATCAGCTCATAGTCAGTCACCTGCAACATATTTTGTACATAATCATAAATTTATAACCCAAAAAGGGTCAGCCCAAAAGGTCATGGAAGGATCAATCAAAACCACTACCTGTGTCCTTTCATACAATATCAGCTTCTCCTCATCGGCGTCAATGCTAAAAGTAAGGCCCAGGACATCATTAATATCATTCTGGAGAAACAAGCAAGAGGTAAGAAAATCTCTTTAATAAACCAAGAAAGATAGTTGCCAACAAACTACCTCTAAATCTCTAAGAGAAAGAGAACAGATGGAAATTTGACATATGACAGACCTCAAGCATCCACTTTAGGTTTTTGAAATAATCAGGATCAATTGCTTCAATGTCATGATAAGTAACTTTTGCCCCAAGGATATGCTTGTAGAAAGATCGAGTAAAGTGGACATCCAAGAGTTGCCCATCAAAAAGTGCTTTGCCAACCTGGAAATTTTGAGTAGGCAGAGACCAAAAAAGTTGGAAAATAAATAAATAAAACAAAAGGCAATTGAATAACAGCAGCTAGAGAAGCAACTCACAACTCGCCCAACAAATTTGAAGTAAGAAAGATGTTCTGTTTGGTAGACTGAGTTGGGGTTAGGCTGGAATGTTGACTCATTGCCCACAGTAGTGAAGAGTAAAGCTCCTTTGTCAAATATAACCCTGGACAACAGTTGGTACCATTCCCTTGTAAGCCCACCAGCGTCAATACCTTCCTCTCCTTGAAAATGAACCGTTAACCTACCCTTCAAATCTTGGGCCGTCCGCATCCGCAGTTGGTTATATGAATCCTCAAGTATGTAAGCTCTTCTAATTGATATTCTTAGAGGACTATGATGATTATCATGTTGATGCTTTATTTTAGACCTGAAGTGAGAACGCTTATTATCAAAATCAACAAAGCGCGGAACCTTCAGCATAAGTGAAAATGATTTCTCAAGCAATCCAGGATTTTGGCGGATGAAAGCATTTAGCAACTTCCGATGTTTTTCAGAGAACTTCACAAAGGCAACATGCTTTTCATCAAATTTTGAGACAGGACCAGCAGTTTTCTGCTGGCCAGCAGATGTGCTGGCATCCTCAGCATCAGAAAGTGCAGCCATGGCAAAATCATGACTGGAACCTGGTTGTGCAGGATGTAACTTCTCACATATCACAAAAAAAGATTCAATATATGGTAAGATATTTTGCGTGCCTGCAGGAAGGGGTGGCGTTGCACCAGAATGTCTAGAAGTGGAGCTCCTCGATGGAGCTAATAAATCTGGTGCAGAATCTGAATAGCTCTCTATTTTGCTTATGCAAATACTCAACTCTATCCACAAAGGTTCCAAGGTTGCATTGATATCCAACACCTTAGAAAGAGCAGTAGAATTCTCTATTTCAGGAAGCAGATGAAGATCCTTTTCTTTCTTGGTTATTGAAGTGACAAGAGAACTCAGTGCCTGTAATACCCTTAAAATTGCAGCACCATCAGAAGATATTGAGCTCAGTAAAGCTTTTGCAGCTTCACCAAACATGCGTAACTCATCCATGGCAGATTTAATCAAATTTTGCACAGCATCTGCTAGCTCAGAAATAAACAGCTGACAATGGCTCGGAGCAATTGCAACCAACTTCTTCATTACCTCAGCCACTAGACCATATGCATTATCTGACAAACTGGGAGGGAAACAGAACATCAGGTTGAGAAAATTGAAGAGAAAGCACTAAATTGTATTGAAATTTTACATTGGAAAGATAATAGCCGTAGCAAGTGCAAAATCCCATAAATTACACAGGCTACAGAAAATGAAAAAAAAACAAGGGTTTCTCTTCACTTGAAGCATACTAAAGAAATGATGGAAATACAAACTTCTCATAGAGGAGACTGCAAGAAGCAGTACATTATGTAGACACATAACTTACCCTTCCCGTGCAAGCAATGAGCATAAAAGCCGGAGCTCTACTTGTGGGAGATTGATTAGTACACCAAGCACATCACATTCATTACTTGCACCAGAGGCTGAGGGCATGGAGCAATCAACAACCTTTAATTGTGATTCAGCAACACCAGAAGGAGCCTCATGATTCTCAGCATCAGGCATTGAAATTTCTAAAGCAGGAATTTGTTCAGTGGAAGTCGCCTTTGATTTCTCAGATGAAAGGGGTTTCTTTTCCACACGGTCAACAATGACATCCAACAAGTTAAGCAGCTGAGGAAAAAATAGAAATGAGCATTTACAAAAGGATGTAAAATTCCAAAATGTACTTATAATAGGGTTACCACTTTTCACCTGCTCAAGATGGGAAATACTTCTCAGGTACAGGGGTTGATTAAGAAGGCTCAAAAGCAATGTAATAGAACTGTGTCCGTCCAGCTGCACCTCAGTCATCAGAGCTTTTCCACATGACTGATCAACATTCCTTCGTTCTTGTAAGGTAGGAAAAGGTAATCTGAACTGAAGTAAGATCTTCGCAACATATGGATGGTTTCGAGTCAAGTAAGTGAGGGTTTCAAGCACTCGCCTAGACACCAAAGGAGGAACTCCTAGATAAAGAAGGATAAAAGAAAAGAAAACCCCTCAAAACCTGAATACTGTAAGTTAATGATGACCAAACCATAAAACTCATTAAAATATCTACACCAATAAAAAGAGAAACTGCACCTAAAATGATAGATACCAAAATGAAAAAAGTTCTTATGACAAGCCATATTAAATCACTAGGGACCATGAACTCATCTGTTTTGTATCTTACCATCAAAATGTTGAGGATGAGAATACGTAACATTATTCTGGCAACCATAAAGCCTGTATGGAGGTTCAATTGCATTTGAATAACTGACAAGCTTTTTTGTATCAAGCATCAGCATGCCCATCAAGATTTTAACCAGCCCTTTTCTTGTTTCATTGTGAGCACATAAATTCAAGAGAAGCTTCTGCAACGAACCTTTATATAGTGGCTGCAGGATGAAAGGTGTTAATGCACATATCAAAATCAAGGATTGACCAAAAGGAAAAATTAACCTACTGAGAGAACACCTGAACTATGCGAAGTAACCGAACCATTGCTTGAAGAGCTTCAGTGCCAACTAGAGGTGCTCCTTCAGCTTCAATTAGCTTAGCAGAAACAGGTCTGCGGGACACCATACTTCCTACCATTCTGTCCAGGCTGGATCCAATACCTTCACCTCTCCTAGAAGATTCACCTCTTCGATTCCTAGGATACATTCCAAACAAGCTATGATTATGATAGCGATGTGCAAATCTCTCGCGCAACATGTTTGCCTCAGCAACAAGTGCAGGAGTGAGATTAGCAAGAATAGCATCAGATGACGTTAGAAGAACCTGGGAATAAAAAAAAATGTTAAGATATGTCCAACTTACAACTTAAAATTGAACCACACAATACCAAAAACTCATACCTCTTCTCGCAAATCTGAAGGAAATGTTGCAATTATTGAGACTGTGTCCATTTCAACTGGTTGCCCTTCAAGTTCCTGAGATTGATGAAGTCTTTGTGCTTGCTGTTGTGCAAGCACTTCAGCTCTTATGTCTGGGGGGAGGGCAGCAAGAAATTCTGGATCGATATCTCCAGAATTCTGTTGTTGAGCATTCGAAGGCTGCGCCACTTGACCCTGCTGAGCTGAAAGAACTTCGGCACGCAAATCCTCAGGGAGAGCATCTAAAAAAGCAGGGTCAATTGAACCAGAACCAGCATCACTATTTATCTGCTGCTCTGTAGCTGGACCATCCTGATCTGCCTCTCGACTTGAATTCTCTGAAACCTCTGTGACACTATGAAGAGGTGCATCTCTCCCACCAGAAGCTGTAGAATTCACAACAGCGACAGTTGTTCTCCTTGCACGAGCAGCCTGTAGTTCAGGAGTTCTGTAAGAAGAACCTTGCCTTTCTCCACCTTCGTCATGACCATCTGCACTTCCAATCTCAACATCTAGGCTTCGAAGACTTTCTCCTAAAGTAGCCCCACTACCACTACTTTCTTGGCTCACCGCTTCAACATCACAAACAGCTGCATCATTTTGCTCAAATTGCATTTCTACAGAATGTAGATGTATGCTTGATGCATTTGTTCCTTGTAGAGGATCACTTACTGCAGGTCTCCTATCAGCAGGATTGAGAGAGCTACCAATTGCTGTGGAAGATATAGGTGCATTAGTATTTTCATTATTAACATTATTTTCTGCAGGATTCCCAGGCCTTGTACCAGCCCCCACTTCCTCTAACTGATTACCTTCACCCTGGGTCTGAGGTTCCACCGTTGATGTGTTCTGACCAGAAGATTTCTCAGGGACTGGTCGCCTCAATTGGGTAACAAGAAATTCTTCAAGACCCTGTGGTACAGTAGCTGAACTTGACCCATTGCTTTGCTGGCTCTCATCAACCCACAAATTCAAACGATGGCTATGACGCCCATTCCTAAGAGAACGGAAAATAGCATCCAGCCGTGTTGAGGTGCTATCTGAGTTTCTGTCTGCAAGAATCAGATCATGGGCGTTTTCTGTACGGGAACAAAATTGAGAGAAAGACGGAGAGTTATTAAAATAAGAGATGCACATAGAAGTACAAAACTAATAAGCATTATATTATAAATTACAACAAACCAAAAATACTATACTATTTGAAAACAGAAAAAACCTGACTGCCTAGGAGAGGCTGATCGTAGTGATGAAGGTCCTAATAAGAGAGGATGCCTTGAGGGGGTCGAATTCTCACCACTCCGCCCCAAAAGACTGTAAATGGATGTGGTACGTCCTCGACGCCTGGAACCAAAGACTTCAACTGGCATTACATGAAGAGTTTCATTGGCAAAACTGTGGTCCCTACCGGAAACCCCAATATGATCAAACACATCCATTCCATTGGTGCCCTCCTGTAACCTCAGAATAACTCCACCGTCATCCTCATCATCATCGTCATCCTCCAACACTTCATCATCAAACTCGTCATCATCGATCTCATGATCATCTTGATCTGTATCAGGATGAGATAGGTGATGCACATCATCTTCCTCCAAATCATTATGGTCCTCTTCATCGTCATCGTCTTCGTCCCCATCATGTCCAGACATCTCCTCATCCTCATCAAGGTTTTCTTGCTCATGTGGTTGGATTTCAAAATGAATCCCCACAGTGTCCACGCCGTTTTCAAGAACCCTTGCATCCTCGGAGGTTTCTTGCATATAATCATCCTCGGCAGCAGGAGCAAACCCCCCATCAAGATCCTGGTCATGTTCCATATCATCTATGACAGCATCAGAGGCACCATAGTTCTGGACAGTATTGAAAGATTCAACTTGGTCAGCTACAATTGCATCCTGATTGGACTGTGACACCATTTCCATCGCCTGTGATGCATCAACAACATTATTTGTCCTCTCAGTTTGGTTATGATCTGCAGGTTTGACTGAATTCTCACCTTTCATAGCTGAAGAATCAACAAAATGAACATGCTCCTTGGTTACAAGTTCCAAAGCTTTGATGAGCCCTATGACAACTTTAGGTGACTCAGCATGATCCAAATCCAAAACTTCAAGGGTGCGTGTTAATGACGCAACTAAACCAACATCTATAAAAGTGGCAGAAGCTTCTGCTGAGATGCATGAACCAGTAGGGGTACGAGCAACTAGTATATCATTTAACAAACCAACAAAATTCTGCATATCACTTCTCGGTGGTCTGAAACCATAGCAGGAATCAACAAAGTTATTGAATATACAATTAATCTCTGTAAAGACTCTCTTCTTCGCCTCTGCAGAACGTACACAAGATGCAACCAGGAATTGAGTAGCTCTGGTTGCTAGCTTATGCCTCCAGTCACCGTCAAGTTTCCTTTCCTTCTCTGAATTCTGTGAATATGGGATAAACCTGTTAAGAATGTGGTGAAATATTCCACCACTGGTTAAACCAGCTGATCCCTTTTGATGAGAGACCCTACAGCTACTGATTTCACTCTCTCCCCGAAGCAGCACATGAACAGATGAAGCATACATTAACAGAATCTCCGTCAGAAGTTTCAAGACGAATACTATCTTTGCAAGTGAGGCAGACACATCTTGGCCAGAAACTTCATTCTCCTCAGACAGTGAAGAGATGGCTTTTCCTTTACCCTTGATGGCAGCAACATCAATTTCCATATCAGTTGACACCTTTGTTTTAATATTTTCTGTCAAGGGAGGTACAAAAGAACCAATTGAGTCCAAAAGAAGTTCAATCACATTAACAAAGCTTTGGGGAGATTTTCTATGCATTTTAACTGATTTTAAATTTGAATCATTAAATTTTCCATGTCCGATCCCAGGACCTGCAGAGTTCATACTACACAAATTACCCTTTCCATCATTTTGCTCAGAATTATCTCTGTCTGATCCTTTTCCCTTCTCTTTTGATTTATCTTTGTCCCGGTCTTTAATCAAAACAACATAAGGTCTGTCACCAACCATCTCAACTTGACAGACAGACTTAACAGCCTGCATGAATATTAATGGATCACGAGAAACGACAGAACTTAAGTTGACCAAGAAATTACGCGGAGTGACCCTTCCATTTGAATGCCTGTTAGCCATAGCCACAAGATTCTGCTTTATCTCAGCTTCCATTGCCTGCTGCAAGGTTTGAGGATCTTCAAGGACATGACGGATAATGGTAGCAGCAACATTGTCAAACCCAGGGAAAAGACTACTTGTTGGCAGTGTAAGAAGTGAACTCACTCCCCCACCATCAAGAAAATAAACAGCGACAGGATGAGTTCTAGTCAGAGTAGAGCATAGCTGCAGGGCAGCATGCATTGTCTCAGATGGAAATTGGTTCCTTATACAGCTACAAGCAATCTCAATCAGTCTCTTCTGTTCGTGGATATCTATATTTCTTGGAGCTCCAAATGAAGAATGCATCTTACTTTTCTTATCCTCGTCTATACTGACAGATATGTGTCGGTTACTAAAATTATCCCCTTTCAACTGCTCAATAATTTCAGAATTTATTTTCTGATCCACCTGAAGTAGCCTATCAAGAGCAAGGAAAGCAGTTGTAACCCACTTTGGAACTTGTGGTTTCTCTGTATGTGCTAAACCAGAGTCCCATTCTGAAAGCAAATCAGTCGCAAGCTTTACCAGTCCGGTCTTTGAGGCAATTTCACGTGCTCCCACATCCTCATGAAGAATTAAAGCAAGAAGATGGAAAAGAGCAGACAGCAGAGAATTGTTTCTGCTATCAGAAGCAGAACTAGAATCTCTCACTTGGTCAAGGATGAAAGTAATGACACTGGACCTATATTGACCATCATTTTGGGAGCATATCAACACAAGGAGATCTCTAACTGGGAAAGCTAGAGGTTCCTTCATCTGAAGCAGCTTTGTACATGTTGATAACAACTCCTCAACAGGAGGAAGTAGGGCCGTCTCTTCTCCAAGTTGATGACTACTGTCATTTGTAACATCATTTGTGTCAGTTTCAGAGTTCCCAAGAGACATGGCAACTGCACGAGCAAGTTCATCGTCCTCTTGGGTTTCCTCCGGATGGGAGAATAACCACTCCATTGCCAACTCCACACTGTTTGATCCAATTTGCCTCAAAGCTTCTTCGGCCCTAGGCCTTGAAAATCCCATCTCTACAATTGTTGCTATGGCTGTTTCATTTGGAGGGGGGGCAGTAATCCGAGCACTATTGCTGTTGGTAACATTTTTCACTTCAACACCCGAGTAAATGTGCCTAATGATAGATATAATTGTAGTGATGAAATCATAGCTGCAATCTGTAAACTGTGGGTTAGCCCAAAGTGGAAGCACTGCCTTAAGCACCATGGATTGCAGCACCTTCACAAAAGTTTCAGCATCCCTTGGGAAAGGAACATCTCCACTCACAAGGGGTTGCAGAAGCAGGTGCTTGGTAAATGGAGACAAAATAAAAGAAGATGTCACGAGGTGATCCATAAGTCTACCATAGCTAGCCAATGGACCATAAATCCATGCATGACCCCCATCTTCTTTTTCACCCTGCTTTACATTACCATCATCTGTATCCATAGGAGATGCTGGAGCCCTATTAACTGTAGATAGTAATTGACTGGTAGCATCAAAAGTTGTCAAAACTGATTTAACAACTCCACGACCATATAAGCAATTTAGCATTATTGCATTGCAGGAATCAGGCCTGTCCAGAAGAACGCTATCAATGAAATCAATAACCTTACCTAAGTAGCGACACTTAGGCGATATGAATGCTTCCGAGCTTGAAGATTTAATATGACCTCCAAAGTTCAAGTGATCCAATGCAATAGAGGCAAAACTAGAAGCAACAGATTTTGATGCAGGGGAAGCATTAATCATATCATCCCGACGACGTGAAGGAAGTAACATCACTTTTCCCATCTCTTGAAACAAATAGGTAATGTGGAAAGAAAGTGACCTCACCATGTCACAGCAAGAAGTGCGATAGGACCTTTGCTTGTCATATTCTTTGTTAGTGATAGATCCAAAAGCATCAGATGATGTAGAACGATTAGCTCCAAAACGCATGTTCGAGCCATCAATACCCAATCTCTGTTGAAAGCCAGTAGCACGGTCAAGGTCACGATAAAGGTTTATGAGGTCGAAGAACTGGGATTCAATGCTCCATCCTGGTGTCCTCCTCCTTAATAATGGATCAAGGAAATGTCTGAAGGAATTCATCCTTTGCTCTTCATTATTATTAGCACTAGAACCCCGTTGTGACTCGGGCTCCAAAGAACTAGTACCCGCACCGTCATCCTCAATTTCAACCTTGGCATCTTCAAGGAGAGAAATCTGCCACAAAATTTCACGATGGACGCGACCAATATCTTCAAGAACATCTTTGCTGCCATTTCCAAGTTCTGCAAGCAACGCAGTAACCCAGCGATTATCTTTGGAAGCGGCAAGAAATAGAAGGAACTCAACAAGGAAAAGAGGAGAAAAGACTCCATCATCAGGCATCACCCTAGGATCCAGTAAAGAGGATCCTGAAGCCGCAACAAATCCAATCAAAGCTTTCTTTAAATGTTCCCTAAGAGAAGAACAGAATGCACGTGCAAGAGGAGCAGAATGATGCTGAGTGAACCCTTTAAAAACCATGGTGCTATGTAAAGCAATCGACATCCCCTCTGATGACTGTACTATACTGGACCTTAAAATAAGCTTCAGTAAAGCCTCAATTCCAGATTTCTCCACAAACAGGCGACATGTTTCAGAATTCTCCATCCTATGAAGCAAAACCATCAGATGCAAGATGCTCAATTGGAGAAACTGCTCATCACTAATTCCTTCAGTTCCAGATTCCAGTGCACCAACCAGACAACAATGCTCTTCATTTCCTTTGTCTTCAGAATCAGTTTCCATTGCAGTGCTCCCATTAACTTTTTCCACAAATAATGGCCCAGAACAGGCACTGTTGTCTCCGAAGGAAGCAATTTTATTCACAATTTCAATTATTATATCAACTCCACTGCTTCTCAATGAAGATACATGGCGCAAAAGCTCTTCAACTGCACTAGCCAAAGGAACAATTGCTTCATTCATTGCCAGCACATACTTCTTGCTGGTGAAGATCTCAACCAAAAACCGCAATGCTGAGGTTTCTTTCACTGCCTCCAAGCCTTTGGCATTAAGACAAATGGCACTAAGGCCATTTGGAACACATGTTATTGCCTTTGAAGATGGAAGTACCCCAGATAACACTGAAGATAAAAAGGCATCAGGAAGACCCAGTTCAAGAAGTGCAGCAAGACAAGTAGGATCTTTATGGATAATTTCACTCATGACAGTCACTGCAGAATAGTAAATATCTCCCCCAAATTTATTAGCATTGCCATATATGAGTGACAACGTCCCAGGCAGAGTACTGTCATGTGGGTTCTGCACTCTAGTGGAGTTTGAAGGGGCATACGTAGCAGAACCAAGAACCTTCAAAAGCACTTTAATAAGCCTCTTTTGGGAATACAACTGGTCATCACTATATCTTGAACATTCACCAATGACCGCTGAATTATCATTTCCACCAGACAAACCGATAACTCTATGAACTTCTACCTGTAGCCTCTGAGACAAAAGCTCCACTCCACCCAGTTCTCTAAGCAATGACACAGCTGAACTACTGTAATCCATGAGCTTTTGTAGAGCTTTTACAGCCAAATAGACAAGATGCATATGATTTGGATCAGAATCCTCCAAAAGAGGTAAAAAGGTTGGAACCATTCCTGACCCTCTAATATTACTCCCTGATGTAGAGGATGACACAATATGAAGCAGATAGAACTGAAAAAGAGCCTCGATAAAAGCAAGGGATGATGGATCACTACAACCTTTCAGTGACAGAACTGCCTTCTGGAGCACATTTAGGAGAATCGTCCGATTTCCTACAGTAGAACTAATACTTGATCCGCTCAAAATTCGTGCCCGGTCATGAGATGCTGAATATGCAAGTAACTGAGCTCCTAATGCGAGCATCGCAAGAGTTCTAATAGTTCCAGGAATAGTTTCTTCTGACCGCACAATCCTGATCAATTCATTTGTATACTCCGGTTCATTTGCGAAAAAAGAAGTCAGCTCATCATTAGCATCATTAGACTGAATAAGCACAATAAATGAAAGAAGGCAAATCCTACTGTACATCCTGCATATCCTGGGTGACCGAAAGGCATGTGCATATCTAATTCTTGTTAGCAATGAAAATCGAAGCTCAGTGGGAACATTGTACTGCTCAATACATTGCTTCATTATCAACAGATCCTCCTCCTCCTGCAAATGTAGATCTGGCATGTGGATGACTCTACTGCTTTTTTCAGTACCTTGAGTATTGGCCCCATGCAATTCAAAATAAAGGCTAGAACCAATTCGGTGTTGAGACTTGCCAAGGTCATTTTCCATGTCAGATGGAAATAAACTAAGTCCTTCCTCATTTGTTCTCTCATTTGCCAAAACACACGAATACAGACCCAACCCCTCCTCCTTGCTCCCCCATCCCTGAGCAAGAGAAAGCAGATAGCTGTTTACTGAGACACATCCAATCAGCTTACCACTCCCATGGACCTTTGATGGGTTTATTTTAACAAGAGCAGAAAGTGTCTCCAGTATAGCTATAAGAATTTCAGGATCAGTGGATGAAAGTAGGAACTTGAAATGCTGAAAGGAAAATGCAAGAGTTGTATTAGATAAAAAAAAATATAGGAGAGGCACATAGTTAACAAGTCAGTAGGACCTAAACATGTTTGCAAGTCACCGTAGTTAAAACAATTCCTCACTTCATCTCAACATACCTCCAAACCATCAAATGAACTTTTGTTGTGGCAATTCTCCAATATTGTTCGCATAACTCGTAGTATTTGAAGAACTGCAAGCTTTGGAAATGGACTATCATCTTCTAGAATTTTATCTGATAGGAGGAGATCATTCCTACAAGACACGTAAGTCTTGAAATACATATCAAAATGAAGAAATAGTGGTCTCCAATGATGAAAATTCCCCTGAATTAAAAGCAAAGAGTGAGTGAGAACACCAAAAAAAGAGGCAAGAAAGAGAAATTAGTAGTACAAAATCACCTTACTATACTCCCATAGAAAGCCTGAAAGAGGTATTGCTATATCATGTAAAGGGCTCTGAATCACTTTATCAATAAATGCTTTAATTTGAGGAGGCTGCAAGTGACAGCGCAAGTTAGATTTATTTCCCAGAAAAAAGGAAGGGGAAATGATTAGTAAAAAAACCATAGAAAGAAATTTTCTGGACAATTCAGGCAAGCTCATGGAATCCAGTATACAATTCATCCAAGCAAGTACATGAAAATCATTAAATATACATCAACACATGAATAAGTTCCCTAAAGCATATTTGTGGATTTATGTTGGATCTTTATTCCCTAAAGAAAGATGGGAATAACCTAACATAATTAATAAAAATAATAAATAATATATGAAAAGACAATCCGAAAACAACTACATTTAAAGCATAAGACCAATGCCAAATTTGAAGGTCAATAATTAAAGGTCAGAACAACCAAGAATACGTAATGCCATGTAACTCAATACATCACATTACTCGTTGCATTAAAGCTTGTTGACCAACTGGTACATCGTAATTACTCGTAAAACTTTGTTAACAATGAAATTTGAGTTGCGACGTTGTGAAATATGCAAAGTTGTCAATGCTGCTCTCATAACAATTAAGATGGATTCCAAAATGTTCACACACAAAATAAAATTACTATGAAAAATCTTCTAATACTTCCACAATGTAGTAAGATAAAATAGATGCTCTCAAGGAGATATGCACTTTGCCAAAGGTCTAAAAGTCATACCAAGAACACAACTAACTGCGCATAGAGAGTGAATCTTATAGAAGATGTAAATATCACTGGACAGAGAGTTTATACATCAAACTTATACTGACTGCAGATATGTCACATAAATTATAAATTATAATATTAACAGAACAAAAAGTTTACATAGGCATCCAATTGCAAGCACCAGCTCTAACCGCATGATAACCTAATATTCCAAAAGTAGGTAGAGAAGGCACTAGCATCGATCAGTTTGACGTGCCTAGGCTCTAGGTTTAAATGGCATTGAAAGAATCCAATGGAAGAAAACCAAATGTCCTCTATAACCTTGACAAACAATTTCATCCATGTATTGACAATAAATAATTGTCGAAACGTAAGCCTAGAAGCACACAGAAAATTTCATACCTTGGCAAAATAACAAGGAATGCACAATATATTGATGCTAACATTAATTTTTCCTCTAAAAGAAAAAAAAAGGTATTGTGAAAAAGATCATCACATCCTAAGATGACTGTCCATGACAAACTACATGCTTCAACTTTCTAGTCCAGCATTAAATTAAAAAAAAAAAAAGCGGAAAAATCGTACTTCACATGAGAATAAATGTACAATATCATCTCAGACGGCATGAATCAATAAAATTGACACCAACTATTATCCTTTGTTAGAGAAAGCATTTTCAAATACTGAATGTTTTTTTCCCGAAGTAAGCCATTATACAGAAGGAATAGGACACATCTCATAAATAAGGTCTTCAGTTTAAGACATTTTACTTTTTTTAGCAAAATGCACATAACAAATTTGTGATTACATCTAATACTACAATGTAAGAATCAATTCATTCTTAAAGAATTACTATCTCTCAGTTAGCCGCTGTGTGGTGGAAGCAATCAATAGTATCAGGCAAACAATCCATTATATCAGCAACTAATAGATAGCATAGAAAACATAAAGAAACAATTACAGCATTAAAATACTAATCACTACAAGAAAGGAGTAATAGATTTAAAAAAAAAAAATTAGATCCTAATAAACCCCAATCAGAGAGCATTTTCTCATGAAAACTAAACAAAAACCTTAATCACATCCATAGGTGATTGTCCGTGACAAACAGCATGCTTCAATTTTCTAGTCCAGATTTCTTTTATAAAAAAAATCTCCTAACCTCCTGGATTCTTATTCTTGCTTAGTATGAATAATCGTAAGTAAATAAGCAATATCCTCTCAGCCCAACAACATGAATTATTACAACTAAAACCAACTATTGTCCCAATTTGTTAGAGAAAACATTTTCAAATACAAAATGCATTTTCCAAGGTTATTATGCAGATAGAATGGGTCAAATGCCATAAACAATATATGGTCTTCAGTTTAATACGTTTTACTTATTTTTAACATAATGCCGACAACAGTCAACCAAGCTTAGCTAAGAACTTCCATTGAAATGAAGTTCTGGTTGATATAGGTTTATCATCTATGTTTGATCCATGGACACCCCTTCCCCTACCCCTTATTCAAAAAAATGCAAATAACAAATTTGTGACTTCATGAATGCTACAATGCAAGAATCAATTCGTTCTTAAAGCATTATCTCTCAGTATAAGCATCAATAGTATCCCACCAACAATCCATTATATCAACAACTAATGAATAACATAAAGAAACAAGCACCGCATTAAAATACTAATCACAGCAAGAAATGAGTAATCGATTCAAAAAAAAACTGATAAACCCTAATCAGAGAGCATTTTCTCGGGGGGAAAACACAAAAAATTGAAGAAAAACAAAACTTACGGGCTCAGAGTCAAGCTTAATAGAAGGAGCAATGGCGCTTTCACCAGACAAAAGCTGACGAAGTCTCGAAGGCAAAGTCGATCTTATATTCGCCATTTCACCTCTACTTCTCCACTTCCAACTACTAGAAAGACAAACAATTTTTTTTGGAAAAAAATTAAAAAAATACAGAAATCATATATTTTAAAAATCGAAAGAAAAAAATCCAAACAGATCAGATTTCATTAGATTACATAAAAACATGGAGATAGTTAAAGTCTAAAAGGAACAGAGAAACCTGTGACTGGCGAGAGAGAGATAGCTAATAGGCGCGATGGATGCTTACACGTCCAAAGTATGGCTCATGAAATTAATGATGAATAGATTCTCAAGAGAGAGTTACGAGTTGAAAAACAAAAGAGAAGAAAAACCTCGAAAGCAAATAAGAGGAAGAATGTAGGTTAGATTACAGAGTGAGGCTTTGTTTAAGTGTTTGTTTGATTTTGGCATTTTATACCATTTTGAGCAGGCTGAGGGATTTCACATTGTCTTGAACAAGGAAACATCAAGGGGATCAATTAGAAGGGGGGAAATTTTAGGGGGTAGTGAAATGAAAGGAAAGAAAATATAGAATAGTTTAAGAAAAATGTATACCTTTTTTGAGTCTTTGACGGCTACACTTTTCTTTGATTTTTTTTAATTCCTTTTTTAAAATATTTTCCGTGTTTCTTTATAAATTTTAAATTTTAATAAAATATGTAATATGATACATAAACTTTAATTTAATATAATTATACATGAATTTTTTAGTTTAACAATATACATAAAAATTATATATGTGAAGTTTAATTAAAATTTGGGTCGGTTTTAATTTAATATAATTGAAACAAATGGACCCATACTGATTTCTAATCGATCCAAATGTATCTGAACCGAAAGTAACATGAAATTAAGAAAAAAATATTAAAATAAATAAAGAAGTATGAGATGTAAATTGTTGCACAACTCACCAAAAAGTTATATATGTGGGTGTAAAAAGCTAATATGATCTGAAACCCCAACTAAACCGATCGATCCAAAAGTTAACCTGATATTTACCCAAACTATAATTAACTTACCCAGAAACAACCGAGCAGATATTAACAAAATCGAAAACCACCGACCTAATCTCGAATGTTATCAGTTCCGGTACGTAGACCAAATAATATAATGCAAGCAAAAGTTCCTAGAATCATGGAGATATAGAACAACATATAAGTTATCATGCTCGCATATCCAAAATTTGAGTCTTCAACAATTATTCCAATAATTACATATTCGATTTGACCTATGGACGAATATGCAAGCATATGTTTCATGCTTGTGTGAGTAATAGTATAACCCAAATTTTCATACACCCAAACTAAAACTAAACCAGACCCGAACTAAAACTGAATGTGGTTAGACTCAGAATGACCCGAACTTTGTCAAGTCTACCTCTACTTTCCCGAATTAGATATGCCTTCCGAATCCGATCTATTAGATCTTTCTGCATAGATGGAAGCGGATCATATTTAGGAATCTCAACTCTGAAATTCCCATGATCTAGTTTCAACCTAGAATGCAAAATATATAAAAATTTCAAACATCTCAGCAGAGCAACCCTGAAAAACAAAAGAGGGAGATAGACCAAAGGAAAAACCGACGATCCTTCAACACAAATCCAATAGTTGGGGTCCCTCAACTCAATATTTAGAGCAGATACGTTCCCATTCTGCAATTCGAGGCCAACTTAATCGAATCAAAATTATTTAAAATCACAATGATTTCTTACTTGTGATTTGTGAATGAGAGCGGTAACATCCAAGTAAGCTAAAGTGCAAACAGAAAACACACCTTCACAGATGGTGTCTGCGGTAACAGATCATGTAAAAATAGAATTCATATTTATGAAAAGTTTTCAGTGCAAGTTTCATAATTTCCCATGGTAAAGAAAACCCCAGTAAAGAATCCAAGTTCTCGTGAAGTTTTTAAGCTGAAGTTCAACACTTGCATTGCGCTTATTTGAACATCCTGAGACATTAATCTGCATACAAGGCAAAGGATCAAAAGAACAATATCTAGGAGATTAACCGACAAGAACAATTGAAAATCCATACAAAATGGAAAATTAAAAACCTCAAGTTGCACCCCATCAACGAGTTGAAAATGAACTCGAGGAACCTGTACTCAACTGGAAGAGACTTCTGAAGTCTACCATACAGATACAGTAATTCGATATGTATCTGTCAACTGCCTTGCAGCATGGTATTAACCATGGCATATGATATATATGTATCCATCAGACCATCACACACATGCATATATGAAACACCTAAAAGACATCTTTAATTATGAAAACAGCCACATTGCAAAGATGTCTTTAAAGATTTTAGCAAACCCGGTTCTACATATTTATTAACAAAAAGAGGGTCACTTTCGAAGTTCACACTTTCTGTTGGCCTGCTGATAAACTTGATAAACTCTCTGATCCACTTCTCCTTTCCTTGACCACTTTTACTGAGCCTCCAGTTGAGATACAGTCTCTTCTTGATAGGGACAATTTTGGTCCTCGGTATTATAAGGCTATCTGATTTAGGCCTCTTCTTTTATGATTCAAAAAAAAAGAAAGAAAAGAAAAGAAACCTCGGAAAATCCTCCTCTATAATGAATATAAGACACTTATTTGACTACTTTGTTGAAAAGTTAGTTACCCTTTTTCACGTCCTTTTTGTTTGGCGAGTAAAGGCGTTCTTATTTGAACTGGAAGAGAAGCTGGAATTCCATTAAGAAAAGGAAACTTGGGGAAATGATGGAAGAGAATCGGATGCTTTGGAATTTTAAAAGCAAGAGCTCTGCACTTAGACAAGGGATGCATGATGCGAATATAGATTCCCACCAAGGATTTTGAAATCGCCATGGCAATTTTTCCAGGTTGCAGATACTACGGAAAGACAACGGCTTTTCATAAAAGGCAATAGAGATGAAAGTGGAGAACTTTTTGTAAACTTTTGTGCAATTCAGCACCTCATTCCTCGTCTGGAGGACCACGAGCACCATCTGAAGAGGACATTTCCTCTTCAGAAATAAAAAATACAACTAAGTACATAGAAAAATTCGTCGAATAAAGGTTCGTGGCTTTGTAATGCATGTCCTATCTCAATCAACCATCTCCTTCCACCATGGTCAGAGATAACACTGATTGATATTTCATTGTAAGAGTAACTTTGAATCACATGCTACTATTTTCACCAGACTGATGCAAGAAAAGAGGTGTTTCCAACCATCAGTTCTGCTTTTCTTTATTAAGTAGAGAGATAATTATCTTCCAAAGGTAAATATCGTGACTCAAACCCATATATGATGGGACAATATGAACATCCTTGAACACTCGGCCAATTAATGAATCGCGTTTCTAATTTTGATTGGTATTGAAAACCAAGGAAATTTGACCAAAAAGGAAATACATAATTTAAGTATGATAAAGAAAACCATTTTCCAAGCAACAAATCTTTTTGCAAATCCATATTTTCAGATTCCTGGTAAAGTTCCTCTAGCAACCATACTAAAATCAAAATAACCCAAAACGTGTTCCTAAGAATTTTTGAAAATAGAATTGAGATATGTTACCTACTCTCTTAACCATCAACAAAGGTCATATAGAAAATTTAAAAGACAAGAGTTAGCTATTGTTTAACAAGTATAACACCATTCTCCACGAAAGAAGTCCTAAATAATTCATAATATGTTGAAATTTTTTTATAGCACCACTTTATTTGAAAGATTCACATGCTTTGCATGTTTGTCTTTCTCAATAAACAATAACCAATCACCACAATCATGTACCGTAAACAATAAGTGTGCAACACAGACATTAACATATTTCAATAAAATTACAATAACCAATCACTACATCCATGTACCATAAACAATAAGTGTGCAACACAGACCTGAGATTTAAATTGCGGCTGCGACCGCATTTTTGGTCGCGATGTTTTATCGTGGTTGCGGATATAACGGATGATATTGCACTCATTGTGAACCACTGTTTTCCTCTAACGGTTTCGGACGGTGCCACTACCGCTATATAGCAGCCGCTATTGCAGTACCGGACAGCTATTTGAATCCCTGACACTGACATTAACATATTTCGATAAAATTACACTGAATGGTCATAATCGCTTTTATATTTCTTCAAGGTGGAAGTGCAAGGGATCATATCAAACTAATAAGTAATATCAGCTTCCTTTATAACACTGAACTTAATAATAGGCACTTGATAAAACAAAAAATATATCTCACCATAGTTATTCAATTGAAACAACAAATCACTGCCATAAATCACCGTCGATTAAAACAACCAATACCACACTAACACTTGCATGCAACTAAAAGAATGTTCTAGGATCCAGTTAACACCTTAAACCGCGAAATTCAACAAAAAATTATCATTTTTCCTTAAAAAAGAAAGAACATACCTTAATGGTAACCTTTCCCTTCACTTGACTTTCTATGGCTTCAGTATAGAATAAAGTAAACATGAACTAAATTAAAATTATGCATAAAGAAAAGCAGAACAAGCCAACCAAGTATTTAACAGTGCCTTATCGAACTGGACGAGAACCTGAATTGCGAGCTCAGGGCTGAGAGTACAGTTTGAAATCATCTCATCTAAAATCTCAGTCAAGCACATTCTGATAGTTGATCTCCGGTAAAGCTTAAACGTCTCCGTTGTTTACCCGATCTGCCAAAATTGAAAGAAAAAAAAAGGTTAAATCTCTATATTGAAAACTTAAAAGGAAAAAAAATCATAACAACAAAAAAGTTAATTTAGGAGATGAATTCAGAGGAAGAAATTACGAAAGTTTGGAGGCGACGATGAGGAAGATTGTGGATGCTCGGAAATTGTAGAGCCTTGAAGATTTTAAGAGTTTAACGTTCTGTCTTGGGAAGAGCCCGAAAGAAAAAATGGCGGGGAAGATTTGGGGATATTTATACCCTAGTTTTTGTATATGGGGGTATATATAGGAGTGACGATTTGGGATATCTGAAATGATGTTTTTGCCCCTCCTTATTTCCCCAAGAAGAGAAAACGAGGTTCAATTGGACTGGGCCAGGAGTACTTTAACGGATCTGACCAAATTACTTACGAATTACGATAGCTTGATCCATATTTAGATTTTCCTTTTTCAAATTTTTCTCAAATAAAATAATATAAGAGGAATTATCAAATTTTTTGATAAACCTATATTACTTTTAATATAAAAATTTATTATGAAATTTATTTTAATTTTATACTACAACATTTAAAATCATAGGTGTAGTGAAACTATATTTTCTGATTTTCATTTTTTTTTTAAATTGCATGACTCAATTTTATTGTCACAGGCGACAACTAACCTTGGCATGCTCCGAAGCTACCACGTATAGACTCCGACGTGTTGAACTCTCCCATAGCCATGAGGCAGCCTGCCTAACCTTTTTCCTTTTCAGTCTTTATTATACGCCCTTCTGAAACGCCGCTTTGCATATCTTTTAAGAAAAATCGTCATGGAGGAGATGAAGCACTCGCCACCGTTAAACACTTCGACAACCACTGCTACCGCCGCCGGAACTAGAAGGCAGCGGACTTCTTTGATGTCTCGACTGAAAAAAGATTGCTTAGCTTTTGGTGTTTCATTGCAAGAGGGATTTCGATATGTTAAAGCAACCATAGTTGGTCAGGTAGGAAACAGAAGTGAAAGCCTCTTTATATAGAGTATAGACCAGACCACCCTTGTTTATTTATTTATTTTTGGGTGCAGGCAAAAAAGCTGAAAGCAAAGGATGAGAAGGAAGCGGCAACAGCTGACTTGCAAGCTCAAAAAATGCAGGTTGAAGCAGCTGATGAGGCTGAGCATAACAAGAAAAGAATCTACAAATCCATGTAACCAAGTTACATAACTATATTATATGCATTCAAGTAACACGTTGCTTTCTTTTTCGCTGTTGTAAATATAATCCCTTTGCTTTTTATGTCAACCTGTTATATGACCATAAATTATCAGAACCTGAATCAAGTTTTAGTACATCAAACTGTAGTGGAATACGTAAGCTCTCAAACTGATTTACAAAACATCCTCAACAAGGCTAAATTACTGGACCGGTCTCCATTGTCTTGTGGAAAAAAAGTGAGCCTAATAAAACAGCAATCCCGGCTATTGCAATTGTGAGTAAAAGTCGACTCCGTGAATATTCAGGTGGCTGCCTTCTCTGACCACCTTGCTCCCTTTCAGCTGGCCTCACATCCCTAAACACAGGTCCCAAATCCATGAAATTAAACCTACGATACTTGGTACAATTCTCTTTAGACAGATGTTAGCATGTATACCTGGAAGATACGACATTGTCTTCTAGAATACCATTACACCGACTTTCATGGTTATATCTTTCTCTCAGTCTAATATATCTGTTACACAGATGACAGAGCTCTGTCCGGTTCCCACATACCTCCTGAAATAGCAAAGCAACGTCAACATTACAACAGTTTCACCTAGCAAATATCAGTGGAATCCTTTCACTGAAAAATGATTCAAAAAATTAGAACCTGGTGCTCGGCCAGATCAATGGCAGACAACGGAAACTCGCAAAACTCACAAGTAACAATCCTCTGGGGGCAATTTTCACCTTTATGGATAGCTAGAATTTCACGTTCCATTGTCTCACTACACAGTGAACAGGTAACCTGTTTGATATAGTCAATAACATCAGAAATGTTAACACATGCTTATACTATGTTAGATTTAACAGTAGATGGGCAAAAGCAAATGCACTCGCACATTAGATACATTAGATACCAACATACAAGCATGAATGAGATGATTCGGCAACCTGGGGATTATGGCAAAGCCAAAACTTAGATATTCCTGCCCTTTTCTCCATAGATTTTATTTTAAAGAAAATGGCCTACTAATCCAAAATTTAGGGACATTTTGAATGTTACAAATTATTGCTGTTTATTAAGCAGCCTTCATGGCTAAGACAATTTCATTTCTCTAGCACAAATAGCACTATAAAATGCATCATGGTGATGGATAAAGAAGATAGATGAGAAAAGGCAAGTTAAAGAATTAATTCATTTGAAAAGAACTAGACAAGACTTACAGGAGCATGGGTGTTTAAGAAATGCTCCTCAGCACGCTTTTTTGGAACCATATCACCACAAACTTTACATTTTTCAAGATTACGAGAACAATGAGCATAATGCAAATCAACATTCGAAGAAGGTATGGCCCTGTCACTGAACCATCAAAAAGGAAAAGTACTTGTTCAAGAATTTTTCTGCAAGGAAATTTCCATTATAATGATGTATTTGAGTAAGAGGTACTCCATCCTCACAAAACCGAATTAGAGAACACATCTCTATAGCATCACATTAATTAGCAAATAGCAACCACTTGAACCCCAGAAAAAGATTATCAAAACTGAAAGCTTCAAGCTATATTAATATATGCAACACACTTCCCAGCATCAAGTGGATTGCAAAGTTATAGTTGATAGAAAACTAGCAAAACCGAAACGAAACACCAACTATCAAAATACCCGATAACCACAACCAAACTCCAACTATGGGCAACGACAAATGCTCATCAAGGCATAAACACATCAAATAAACACGTTTTGGGTCCTGACCGACATCAAAGCAGGTAATTCAACTAAAGTGATTCCCTTTCCAGCTTGATCTGGTCGACTTAAAATACTAATTATTTCTTTATACATGAAATTCTTGGAAAACCAGGCAACAAAATTTCCAACAGCACCAGTAAATAAAAAGATTTAAAAAAAAAGAATCAATTTTTAAGCATAAAGACAAAATCTGAGTTTATAAAAGAATAAAGAAATAAAAGAGCTAGGATCCGGAAGACGAGAAAAAAGAAGATTGCGTTTAAAACTGAACGAATGAAAATTCATTCAAGAAACGAGTCAAAGAATCATTCTTTAAACATGAAATTCTAAGAAAACCAGGCAACGAAATTTCCCACAGCGCCAAAAAAATAAAAATTCTTTTAAAAAAGAACCAATTTTAAGCATAAAGACAAAATTTGAGCTGATATAAGAATAAAGAAACAAACAAGCTAGGATCCGGGCGACAAGAAAAATGATAGGGTTTAAAACTGAACGAATGAAAATTCATTCAAGAAAAGGGTCAAAGAATCATGCTAATAAGAAATACCAGTGATCGCATATGCGGGTGGTTTCGTCCGAAGCAATTGCCATAGCCATCCGCTCAAAATCTTTGGTCGACAAAAAGGAATTTTCAAAATCAATTAAAAATAATAAATTGAGAGGGAAATCGGATGAAATAATTAAAATCTCTTATCAAGATGAAGATTAGTAATTAAATAAAACCTGCAAAAAGCCTTTGATTTTCGTAGGAAAGACTCTTTCCTTTTTCCCTCTTCTTAACCAAGATTTATAAGAGAGGAAAGAAATAAAATTTTGGAGCGAAAACAAGACTTACGTTGATTACTACTTTGGTTGAACGAACTTAAATGAATGACTTTGGGGCCCACACCAATCAACCTTTATCTTACCCCACGCGCCCCTCCAAGGGCGGTTGAGTTCCATTATTTGCGATTAGGCTTTTGGCATTCAAAATTTGTTGGACTTAAAATTCTTTTTTGGGCCTTTAACAATAAGCCCTTCAAAAATAACTGCGAGAAAAAAAGATTGCATTATCTTTTTATTCGCACAAAATTACATAAAACTATGTGAATATATTGCATAGTTTATACACTATTAATTAGTTCTGAAAATATAAACAAGTAAATTTTAAAAAATAAAAAAGATAAAATCGACTGTTTCCATTAAAAATAAAATTAAACTAGTCTTTGCCCTTTGTCGTATTAATATTTAATCATAAAAAAATATTTTATTTATTGACAGTAGAAAACTTATTTCTCATATGCGAGTCTAATTTAAAAGTTTAGATGTTTATTTTAGGTTTTAAGTTTTACAATTTTAAAATTATGGTTTAATGCTAGAGCTTAAGGTTCGGAGTTTAGGAGTTAGAGTTTATAATTTTGGAGTTTAGAGTTATGACTTTATATTTTATATTGTTGACTTTTTTAACAACCGCTATTCAATTTATCGACCGACTAAGTTAAATTGAATTTTGCATATGCTCATTATGAAATGACCTTCCCAATCCATTTTTCCATTCACAAAGCCGTCAGAAATCATACCTCTAACATTACTTAGGGCCCCTTTGACATGGTTTAAAAATAACTTTTGTTTAAAAAAAATATTTTTCACCCATAAGCAATGTCAAACACTTTTAAATTGATGTGAAAAATCACTTAAAAAATTGATTTTTCACCCAACCTCAAGGTGAAAAGTCACTTTTATGTGCAAAGTTACTTTTTTACCCTTAATTATTAACACTAATATTAATAGTAGTATATTAAAATAATATTAAATAAAATAATAATTATTATATTAAACTAATATTTTTAATATTAAATAAAATAATTATTAAATATAATAATTATTACAAGTTTAATATTTTAAATAAAAATAAGTAATAAAAAACTTTAATATTATAAAATAATATTAAGTATAATAATTATTATAACATATTAAATATTTAAATTTATATTATATATAAAAATTACTGATGAATCGTCATGATTTTTATACTAAGTTGATTTTTTCGTATATAATAATATTAATAAATTTTATAATAATGAATTTAAAAATTATTTATGTTCATTTATTTTTATTTTACAATATTATGTCTAAATTGAATATTTTATCTTTTTAAAAGTATATCTTGACAACAATGTTAAACATTATAATCTTACAATTAACTTTTCAAAATTACTTTCTGACTGCACTTTTAAAAGCATTTTTCAAAAGTCATGTGAATTAGCCCTTAGTTAACCTAACACCTCAAACAATAATTTTTAATTTTTTCGTATTTATCAACTTGCTCATTATAGAAAAAGTGCACAAGTTTTGGCAATTGCATGTGGACTGGCTTATTATTTACATTCATAGTTAATAAAACTACAAAAATTAGTATATGTATAAGTATAATGTATCCATCAATAATATTAGAGAAAGTTTAGGATATTAAAATTCCCTGATCTGACTGCTGAATCATATTATTATTATTTTATATGCCGAGATAAAGATTTTTCTTTCAACTTGCGTTTAAGAAATTTTAGCTGCAATTCCACATTTTGACACCAACTTAGCTGGATGTTCAACGACATTAGTTAATTATTTTTTTTCGAGTGCACATTTATTAATTATTAAAATGTTAAACAAATAAATATAATATAATATTACAGACTAAATTTTAGTTCAATTAATTAAGTTGTTATTACAATATATACAAGAATTTGAATTTAAGAACCCAACAGGTTCGATTCGCTTTGTCTACAAGGTGTATGCGTGTTGTCAAATAGTTGAGAATATTTATAAACAGATACTAACTTGTAATTACCTTAGACCATTCAAAAGGGAAGAATATAAATTTAAATATGTTTAAGTGTGTAAAATATTTTTCGATTTATGAATAGAAAGAGGTTTTGATAGTTTAAATATTGTGTAAAAAATATACACATAGTCCAGGTTTAGCAATCAATGCATTAAATTAATTATTTATCTTAAATACAATTATTTAATTAAATATAAAGAAAGCATCAACGTGTATATCAATATACTGAACAAAAATCGCCGTTTACTCTTTTCTATGGCTCTTTAGATGTACTTCTAATGATTTTGTATCATGTATATTAATGATCTTTTATACTAACTTATTTTTTATTTATTAATAATACACGTGACATAAAATCATTAAAAAATATATAAAGGAGCAAACGAATTTTATTTTGACTACTGATCATGATATATCATCAATATTTTTTAATGTAGTATGTGATTTTGATTATCTTTTTCAAACAAACAGATGAAATTCTAATATATTTTAAATCACTGAAAACAACTTATAACTATGTGTTGAAATTACTTTTCTTACCTTGTTTTTCTCTGCAACGAGAGCGGTGTATCCTCTTCTTTATTTTGACTACTGATCATGATATATCATCAATATTTATTGTTTTTTTTTACCTTGTGTTGAAAATTCTATAACGGGTGGTGAACTCCGATAAACACTACTAACGCTGAACACCGCTGAACATCATTAAATTGATTAATAGAGATTAAAAATCTCATTGACTCATCATATAATTAATAATTATTTAAAATAAAATTTCAATTAAATTATTTTTCATATATAATATTATTTTTTATTTTTTATTTTCAAATAATTAGATCAAATATCAACCATAGTCAACCCTAATTCCTAAATTAGAACCCTAAATTAAAACGCTCAGCTCGTACCTAAATTCTCAATATTGTTCTTTTATATTATGACTGAGAACCACTTTCAAGTCCATGATCGGCAATTGAATCCTAAACTCATACTGGGAACTACTTTCAAGTCCATGATCGACAATTGAATTCTATACTCATAGTCAATTGAAATTTTACTAAAAGAGAATAATATTGACAATTTAAGTACGGGCTGAGCGTTTTAATTTATGGTTTTAATTTGAGAATTATGTTTCTAATTTGAGAATTTGGGATTGACTTATGGTTGGTATTTGATCCAATTATTTGAAAATAAAAATTAAAAGTTTTAATATATTTGAAAAATAATTTAATTAAAATTTTATTTTAAATAATTATTAATTGTATGTTGAGTCCTTGAGATTTTTAATTTTTATTAATCAATTTAATGGTGTTTAACAATGTTCAGCATTAGTGGTGTTCAGCGATGTTCGACGCACGTGGTAGACTCATCCTTAATTTTAATATTGGTTGTCGATCATCGGGTTTAATATTTTTTTATTTTCTTTCTCTTTTAGTATTTTAATAAGAATTTTTGTCCTTGTGACATGTTTTTTCTGCTTTTATGGCACGCTTTTATTTATTTTGTGGTTCGTTTCATCTGTCGTTTGACATGATTTCTGCATACCTTAGCTGTCGTTTGGTACTCGTACAGAGATCTTTACGACGCTACTTTCTGATTTTGATTCTGTCGGTGGTCATAGAAAGATAGATTCCTATTCGGTTGATGGTTGTTTGCCGATGTAATCAGACCTTAACGGAGCATTCTGCTTGATAGTATGGTTTGCTCACCACCCTTTTTTCATCTCGTAAAGCGTCTAGTTTGGTTAGAGACAAGAAAATTCATGAAGGTTTCTGAAATTAATAATATGTTAATCTCGATGAAAGTGTCTGTTTTTATTTGCAACATTATATAAGATTTTAGTGGATTAGTCTTTTTTCTCTTTTTGCATGCATTATATTTATAATATTTTTTATTGTAATAAATAAAATCCAAATTTCATTATTAAAAAAACTATGTGTTGAAATTAACACCAAACTAAACCTATCTATTGGTAAATAACAAAATTCTCTTTGAACCCCTTGTTACAGTTCTTTCACGTGTATTAATAAGTAAGAGCTTCTCTATCGGTACCCAAATTAAATAGCAAACACTCAATTTAAAATATTTTGAAGATCAATTTATATTCTACACAATAACTATATATAGCACTAACAAATTTTCAATGGTATTGCATTTATTTCTTTTAACTCTTAAAACGATATTAAATTTTATTGAAACAACATAAAGTACAACTATAACAATGCAACCACTCAAATAGAGGAATTTGGAGGTTATTTCTATCAAAACCCAAACAAAGAATAATTAAAATGAAAAAGAAAAACCCAAAAGTCACTTGCAATGACAGTGGAAGCCTTCTGTTGAATATGACGCCATCCTCTATAGTAATCTAGTAACCGTCAATAGTACTCGTTTGTCTCTATCCAATCTAAACGCTTTTTAGATGATGAAAGAGTGGCGAGCGAACTAAAGCAAACTTACAGGCTGCTTCGCGACTATAGATCTGAATACATCGACAAACAACCACAGAAGGGATCTAACCTTTGAAAGACCGTCGACAATTGCAAATCAGATACGAGCGATGTGAGAATCTCCACACGATCGTAATCTACCGCAGAGATAGGCGAATAACGTGTCATAAAGCAGAAAAAACGTACCACAAAAATAGAGTGAAAGCGTGCCACAAAGACATAACACCAAATTTGAAAGATTAAATTGTAAATGATTAAATATATATTAATATGTCATCCCAACATGATTATGTACATCAACATGAAAGGAGTGTGATTGAGACTCAATTTTTTTTGAAAAATATATTTTTGATAAATTTTATATAAAAAGTAAAAATAAAATTAACGTCATTTTTAACATAATTGATACTTTTAAAAGGAAAATACTAATTTATCTCCTATGATAAATATCATCTGTTTTTTCACCGAGATATTTGTCGGGTTAGATTATATAATAATTAATTAAGAGATTACATCCAGCATATTTGAATTCAAATTGGTGTGGTGCAACCGCAACTTTTTTGCGATGAATAATTGATAGGTTTAGAAAAACAAAAAGAACATGATAGAATTAATGCTTTAGTTTATTTTTTAAGGAGCACTAATGCTTTAGTTTATTTTTTAAGGAGCACTAATGCTTTAGTTTAATACAAGCTGAAGATCGTGGTGGGTTTCATCTGGGTTGCCAGTTCTAAAACATTGGAACTTGCTTTGTCGGAAAACAAATTTTTGCGATGGATAATTTGATAATTATGCTTTAGTTTAAAACCTGGAAACTTGCTTTGTCAGAAAACAAACATTTCAATAAAAAACGATCCAGGTGTTTGCCTGAACTCATATATATATATATAAGGAAGAACATATTTCAGGTTCCCATGCGTTTGCATGTTCTCGTGTGTGTCACAGTGTGTGTATATATGTGCGCGGGGGCGCGTTTATTTTTTTGTGTGTGTAGATATTTTCGTCTTTGAACCTGGAACTCATAGTTTTCATTTTTTTCTTGGAAAAACTACACCGGTGGTCCCTAAATTATTATCTTTTTTCTATTTTGGTCCTTAAACTATGTTTTTCGGCAAAACCGTTCCTTCTGTTACATAGTTCTCTTGTTTTGGTCCCCGACGTTAAATAGCTAACGGTTTTGCTGACGTGGTATTTTTTAAAATATTTTTTAATCATTTCTCTCCCCTCTTAAAAAATTCCACGTCAGCAAAACCGTTAGCTATTTAACGTCAGGGACCAAAATAGGAGAACTATGTAACAAAAAGGACGATTTTGCCGAAAATCATAGTTTGAGGACCAAAATAGGAAAATGGTAATAGTTTGGGGACCACTGGTGTAGTTTTCCCTTTTTTTCTTTTTGCACGGACTCTAATATCCTAACTAGGAAACCTTAAAAACTGAAAAGAGGGAAATGCTTTTCTAATTCCCCATGTTTTATTGACACGTGGTGGCGTACCCAGGTTGGTCAATTTAATGATTCAATCTGCCCCTGCCTTCCTTGCCAGGTTTGTCCCTCGTACAGTCGTACTCCCCGGCAAACTTGACCTGATATTGGAATTGATGTATTAGATTTGAGACTCGGAATTGACCCGAATATGACAACCTGAAATATGAAATAAAACGAATCAACCTGGTTTTTTAATTGAACCGAAATGAACAAAAAATGATTTTTAACCGCTGAATGAACCATAACTGAAGACAACTCGAAATAAATAAAAGATATTAAAAGAAATAGAGAAATATAGGATGTGAACTACCGCACAACTCACCAAAAAGTCAAATATATTGTCTTTATAAAGTCAAATATAGCATGTAAAAAACTAACTCGACCTAAAAACCTGATTAAAATCGATCGATCTACCATAGACCCGAACTGAGATCAATCGAACTGATATTAACCGACCCGAAATGACTTGAATCACCATAGACCCATACTAAAATCGAACTAAATTTAAATCGAATGATATCATACCCGAAATATCGATGATGTCCTTCCAGAAATAATGAAGCGTCGTTCCCCTACGCAGAATAAAAATAGGTACAGATACAAGTACGGAAACAAGAACGAAAAATTGTCGTTTTTATATTCGAAAATAGGAAATGATCGTTTTTAAAATCATAGACTACATGTATAATAATATGAAACAGATATTAAATTTTAAAAGATTTTGCAAAAAGAATCATAAAAAATCATGTGAACATGACATTACACATATGTATATACTTATAGTTGAATCATATGAGCAAGAAAAAATCGACGAAAAATACATAAAAGGTAGGAGAATAAAAGATAAAAGAAAATAGGGAGAATAAATACTTGTAGCTACCCAAGGCGTAGCTAAAATATCCCCGATACAAAGACGTATCAAATATGTGGTATGACTTTAGACTAAAATACTCGCATTTCTTTATCAAATATGTGGTATGAATTTTAAAGGAAATCTAAGAAGAGAAAATCTTTTATTGAATTTGCTTGATTATACAACAACTATCAACAGCTTTATATACACATACAATATACAAGACTTGTGCCTCTAACTGCAGCAACTACTCTTCAACAATCTTCAACAACCCTACCAGATTCTGTTGAAGCTTCACACGATAACACACGTGCACTATTATACTTAATATGCTCCCTACTTTTTCCAGCTTCTTCAACAGAAACAACACCAAGCTTATCACGAAACAGATGAAAATATGGTCTAGGCAAAGGCTTTGTAAAACCATCAGCTATCTGATGTTCTGCAGGAACATAATTCACTATCAACTTCTTATCTGCAACCTTTTCACGCACAAAATGGACATCCAACTCAACGTGCTTTGTCTTCGAATGATAGACCGGATTCGCACTCATCGCTATCGCACTGGAATTGTCACTCCAGATCGTAGGGGGAGCAGCAACCTGAACTTGCATATCATCGAGAAGAGCCTGCAACCACGTGACTTCAGACGCTATATCGGCCAAGCTGCGATATTCAGCCTCCGTGGTGGATCGAGAGACAGTCTTCTGTTTCTTAGACTGCCATATGATCAGATTATTACCAAGGAACACGCACGTGCCTGTGATGGATCTCCTATCGTCCAAGCTCCCTCCCCAGTCAGCATCAGCAAAGGCAACAAGCTGACAGGGGCCTGAAATAGGAGAAAATACAAGCCCAAAATCGAGAGTTCCATTCAAATACCGTAGCACCCTCTTTACAGTAATAAGGTGCTGCTCACAAGGCTGATGCATAAATTGTGCCAACTTGTGAACACTATACACAATGTCTGGTCGTGTATGACACGCATACAACAAGGCCCCAACCAGACTTCGATATTCAGTGGCATCAAGTAGCGGGCTACCAGCATTATCTTGACTCAACTTTGGCGTTGTGACCATAGGTGTCGGAGTTGAAGTAGCATTCTGCATGCCTGCTTTGACCAGTAACTCCATGATATACTTCTTCTGATTGAGAAGAATTATATCACCCTCTCGTTTAACCTCAATACCTAGGAAGTAGTTTAACTGACCAAGGTCCTTCAACGAAAACATCCCACCTAGCTGCTTAACCACATCTTCCACAACTGTTTGTGACCATCCAGTCACAATTATGTCATCTACATAGATGAGCACATAAGTGAGCACACCCTGATCATCTTTGATGAATAATGAAACATCTGCCCGTGAACCATGAAATCCAATGGACACTAGGTAGTTGCGAAGCTTAGAATACCAACTTCGAGGCGCCTGCCGGAGTCCATACAGGGCCTTCTTCAGCTTACACACCAGTCGAGCACCACTAGAATCAAGACACTCGAAGCCATGAGGTTGAACCATAAAGACCTCTTCCTGAAGCTCCCCATGCAAAAAGGCATTGTTCACGTCCACCTGCCTCAACGCCCATCCATTCGAAATAGCCAATGTAATAACCACATTCACCGTGGCTGACTTTACAACAGGACTAAACGTGTCAGTGAAGTCCTGACCTGACACCTGAGAATAGCCCTTTGCAACGAGGCGGGCTTTATACCTCTGAATCGTACCATCAGCATTCCTTTTGATCCGAAATAGCCATTTGCACCCTACCACAGTTCTGTCTTTAGGTAAGGGAACAACCTCCCAAGTGCCATTTCGAACCAGTGCTTCATACTCTTCAAGTGCAGCCTGTGTCCACTTCTCGGATTGAAATGCTTGTTGAATTGTACTAGGCTCAATTTCATCAGAACCATGCACCACCATATACACCTTGGGTTTAAAAATGCCCCTTTTGCTACGAGTGATCATATGATGCCTTGTAGAAGCTTGTATCTCATCAGACCTTACCTCTGTAACAACTGGAGGCAAGTCTATACTTGGTTGATCAGCTGACACAAATGAAGGTTGAAGTTGCTCAGTACCACTAGCATCCATGTTCCCCAGCATCGATTGATCAAGTAATTCTTGAGACTGATCAGTAGACAATGAGTTCCCAACATGAGAAGATGTAACTGGAACATCACCACCACCTTCAGGAACCAAAGAAGGAGAAGAGCCATGCTCAACACCATGATCAGCACCAGGACTATTCTCATGAGATGAAACTGAATCTCCAACAGAGACACCTCCAGCAGAAACACCACCTTCAGCTGTAGAGCCTTGAACTTCTTGTAACAAAGGAGAACGTGGTAACATGCATGCATCTGACACGTGACTGGAATCCATGCACACTCTCTTGGCTCCAGTAACTACTGAGAGCTTGCCACCAACCTTTGAATTCCAACTATTAGTAGCACGATCACAGGACACTGATCCATCTACAAAAGGGAAATGCACTTCATCAAATACCACATGACGAGACACAAAGACCCTACCATCTGAAGCAAGGCACTGGTAACCCTTGTGCTGTGTGCTGTAGCCAAGAAACACACAGGGCTATGACCTATAGCTCAACTTGTGATGCTGATATGGCCTAAGGTGAGGAAAACACCTGCTGCCAAAAACACGCATGAACTGATATTCAGGAACTTTATTATACAACATTTCAAAAGGAGATTTTCCTTCAAAAACAGGAGTTGGGAGCCTGTTAATCAAGTAGACTGATGTACACACTGCAAACGACCAAAACTTAAACGGTAGAGACGCCTGAGCCATAAGCACAAGAGCCAACTCAACAACATGGCGATGCTTTCTCTCCACGACGCCATTCTGCTCAGACGTATAAGGACATGTGAGCCTATGTTTGATCCCAGAAGCCATTAAGACAGTATTAATACTCCTGTACTCGCCTCCCCAATCGCTTTGAAACTCCTTTATCTTTGTGTTAAACTGAGTTTGAACCATGTTTGAAAACAACTTAAATGCTGCTAATGCCTGATCTTTACTCTTAAGCATATACAACCAGCAATGTCGTGTGTGTGCATCTACAAAAGACACATAATATCGAAAACCATCCACTGAAGTTACATGAGATGGTCCTCATAAATCTGAGAACACAAGTTGAAAAGGAGCATTATAGACAGTATTGGATTCAACAAATGGAAGCTTGTGACTTTTGCCCATTCTACAAGCTACACAAAAGGACTCAGCTTCTTTATTAGAATTGGTTGGTAATACAACATCAATCTTTTTACACACTTGAACTAAAGACCTATGAGCAGGGTGCCCAAGTCTCCTATGCCACAGGTTATATGAATCATCCTCCAGCACATGAGCTTCAATTGGCCAGTGTTTAGACTCATTGGAAGAACTCAAGCTAGCATAAAAAATGTATAGACCACCACTTTCCTTCCCTTGCACAAGCACATCACCAGACTCTTCATCACGAACAAGACACGTTGAAGCATGGAACTCAAAGAAGACACGGTTATCTCTAGCAAACTTCGAGACAGAGAGAAGATTTTTTGTTAAAGAAGGAACATGAAACAAATCCTTAATAAGCAACGTGCGATTATCAGTATGAAGCATTGATCTACCAATATTTGCAATGTGTAAACTACTTCCATTTCCCACAATTAATTTACCTGGACCATTATAGTCGGATCCTTCAGCCACCTTTGTAGCATCTGGTGTGACATGATGAGTAGCTCCCGAATCTACTACCCAATCAGCACTCCCAGTTGCAGCAACATTATCATGATGAGCATGTCCACAACAAGTGAAACATGAAGATGTAGATTCCACAGATGATACATGAGCACGTGGAGAATCTTCAGAAACATTACCCCCAGTGAACGACTGATTGTATCTTTGCCAGCAACGATCAGCAGTGTGACCATTCTTGCCACATATCTGACACTGCAGCCTTGCACGTCCCCTTCCTCGACCACCATTTCTTCCTTCAAGATAGGAAGAATTATAAGAATTCTGCTGAGACCCGTGACAACTTTGATCACTAGAAGTATTACAGGATTGAGAACATCGCGAGACCGAGCCTTGCCTATTTTCTTGGCTCACAGATGCTGGTTTGTGAACTTGAGCCACATTTGCAAGAAGTGGTAATTGTGTATGTTGATGAAAGCCTTTCAACTGAGCTTCAGCATCAATCAGAACTGTCTTAACACCATCTAAAGAAAATGGTTCTTTACTAGCTGTAATCACCGCCATGAACGGTTGATACTCAGAAGGCAACACATTCAATATTGTTGCAATCTGTTCAAGATCAGACACTGCACTACTACATGCAGCCAATGCATCACAAACTTCTTTTATCTTTGTAAGATACGTACGCATACTCTCTTCTCCCTTGCGAAAGCCCCTGAGTTTGCAATGCAAGCTCATAGCACTAGTCGTAGACTTGTTTGCAAAGTACTGAAGAACAGTATTCCAGACTTCTACAGCAGACTCAGCACCCACGAACTGAGGAAGAAGGCCGGCACTAATGGTTGACAATAACCAGGACGCTAAAGCACTATCTTGAGCAAGATAGACTTCATACTCTTCATTGAACACCATAGCCCCGCCATCACCACGAACCATTTCTGGTGGAGCTTTAACTTTCCCAGTTAGAAGTTTCTCCAATCTGTGACTCCTAACTGTCAATAGAACCTGTTGCTTCCATAACAGGAAGTTCATCTCATCAAGCACGATGTTAATACGCTTGTTGGTGAACATCTTCCCACCAGCTGATGAGGAAAACACATCAGAAGAATCATTCTCAGGCATTGAAACCTTTCACGAGATGACGAACCAGAAAAGAGAAAAAAAAAAGAAAACCAACACAAGAAAAGAAAGAAAGAAGAAGATCTCAAGAAGAGATTGAAGCGGAAGATTATCTCCAGTATCGATTGGCGAATGATACCATAAAGGAAATCTAAGAAGAGAAAATCTTTTATTGAATTTGCTTGATTATACAACAACTATCAACAGCTTTATATACACATACAATATACAAGACTTGTGCCTCTAACTGCAGCAACTACTCTTCAACAATCTTCAACAACCCTACCAGATTCTGTTGAAGCTTCACACGATAACACACGTGCACTATTATACTTAATAAATTTAAACCGAAGTACCGTGCTTTAAAGCGCAAATGACGGCTTGAGTTTAGTTTTGGTGCGCATAATGGATCTAGTTCTATCGGAAGAATACATGAACAGATGAACTCATGAAGCTAACAACCTAGTTTTCATGTACACATGTTATTTATTTGATCCTGCCCTAGAGAGCTTTGGAAACGTTTGGAGAAAGCTAACTTTTCATTTAAAAATAATAGAAGAGATAAATATTCTAGGAGTCTTTTATCATTTTTTCTTAGATTTTATATTATATATTTTTTAATTTTTACTAAAAACTAATTTTAATATTCGGGATATCGATATTTTTCTTTGCTTTAGCTTTTGGAAAATCCTTTCTCACAATTTTTAATATATATATATATATAAGTATCCCATTGCTACAAATTTTATCTATTTATTTGACGAATACATTAAACCTAATCTATCTATATATATTGCTCATACGCTATTTTCATGCTAATGGCTGTGATTTGACTTTAAACTAAGTTGGAACTTGGAACTGTGCCAATCCCACTACCATTATTGTTAGGTGTATTTTTTTTTTTGGCATAAAGTCACTTTAGTTTATATTTTTTGAGCAATTTAACGCTCAACGTTTTATTTTAAGTCAAAATAGTCCATATGCGGATGAAAATTGTCAGTCAACTAACGGTAAATAGCTTGAAATGACGTGACAAACCTATATGACAGTGCACACTAACATGACAGTATCATATAAACAAATGTGTTGACTTAAAAAACGTTACATCGGTCAAAAATAATTTTATAAAATTATATAAAATATAAAATAATTTTTTCTGCTGACTTATCATTCTGTCAAGTAATTTCAAACTGTTTACCGTCGGATTTCTAATAATTTTTATCCACAAATAAGCCATTTTAACCTAAAATGAAACGTTGTGGGTTAAATTGCTCAAAAAATATGAGCAAAAGTGATTATTCAATCAAACGCTGTGGTATTTTTTCGTACATAATTTTTGTTTTTTTTTCTAAAAAGAAATTCTAAGATGGTGGGCTACATATATCAAGCTGGTCACTTTAATTGGACAAATGCTTGACAAGTTGCCAAATCAATTATAAATCCGAACATCCTTTGATGTGTTTGAGATTGCTTTTTGTTTTTTTTAGTGGAAAAAAGAGAATGCTTGGTCGGAACAAATTAACTGTTGAGAATCTTGTTTGGTGTCACCCCATGAATTGAAAAGATTCATACTTTTCTCGTCTGATCTGAAACCAATTGCCTTAAATTTAACCAACACTAATCACTTTGTTTTGTCCAACAAATTCAAGACACTTTCATTATCGCCACTTATTCTCCCACATAAAATTGACTATATGCGAACAAATCAGAACCAGACATAAGCATTTAGTAGTTATTATACTTAATTTTAAGAAAAAAGAAATAATACTCGAATTGTCAATGAAATTTTTTGATAGGTTGAAAGTATGTGATATTCGAATTTTTAATCTAAAATAGGATTAATTGCACTTTGGGTTCATGATGTTTTAAAATTTTATTTATATTTTTTTAAAAATAATGGTATATAGGGTGTGTAGTATTAGTATTAGTATGTTTGACATTAGTGGTTGACTCGTCTAATTCAGGTTCATAATTAAACAAAATATTAGATATTAAATAATGGGACAATATCAACTTACATGAGGTAAAATTCATATAGTTTTACACTAATCTATTATTATTAGATGAGTAATATTAATATATGAGATTAAACACTGTTATTTTTTTTACTTAAAAATCTCATTATTTCCACATTTTAATTTTATTCGTCCATTTTACTCATCAAATTGCCATGGATTAGTGTAAAACTAGATGAGTTTTACATATGTAGGTGGAACATAACTTAAATCCACTTAATATAATATCTTAATATATGTTCATACAATATATATTTTAATATAATCTTAAGAATTATTATCCTATACACAGGCGGTGGAAATTTTTTGTTTCCACAAGCGCCTCAATTATAGGGTTTTGGGTTAGGTTTTAAGGTTTAGAGTTTAGGGGTTTTGGTGTATGGATTTAGAATTTAGGGTTCATGTCTAGAATTTAAGATTTAGGGCTAGAATTTAGGGTTTAGGGATAGGGTTTAGGTTTTAGGGTAATATGGGTAGGGATTTAGGTTTTAACCTATAAACCCTAAATTTTAACCCTAAACCCAAAATTCTATCAACGACCCCTAAATTCAAAACTACTACACTTATACCCCTAAACTTTAAACCCTAAACAAAGTCACTAAACCGTAAAACTAAGACGCTTGTGTAAAAAAGTTTCCGCAAGCGCTTGTGTATAGAATAATTACTCTAATCTTAATGTCAAATCCAGACAACAATATATATACACTCAATATAATATCTGTTCATACATATTTTTAACCATTTGACCATACATACACATTTCGTAGACAAAATAATTGAATTCATATCTCTTAAAATAAACATCATTTGTTTTTCTACTAAAACCACTTGTTGGGTTCTAAAAAATTTTTTTTTTCAGAAAATAGTTAGAAAATTTGTTAATTTTCACTTAATGGGAAATACTGTCCAATTGTCTAATGAGATCTAGGCCCACGCGTCAGTCATCTATACGAGAGACGACTCTTTTCCCACAGATCAAAGCTATTAAACAAATTCTTTGCTACTCTGGTTGGTCCACGTGCCCTTAATCCTTTCTAAACCACTAGCGGTTTTACACGAAAAACTAGCGGTTTTTGCTTTCTCCCCCAAAACTTTCCTTATATAGATGGTTTGATTTTTCCCACTGGCGATAGAAAAATACCAAAACGACGCCTCTGAAGTCCGATACTACGGTTTGTCTCCTTCCTCCAGTTCCCCACTTCCTCTCCAAGCAATTTTTCTTTTCTTTTTTTTGCAAAAATAAAGTAAAAGAAAAAAAACTCCATTTTTTGTTTGCTTGAATGCCTTTTATTATTTTTCTTAATTTTTTAATCGAAAATCGAGAGTTGTAATTTTTTTTCATTTTTTGTTTGAATAAACGGAAAGATTAATTGTTTGCGCTGTACTGCGGTGAGCTAAAGCTATGGGGAGAGGGAAAATAGTGATAAGGAGGATCGATAACTCGACAAGCAGGCAAGTAACTTTCTCGAAACGAAGGAGCGGATTGTTGAAGAAAGCTAAAGAGCTCGCGATCTTGTGCGATGCTGAAGTTGGAGTAATGATTTTCTCCAGCACCGGAAAGCTCTACGATTTTGCTAGCACCAGGTCCTTTTAAGATCTCTTTTCATCCTTGATTTTATTTCTTGCTTAATTAATTATTATGCAAGCTATTCTGTTCATAGATAAGATTTGTGTGTTTTTTCGTAAAATAAAGTCGCTATATATGTTTGATTAAATGTGACAATAAAATGAGAGTTTAAACTTTAATGTTGAAAATGACGGGGAAATTTAAATGCCAGAGTTTTAAGTTTTGATGGTGTAATTCTATGATTAAAAAATGCATGGATTAATTTACTGTGTGAATATAGCTAGAATTTCCTTTGATTGTTGGTCTTCAGATTCGATGCTATTAAGACTTTAATTGAATTTGAATTGGAATTCGTTGAAAGTGAGCATATAAAATAACTAGTTTCATAACTTGAAGTAGAATTACAGCTTTTAGAGATAGGAAATAATTTTACTGCTTGATTTAGAGGATTCGATCAGTTTACTAAACTTTCTAAGCAGTAAAGAAGAATCCTAGCTTTGCTTCATAAAAAACCTATAGGAACTTACTGATTTGAAATGTTTGTGAATAAAATCCTTATAGCTTATAATTAATCATAATGCGTGGTTGAAATGCTAAAGGAAAAGAGGGTTGAATAACGCACATACCGTACAAACAACCTGCTCGAACCTGAGTCATCTAAGATAACAACATTTCCCTTTTTATTGAGTCTACTTGATAGGTTCGAACTTCTATCAGTTGAAAACACCTTAAATATTTATATTGCTTCCCAAAAATTTAGACACCATATATGACCATGAAAGCACCTAATTATGAAGTTAGTAGGAAAATAGATAAAAAAATTATAAATGTTTTGAGCTGTATAACTTGGGAGATTTGTTTGAGAGAATTTTAGTTAAATGCCGGGGGGGGGGGGGTCCAAGCCTTTAGTGATAAACTGATAATGAAGCATAAATTTTAAATGCCAATGAAGCATTGCTTGTAACACCCTGATATCACCGAATTCAAGATGCTACATTCGGATTACTTCTAATTCGACCCATTAAAATTTATTCGAATTAAAATTTCAAGGAAGAAGCTTAAGACAAGGAGATACGTTGTCCCCTTTCTTGTTCACTTTTGTCTCCAGTATCTTGTCGTGGATTGTGGAAAAGAAGGTAGAGATGAACAAATTTGAAGGACTACGAATTAAAAGACGTTGTCCGATCTTAAGTCACTTACTGTTTGCTAATGATTGCCTAATGTTCTTTGAGGCTAATGCAGAAAATTGTGAAGTTGTCCTTCGAATCCTTAATATTTTCCAGCGTTCTACAGGCCAGACGGCCAGCTTTCAGAAATCCTCGGTTGGATTTTCACCTAATATTAGCGAAAATCAAAGGCTTCATCTATCTAACGTGTTGGGATTCAGACCAATGGAGGAGGACTGCAAATATCTGGGCCTACCCTCCTTTTGGGGAGAAGTAAAAAAGAGGCTTTGTCTTTCATTAAGGAACGGGCTCAGAATAGGCTCAAGGGATGGAGAGCTAAACTTTTGAATCAGGCCGGGAAAGAAGTCCTAATCAAGGCCGTCGCTCAGGCAATTCCAACTTACGTGATGCAGTGCTTTCTCTTACCGGTTACCTTCTGTGATGAGCTCAGCTCGCTAGTGGCTAAGTTTTGGTGGAACAAAGGAGAAAAAACATTCATTGGATCAACTGGAAAGATCTTTGTCGTCCCAAAGAACATGGGGGCATGAGTTTCCGGAATCTTAGGACTTTCAACAAAGCTCTTATAGCGAAAGCCGCTTGGAAATTGATTAAGCATCTGAACTCTCTTTTAGTTCGGACTCTCCGGGGCATCTATTACCCAAACGGAAACATTCTTGAAGCTTCTAAAACTTCTAATCCTTCCTGAGCTTGGGCAAGAATAAGAGGGGATCGAAGTTATTAAGAATGGATCATTATGACGAGTCGGAAACGACAGAAGTATCTCAACATGGAAAGATAACTGGATCCCAAATTTACAGAAATTCAGGATTTCCACTCAGCCACCTCCCAATTGTCCCTTTCCCTCGGTTTGCAAGCTCATGAATTCAGATCAAAGGTCTTGGGATAAATCCAAACTTGAGGGCCTCTTTTCACCGGACGAAGCAAAAGCGATTTGTCTATTCCAATAGGAGGACCAGAAGTCAAGGATATCCTTATATGGGCGGGAACGAAGAATGGGGATTATTCGGCCAAGTCGAGGTATCGATTCATTGACGCGCATCCCAGATCACCTTCGGAACCTTCCCCTAGCAATCCCCCGGGAGACAATAAAGCCTTATAGAAATCTATTTGGAACTTGAAAGTGTCGTCTAAAATCCACTCTTTTCTGTGGAGAATATGTTATAATATTGTGTCAACCAAAAGTACTCTTTCGGCTCACTTTCATGGCAGGTTCCAGGACTCGGAATATTGTCCTAGGTGCGGAGAGCAGCAGGAATCCATAGAACATCTCCTCTTCTTCTGTCCGTTTGCTTAAACGGTCTGGAAAGCTTCAAGCTTTAATTACTCACCTTCCGCGCTGTGTTTTTCGGGTTTTCCAAAATGGTGGGCTAAGGTTTATGATTTCCGCAAATCGGGAAACTTTGAGGAAGGTTGCGCTCTCATCGCTTTTCTCCTATGGGCTATCTGTAAGTAGAGGAATACATGGGTTTTTGAAGGAAGGAAAAATCTTCCGTGGGACGTGTGGTTGCGTGCTGAACGGGACTTTAAGGAATTCTCCCTGGCTTCACAAGAGAACTCTCCGATAAAGCCTCAATCATCTAGGGAATTGAGATCCTGGTCTCCTCCCCCTCCCAATGTGATCAAGATCAATTGCGATGCTGTTTTTGATTCCCTAACAGGAAAGACTTCAGTAGCGGCTATAGCTCGCGATAGCTCGGGATCCTTTATCCAAGGTTTAACAGCACATGTAAATGCTCCATCGGTAGCAGTAGCAGAAGCTCTTGCCATCAGGCTTGGTATCTATCTGGCTTTTAGGAATGGTTTCTCGAATATTATAATCGAGGCGGACTGCTAAGCCGTTATCGATAGGCTCAATTCAGGTTCTCGCTTGGACTAAGAATCCTCAGCAGTGGAAGAGGACATTAAAGCTCAAACTAAATCTTTTGATTCGTGTTCCTTTTCTTTTGTTCCCGAATCTGTAACCAGGCTGTGAATTCCCTAGCTAAACTTGCTAGAAACCTTATGTGTCAAATCCTATGGGGACCTTCTCTGCCCCATTCTTTGAGGGCGGTTTTGTGATTTGGTATGAAATGAGAATCATCCTTTTGAACAAAAAAAAGTTTAACTATAAATTGAAATAATTTAAACCATGATAAAATGTTCTTATAGATAAGTTTAAATCTCAAAATAAAGGAGCTCCGTATAAGTTAAAATTACCGTATTTCAAAAGATGAAATTTAAGAGTTTACAGACCAAAGAGTTAAGGTTCTATGAATACATAGCCCACTACTAGAATTTAGATAATGTACTCTAATCTTCGAATTGGTACTAGGAATCCTTGATGATGTGCTCCATCGATCAAGCAACTTGTCAATCTACGCACCAAAACAACAAATCTGCACATTAAACTTACAAAGCTCAGTGGTACATTTCTACTATACACTATTTCATTTGTTTCATAAATATGAGCAATCATAAATTAACACTTAGGCAATGAAATAAAGTAAGCCAAACCGTTGCGCATTTATCATAGCTCGGGATCACAAAGCATCGGGTCAAACACGATATACTTAGGATTACCTAGCATCAAGTACTCGATATCGTATTCGAGATCACCTAGCATCGAATACTTGCATTCATGGTTATACTTGGGATCACAAGTATCAGAAAAACAACTCATAAAAGTACACCCGAGATCACAAAGCAACGGGTACATATTTCGGCCAAGTACTGCAGTACATGATCACACAAACTCATTTACACGCACATGGGACCATTTGGGCTTACCAAGACCCCTTGTAGGGCCCATACATCAATTATTGAAAAACTTGGGCAGTGGCTCCAATGGGTATCAGTCTGACCCACTAGGTATTAGTACCAAAGTTGGCTACTAAAATTTTCATAAGTGGCCCAATACCGTTACTAGCTCGACTGTACAGATACACTGAGACCCCTGTATCAATACCGCTTGAAGACAGTACCGGTACGCAAGCACCAGCTTGCCTGGTTTATACTTAAAAACTTATCGGTATTGGTACACGTTCAACCCGCACCAGTACACAAATCTAGAAAGTGGCTTTTTAGCCACGAGTTCACTTCCAACACTGCCTCTAACCACCCATAATCGAACCTCAACTCAATTGGGAGTTACTATGGTGATTTTGGCCTCTCAAAGGCCACCCAAACATACCCATAACATTAAATCATCATCAAAATCAACAACAATCCAAAAGTCCCATTACAACATGTTTTCTCTAACTTTTGCTCCAAATAGAATTTAGCCAAGCTTCAATGTGTAGGAAAAACAAGAAATAAGATAGGTTAGAGATGTATTAACCTTAACAACAACTCAAAATCTACCCCCAACAAGTAAGCCATTTACTTCTTTTTTTTCTTTATTATGTTGGATGTTTTTCCTACTTCTTTAACTAATTACAAGTGTAATTATATTTTTGTTACACCTCTAAATGATTAGAGAGAAGTAAAAACGAAATACTAGACCAATAATCAGCCTAAAATTTCCCCAAAATCCAACATTCATTCAAATCTCGTTTTTCTTTTACCTCTACATGTTGATCCCTTCATGAATATTTTGAATCTTACTTTCAAAATTTCAAATTAAAAGCTATTGCAATAAAGTTCCAATTTTTTCTTTACCAAACTCATGAAAGAAAGAAAAAAGATGAAAAAAAAGATTTAATGGGGTGATATAAGTAAAAAGGGGTTGTCTTAAAAATTTCCAACCATCTTGGCCGATCACGCCGCACCCTTGCACTTCCCAACCAATTGGGGCAAAGATGATGCATCCATTTTTTCTAAATGGGTAAAATTTCCATTTAACTTTCTAAAGATTTTTTTTATTACACTCTCCACCAAATCAATAGGCTAAAGTTCAAGCTCAAACTCATATTGGGTTCATTTGAGTTTTCTTTCAACCCAAATTTGAAAGCCCAAAATTTGAGTCAACACTAACCCGTTAACTTAAAAAATTGGATCATTATATTGTTAAATTAAATTTGTTCTTACTTTCTTCTTTAAATAGGTTTATGTGTATGACTATGCATATAATTTAGATTTTTAATTGTAGAGAGGATGGATACGATAGCTAACTTAGTTAAGTAGCTAAAACTTGCTGAAAACCGGTGGCGGCAAGTGGACTAATTTGTGGAGGATGACAAAAGATAATTTGTAGGTTTAAGTATGAGATTAATACGTATGTTTCAAATATCATTATAATTTAATAACGACTCGAATTATATTAAAAATGATTTTATAAATAAAAAATTAATATATAAATCCTTTAAATATGTTTATTAATGATATATGAAGAAAATATTCTTTTTCACGATATAATACATACAAAATATTAAAAATTAATAAAGTATTCAAACAAACAACACACGTATTGAATATAATAATGTTCTCTTATATCATTTTGCTTGTTCAAATAAACAAGCAACTATCAACTATTAGTTAATCATTTAATACAATCCACTATCAGTTATCAACTGGTTGCCAAATAAGACCAAATATTGCACAAAAAATTACCCGGCATAATATGAAAATATAAATTTCTAAATAATTATTTAAAATGACTTTTTTTCAGCATCATAATTATGATTATATTAATGGACCACCATAGTGAAAAGCAAAAGAAGGAAATGGAGACTACAATGGATGGAAATTTATATAAAAATAAATTATTTTAGATAGAGTTATAATACAAACATAAATATCACATAGATGGAAAATTGACAATATGCATGCAAGTTGCAACAATTAGTGTGATTGTATTGTTCTTTCCTCCTTTTTTTTAATCTGATCGTACACTCCCTCTTAGTTGGGAGGAATCTTGGCAAGTCTTGATCATGTCAAGTAAGTATGTAAATGAGACGAGACATATGACGGGTTATTTGAGTTCGACTCGGTCAAAGCTCATTTTGATTAGACTCGACTCGAGTTCTTAACAAGCTGAGACGAGCTACTCGATATCTGACTCAAAACACTCACGAACTACTCGAAAATATAATATATTACATTGGTTAATTAAGATTTAATTTTGGGTTTTGGGGTTAAATCAAGGTTTAGAACATAGTTTGAGATTTATGGTTAAGTTAGGTTAACAATGATCGATAGGTTTTAGGAAATATGTTTAGCAAATTAGGGTTTAGTTTGAGCTCGAGCTCTAAATTTAACTTTTTGAGCGTGAGTCTAACAATTTTAAGCTTGCGAGCTTTTGAGCCGAATTGAACGTAACCTTAAATATTTTAAATTTAAATCGAGCTCGACTTGCTCGTTTACACCCCTATTGTCAAGGCTGGCCAGTTGTCACTGCCTTATTTGTTGTCAACTTTGTAAAGCACCCCAAGAGAACCTCACCAAACGATGCTTTGACACACCTAGCTAGGACAAGGGTCACATTCTGTCTCTTTCATGTTTGACAGATGAATTTTTATTATACCTAATCGTCACGTCGTTTGGATTAAAGGGATACCATAAAAGTTAAGTTTCAATACTTACAAAATAAGTATCGATACTTGTTAAAAAATACGAAAATTTCAACCTAGAATATTATTAAAAAGTAACATTATAAAATTTGGGACAATTTTCAAAATTGGGTATCTGAATCCGTATAAATTCGATCTATTAATAGTTGGATAACCAAAATTCGAATCTCCTTATAAGAAAATATATTGTCCACTTGTAATCCAAAGTCAGTTTTGAATGTCTGAATTTACAATCTGTTTTCACATAAATAGTGCGGATTCAAATTAATGAATATTCGAGTGTAACTATCCATGCATGTTCTAAATCAAAAGGGGGTGATAATTATAATATTTAAATCCACAAATTATTTAAATTCACAAAAATATTGTATATCGATAAATATCATAATTTGGAATCCGTGTTGTTGTCATTCATATCCTTGTGAATTTCTGCACTATCAGGCTTGTTAAAATGCTGAAAACCCATCTTAAATTGAAATATTGTCAACAAGTCTTCAATAAAGAATTGAATTAAGGTTAGATCAGTATAATTTTATTCAAGGTAATATTTTATCTGATTTTAAATTTAGATAAACCCACACATACCTACTGATAAAGTTATTTGAACTCAGATTATTTAGGTAGAGTACACCACCTTTATTACTAGACCACTCATTAAATTTAAATGTTTTACTAACAATCTAAAGGGTGTTTATTAAAATAAAATGGTATGGTATTAACTAATTACCATACTAAAGTCAGTAATAAGATGTAAAATTTGATCTTTGAGGGTTCTTTTTATTGTTTAAAGTGTAGAACTCTGTTTATAATTTATAGGCTTAATAGTTAAATAAGTGCTCAAATTATACCTCTTTTTTCAGATAGGTGCTTGAACTATATTTCGTGTTAAATAGATGTCTAATGTTTCATTTCATCTTATTTAAGATTTTTTCAAGACATACGTTATTTTTCCCCGTTATCCAATAAAATCCGAACACGTGGCATGGTTTTTTTTTTAATCATTTTTTGAAATTAAAATTCAAAAAATAAAATAATAAAATATATTAATTAACCCAACAATTTTTAATTTCTCTAAAAAAACACCAACCCCAACCTCAAATCCCTAAATCTCTCCACTCCGGCTACCGATTCAACCACCACCGACTACCCTTGTGTTCATTGGGCCCTCCCTATCGAAAGCTCCATCATCTCGTCGTCAAAATTCAACGAATGAAACTCGAATTTAACCATCAAAGAGCACCTAACAATGAAGAAAAAAGAGGTTGATTGTGTTTCGATTGACAATTAGATGGTGGGGAATGTCGAACGGTGAGGTACCAAATACTTAGGCGGTGAACGGTAAAACACCGACGTGTGGGAGATGCCGAACGGTGAGAGAGATGTGATTTGGAGGTTTGATTGAAAAGAAATTAAAATTTAAGGATTTTAAAGAAATTTGAAAAGTAAGAAATTAAAAAAGGACATGTGTCATGTTTTGATTAGATTACACATTTTTTTAACGGTCATTGACGGGAAAAATCTTAAATAGATCACAGAATGAAACGTTAGACACATATTTGATCCAAAAATAATTTAAGCACCTATTTAAAAGAGAAAAAAAAAGGTAGTTTGGGTACTTATTTAACGGTTAAGCCTAATTTATAAACATAAAAAATGAATGATATGACTCAGATTTATTTTTCATTTTAGTGTTGCTCTAACTTTTATTTCTTAAAATCAATCTCTATGTTATATGTATTAATTACCATACTAAACTTGTTTTCTTATTTATTTCAAAGTTACAAGCACAAACATATATTCGATTTATTATACTCAAAATCAACAATTAAAATGTATAATTAGACTAATAGACAAAATATATTGGGACCTAAACTAAAATCATCTAAATAGAATCCACTTATAATAAGGTTTAAATCTAAAATAATTAAATTATAATCAACTACGCGTGATTTATCTAAAATTGGACTCGAACCTGATACTTTAGGATTATGGTTTTATATGAGCCAAATTTGGGCAAATACTTTTGCTTCTATTCCAAGCTAGGGTAGATTTGGACAAACAAAAGTAACTTACCAACGAGAAACCTAAACCAATTAATTCAACCTGTGAACATTTACACTGACTCCAAACTTGTTCATCCAATTTCCTTACAAGTTCAAACATTAAATTTTCTTAACATCCCTATTTCTTAAATGAAGTTTTTTTTTTTCATTTCAAAACTGAAATAAACAGTTAGAACTTGAATCTGCTTACTTTTTATATTCAAATCTGAAATAAACGGTTAGAACTTGAATTTGTTTATGTTTGTATTTGAAGTACGACATTATGCTAAAAGAGTAATCAACGTTTATATTTTTTTCAGTGTTGCCCTCAATCTTAAAGTTTCAATTCTTTCCAAATGCCCCTATTTTGACGAAACATATAATCCACAAGGTCAACTAAGTGACATGGCATACCACATCAGATTTTAATTACTTCTAAAAATATTTTTACTTCATTTTCGTGTTCTTTCTTCTTTTCTCTTTTCTTTTCGACATGTTTCCGCCACTTCCTCCTCATCCACTACTGATCCTTGCTAAAGAGCAGGGAGAAGCGAAGGCTTTCGCAATACAGAGCATGTCGTGCGTATAATCCGCACGACTAAACTTTTGGTTCAAAGTAAAAAATTTAACTTTGGTTAGATTTCTTCCTATACAAGTTTCTTTTGTAACTTATAAATATGGACTGCAGTTTAGGATTTTAGTAGAAGGCGCAAACAATTGAGGTCCATTATAGCGAATCTCTTCCTCTACCCGTGATTTTAGTGTTTCTTTTATGGTATGATCATTATTACCTGCTGTTATCCTATAACATCTCCTCTTTGCCAGCATGAGATCAGTAAATGAGCGATACAACAAAGCAAAGGAGGAAAATCAACAACCGGGGAATCCAACATCTGAACTCAAGGTATTCTTTGGTACTTAGTCTTCAAATTTCTTGAATTTTACCTTTCAGAGCATGCTTCATGGTTAATCTGCATGTTTTAAGCTTCTACGGGAAAAAGATAAGGTATGATTGAATTTGATGGACCAAAATTTACAAGCATACCTCAAAACATGACGTGCGAAGTTCAACATTCCCAACTTTTCATACACTGTTTTCGCTGAACAAGTAGAGCACCAAATCAGTTTTTCCCTTTCCAGGTTTGCAGTGGGTATGAAATACTGACACAAAATGCATGCGAAGTTAATAAGTAGAGATTAGTTTCAGGCCTAGACCTTTTGCAATTATTGACCAAAATGTTGGCAGCACCAAAACCTTAAAGATAATAATCAATTCGAATGCACATCATTCGACTCTTGTGAGTGTTGGAATAGGAATGACTAATTGCATGCATAGACTAAATTGCCATGCTAGGCCTGTGTGGTTCACTCGTCCTCATAGCTAACAGGATTTTGGGAACAGAACCATTAGGATATAAAATGGAAGACATCAAGGGAAAGAAAAGAGGTCGAGGGACTTCAAATACAAATCAGTTTGAATAACCCATCAGAAAGGCTAGGGAACATAAAAACTAATTTTGGCTCATGCATCTGATCAAAATATACCATAATCTTTATAAAACTAATCTCTGTTCCTGTTCAAGTCTATTTTTAAGATTTATCAAAACCTTGTTGGTCAATACACCCACCAAAATACTCTTTTCTTCAGGGATTGGGATCATTAATTTATAAAAGACAAGTAGTGTCATCATCACTGTAAACCATAGGAAACAGCTGCCAAAAGGATATTAGTATATAACTGAGTGATTGTACTACGGAGTACGGACACAACTAGCACAATTTTTATGCAAATAATAAAAGGAAAAACTATGATGAGATGATGTCTAGAAGCCAAGATTCCAGCTACAAGTTTACTGTATGAAGGCTAGACCACACAGAGAATAAACGATTTGAGTAGGTGTTAATTCTGACCAGTAAGGTGTGTTTTATGTTTATGTTTAGAAGCCAAGATTCCAGCTACAAGTTTACTGTATGAAGTCATCATGAAAAGATTCTTTTCATGTAATGATGGAACAAGGTAACACACCTTACATCAATATGAAGCGATGGAATGTGAAAAGGAGATTACTGATCCTGTCTCATCTCATGGGCATGGAATTCAACCTGCAAATCTTACTAATGTTGCATTTAGCTTCCAAGTTTCCTAAGTGAACAGATGTTTGATTGGAAAAACGTTGACAGTAATAAAACCTATTTTTATCTACCCTCCTGTTTAGATCTCTATGTTAACAATACATTCGATAAACAGTTAACCATACAAAATAGGATAATCCTTACCCCTTTCCCTAGAGACTTCATAATTTTCTTGAGAAGCCATATCATCTCTTCCATTTTATGTCTCAAAATATGCATAAGCTTTCTCTTTCTTATCTCCTTATCAGCAACATACTCCAAGGGTATAAAATATACCGTGCCATTCCTTGCTTCTAGATCAAATCCAGAGATACATCTATGATCTATTTACTTTCACATTCATATCTCCATATCCTTTTTCCCTCTCAACATTTTACTGGTGATAGATAAATTTCCCATGGGATTTTGAAAAGTTCTTAGCTTTAACAGCCTAATTTTACTTGCCAAGTTGCTTGATAAGGATTAAAAAATAAATAAAGCATCTGGATCAAGAGCTAAGTAGCTTATAGTGTGCGTAACTTCGACAAATACACTAAAGATCCTAGAAGTGATTTACCATCCTAAAATTAAACTATCAAACTCATGCTTTGAATAAAATCATTAATTCATAATGCAACTTCCGCCATAAGATTTTAAAAAAATCATCTAGGAAGAGTCTTCGATCTACATATGTTTGGTTCTTTTGTGAATTACCTAAAACTGTAGTCTCATTAAGAGCATTTTCAAGTCTATAAATATGCATGGTTATGGCAATGTTTCATTATTGAAGTTCTTTATCTGCAAATTCATACTTTAAGCAATAAAAGTTGTGGGTGTGAATCTTACCATAGTTATCAATCTTATTTTTCAGTTCTGGCAAAGGGAGGCAGCAGTTCTGGGACAACAACTGCAAAACCTGCAAGAAAACCACAGGTATTTTTACTTTTGTACCATATAAATCCGTCATATCAGACATTAATGGGAAAGTAAAATGAGTAAAAAATGCAGAATAAAGAAACCACTTTCACATTAAGCATTTTTCTGAACACAATAAGTATGCCCACATCTCAAATCAACATAGACGGCCTCTTTCTTTTCAGTCGATGACATGAATAGCAAAATAACTTTCTCCTTGAATCTGTTATAACTATCTATTCCAACCTTTTATGATGCAATTGTGCTTAGGATGCTTTATATCATGGTTCAAATATTTGGAGATCAGATTAAATGAATCATCCATTCTTCAATTAAGGCAAACACACAGAGAATAATGGTCATGGACGTAAACTTATGTCTGTAAAAGGTAGATTTGATATCTAGCCTCAAAAGCATTGAATGCATCGAAAGTAAAAATGACTCCAATAATAGAAAAGTGATATAAATCCCATTTCATCTCATATATATGCCTAGGAAAACCTTTTATGTCTAAGAAACAAATCCTATGGACTGAAAATATGCTTCTGCACACCAAAACAGGCAAATGATGGGTGAAGAACTTTCTGGATTGACCATAAAAGATTTACAGAATTTGGAGAGTCAATTGGAAATGAGCCTTCGTGGTGTCCGTATGAAGAAGGTTCAAGATTTCTATATCCCTGTCCTTGTCAGTTTTTAAGTTCAAAATAGCATACAAAATAAAGAAACTCCATGTTGGTAACATTTACCCCAACTGCTGTAGGACCAAATTTTAATGGATGAAATTCAAGAACTGACTAGAAAGGTAAATACTGAAATGATAAATCCAGCTCCTTACTACCATACTGAATCAACTCAAAGTGCCTAAATTGCATTGTCTCATTGCAGGGGAACCTCATTCATCAAGAAAATGTGGAACTCTATAAGAAGGTAAACCTAATTCGTCTAGAAAAACATAGAATTCTATAAGAAGGTGTAATTTTGAATGGCTCATAAAAATCTCAATTAGCCTAGAGATATTTGAAAGACTCAAGACACTAACATTTGTGATCCATGAGATGTTTAAAAACCAACCTCAACAGATAAGTTTCTTATCCAGGTTTATGGAACGAGGGATGTGAATGGTACAAACAAAGAATTGTTCGTCACAAATGGTCAAAGCATTGAGGAGGATCATGAGCCTGTCCATCTCCAGCTAAGCCATCCACAGCAACAAAATTACGAAACATCAACAAGAGCTACAAAATTGGGGTAATTTTCCTCCTTATGGTAGATGATTCTGATTTAAACACCACTTTGCCACAGACTGATCTCCAAACTTTTTCATGGTAACTGCAACAGGTTGCAATTGCATTAGCAAAAGAAAATGCATCAAAGTGGGATTGGATGTGACCCGATTTCTATCAACAAATAGCTCATGGTTCCAAAAGTTATGCTTCTTGTAGTAAGATGTTTTATGTTAAAACCACTGATCTTTCAGCAAACAACATTGGTTTGAAATGATTAAACAAACGAACATTAGCATAAGTGTGGTGATCAAGAAAACCAAGCTAGTTATGTAGATATAAATTTAGTGTAATAAATAAAATATATATAATAGAGGAGAAAATTGACATTTATTCCATGTTCGGTTAACTTTTTTTTTTTAGTTTTAAAGAAAACCGACAATGTAGACCACAGTTACACTTATTTAAGTTGATTTTAACACAGGAAACTTTAATGTAGTTATGTCATGGAACATATATGACTGCAACAAGGTGCTTCAGAAAGATATTATTATTTGCATAGGTAAAGCTACAAACAATTAATGAACTATAGAAACATCAGCAACAATATTCACTCAACTCAATGTAATTTTACTGCAAATCAATTTTCAATGATAAACTGATACCATGCTCTGCTATGTCAAAAGAAAGGTTCATATAACAGTGAGAAAACCAGTTCAGGGTGCCCAACGAAAATATACCATAATTATAAGATGTTCCCAAGCCTATAAGACAAAAGGTGAAAATAAGTTTCTTCAGTATTTAAAGCATATCATGATTAGGTAAAACTAACGACATTACGAGACATAAATATGTATAAGTAGATGATAGTGAAATTTCAAAGTAAGAAAACAATAGAATCATGTTTCAAGTTTACTGCTCAAATAGAAGATGAACAAGTATCCTCTACATGATTTGCATTCACAAAACCAGCATATATTTACCTGTTGAAATGTTGGGCATTAAAAGTAACTTCAGGCTGCATTTAATGTCAGAAAACTGTCAGAAGCACAGAAAAATTAGACAGCATATAAGCATCACAAAGTACACAAACCCAATAATACAACATAAAAAATTGAGTTCTTAGAACAAGGGACAGTGTATTTAACAAGGAATCATAAGCATATGCTGCAGTAACTCTGCCTGTGGAACAAATACCTATATTTGTGAACACAGCCGGTCCCAAGCCCGGATAAAGGAGGAGGGTTGCAACATGTTGAAGAGAAAACTCAAACAATTATGCACTATCAAAATAACCTAACTTTTGAACCGAAAAATAAATGCAAGTATAACAAGAGCAAATTAGAAGTTAAACATGTGCCCTGTAATTACATTTAGCTATATTCTAATGTAGATTAAAGTCTTTTTTAATTGCAGTACTCATGTTGGATACATATCAAACATAGACCTTAGAATTCCAATGGGAACATCAAAATTAGATGCAAAGAAATCCAAGCTACTCATCAGGAAATATAACCGATTATAGTAAAAAGACAGGCAGTAAGTAAAGGGAGGAAAAAGATAAGAAATAAAGTCATACCTATACACCAACATACAGGAGCAAGAATTAATTACTTTCTCATCACACTTCCGCAAAGGTTTGATGAACCCAAAAACATGAACTAGGACTTGAAGAACTAGTTTTAGAGCAGCAGGAAATTTTTTCCAACATATAGACATAAAACTAAATGCCATATAGCAATGACCATTAAAAAATAATGAACTATAATTTAGACACTGAATTTTTTTTCTCTATCTAAAATTCCAACATGTGATGAGACATGCTCTCTGGTTCTTTGGAGGTAGGGCGAAAGAAGAATTCAGCATAGCTCATGCATGTTGAAATTATTACAGCTTAAACTATATATTTTGTAGATTAAATGATTTGAAGTGGTATTCTGCAAGACACCTATACTAAATCACAGCCATCAGAGCCATTTGAAGATTTGACAAATGACATGTTTCACATCCAACACTTGCCTAGAGAGTGCAGAATTTAGCTTTTATCTGCTTAAAGAACAAATTTAATTATCAGGATAGTGTGAATGCTTTTGTAAATGAAAGTTAGAATAATTTTTACCATCTATTGAGAATTAGTTGCCTCTCTACAACACAACTAAAGTAAGCCTTAATCTCAAGCTGGAACTCACATCAATTGTTTTGCTCACCTCCATTCAGTTACAAGCTGTGTTCCAAGAGATCTAAAGATGCCAAATCACATAAACATGCTTACACATACACATTGAACATACAAAACAGGTTCATAGCTTTAGCAAGAAAAAAAGTGCATCACTCCATTAGTCTAGTTCAAATTGTCTAACCTTTTTGAACTCACCAAGTTATTGTCTCCCCATCTCAGAAGACTAAAAAGCATTGCTATACATTAATCATAAATCTGAATTTATATAAGAAATTGACAATAAGATGGAGCACTGCCACAAGTGCTAAAACATTTAACAGGAATCCTCACGCATTGGTGAACCTAAATCCACTTCAACCTTAAGGAATGTAGACAATCAATCCACTTCAATCTAAATACCGATATCATCTCAAATCTATATTGTTATAAATATGTACCACTATCAAATTGATATTATTCAATATCGTCACTTTGTTCTATTGAAAAAACCATGGGTTATAGTATGCACATTATAATCCCTTAATAATGATGATTCTCCAGCAGTGAAAGCATAAAGTATAGTACGATTAGAAAAACCGAGTGAAATTTTAATTTGTAAAGAAAAAATAAGAAGATAAAAAGTTAATAACTGTGCGGAAATGTGTATACGACATAGTTTTCGCATCTAAATGTAAAAGAGGTCATCAAAGATCATTCGGTAATGAAAAATGTTAAAATCGAAGCTATAGTGATATAATCATACAATTGCTTTGTTAGTGACCTAATCAAAGCTAATGAAGGCGAACCGTGCTAACACACTTTTCAAAAAACTGCAAGAGATAATACAATTTTTTCTTAAAAAATAGCATACATGGGAATTTAAGAAGAATAATAGTAAAAGTTACCTCGAGGCTATTTCGCTAAATTGCTTTGAATCTAAAAAGCTCTCGCTATTCTCTCTTAATGTAACCTGAAAATAGTCCAAAATGTCAAATTCCTATAGAAATGATTTTTAAAATAAAAAAGAAGTTGCAATAAAGAGAAAGAAAATGCTAGAGATTGATTTTACAACAGCGTTTCTACTGTAGGAGTAAAACACTCCATTTCTCCAGCTCATTGGCGAGATAACTTGAGAAAACACGTCAAAAACAGATTATTGTAGAAATGTTTTCAACAAAAAAGTACGGTTGTAAACGATTCTATCTCATGGCTGTCTTTTCGGTCACTTTCTCGGTAACCAAACGGACTTTAAACAAAGGTAGCTGCAAAACAAAGTTTTAAACCACCATCAGTAAAAAAAAATCAGAATCAAAACAAAATAAGAGTTCGTAAAAATCTCAAACTACATATTACTTTACAGAAAAAGAATCAGCAGTCACGTTAAAAGCTGAGAATGCAATCTCAAAACGAAAACAAAAACAAGAATATGATTATGAGTATTTTAGGTTAATAAAGAAAATAACAAATGAAGTGAGAAAATTAGATTAAAAAAATAGATCAGCTTCGTTTAAGGAGACGATGAAAATTATACCTGAAGAAGCTAGAAGCTGAAGAGCACGAAGCAGGAAAAATAGAAGAGAGAGAAAAAAATATCTGAATCAGTAGCAAATGAGAGATGTATGAGATTTAATTAAAAAAATAAGTTAATGTGGGGGAGAGCAATGAAGGATGCCCCCACTAAATCTGGTTCTTACGTAAATAATTAAATTAAAAATTGGCTTTACTATAGAATAGGTGTTTTTTTTATAAGTGCTTAAATTTTTTTTTGACTGAAATAAATATCAAATATTTCATATTTAAAAATTGACGTTATTTTCGCCGTTGATAGAATACCCTTATTTTCTCTGATGTGAAATTATAAAATAGTCTCAAATTCTTAAAACTCAAAGCCCAAAATTAACGTCATTGTCATAGCTGATACTTCGCTAAACCTCACCACCATCGTCGTCGCGGGTCGTAGCCCTTTACCCTAATCATCCATCGCCCGTAACTGGCGAGAGGCGTGTCAATTAGATGTCAACCGACGAACACGAAAGTTTCACCTTTCAACGTCTGATTGGCACACCTCTCGTCAGTTATCGACGACGGATGGTTAGAAAATGGGTGAGGACCTCTGGCGGCGACGATGATGAAGTTTGACGAGATTATCGACGACGGTAACGACACCAAATTTGGGATTTTAGGGTTTAGGGACTTTTTAGAGATTTTAAGAAGTTCTAAATTTTTTAAAGTTATTTTCTTTTTTTGAATTTTTGAAAAGAATAAATAAATTAAAATAAAATATACTTGTCAATTTTTTAATTGAATGATGAATTTTTTTAACGGTTTTACCTTAAAACAATAATGAAATGAAACTTTAAGCACTCGTTATAAAAAAATGTAGACCATGTTTGGAAATTAACGGATAGTTGATAGTTGATAGCGGATTACATTAGCTGATTGCATTAGTTGATTTGACTAGCGGATTGTATTAGTTGATTGTATAAAAGTGTTTGGTAAAGTTAACTGATAGTTGATAGCTACATGATTATATTTGATACTTATTGAATATTTTATTAGTTATCAATATTTTGTATCTATTAATATTAATTAGATTGTGAAAAATAATTTTTAATATAACATTAGCATATTTGAAAGATCTATATATTAATTTATTGTTTATATAATTATTTTTAATATAATTTAATTAATTATTAAATTTAAATACAAATATAAATGTGTGAGAATAAAGAAAAAAATACAAAAAAATATTAGTTTACAAATGTCACAATGTAAATACATGAGTTTAAAGAATTAAAATATAAATGGTTAAATTTAGGTTATTTGAAGATTTTTAATAATTATTAAAGGTAAAAGGGTTATTATAATTCTTATGTCAAAATCTCTCATTTCAAAAAGTTCATATCAACAGCTTTTTTAAAATTAGAGGTTTCACCTCAATTCGCTATTTCAATCCGTTCTTTACCAAACATTCAACTTAACGGATTTGACCGGTCAAACTTTTGATTTTAACTCAAATCTCTCTTTATCAAATATGACCGTATTGTTTGGACATCTATTTTGCAGTTAAGCCTTGAAAAGTAGAACAAATTTACAAGAGAAATGATAGTTACATGTCAGCAAAGGATGATGAATCGGCTAGAACTATAAGAATTTTAAAGAAAATATGTGGTCCTAGCTAATAAAATTTATTTATTTAATTTTTTCCCAATGTAAATTTTCATATTTTTTCTTACATGTCAATAAAATGTAATGCTTATTTAAAAGTTAAAATTAGATGAATCAACTTTATTAGCTAGGACCACATATAACGTAGTGAGCCGAATTCATCTAATAATATCTTGAATTTTTTACGCGTCTAATTGTAGAGGAACTTAACACGTGTCTATTTGAAGTTCCCTAAAATCTCATAGGCTTGTTTTTCTGGAGGCATCGAAATTCGAAACTTCCATTTGTAAATAAAAAATTAACGAGAAAAAAAAGTGTTTTCCAGCTTTCCTACCTGTCATAAACACGTGTCAGCTTTTCGAAATTAGATTCAAATGTGGGGAGATTAATTTATTGATAAAAGGACGAAGATAGGGGAGTTCTAGGGAACAACCTTTAAATACAGGCTAAAGAACGGCTGACCTGTTTACCGGGTAAAAAGCGGTACACAAATTGTTACATGAAGCGGTACACAAATTGGTACAATATTGTAATAAAAGAATGTATATACAGTTTTATTACATGATGCACTGTTTACCGGTACACAAATTGTTACATGATGCTGTACACAAATTAATACACTTTTGTAATAGAAGAATGTATATACCGTTTTATAACACATGCACGAATTTTTAGAATGGATTATGTACGTGTAAGGAAATGTGTACATACAGAATTTCTTACCGAAAAAGCATATTTTGGTACAATAGAGGTATGGAACTGTGTATATACATATATTACTACCAAATATACACAGATTTGTACAAATTTGTAAGAGGAAAAGGTATATACATTTTGTTGTACACGGTTTGACGAAGGTTGAAAATGGACTTGTACTTGTAGGGAAATGTGTACATACAGAAATTCCTACCCGATAAACATAATATTTTACAAGTTTTGTAAAGATGTGTGTATATACTCTTAATAGGACGAATTGTACAGGAATTGGAACAAATTTGTAAGACGAAACGGTATATACCTTATATATTACAAATGTGTAAGATGGAACAAATGGGTCATTAGTTGTAGGAAATGTGTACATACACAATTTCTTACCCGTAAAGCATATTTTCTTACAAGTTATGTAAGGAGTTGTGAATATACACATAATAGTACCCAATGTACACAAAATAGTAGAAATTGGTTTGAGGAAATGTTATATACCTTATTTATTACAAACTGGGTAGAACTCTTACGTATACTTTTTTTATTACACAAAATTTCCCAGGGTCGTCGAAATGTCCAATTTTTTTGTAATGAAATGAGTACATACATGTATTCATACCCAAAAACATACTTTCGTAGAATTTATGATAATGACATCGAAACCAGGTAAAGGTGGGTTCGGTTCTGGTTTTGCATCGAAACCTCGTATATAAGGTTTCGGTGCTGGTTAAGCGCGAAAATATTTGAAGGTTTTTAACCTTATGAGTGAAAATTACACGAGTTTTGTATGAAAGATGAAGAAATTTTATGACGGAAATAAAATGCATTCCAATCCAAACAACGTTCAAATACATTAGATATTAAAAAAAAGAAACATAATAAATCCTCCACTCATCAGTCCTCCTTCCTGCCCCGAGAAACGACCTGCATGCCCGCTGCCACCCATGGCACTGGAACCAGCCTATGGTTGGTGCTGACCAACCATCTCTGAATAAGATCGGATCTCATATCTGACCCTATTGTTGCCTAATGAACAAAACATGTATGCATTAGTATGAGAAGAAGTGAATCTTGTAGAAAAGAAGAAACTGATGATAGAGACAACCTTGAGAGTGGTGGCGGTTGAAGTTGTCTATGTCCTCTTTCGTAGGCATGAAACCATAAAGTTGGCGCGCTGTGCCTGGAGCATAGAAGATGCCTTGACATTGTTCCCAAGCTTTTCTATCGAAACCTTGGGCAGCAAACTTGTTATGCAGATCCTGAGCGTCGAGATAACCTCTTGTCGTGCTCTCAAAAATCAAAAGGCTCATCCAACGATGGCCGTCGAGTGCGTATGAATGGCGAGGCTTGACAATAGTCTCATAGGAACTGAAAGAGTTCCGCAGCTCTTGGTTTCCCATGCCAATCCACTGAAGCATAAAATGCAAGAGATTAGAAGTGAAGCAATTGTAATAATATTGAAAACATAATTCAAATTTGTTAAATAACTACCTTCCCAGCATCATCCTTTTCCAGCCTTGTGTTCATTATCATGACCATGGGCGGCCAGAGTATTTGGTGATCATGAACCTCGTTGTTTGCAGGCAGGGGGCAGGCAGTATTAGCAGCAGTGGGATCATCTCTCAAAGCAGTCTATTGGCCAAAAGCTTTACCCTGAGGAATAGAAGAAGTGCCCCTTGTAAGCAATTCCTCATCCAAGAGGTTAGCAAAATGGCGATGGAGCTTGATCTTTGGTCCACCTTTCGTTCTGGCATGTGAGAGTAGGGACTGAATGCCAGTAAACTTCTGAGAGGCACCAGGATCTCCTTGGCAGGCTGGACATATCCATTTTGTAGCAGGTTCAGTGATGCTCACCATTGTTGCAATGGCCTGGAAAAAGCTCCTGAACCATTTGCTTCGTCGGAGAGTTTCATTGCTCGGTTGTTCATCGTCGTCAGAATCGAAATATAAGTCATCATCAGAATTTGAGTCAGACTCAAATTCTAATTTTCTCTTCGAGAAATGGTGAGGAATGTTTTTGGAAGATCTGCTTGAACTCATCTTAAAGGAAAGAAGTTTAAAGTATTTGGTTAGGAAGAGAATATAAAGAAAGAAGGGTTCAGATGAGTATAGGGAATTGTTGATGTTGTAAAGAGTATAGAGAAGAGTTGTATATTTATAGGGAAATACAGTTGGGAGGGAAACTGAAAAAGTGAAAAGGCTGAATCGTTTTGCTTGGTTTCGAAAAAGTTATTGGTTCTATGAGAAGGCACGATGTGTGTCTGTTCATTGCAGTAGGTACATGAACATGAACCCCTTCATTAATTAGAAGACAGAAATCTGAAAAGGCTAAATCGTTATGCTTGGTTTCGAAACCAGCTGTAAACACGATGAGGAAGAAGAAACGGTTCATGTGATTATAGTGAAAAGACAGAACAATGAAAAAGCAAGATTCCTTTTAATAGGTTCGAAACCATCTGAAGGGGTTTCGGAACTATATACAGTTATTAGTAGCAAAATGTACACAGATTGGTACAAGATTCCAAAAGAAATCGGTATATACATGACTTTATTACACAATTTCACGAATTTTCAAGTTGGGTCATTTAATTGTTGGGAAATGTGTACATACATAAATTGTTAACCAAATGCAAAGTACATCATTTTGAGGGGCATCGAAACCACCTGAATGGGGTTTCAGTGCTTGTTTGAAGTGCAGAAAAAGTTACGACCTTGTTCGCAGAAGCCAGCTATAAAGTTCTGCGATTATACATAAAATATTAGCCCTTTCTTGTAATTGTTTAGGCTTAAAAATGCCTCACGAGATGTCTGTTCATTGAAGCAGGTGATGAAAGCAACTGAAAAAGCCTGACTCGTTCTGGGGGTATCGAAACCTGCATTATTTTTGGGTAACACGCAACGGTACAGGTGATGACACTAAAAAGACAGAACACTGAAAAGACAGATTCCTTTTAATGGTTTCGAAACCAAACTATGAGGTTTCGGTACTGTATACACATAGTACTTGTAAGAATTGTACAGAAATGCGTATTCGCTGTACATGATGTGTACGTGGTATCGAATCTACAGATAAGGGGTTTCGGTGCTACGATATCGTTGGGGCATCGAACCATGAGTTATGAGGTTTCGGTGCCTTTTGGTTTCGAAACCCCTTATGGGGGTTTCGGTGCTCTATACACATATCATCACATGTGTAGACCTTTTTTACAATAAGAGTTGTACATAAATGCGTTGTCTTTGTACATGATGTTGTTTTTGGTACAAAACTGTAAATGTATCATGTAATAAGTACAAAATTTCTTGCCAATAATACACATATCTTCACATACCCTGTGTAGACCTTTTTTACAATAAGAGTTGTACATAAATGCGTTGTCTTTGTACATGATGTTGTTTTTGGTACAAAACTGTAAATGTATCATGTAATAAGTACAAAATTTCTTGCTCTATACACATATCTTCATATACCCTGTGTAGACCTTTTTTACAATAAGAGTTGTACATAAATGCGTTGTCTTTGTACATGATGTTGTTTTAGGTACAAAACTGTAAATGTATCATGTAATAAGTACAAAATTTCTTGCCAATAATATATCTGAATATATAACATTGTATGTTGTAATTACAGAGATACAAAAGACGAGCACACATATAATACAGAGGAGATTAGAAGAGATAACTTGGTTAATTCAATTGCCATCCACGGTTTCAGCTGCATTTAATCCAAAAACGGATGATGCTTCACGTACTCCTGTACATTGTCTGCTGCGGCCATGTTTTGTAAATATACCCTAATGGAACCACCTATTTCTATGATCAAGTGCAAGTACATAATTAGGTTGCAAGTACATTGATTCATTTTTATAATGAATAAGTGTCATTTTAGGGTGTTGTACCTAATGCGTTATGAGTTCTCTCATCTTCTGGGTTGTAGGATTTAGGACAAATGTAGTTGTTCTCCTGAAAAATGAACATAATCGACAACATAATTATTTGCTACAGATTCATTGACTATATTGCAGATAGTAAGGAGCAAAATTCAAAATAGTTGCGTTCTTCACTGACCGGATTATTAAGCATTTTAGCTTCGGAGTCGTCAACCAACAGCGTGTTTCCTTCGTTATACTGAGGCATATTATCCCACACGCGCCTCAGATTTTTTGTATATACATTTGGATAGGAGGGATGTTTTTCGCAGTGACTTTGATCCTGCAATATTCAAATAAAGTCCATCAGATTTGTCAAATTCTATTTAGATGCTTTAACGAAGATAAACTTTGAAGTTACCCAAATGAAGGCAAGTCTTGGTTTAAGATCACTAATTCTCCAAAGTGCCCAGTTTAGGTTTTCTCTGCATTGATGAACAGTTCATGTACAAATAAAGTAAATCCACAAATTATCTTAAAGGATCGTGTAATTGACTTGATTTAGGGTGGTGGCATATGTCCGTATTACCTTGTCCTTGAAGACCAAATAGCAACCTCATACGAAGTAAAACAAGAAGACAGAAACTCAAAAGCACCAGGTCTGAGTTCCACAGCTGCAATTGAAAAACATAAATTTCCTAATCTAATTTATGAGCAGTTGTATTAAAAGTGAGTCACAAAATTAATACCGTCTTTACTAACACTGGCTAGCACGCCATTGTAATCAAGAATAAGAAGCTTCTTCGCCGTGGTAGGTGCTACGTTCTTGTACCAATCGCCATACATTTGCGGAGGACGCCTGGGTCTCTGAATTTCAGAGTCTATTTCATTACTTGGCGTTATGCCATGGCGATGAAGCTTCTTTCGCCTGTATGTGTGAGTCACTTGAGGCGTAGAAGAACGCGCTTGAGCATGGCCTTCTGGCGGAGCAGATGCGTGATCATGAACTGCAGCTGCAGCATATGCATCATTGTTCTCTTTTGCAGCAGTACATGGGACATTTTCTGTTGGGCCAGAGGCCTGATAATGGCCTCCTGGTGCAGAATATGCATCATACTGCTCCTCAGCAGGTGTACCTGTGACATTCTCTGTATACAACAATCCAATGTTACGTGCATGAACACACCCTAAAGTTGTCAATGAAAGTAAACAAAATGCAACACGATATGCAATGGAGGTGTAAATGGACAGTTGTGTAACAAATGTCAGTCAATGTTCGTGAAGCAGTCTAACAAATTCAACAAATGTTTATTCATGTAATACAAGAAATCCATATACTATGCAAACTAGCCTAACCATCTTCAGGATCATTTGCATCCTGAGGCGCTGTCGGTCGAAATACATGCTGATTCCGTTCACGCTCCAATGAATAAACACGTGCTTCGAGTTTCTCAAATCGGGAACGAGACTCTGCAGCAGTACCGCGGATAAATGCATCCAAGTTATTTAGTGTGTCGTACATGGCGTCAATTTTATTTGGGGGTGGAGCATCGGGTACATCGTCACTTCGTCTGGCAATTCTTGCTTCATCTTCATCTCTTTTATGGACCCATTCACCCTTTAGGAACATCCACCCCGTCTTCTTAGTTGTTGTTTCATCAATTTTACTCGGTAGCGGGATTTTAGGGTCCATGGAGGTGTCGATCCTTAAACATTCAAATATGTGACTTAGCACACAACCATAAATGAGGGAGCCTCTTGCAGGGTTGCTAATGATTTCCGCAATAGATCTGAAGATGATTGTAGCTATATCGGGTTTTTTTTTTCCGACCGAAATTGGTGCAACCACCAGTAATCAATATGACGCATGCGAGTGCATCGTCCACCTGATGGCCGGAAGAACCAAGTTGTCATTAGATGCAGAAGCCTTTCATGGATATGAAGATGAGTTGGGCTGTCATCATCGAACTTCAAGGGGACACGCTCGAATTCTTGCTCTTCACCAGTGGCTTCCACACCAAGGTGTTGGGCAATAATTGCCGGAGTGATTGTAAATTCAACTCCCATTAGATAGGACTCGATAGCTACACAGTGTTGGCTTCTGGCATCTTGCTGAAGGGTAGCATTTGCATAGAAGATCTTCACCAGGTTCTGATAAACACGGGGTTTAATATCGAGATATCTGATCCAACCCCATTCCACAAATAAAGGCCAGAAGTTGAATTGATAATCATTGGACATCAAAAAATCCAAGTCAATCGTGCGCTCCTTCCTAATCTTCTTCGCCTCGTACACTTCGTGGTATCGCTCAAGACATGCGGGGTCACGGAAACAATGGCTCAAAATATTTGGAGGTTGTGGCCCGTCCGCTACCTCCAAACGGATAGAACCACCTGTTTCCATCGGACGTCGTTTACCTTTACTGGGTTTGGTTTTTGGAGCCATGTAAGAGTTTTTTTTAGGAATATCTGAAAAAACCCTAAACAATCAAGAAGAAGAAACGAACGGTCTCAAGTTTCGAATATGGCCGGTAATCGAAGAACAAACAATAAAAAGCCTTAAAATTATAGGGTTAGGGTTATAAAATTGTGTTTTCCGAGATGGAGGGGAGAGGGAACGTTTTCATTTACAGTCGATATTTCCCGCTATTTACAATTTCAAACAGGTTTCGAATCCCCACCTGTAGTTTCGATGCTGTTTTGGCAGAGAGGGCCAATTGCACTCTTCTATATTTTGGTTTCGATACTTCACGTTTGGTTTCGATGCCGGTTTGCCAGATACACCAATTTCTAGTGGAATTTTAATGGGGTATCGAAACCTCCGTATAAAAGGTATCGAAACCGTTTCAAGCTATCTCATTTATTGTATTACCTACCAGTCCATCTGTCAACTTATTGCAATTTAAAGTGGCAGCTGATATTAAAGGTTCTCCACAACTACTTCTCCTTATTTCATCATCAACGTCTGAAGTAATAAAGGAAGGATTAAACAACATATCGTTGTAGACCATTTTTTCCATCTTCCGTGTGTAAAAATGGCTGGTGTAAGAGTTGAGGAAGCTCAAATTGGTGAACCAGATGAGTGCAACACAAATGAAGTTGGTGCTTCTGATAATTTGGTTGGTATGGTGTTTAACTCTCGTGATGAGGCGTGGAACTATTATCGACTATATGCGAAGAATAAGGGGTTCAGTGTCAGTCGTGCAACAACTAGGACTGGTGGTATGGGAAATGTACATACGCAAGAGTTTTGTTGTTCACGGGGAGGACAGCGCAGAAGGAAAGTTAATGACTCCGACCGGAAACGTGCGCCTCGTGATATAACACGAGTTGGTTGCAAGGCAAAGGTGATTGTCAAGTGCAAAGAAGAATCAAGGTGGGAGATAGCAGTATGTCACAGTGAGCATAATCACCCGTTGTGCCCACCTATAATGCAACCGTATCTTCGGTCGGCTAGAGAAGTTACTCAAGATGATGTAATTGAGGCACAGGCTTTGAAAAGTGTTGGCCTGCGGACGTCCGAGGTAATGAATTATTTCACGCAACAGTCGGGCGGTTTCCACAATGTTGGTTTCATTCGAAAAGACTTGTACAACTCCCTTCAAAAAGCAAGGGCGGATGAATATCGTGACGGTGATGTCAATTCTCTTCTTGCATACTTTGACTTCAAGAAAGATCAAGATGCAGGATTGTACATGCAGTTCAACACTGATCCATTAGGGGGGTTGCATAATATTTTTTGGTCGGACTCAACATCTAGGTCCGACTATGTATGCTTCGGTGATGTCATTGCATTTGACACAACGTACAAGGGTAACATGTATGGCCGGCCTATAATGCCTATTGTTGGTGTTAATCACCACCATCAAACCATTATCTTCGGTGTCGCAATTTTAGCAGACGAGACTGCAGACACATTTGAGTGGGTCCTTACTGAGTTCATGCAGGCAATGTATAACAAAGCTCCTGTCTCAGTCGTCACGGATGGTGATAGGGCCATGCACAGGGCTATCAAGACAGTGTTCCCATGTGCACATCATCGCATATGTTCCTGGCATCTTTCTCGAAATGCCCAGGCAAACGTAGGTGATCCCAAATTTACATCTGCCTTTACACGGTGCATGTCCTCTTGGTGGACAATTGAGGAATTCGATCGCCAGTGGAGATCAGTTATGAAAGATTTTAACGTGGAGCAGCATCCCTGGGTTGTGGAGAAGGATCACACGGTTGGTATGTGGGCACAAGCATATCTCACAGGACATTTCTTCGCAAGTCTTCGCTCAACACAACGCTGCGAATCTATGAATTCCGCCCTCAACATTATCCTCGAACATAAGAAGACATATCTTGAAGTGGTCCGTGCCATTGAGAAGGGAATAAATGACATGCGCATAAATGAGTTGAACGAAGAATACAAAAATTGCACCTCGAAGCCTTTCCCAGTGACCAAATTGCATGACCTTGAAGGGAGTGCAGCTGACATCTTCACCTGGGCATCGTTTGACAAAGTTCTGAAGGAACTCAAAAATGAGACACTATTTCATGCTCTCCATCCGATACTTACGACTGAAGGTGCACGAACGTATCGTTTGACACAGTATAAGGATCCGGATGCCATCTATGAAGTTGTGCTTGATTTCACAACAAATAACATTACATGCAGTTGTCGGAAATTTGAGACGATCAGCCTTCCATGTCGCCATCAACTGCACGTTCTTAAGTTGGAAGACTTCTCCGCCATCCCAAATTGCTTAATACTACCGTGGTGGACAAAAAATGCTAAGGTATCTGCTCCATCTTATCTTCACAGCGAAGTCTGTCCTGAAATAAGACAAATGTCTCGATTTGCATCGCTACGCTCACTTTCATCGCGGTTGTGCTACCTTGCGTCTCAAACAGACGAAAGTTTCAAAACCACAAAAGATGAGTTACTACGACTAACTGCTCAATTTGAGCAGTCCGTAACATTCAATGACTCCTCATCACATAGGGTAAGCCAAATCACCGTTCGAGACCCGCAAACGAAGGACGCAAAACGAAAGCAGAAAATAAACACTAATGCGTCCACAAAACGGAGGAATCATTGTTCCTTTTTGCAAAATGGAGGGACACAATAAGAACACATGCCCGGGACTGAAGCTTCAACTTCCAACGGGTACTACGGAACTTGACGACCAAGACATGTCTCAACCATAATGCAAATGTCATTCAAATCACTGTAAGTAAAACCTAACCAAAGATATCCTCTGCAGACTTACGAAATCATGTGCATATGCTACTTTTATCCACTAAAATTTATCATATATTGCAAAATTTCTGTACAAGCGTTTTACCACATTGTGGCCCTAAAATTGCATAATATACATTCAAAATTTTTACATTTCACTCTTACCTAACCTATGTATGCTTGCAGCACATGTCGTATACAAAATGTTTTCAGTTCATATACATCCAAACATGGTTACGACCCATAAAAAAATGGGTTCCTTTACGCACTGCAACGCCACAAAAAAAAGTCAAAATTCATTGACATCCACTCACCACTGCCCCATCCCCTAACATGTTCTTCACCAAACAAAATTGCATTAGATTACAATAATGAACAACATGTCCTAATGCATTCAAATACATAATAAACAAAGCATTCAGTCCTAAAGCCTTACCATTTCGGCCGCTTAAAAGTGCCATGTTTTGGAACCTTTGGTTCGTTTGCCTTCATGTACCATTGACCTACAGCAACATTGATATTCCTCCGCAATTTATTCTTATAATGACTGATGAGTTCGTACAAAAGAATCATCCGATCCCATTTTCCAACGCTCTATTAAGACAAGTACAAACAAATTAAGCTTTTATTAAAGACCATTATAGTATACATGACCAAAGTAAGGAAAGTTGAATGAAGATTAACCTAAACCCTTATCACTTCCCCTATATGCTTCTCATTCCAAAGCTGCATCCATCTGATGCAAAACATACCACAATCATCTCTGTTAGAAAACAGAGCCATGTTAACATAATACCACGAGTAATCCTTCCCAATTTGTTAAACAAAATTAACACAAAGTACTAGAATATAACAACTCTGTACCCATTATCCTGATGTTTGACTTTTTCCACCATCACGCGCAGATCGGTCAACGGCCTTGATGGTGAGCCAAACAGTTGGACAATTTTAAACATTCTTTTAGACTATTGGTCTACATGCAGAAACATTTTTTCTGTTTTTACATACTCTGTACCATCTTAAACAATGGAAGAATAAAAGTTCGTAGTTCTCGATTATTACCAGTTTCTCTGCCATACACAGTCTTGCACCATTACCTCGGGTATTTGGGAAGCTGTCCAGTAGCTTCACTACACCAGCATCAATATCGACGACACACATAAACCAATGAGTGTTGCTCTCATTCACGGGGATAAAGAGCTGAAACAAGCAACGATTTCCATTGTAATATACAGATGACATGAAACTGCATGAGATGTTTAATTTATTAATGCTTCTTCGTACCACTTTACAGTCCGTCCACAAGCCATATGGATTGCCAACCTTACTCCAATACTGAGCGATTATACCAACATTTACTCCGTCCAGAAGCTGAGACTACAATAGATCATTTATTATTAACCATGTATCCTTACAAAACCATATCCACTTGTTCATAATAGACATAAGATTCTTTAATATTTTACTTACACTCAATGCACACGGGATGTACCCTCTCCTTCTTTTAGATTTCATCCTTATATCTTCATCAACAATGGTAAAACCAACAGCATCTATAACCTAAACCACAAACATATAGCAACTATCATACTAAATTTCTTCTAATATATACAAAATGCTTAAAAGGAATAGTCAAACCTACTAACCATTGAACCCACCCAACATCCAGGTCGTATCGTATCTGCATCGCTTACAGACAAATATGTGTGCCCAAAATCTGCAATTAATTTACTGCACCCATACAATAAAACTTACATATTATATTTAACAGAACAACATCATTGAGGATTACTTTCAAATTCAGATTGCTTACGATTCAGGCAATGGCGTATTCTATATATAGTCACAAGTATCTTTTGTTGACTTGCCTACTCCTTCCGGTACTTGGACGTATGTCAGTATCTGCAATGCTTACACATTTGTTGTTCAATACTTAATCTACTTAATAAGACAAATAAGTACTTCACGTTCAAATATATAAGTTTTATTACAATACCTCATTACTTATTCAACCACTAAACAATTAGTTCGAATAACATTAGAATTTCATCCTTATTTTTCTATAATAAATGTACTCATACACACACAACATTTATTGTGGACACAAATCCAACTTAAACCAAACATTGTCACACAGCTTTCTTCATTCAATGGCTGACCTTATTCATGTTCCGAGTTCGAATTCCTACTCTTATTCCTTTGCCACTAACCTTTGCAGTAGCTATAGCTGTTGTCTTGCCCTACAAGTTAACACAAACAATATAAACAACAATACTCTCAATCCGTAACATCTAGAAAATTTGATCAAATGAACTTATTATACCTTTTTTATTGTTTTCAGTACAGCAACGGCTTCTTCATTCAACCACTCGACTTCGTCCTCCATCATTGGGTCCTCCTCAATATGAACTCCTTTGTTCGGATCAGAAACTTTGACTTGCCCTTTGTCAACCATTTCTTCTCCTTCTTTAACATGAACAACAATTTCTCCATCAGATTTCCTCAACGACTTCTGCAATTCTATCATGTTAGCATTTAAACTCTTACATTCCTCCTTCAATTCCCTTATACTTTCTTCGATTTCTTTTTCCTTCTCCAGACGGGCTTGCAGACTATCTTTTATTCCACCCAACTCTACCAATACAGTCTGCAGCATATCCATAACAACATGATTTGTTCCATTCTTTTGATCCCCTTCTTCCCCTTCCACTTTCTCATCATCATACCCAAGTACCTGCAAACATCATCAGTAAATCATTTCATATAACCACAACATCCTATATAATACCAGGTTGGTTTAACCCACTTACCTTGGGTCTTTTTGGATGGCTTTCTTCCTTCAGGCTATTTACAATCTTCTTTACTGCCTTCTTGTTGCCCCATGCATGTATGCGACCGCGACCTTGAGAGGCAGCAACTATTCTGCTCGCGACTCCACTCCAAAAATCAAATAACCTCACCTACATTTATTATTCATCAAAACATTATTATCTACCTCAATAAACTCAATCCCATGAAACAAATGCTACGTTCGAACAAAACATAATTTTAAACATATATTACCTCTAATATCACGATGCATCCGGTCATGTATGCCAAACCACCACGAACTTTCCAGTTCTCTACTCCATCAAGCAACTTGTTGTATGCATATTTGCACCAATTGAGATTTCCCTTCAAACCCTCTGGGCACAACAACCGTAAATGTTCCGAGGAAGGCATATTGTTCGCATTTGGACTTATAAAAACACCAACAATGAAAAGAAGAACGCGAGCTTTCAACTCGTCTCCCTCAAATTTACCACTGACTATGTCCTCCTCAAGTTCATTCACCTTGGCATCCCTCTTTATTCCGTACTTCGATGCCATTTCTTTTGCATTAACATTTTTCGTTCCAATTTCAACTTCGACTCCTTCATTCTTCAAACCCAAAACAGCCTCCACATCTTTCACCAACACTGGAATTTTATGTCCATCAAATTCCATGATCGACCTCTGGACATCAAAATTCTCTACTAAAGTGCGACATAGGTCGCGATGAATTGCTCTCGGTTTTATTTCCAGTAAAGGACCAAACCCTAACTCATGTACCACACCCTCAATATTCATCTTCCTCATCTCTTCAAACACTTCTGACAGCTTAATGAGGCTACATCTTGAAGACTTCTCCTACAACATTTCATAATTACATTATTTACTTCAGTCTTACACAAATATACCTAATGTTAGAACAATTTCATCTCTTTCTCCATAAATAATTTCAAAAATTCACTTACCTTTTTCTCTTTCTCTTCCTCAGGTACAACAATATCCTTCACATTAGAGGCTTTCCATTCAGCTAGAGCCTGCTTCTGCTCCTCGAACATTTTTTGATAAGGCTCCTTTTCATCTTCACTCATCTGCCTCCACCTCAAACCCAATGATTTTCTTTCCTGTATCACTCTCACAATTAGTCCAATACAAATATCATGTACACTTAACAAACCATTACACAACACACTTACATTGTTGTTCATTGTCTTCTCCCCCTCCAAACGTTTACATTCTGCTTTACTGTAAAACATAATTTCTCTGTTAGCTTATGCAACTCATATTTAATAAATTTTTCAGTTCTATATACATTCAACTTCAACTTACTAGAATTGGAAATATGCTGTACATATCTTAGGTGCCTTTGCATCCCCTTCATGAGACTTCTTCTTATGTTTCATTGTCTGCAACGTGTACCTAAAATAATCAAAGATTGAAACCAGTTTTTTACATACAACTTCAAATCAACTAGTTGATCTTAAGAAACAATCATACCTTCCAACACATTCAATACTATAGCTGTAGAGAATATACAAACCAGTTTTTAAACCAAATACAATAACCATCTCAGCCAACATTCATAACCAATACATGCATTTCAACTAAATGATTCTTACAAATCCAATCTCCTCGACAATATTTCTTTCTCCTTTTACTACAATTTCTAACATTTATCACTAACTAACCTAACTGAACCATCACTTAATAATTGAACAACCTTATTTATTTTGTTATTCAAGAACACAGTGAAAGAATTCAACACTTATTCGTTGGTTATCTTTTTTATCCACTGTTAAACACTTCTTCTAACTACTGTTATCTTTTTTTTTTTCAAAAACCCTAAACAGAACACTAACCAAAAACACCCAAAATTCCTTCCAATCCAATCTCCTATACAATATTGATTATAAAGTTCAAATAAATCCACATTCGACCGATTTATACAAATACATTCACCATTTGCAATGTGGTTTCGCTGAAATAGAAGAAAAACCCGAAAAAAAGAAAGCAAGAAGCAAGAAGCAAGAACTTACCTACAAACCGTGCTCAAACCCAACCTCCTCGACAAATTTCCTTCAGATTTTCTTCTTTGGTTTATGCAAAAACCAGCTCGTCGTTTTGTTTTTCTTTTGGGTTCGATGCCCTAAAATTTTGTTTTTCTTTTCCCGCTCGTCGTTTTTTACTCAACTTATACCATCGTTAAAAGGGTTACCGGTTCACCAGGTAACCTTATCCCCCGTTTTTTTTTCAATCCAACGGCCTATATTAAACCGGCTCCATCTAATGGTGTTTTTTCCTTGGTTTGTATTTAGTTGGCTTTTAAGCCGCCTGTTTTTAGAAAAACCCACGAAGATATTAGAGAGGAACCAAGATATTTTGAAGGAAAAGTGGACTGTAAAAAGCGTCAGTGCCACCGCCAGCTCCTAGTCCATATATAACGAGAGTTACCTTTAATTGTTTTAAAACGCGAATAATTAATCATCATTTAACATATATAACTGTGCAATTATCTGCGAAGTTGGTAAGTTAATCGGCTTATCAACTAAGATTGTTCATTGTTAGAGAGAGAATACAATATTTGTAATTAGTTCTAAATTCCAATATATCGGCTAGTTATATGAATATAAGTTATTTCGAATAAACAATAAAATTTAGTAAAATAATCAAAATTTTATTTAGATAAAATATTTCAGAATATATTTACGAAACTTCATTCAAAATGTTAAGGATGAAAGTCTTAATTTATTGATTTAACTATTGGTATCTAATTTATTGGTCCACTAATTCAGATCGAATTTTGTAAAGATCTAATATGAGCGTAACTTTTCTAATCTATCTTTCTCCATTCATAATGATATGATTAAACTTCTAACATTACTTAAAAGGACCTAGCTCCTCATTCTGCCAGACAAACTAGTTATTGTTAGTGAAAATCTTAAAAACTTTATGTCTCTTGTTTAAGCTTTACTATATGCATATTTTGATTCTATCGTAAGTAATTTGGTTTAATTTAGTTTCAACTTATATTTTATACATAATTAATTTTACTTTTAAAATGTGTTCACTTTTGTTACATTGACACTTGAAATTTTTTGGTTTATGTTCGTATTTAAATTTGTTACTTTCTTATATTAGTACCTAAACATTTTGTCTTGGTACCTAAACATTTTTATCCTTTTCACAATATTATTTTTTTAACACATAATATAATGAGATTGGGTCATATCAATAGCCTAAAAATAAAAAAATATTAAATATATAAAGATTATAAAATTAAAATGTTAAAAAAATGTCAATATAAGAAAAGAGGTAAATTCAAGTACCGATGTGAACTTAAAAAAAAATTGTACTAATGCATAGAAAAATTGACAAATTCGGATGCAAATGTACATAGAAAAGTTCAAATACCAATATAAAAAATGAACAAATTCGAAAGACTAAAATATAAGCTCCTCCTTTTCACTCTCCATTGAAAGTATAGCATTTGAATACCTCATTACGTTTCATTTGAATATAAGTTCTCCCACCGACATGATTTCCGAAGTTAAAATTTTTTATCAAAAAACTGAGTAGAACGAGTCAACGCGAAAATTCGAGGCTGAAAATTTCTATATATACTTTCAATTATTTAAAATCTTTCTTTACTCTCTTAAACAATTACATTTCAGTGCAAACAAATCACCCACCTAAACCACAACGACATAGTTCCATCAACAACTCTTGATTCAGAAACTACAAAAGCGCCACAAGGAAAGTTCTAAGTCACTCTGGGTTCGACTCCTACTTCTCTATCTACATTTAATTTTTTTATTTATTTTATTATTTAGAAGAAAGAAATTATATTATTCTTGACACGTAAACTACTCGTGTCAATCTCATTACGTTTCTGCTAAATTCAGGCTGGTTCTTTCCACATAGTTATGTTGCCTTGAACTTCCTTATTTTTTAAGTATTTCATTGTTTTTAAGGGATGGTTTTTCATTTCTGAGCATTTATGTTTCTCTTTCTGGTTGTATATAAACTTGTGGATAAACTATATGGATATAACTTATAAGATTGTACATAAAAATCATGCCCCAGAAGGGTTTTGTTCATTTCAACACTTTCACATGGAGGGTTTAAAGAATAGTAAATTTATAGAAGCTAGGATTAAGGCTAAAGCTGTTTATGATTTTAGTTCTATGTACTGATCCTTTAGACTTTAGAGTTTAGACCAATGCTCTTCTCTACCACACACTGAAAATCCAAATCAAATGAAGCGAGACAAAATCTAGAGACCTCACAAAACATCTGTTATTCATATCAGTTTGAACTCGGAAGCAAGAAAGTTTATCTTAAAAAGCGCTCTCAAAACCCATGGACAAGAGTTCAGCTTCGACGAAACCCGGGGAAGAAGAAGGGTTACATTCCTGTTGGGGTCGTCTCAAGCTAAAGCTTCCATGCACGAAAAGAAAAATAAAAGCTTTAGGCAAAAGCATAACGGCAGCTTTCATGCCAAAACAACATAGACCAGTCGGTGGCTTTAGGTACGACCCTTTAAGCTATGCTCAAAACTTCGACAACGGATATGGAGATGATGATCCTCAGGGTTCTCTATATCATGGATTCTCCTACAGATATGCAGCTCCTTCATCAAGATCAGTTGCTGACAAGTGAAATCACTTTCGACTATGTAAAGATCATATATACTTATATTACACACATACAAATATTATATATATACACACATACAAATAAATTCCCATTAAGCTTGAGTGGTTTTTCGATTCTTTTGCCTCGATGATACCTTGTAAGTAAAGTAATAAGGTAGCAGGTTCTAACAGAGTACAATATTAAACATGAAGCTTAAAATGTTGGGCACCCGTCAACCGATATCCCCTTAGCAGTGGGGCATGTTGCTAGATCACAGTGCTCGGGTACAACATGAGGACTGGCACCCCACCAGTTCAGACCCTTATCCTCAACCCCAAGTGAAACGTAAAGCAGCACCGTCATGAATGCTACCCCTGCATCCAATGCTGCCGACAGAATGTAGTTGTACCTCTTCCACCATTGCTTTCGATACCTGAATACGAAGAAGTTGAAGATAGTTCCAACCAGAATCCAGGAAGTATAGTTCAATGGTGATGCCGGTGGCATGTTGCCAGTTGCGCCTAAAAGCACCGGCAGATTGATAAGGGGAATCCATGTTTGATTGGGAAATGCTTTGTGCAAAAGCCATACTACAACTGGTCCCAAAAGTCCTCCTAGGAAGAACCAGTTAAGTGTTGAGTACTCCGCATGCGAGCCGAAAATTCGTTTCGGCCCAACCAAACCCCAGATAACTGAAGCGTCGAAAAAGACTTTATCGCCGGGGCATGTCCATGGACTATTTGCTGGGAGAAGAGATTTGTGGCATATGTTTTCGACGGAAGAAAGAAGCCACCAGGCTACTCCAAGGTTTACCGTTCCGGCTAACATGGTTCCAATGAACTGAAATGTAAATGCAACAATGGAACAATTAGGAGAATTATGCAAGCTAATACAAAAAAATGGATCTATAATAAACTGTAATACCTGAACCAAGAACATTGATCTTGGAGGGATTTTCATGTAATGACCGAGCTTGAAATCACTAAGAAAAGCCACTGCCTGAGCCATGCTCATGTACCCATAGGTCTTGAAACAGACATTGGTTATTGGTTGTCCAGGCAATAATTCTCCCATTATGTACTCTGTAATGATATTCAGCCCTGGTGTCTGCCGGGAAAGAACATAAACATTCATCAATCAAGTGAATTTTTTTATGAAAATTAAGCAAAACTGCCATCTTAAATTACTTGATTTGTCGTGGCTGTTATAATGCTGATAGGCAAAGTGAAAAAGAAGGCAAGTGCAGCAGCAAATATCAGCCCCCACCAAGGCATTTGGACATCCTTTTTAAGGAATATGCAGAGTGCAAGACCGACAAGAATGGAGACAGCAAGAAGTGAATAAAACCACCATGAAGGTATGTCCTTGTAGTTTCTCATCAACCGTGTATGAACATCGGCCTTTTCCCTCGAAGAAGCTCGGTATCGACTATAAATTTCCCTGTAATCAACATTGATTTCAGTAAAGTTGAATATCAAATGGAACAATGAAGTTTCCTTCTGAAATAACTAAACAATTTTTACCTTCCATAGAACAAGGCCACATGTGTTACCGTGGAAGCAATAGTGGCGAACCCAAATCCATAGGTGACAGCGAAGAAAGTGCTCAAATGGAGACTCCCCAACTTATCATACTCTGCCACATCGAGCTCAAGCTTGTTGTTAACAATCGACGAAATGTTATACAACTGACCTTGTGCGGTGAACAAGTCCGATGAAAATATGGGAAATGTTTTTGCGTTGTAAAGGTTTAGCCCCCAGTAGGATACTGGCATCACAAGGTATATTATCAAGGCATACCCTATGAAGACGTTTACAATGGCGAAGAAGGGAGAAACAAGTGGGCTAAACAAGAAAGAGGCAACGGTTGTCCAGTCAAGTGTGAAGGCCCCTATGCCGAGACCACTCATGCCGGAGCCGATTTGGTGGGCGGTTACTGAATGGGGGAAGGCTAAGCACACCAAAGAGATGCTCTGCAAGGTCTGGAAAAGGTAACCCGGAAATACATACCAGCAGAAGCTACATACTAATGCAATCACAAAGAATTTCGCCCGCGATATGCTGCGTTTGCCATCCGTATTTTCTTCTTTTTCATGCAAAGTCCTGGAATATCAGAAGCAGAACAATGTTCAACAATGAGAAATTGTACAATATATATGCCAGTTACCTGAAGAGAGTACCTGAAGAGAGAAATTTGAACAAGTGTAGAGGGCCACCACATATGCGCCGGCTCCACCACAAACTTCCTCAGTATCCCCGCCCAACCATATCCCATAACCTGCATTTAAGAGACCACTACATTTATCAGGTAACCTAATTAATCTCTTTCTTAGACTTCATTTCTTACAGAAGTGTTATCATACACACATGATTAACATGTAATGTAAGATTAAAAAGTTAAGTAAGCCGACCTGTGTAGTGATGATAAGAAGCCAACTAGACAAGAAAGAGATGTTCCTTCCATAAAACGCCTTGATAATGGTAACAATACCAACAGCATAAACCGTACCGCTTCCGAAAGCACTCCCAGCATTAGCAAATATCGTAATCAAAACATGTTCCTTCATGTTAAACGGTCCGGGGTTAAGCGAGAACTCTCTCGAACCAAACCCCGGTATACGAAACTTAGTCGTGGGAAGAGCCGAAGCCATGAACCGCCCCATGGGGAGAGTCGCCACCTGGACGGTGATTTGGGTGATGACGAGCGGCTCGGCTCGGTAGCCGAAAAACTGGTTCAAGAAGGAAAGAAGGGTGCAAGAGAAGAGACCTAAGAACCACATACGGAAAGTCCATACCGGGAGTGACGGGTCGTCGGTGTTGGGCACTGTTAGACGAACTTCCTCTATCGGAGACAGCTCGTTTTCGTCGATTGCGGTCTCCTCTTTCACGGCTTGCTCAGCTGGTTTTGGCGACGGTTCAATTTCCAGAGTTCCCATTGTCAGCAATAATCAAAACCAAAGAGAGAAAAACTAATGAATAAGTCTTAGCTTAGCTGCAATGACTTGCCTTCTTGTTCAGCACATTAATGTCGATTTCTTTTTACTAATAATATCGACCAATTTTTATTCCGAAGAGGGAATGTTTTGCTGGAATCTTTTACTGGGTGTTTACGTTTGTTACTCTCCTATAAATAGTACCTCTATATGTCCACTAACTTGTCCCAAATAAATGCCCACTTTTGTTTTCTGTGTTATTAGTCACTGTATAATTTGATCTTCATAAACTTTTAATTTTTGCAAAATACATTTTCAATCCCAAGACTATTCTTCTTTCATTGTTAATTTTTTCAATGATTTTCATGTGGCTTATTCTTTTAAACACGCAGTTATATATATATATTTGCGGTAAAAACTGAAAGTTCCCACAAGCGCCTTAGTTTTAGGGTATAAGGAGTTAATTTAGGATATAGGGTTTAGGAGTTTAGGTGTAGGGGGTTAGAATTTAGGGATAGTTGTTTCAATTTAAGGTTTAGAGTTATAATTCAAGGTTTATAGGTTATGGTTTAGTTTTTAGAGTAATATGGTGAGAATTTAGGTTTTAACCTATAAACCCTGAATTATAACTCTAAACCTTAAATTGAAATAACAATCCCTAAATTCTAACCCCTTACACCTAAACCCTTAAACCCTATACCCTAAATTAACTCATTATACCTTAAAACTAAGGCGTTTGTGGAAACTTTCAGTTTACACCGCCCGTGTATAGAATATTTATCCATACATACATATATATATATATATATATATATATATTTCTATGGAACTTGAAACTTTTTTAGACTGTGTATTAGTCTAATTTAAGAATTAGGGTTTAAAATTTATGATTTATATATTTTTTTGAAAGTGTTAAGATTTAAAATTTTAAGACTATGGTTTATAATTTTAATTTTTAGAGTGAAATTAGTTATGCATGTGAAGAAAAAATCACTTTCTACATAAAATAATTACCTTATATATGTATATATTATTTTTTGAAATAGTTTGACATGTATTACATCATATCTCTCTCTTTGTTTTTTAAATGTGTAAAGATAATGTTCAGTTATATAAAAATACCAAAACTGCACAGTTTGAGGTCAACTTAGACATCGGGCCGGGGAAGTTCTCTTGATCTTATTTTTGTTTGAACGAGGATTCGTCCCCAAATCGACTGATTAATTGTTACTATCAATTAATTCATTAATTATTAGTATTTTTTTTATAATTATGGGAGTAATCACTTGCCTGTTCATGAACGTGGATTTACGTTGTAAATTGTTATACTACAACCAGCCAAGCTGCATATAATATATAATAGACAAAACGGTTAGATTCTGAATTTCCGTAGATTCCAATGGCGTTTAGGCAAAGGGTTAATTAAATATTAGTAATAATTAAAGAGTTTTGTTCGAGATTTAGTTCAAGAAAAATCAAACAACGTGTTTGAAGAATCATTTGATAATCGAATTTGAGTATAATTACTCGTGGCGGAATTTAACGTTATTTACACATAAAAACATTTAAAAAAATTAACTGGTCAACAATCTAAATTATATGTTTTAAAGGAACAAAATATAATTTTACCATTATCACAACATTTTTTTATTTTTAAAATTTTTGAGAGGGATCGTGGTTTCCGCCGGTCCATATTATGTCCTTCCTCTGATAGTTACATAGGTGTAATATGTTTTTGTTTATTTACCGCCGATAGCAGTGACTAATCCCCTCAGTGTTCTATTTTCATTAATAAGAATCAAACTCTTAGCCTCATGATTAAGGGATGAGGTGAGCAACCATTGTACGACATCTAATGTTTAAGGGAGAGAGACTTTGGTATAACTAGACAGGTACCCTCTTCAATTTTATAATTAATATTAATTTAAAATTTAAAATGATGTAATTATTTAAATACACCTTTTCAGCTAAATACGACATAAAAAAGTTGATGTAATTACACTTTTCCAGCTTAACATATCTAAAAAATTATAATTTCTTTTAGTTATGCTTGTGTAGTTACTAAAGTGATAATTATAATTTTTATGTAATATGATTGTGGTATTCAACCACATCCCCAGATATTACAGTTTTTATGTTATTTTTAACATAAATGTGATTATTTTTTAAATCGGCCAAATATAACTTTACAGTAAGATTTATTCATTAATCTAGTGGTTAAAAATACTCATCTAATATTTTTTTAAGAATTAAATCACCCCTCCATTCAATTAAAAAAAATATGACTTCGCACTATTCCCTAATATAGTATGCTATGTATCGATTCTAAAATTAAATTTTTACAAATAATATAATAATCGTGTTGCCAAAAATAAAATTAAAATCAAATATTAAGTGAAGTTAAATTATTTCACTTCAGAAGAATAAAAACTTATTCAATGTTTAAATTAAAAAATTTAGGGTATGATTTAAAAAAATTAAATTGACCAATATTTTAATTTATAATAGTCTACACTACAATTGGGGATGGCCATGAGTTGAGTTGGGTCGAGTTTTTGATCGATCTGCATTTGGCCCAAAAATATAGTACTTTTATCCGAACCCGACCTGATATTTATGATGTCTCATCCGACATGAATTTTAGAGTAAAAATTTGAATTTAAATCCGATCCAACCCGATACAAATAAAAATATTTTTTTTCATTTTTATTTGATATAATAAGAAGTTAATTAAAAAAGGTATAAATAAAGATAGAACATTATAATAATTATTCTATTTTTATTTGACAAAATAAAAAGATAATTGAAAAATATATAAAAAATATTTATAATTAAAGTTTTAAGATTATAATCTCAATATAAAAAATACGCGAAAAGAAAAAAGTGACGTAGGATGAAATAATTGGGTCAAACTATTAGTTTTTTTTCTCCTCTTATTTATTGGGTGAAATCCTACCGAAGAGAGAAGATATTTACATTTCTTTACCATAGTTGATGGAATAGAAATACTCTATTCTTTCTCGGTGCATTTATTTATACCTTATACTAAAAAATATAAATTTATGATTAAGGTTTAAGGTTATAATTTAGGTATATAATTTATAAAATTAAGGGTAGAATGTATTTTTTAAGGTTTAAGGTTTATAATTTATAATTTAAAATTTAAAATTATGGTTTAAAATTTTAATTTTTAGTGTTGGATATAAAAAGTGTATTTTTAATTTAAAATTATGGTTTAAAATTTAAAATTTAGTGTTGGTTTAAAATTATGGTTCATTATAACAATTGGAAACACGTTCGCATTCATAATTTGCAAGTTGAAGTATGAAAGGAAAGGTGTATTTTTAATTTCCCTTTCCATTAATTCAATATAGCATCCACTCAAACAAACATGTTGCGGACGAAAATGGTGTATGTAACCGTAATTGAAATATCTAATCCTCACCGGATCATGATTTAATTAGCTGGACTCTTAATTGTACTACACCAATTTGATTTTATAATTATTCGAATTATATTTTAAATGTTATCTTTTTAAGTTGTCCGGTTCCCAGTTCTTTATAATTTCATCTTAATTAATTCGGACCGGTTTACGCCGCACACCTGATTTTGATGGTTGAGTTTCCAACGAAATTTTTTTGTATATATAAGGCTTCGAACTCGAAATTTGCTTAAGTGATATCAAACTAGTTACCACTTGGACCAATTCTATTGTTATTTTAAATGTTATTTTTAATAACACCATTTACGACTTATCTATAAAATTACCTTATTCTTCAACAAAAAAAAAAGTTCATCACCAGCTCAACCCCACCTTAAAGGTGAAAATGTCGGAGGAAAGTATGTTTTTCATTTGTTCATCGTAATTGTTCGTAGTATTATTGTAAATTGTAATAAGTGTGTTACAACTAACAGCGTATCTGTAACCACAATTTTAATTTTTAATTTTTTTGTCTTTTCATAGTTAAACACTAAATAGCAAAGGAAAGCATTGTTGTTGTCACCAATGTCTTTCCATTTAACATGTTAGATCCAATTATAAATGTTGAAATTGTGGTAAAAATTATAATCGGTCTTTGAATTTTTGTTTTGACCTTCTTTACAAACTTTTCATTTGATACAATAAATTCGGTAATGCTGTTAATTTAACTTGTTTTATTAGCTTAATTATCTTCGTTGTGAGTAATTGTTTTATGGATAAATATCTTATACACAGGCGGTGGAAACTGAAAGTTTCCAGAAGCGCTTTAGTTTTAGGGTTTAGGGGTTTAGGTGTAGAGGTTTAGAATTTAGGGATACTTGTTTCAATTTAAGGTTTAGGGTTATAATTTAGGGTTTATAGATTAGGGTTTAGTTTTTAGGGTAATATGGTGAGGATTTAGGTTTTAACCTATAAACCCTAAATTATAACCCTAAACCTTAAATTAAAACAAGTATCCCTAAATTCTAAACCTCTACACCTAAACCCCTAAACCCTATACCCTAAACTAAGTCCCTATACCCTAAAACTAAGGCGCTTGTAGAAACTTTCAGTTTCCACCGCCTGTGTATAGGATATTAATCCTTGTTTTATTATATTTTATAATAAATAAATAAATAAATAAATAAAATCCTTATAATATCTAATATAAGCTTGGTATTATAATTTCTTAATGTGGTTGATCTTTTATATATACTTTTGTAATATGAAATAATTCTATGGTTATTTTAATTATTTGACTTAGATTACAGATTCTTAAAATTCGTGTTACAATCTTACATATACAACATTAAGATTTTTTAATAAAAAATTATACAATATATGCGTCTAATTATCGAAAGATGCGTATAAAGCCAAGTTATGTGGGGAAGCAAATTATGGATCAAATCAAAGAGCTTTACAAACCTTAACCACACAGAAAATACAAATAAATACAACACACCGCCGCGCGCGCGCGCGCATATATATATATTCAGAGGGTTAGATAAGTCGAAACGTCAACCTCGAGGTTGAAATCCTACATGTATATCAACTCAAAGTACTGGCGATGTTATGGATCAACGTCTTTTACTCCTAGATTTGGTGATCCTTGATTTGCTTGATTCATTAGGTGGTTTCCAAATGATATCTTCAAGGTTGCTACAAAATGTCTTGTAAAACTGTGAGACAGAGATGCATTGTTCATGTCAGAATCCAAGTGATAGAGATTAAATTCAAGAGGGAAGGCCGACCCGGCCACAAGGATATGCCAAGAAACCGAGTCAAAAACGAATGTTAAAACAACACTTGACCTGTGAGTGAAACAAGGTAAACTAACCTTTAGGTATTCTCCTGCATCACCGGCTGCTTTTTGTATATCTACCATCTGAAACGTAGGAGCAACCTCGAAAACCTTCACATTCCCGAGAACAATCAGAAGGATGGGGGAGGCAAACAAAATTACTTAAAAGTTAACCAAGAATTCAGCAAGAGTTGAGATCAAAACCTACTTCGAGGATAACTGAAAAATGAGAAGTCTTGCTAGCTGAAAGACCTTCAACTCTCATCTGAGAAATCAACATAGTACAGGCCAGATTATTTATTCTCCCGTCCAATCGATGATATAATTAGCAAACAGAGGAATGAAACAGTTACGAAGGAACTAGAGAACTTGTTTACTTACCAGCATGCATAATAGCTACATGTCAATGAAATAAAGAGAAAAAACTGACATAAGCAATGGTTAATATCCCGAGTCCTCTACCTTATAATTTCGAATGTGTGTCTTATAGCCCATTGATTGAGCAACAACTTCCATGCTAGACAGAATAACCCTTGCTGGCTTCTGTGAAACAAATCGTGTCTGATACTTCATGGTGTCCTGACAGGGAGAATAATACATTCACAAAGATTAAATTAGGCAGGATAAACATATATCGGATCGTCTCAAGGAATCATATCCTCAATACAAGATATTTTGAATTTGCCATATACGAGCTCCTGATATGACTGCAAGGTAAAGTGATGGTCATAAACGGATGGCATTATTGAAAAGAAAATAAAACCCGAGCAGAGGTAGAAGCAATTAGTTCCTTCATGAACTGTTCAACAGAAGTAGAAGTGCATATAGACTATTTATCAAAGAACTCTACCTTCCCTCGGTCAAAAAGCGTTGCAAGATTCAAGCCTTGAGAGAGAATGATCAAGTCAAATGCATTAAGATTCAAAGGACCCATATCATCATTTCTTGATGGCTCATTACCCCTTTCTTCCTACAATATATTATTAGGAATTGGAAGTTAAAAATTAGTTGCAGTGTTGCAGTTAAACTAACAAACCCCATTTAGGCACACACATAAGGAACCTGGTTGAAATTATTGATTGGAAAACCCAAATTATACTTTTACATCAAATATAACTAAATTAAAGCTGTTAAATACCTTATCAATCTCAGGATCATCAAACACAGCATTTACGTCATCCAAGTTAATATCTTCATACTCAAAAAGTCTGACAGGAACATAGCTCTTCTTAAACCACCCATCACTCCTGATTTGCTCGATTGTAATGCGCTGTACAGAAAAGGAGAATGAGACGATCAAGCGGAAACAAAAGCCATATTGAAACCATTGTTATATTTACAGAAACACTTGTATCAATAAAAAGAAATACCATAGAGTGGTAGGTACAGGTGAACTTAGTTTCAAATAAGACCAGAGTCCTTCATGGTTTGCAATGGGTATAAGTTATGCAAAGTAAAGAGTCAAGGCAATCCATATGTAAAACATGTTTTTATGGTGGTCTGCATGATGGCTATCAGAACACTAGCATCAAATAAATATGACTTCTCGAAACCACACTAGATTAGGTTGGACATTTCTGATTTAGGGTTCATTCCAGGATAGCTGAACATCATTTCGTGACCTTGAAACAGTACCATCAGTTTTTGTGGCCTTATTATTCACTGTGATAGTTAGGCAGCCCAAACAATTCAATTATTGGACAAAAAGTACTTACAGTTTGAGGATTTGGATCTAGAATTCTATGAATCAAGGATTTTGCTTCCACAGGAAACCAAGAAGGGCAAGAAAACTCGGCTCTCTCAACCTGCAGTTAAAAAAAACCGTAAATGCAGTACTGATTATGTCAAAATAATAGTTTTTCTTTCATTTATTTCAATGTTTTTGGTATATACCATAATCCATTAAGAAGAGATAAAAACAATAACGATAAACTTGTAAACATGAAAAAGAAGCCCCTACCTTACTATACAATGTGGTGAGATCAAGCTCATCAAATGGAAGATAACCTGCCATCAGAACATAAAGAATGACGCCGCAAGACCAGACATCTGCCACAGCACCATCATACCCCTTGTGACTGAGAACCTGTAACAAAAAGGAAATATTGATTCAATAAGCAAGACAATAACACAAAATAAACAATTAAATCAGGTATATTCAACTCGAAATATGTGTGTCTTATATTTTTACCTCTGGTGCCACATAGTTAGGAGTTCCACACGTCGTCCGAAGTAGGCTAACTCCCTAAACATACATATCATCAAATAGCAAAGCATGTCATCGTACTTCTTTCAAACTATTTAATGTCAGGGGAGGAAGGCGAAAAATAAGTTCATTCTTACTTGCTCTGGCAATGCACTAAGGCCAAAATCTGAAATCTTTAAATTTCCTTGGGAATCAAGTAAAAGATTTTCGGGCTGTAAATATAGAAGCAAATGAGTCAGAATTACAAAATCTGAACAAAGAAAAATAGCAAAACGAATGATAAGAATAAAAGAAAACCTTCAAATCTCTGTGGTAGACTCCCTTACTATGGCAAAATTCCACACCATCAATAAGCTGTTGGAAATATCTTCTAGCTTCGGCTTCACTAAGACGGCCATTATGAATCTGCAAGATGAACAACTTACAGTCCGGCTTCCGCCTATAAAACAAACCTTATAATGCAACCAGAGTTGATCTTTGCTTCTAAGATACTTACTATTTTATCGAACAATTCACCACCAGTAATGAACTCCAAGATTATATAAATCTTAGTTCGACTTGCTATAACCTAATAAATCAAAAATTAACATTGTTAGAATCTAACCAAGCATGAGCCATGTAGAACACTAGAACTTAAGAATTAATGCTACAGTGATAATACTGAATTATTTACCTCGTGCAAACGAACTACGTAAGGATGTCTAACGAGCTTCATTATAGATATCTCCCTTTTGATCTGAAATATTTAAAATATATATATATAAGGAAAATAAAACTGTTGATTAGCTTCAATAGAAACTCAAACTTTCAAATTATGCTTAAGAACTTATCAAATTCACCTCTAACTCAGTTAAATTAAATACAGAAATAAATAAATAAATAAAATTTCTCTTTATTTATCCGTTCAATAACTTTTTATAAAATTACCAAAATCTCATTTCAGTAACATAAAAGATGGAAATTTGACCTGATCGACCATCTTGTGTTTAATAATGGCGCTGCGATCAAGGACTTTCATGGCAACACTTTCGCCGGTCTCTGTGTTTTGCGCGAACTTAACCTTTGCAAAAGTTCCTTCGCCGATTGTTCTTCCAATCTCATACTTCCCTACCTTTCTGACCACCATCGCTAATTTTCTTCCAATTTTCGCAGTCTCAGCATTCCCCTTTCTCTCTCACCAAACAGAAAAAGGAAAAGGGGGAAGACAATAAAGGAAAGAGTTTAAGGTATAGAAGAAGATAATCAACAAAAGCTTTAATCAAAGCGTTAGTGCGAAGCTTTTAGCTTTTTACTTGTGTACTTCAAAATTACTAATAATCAGTGTTACAGTTCAAAAAAGCACAAGAAAGAAGGAAAAAAACAGTTATATTTTCGAGAAAAGAAAGTACATAAATTCTCAAGGAAAAGAACTGAGATTTAAAATTGACAACGATAATTTGTTCAAATTTTTTTTGACAAAGATGAATATTTTTATAATATTATAAATTATAAAATATTCATTAATATAAAACCATTCCAGGATAGCATTAAAGGTTTATTTCAGGAAAAAAGTCATTTTGTTTTAAAAATTGAGAAATGATCCCATATCAAAAATTATTTAAAGAAATGATATTTTCTATAGTGTCAAAGGAAGTCGTCTTCCATCGGTGGACGGTGGGGTGTTTTAGGCCAATTTTTTTTTTAGTTTTGGTACTAAATGAAAAGAATTAAAAATATAGGGAATAAAATAAAAAAATCAAAAATCGACACAATTTCACTGTAATTATGTAATTATACTGCATTTTGAAACCGTGTATTCTTATTGCATTGTGAAATATTTTATTTTAGTCTGTGTGATAAAATTACTAGACCTAATTAAAAGGAAAATAAACATATATGTACCGAAATGCACGAACCAACTTGCCTCAGTGGTTAAGGGAACGGTTATTGTTCCTAGAGGTCACGGGTTCGAGCACCAGCAGCTGCAGCAGGGTGATTGAGCGTTCATTGTCAAATGGTTGAGAGTATATTCAGAACAGATACTACTTGTAATCACCTTAGCTTTGTCAAAAAAAAACATATATGTACCGAAATGAAAAAAAATAGAATATATTTAAATTTACATATCAAACATTTATGAAAATTGATATATATTTGTAAAGAGAACCAAACTTCTAAGTTTGACAGGTTGAAAAAATCAAAGTCAAGGAGTTAAAAAATTTGATAAAAACTAAAAATCCAAAATTGAATTCCGAAACGATGTGTTTTCAGATGGAAAGATGACAAAACAATTACGTCTCCTTGCCCATGTGTGATTTTCAGAAAATTACGTACATAAAAAAGGTAATTATATCGTACACCGATGGCGAAAACATTTGATTTTCACAAATGTTTTAATTTTAGGGGTTGAAGATTTAGTTTAGGGTATATAGTTTAAGGGTTTAAGTTTATGTGCTTAGAATTTAAGGAATATGCTTTAAATTTAGAGTTTAGGGTTAGAATTTAGGGGTTGTAGGTAAAAACCTAAATCCCTAACATATTACCTTAAAACGTGAATTCTAACCTCTAAACATTAAACACTGGCCTTAAACCCTAAATTCTAAACCATTAAGCATAAACCCCTAAACTATAAACTTTAAATTGTATCTCTAACCCTTAAAATTAAATAATTTATAAAAACAAAATATTTTTACCGTGAATACATCATATATTTTCCCTAAAAAAATACCTCAAGTGAACACGTGAACTTAAAATTATGGTCTTTTAAATTTTGCGCTATACTCATAATACTGATACACCTAAAATAATTTTTGAATTTATTTTATTTTATTCAGTGTCATTGCATTTTTAGTCTCTAAAATATAAAAAAAATCAATAATCATGGGGAACACGTCGTTTTTGTGGGAAAAAGCACATTTTGATTCAAGTATTTATGTAAATTTTCATTTTAATCCTTCTAATTTTAACTCTTCTTTATCATATTTCTTTTTCCATTTTAATTCCAAAATAAAAAGAAGTAAAATACTCAGAATCGCTGGCAGCTACTGCCTACAGGCGATTCCCTCACCCCGTGAAAGTTATCGTCTGCTGAAGACATCTTCCTTAAATAATTTTTAGCATGGAACGTTTTTCATTAAAAAAAATTGTGACATTTCCCCTAAATAAGCTTAATACTAAAACTTCAAAACTTATAATAATAAAAAGATTCGATGACTAAACCTTAATTCACTACTGCTTCCTTAGATAATTGGTGCTAGCCGACAGGAGATGGTGGACTCAACTTTTGGACATTCCTTTGTTTTTTATTTCGTTTTCCTTCTTTTAATTCGGCTAGTACCTTCCAGAGACAAAAAAAAATCTGAATATGTTTAATTATAATTGTTTTTAAATTTAATAATTTAAGTATTATATATATATATATATATATATATATATAAACCTGAAGTGTTGGGTTTGGTTCCTTTGAGATTCACAAAGATTTTTTTAGAATTTTAAAATTTCACATAGGTTTAAATATACATTTGATACTTGAATTATACACCTTTTTCCAATTTAGTATTTAAGAATTTTTGCTCTCAAGTTTGTACATGAACTATGTATTTTTTTTAAGTTGATACTTAAAAAAATTTTACTCTCAAGTTGGTACCTCGAACTTTAATTTCATTCACTGTTTTGATACTTATATTAATAGTTCAGTCCCAAAATTTATATAATCTATCAAATTGATCTTAATTTAAAATAAATCAATAAATTTAACCCTCCATCTTTAAAAACTACATCAATTCAGTTAATATTTAACGATAATGTCAAACCCAACGAGTCTATTTGATCAAAGTAACCGTCGGATAACTGCATTCTACGATGAAACGATAAGTTACTGTTAAACTCTTACTATATTAGGAAAGTAATATAACACTTATGAGAGAATAATCAAGAATAAATCGATATGAATTTGAAATATATAAGGTTAATTTTATTGATTTGTTTCGAATTAGAACTAAATTTATAAAATGTATAACTATTGATATCAATTTGGGAGAAAATGTATAGTTCAAATACCAACTCGAGAGTAACAGTTCTTTAAGTATTGAGTTGGGAGAAAGTACCTAATTCAAATATCAATTAGGGAGTAATTTTTTTTAAGTACCAAAATGAAAAAAAGTACCTAATTTAGATACCAAATATATATTTAATCATTTTACATATTATAATTTAAAGTTACGGTGGTACTTAGCTTGAGAGGGAAGACAGAGAATGGAGAACAGCATTAATGCACACTTTGGACTTAATAATTGTCGTTTAGGAAAAGGATTCGTCACATGATTTATTTATTTATTTATTAATGATCAACTTGACCACTAATTAAATATTTTATTGTTAATGATCCTTCCCTACCCAAAAAAAAATACAGGGTTAGGGTTGAAAGAGGATAGGAATGTCTCCTTAGTGCACGTTCCAATCAAACTCTGGCTCATTGGAAAAGGTGGAAGAGGCCTCGCCAGTCAATCTCATCTCGCACTTTCTTTTCTTTTTGTATTTTTAAATCTTCTTCGCTTTATAGTATTCAAACTCTTTATCTTATAGTAAGATATTATAATAGATTATAAATCTAATAATTATATTTATTTGAATAAAATTAATTTTTTATTTAATTTATAGTAATTATTTTTATTTTTTAATATAAAATAATTATTTTATATCACATAGTAAACATAATTTAAATATATGGCAATTAGCGGATAGCTGATAGCAGATAGCGGATTACATTAGTTGATAGCTGATTGCATTAGCTGATTTGACTAGCGGATTGTATTAACTGATTCTATAAAAGTGTTTGGTAAAATTAACAGATAGCTGATAGCTGTTAGATTATTTAAACAAACAAAATGACATATAAAGACATGATTATATTCAATACTTGTTTGAATAGTTTATTAGTTATCAAATTTTGTATCTAATTAATATTAATTAGATCTATAAAATTATTTTTAATATAACTTTTCTAAATATATTCGAATAATTTATATATTAATTTATTATTTATATAATTATTTTAAGGGTAAACTACCTGAAATACCACTCAACTTTAATGTGTGACTCTAATATGTCACTGAACTAAAATTCGATACTATAATACCATTGAACTTCACTGTGTGATTCAAAATTAACACTCCACCGTTACTCCCATTACGGAATTCTGACGTGGACTCTAACTCCCGTTACAGGGATGACGTGGACGATAAAAAAATAATATCTTTTTCTAGATATGATCCACCTCATTAACTTTAATGTTTTATTTTATGTTTTATTTTATGTTTTATTTTTATTGTAAAACGACGTAGTTTTGTTAAAGACTCTTTATCTCCTCAAAATTAGGTTAATGAAATTTCAAACTTCAGAAATCACTCTGAAATTAGACGAAAAAAAAATCAGTGGATTTTCTATGGATTGTTATTGATTATTCAAGTGGGTTTCTCTGGGTTTTCTCTGAAAGAAGATTGTAGTGATCGATTGTTAGAAAGAAATCAAATGGAAAAACGTGTGTTAAGGGTTGAAGGAAGCCGAACCGTAAGATATGGTATGTATTCAAAATTTATAATCTCATATATATTTAATGTTTCTATGAGTTTTATGTATTTTGTTTGTATTCAAATTTTGGGTTTAATGTTTTGTCCTTTTAGTGTATAGTTTTTGTTTGCATTCAATATTTGTTTCTATTCAATTTTTAGGTTATGATTTTCAATTGTTATTGCTATTTTATTAAATAGAGGTGGGTGTGATTCACTTTGGAATCACTTGGATGATAAAAAAGTAACAATAATTCTGTTGTTTAGGGACCACTTGGATGATAGTTGCTGAGTTAATGTGTTAAAAAAATTGTGCATTTTGTTCTGTTGTGACATTGGTTGTTGAGTCAATGTGTTATTCACGTGGGTATTGTTGTGCAATTTTTAGGGTTCTGTTGTTTGGGGACCACTATTATATTTGGGGATCACTCGAATTGTTTGACTGGTGCAATTTTTTAAGTTGAAATTCAGTAATTCTTTACTTTTTGACAGATGCTTCATCAGAATACTTTACACTTGTTGTGCATCATGGTGGATTCATGGTAAATTCTCCAAAGCTAAAGTACACTGGTAAGAAGATAAGCTTCTTTGATATGTGCCATGTGAATAGCATGTCTATGCTAGAAATATATGATATTGTTGCAGAGTTAGGGTATAATGGCATGTGTAGTCTGTATTAGAAACAACCTACTGTGAAAGTAAGTGTTAAACCATTAAGAACTGATTCTGATGTCATTAGCATGTTACAGACTATGCCTACACTAAAACAATTGCATGTGTACTTAGAAGAAACAGTTGGAGAAACTGCTGAAATTGATAACCTAGGTGCTGTTAGTAATAAAAACATAGAAATTGAAAAAGATAGTGGATATGAAGATGATGTTGTAGAAGAGATTAGAGATGATGATGTAGAAGAGGATGATGATTATGTAGAGGATAATGTTGTAGAAGAGAATGAAGATGATGTTGTAGAAGAGACTGGAGATGATGATGTAGAAGAGGATGATGATTATGTAGAGGATGAGATTGAACAAACTGATAGTGATAGTGGATATGAAAATAGTGATGATGCCATAAATGATGAAGCTCGGGAAGAAGAGGTGGATCTGATGAATTTGGAGTTTGGTAATGAGACACATTTGAATGGATATGTTAGTGATGGATCAGATTCATTGCATAGTGTTAGTGCAAATGAATCTGATGAAGATGATCGAAAGAAAAACCCCAAATGTCCTGTATTTAATGCTGAGGTGGATATGGAAAATCCAAAATTTAAGAAGGGGATGAAATTTAGTGATAAAGAGATTCTGAAAAAAGCTATAAGGGAGTATGGGATTAAGAGCAGACATGATATCAAATTCAAAAGGGTTGACAAAGGTAGGATACATGTAATTTACAAGGAAAATTGTCCTTGGTATATTTGGGCATCAAAGGTTGACCCTAAAGATCCTATGAACAACACATGGCAGATTAAGTCTTATATTGAAGAGCATAACTGTCTCAAAGATTTTAGAAATAAAAATGTTACTTACAAGTGATTGGCTAAAAAATATTTGGAACAATGGAAGGCTGATCCTACCTTTTCAATTAGATCTCTACGCCAAGATGTACAAGAAAGACATTCTTATCAGGTATCTTTGAGTAAATGCTTGAGAGCTAAAAACTTAGCACTAGAAATAGTTCTTGGAAATTACAAAGCTCAATATTCAAAGATATATGATTATCTTGGTGAAATTATAACTTCTAATCCTGGAAGCACCACAATCCTTCAACTAGACAATAGATTGTTCCAAAGAATGTATATATGTTTACAAGCTTGCAAAGAAGGTTTTAAAGCAGGCTGTAGACCTATAATATGCCTTGATGGGTGCCACATTAAGAACTACTATGGAGGGCACTTGTTGGCAGCAGTTGGTGTAGATGGTAATGATAGCCTTTATCCAATTTGTTGGGCTGTTGTTGAGTCTGAAAATAAATCATCTTGGATGTAGTTTTTGTCTCTTTTGATCACTGATTTAGAGATGACAAATTCTTACCATTTCACATTCATGTCAGACAAGCAGAAGGTAATCCTTTTGTTACCATTTCTCTTTTGTCTCTTTTATTTTTTTTAAACATATCTAATGCTAACAACTACAATTATTCAGGGGCTGATTGAAGCACTATTGGAACTTTTTCCTCATTCTGAACATAGAAAGTGTGTGAGACATTTATATGCCAATTTCAAGAATGTTGCTGGTTTTAAAGGGAAGAACTTGAAGGATGCACTGTGGAAAGCAGCTAAGTGTACATATAAGAAAGAATTTGATGATGTAATGGTTGAACTTGAAAATTTGTCACCAAGTGCCTTTGATTGGTTGAAAGACAAGGACACTGCTCAATGGTCTAAGTCTCATTTTAAAACACTTTGTAAATCTGACATGGTACTCAATAATTATTCTGAGTGTTTCAATAAGGTAAATATTCAATAACAATATGTACTTTATAAATATCAACTTTAATTGTAACTAACATTTTTTTTGTTTTCTGGTACTAGCTCATTCTGGATGCTCGAGATAAACCTATCATAACAATGATGGAGATGATTATGACTGACTTAATGCATAAAATGGCCCAGAAGAAGGAAGCTGCAGATAAGTATACTGGAAGTTTATGTCCAAAAATTCAGAAAAAACTTGATTTAGAAATTGATCACTCTGCTAGGTAATACCACTCAACTGTGTAGCTGTTTTTAATTGAAAGTTTTTTGTTGTAATTGTTTAGTTTGAATACAAATAAAACTTGTATAGGTGTTGGCCAACACATGCTGGAGATCATATGTACCAAGTGTCTTGTGGACCATCCAACCAACATATTGTTGATTTGAAAAAAAATTCCTGCACTTGCAGAAAGTGGGATCTCACAGGTATGTGTTTATTAGACTTTAAATTCAATCGTTTTACTATATTTTACTTATTTATTTGTTCATAAATTTTAGGAATCTCATGCTCACATGCTGTGTCATGTATGATACGAGAAAATCAAAGACCTGAAACTTTTGTTCATAGCTGCTACAAGAAAGAAACTCAGCAACTAATTTATAGTCATTTGATCAAACCTATTAAAGGTCCAAATCAGTGGGTGATTGACACTACATGTGAGCCAGTACTGCCACCAAAGCTTAGAAGGCCTCCTGGTAGGCCAAAGACAAAAAGAAAGAGAGAAGCAGATGAAACCACCTCAAATACTAGTGATAGATTTACTAAGAGAGGTGTGAAAATGTATTGTACCAAGTGTCGTAGACCAGGTCACAATCAAAGAACTTGCAAGAGTGAAGTTGGTGCCAACATACCTATCCCTAAAACAAGACTAGTTGCTAGGAATCAAATGAGACCTCATTCTGGTAGAGTGTCGAAATTACAGGTAATGTTAATCTTACAAATCAATTAATTTGATTACTTATTAATCTGCATCTGACCTATTTTTTTTCATTTTTCAGATTAGGAGGCCAACCCAAACTAGGCCTTCAACTTCAACCAACCAACCAGCAAACAGTCCATTTGTTTTTATCCCTACTCCAGGCCTTCAATCTGAAAACTTGAGGCAGCAAACATGTCCTACAACAGTTCCCATGACAGTTAGATGGATGCCTTCTGGTAGTCAAAGTTTCAGCCAATCAAGTACTTTAATTCAGACTGGAACACAAGCTGGAACACAAGAATCTCATGCTTAAAACTGACAAAGACTATAGGTTGGGAGTGGAAGCTAATGTGTTTATCACTTTTTGTTGGCAAGTTCATATGCTTTTGTCAAAAGTTTATGTGTTTATCACTTTTTGTTGGCAAGTTATTTTGGTCACTTTTTGTTGGCAAAATCATATGCTTGTATTTGGTCTCTTTCTGTTTACATTTTCATATGCTTGTATCTGCACAGTTTTGTAATGGATACAAATTTTCAATGAAAATATATTTTGTGAACATGTTTATGTTTCAGTGTTGGTAGTGTACTTTTTGTGAACTTGTTTATGCTTGTATTTGGTCTCTTTCTGTAATGGATACAGATTTTTTTGTTGGTCTCTTTTTGTGAACATGTTTCAGTGTATTTGGTCACTAGTTGCTACATGTACCAATTTATGATTTTCATATATTCAATCAACACAACTATCTTAAGCAACACTTAACATTTTTATTTCCTTAAGTCCAAAACATAACTACTAAACATAGTAGTACAACATCCTTAACACAGTAAAACAAAACATTTTCATTTCCTTCTCAACAAGACATAACCAGTAAACATGCTTAATACAGTAGAACAACACCAAACATAACTAAAAAACACCCTAAATTTAAAAGTAACCATTTTCATTCCCTTCATCCTTTCCAACAAAACATAACTAATAAACATCTCCACTCCCCCTAGTGCATTAAGTACCACAGTAGTACAATACTGACAATCAAAACAAAAATCCAAATAAATCTCTCATTCCTTCTTTGGATGTTATTCGTCTTGATTTTGTTTAGCAGTCCGACGAGAACAACTCTTGCACGTGGGCTCATTGGAGGATCAAACCAACAAAAAAATCTACAATGTTTATGAAGAAAACTCCCGTAATTTTTGCAGCCAAAGAATCTCCTTCCAAGGTTGGCATTAGACCACGATGTAGTCAGCTTTGCCGGATATCCGCATCCACACACCGGAATTGAAATGGGTTCTTCTACTTCAACCCTGCGTTCACTTGATCTTTGCCATTCTACCTCCATAGATTTGGATAAGCTTCAAAATCTTTGCTGGGAAATAGAAAATAGGAAATTAGGGTTTTGTTTTCAGCCAAAAGAGATTTTATAGTAAAAATAAAACATTAAAGTTAATGAGGTGGATCATATCTGGAAAAAGATATTATTTTTTTATCGTCCACGTCATCCCTGTAACGGGAGTTAGAGTCCACGTCAGAATTCCGTAATGGGAGTAACGGTGGAGTGCTAATTTTGAATCACACAGTGTAGTTCAATGGTATTATAGTATCGAATTTTAGTTCAGTGGCATATTAGAGTCACACATTAAAGTTGAGTGGTATTTCAGGTAGTTTACCCTTATTTTAATATAATTTAATTAATTAATAAATTTCAATACACATATAAATGTGTGATAATTAAAAGAAAAAATAAATATGATTAGGTTATAAATATGGTGAGAAAATATTTAATTTAGATTATTTTGAAATTTTTGGTAACTGATAAGGGTAAAAGAATCTTTACAACTCTAATATCAAAAAACTGTTATTATGAACCTTTTCAAAATTAACAGTTTCACCACAATCCGCTCTTTCAATCCGTTATTCACCAAACAACAATATTAGCGGATTTGATCTGGTCAAACCTCTAATTTTTGTATAAACATGTCTTTACCAAACATGGCCAATATATAAAAAATAGTAATTATCTGAATTTTTTAATATTTATAAAAAAATACTTTTAAATTTTATTAAAAAATTTCAAAAAACCATAAATATAATCAATTATCAAAACGAAATAAAAAATTAACTAAATTAAAGTGGATTATTCCAAAAGACTAAAATAGTCTATCGAACCCAACCGATCCCATCCTCATCCATGAGTCCGACCAAACCTATTTTTTCCGCAATGATTATCCTATTAAATTTGTTCTCGTGGTCTTTAAAAGTAAATAATAAAGACCTAAACTTAGCTAACCTAGATTTCACATCATTTTCATCTCACATCTTAACTAAATTGAATGGTGGGTTTAAGTTTAACAATTAATTTAAGAGTGAACTGACGAAGTCATGTGAATGATGTGTCGGACGGGTGAATATTTATATATTATAAGTGTAAACAAAAATTACACAAATATATTTATTTTTAAGTTAAAATTTAAAATTAGAATTTTAAAATCGTAAAATTTTAAATTTTAAGACTTTAAATTTTAATTTGTTATTTTATTCGTCTATCCATAACTTTATGCTCCACTTTTGAATTCTATTTTGGACCCACAAATTGAATCGGTGGACCTTTCTCGAAAAAAAAAGACGCGTAAAATGTAAATTTCATGAAAGCTAACATTTGATATTTCAAAATTCAAACAAGGTTATGCCAATTCTCAGGACAATTTGAAAGAAAAAAATGAAGTAGAGGATAAAGCCTAAACGGTTAAGGAAACCGAGCTGCTTCACTGGAAGAGGGGTTGCTGTCCTCCCGATTAGGGCTGTAAACGAACCGAACGAACACGAACGAGGGTGTGTTCATGTTCGTTCGTTTAACTTTAACCGAACAAATGAACGAACACGAACATAAACGAACATAAAATTTTTTGTTCGTGTTCGTTCGTTAAGGAATGTAGTTTGTTCGTGTTCGTTCATGTTCGTTCGTTAAAATGATAAACGAACATAAACGAACATAAATGAATACAAACGAACATAAACGAACGAACATAAACGAACGAACATAAAATTCATTAATATAAGCTGCAACTTCAAAGTTAAAGTCTTCAAATATGACAAAAATATGCATAAACGTAAATAGTCTACAATAATCTTCAAAGTTAAAGTCTTCGAGTACGACGAAAACATGCAAGTTCAAAAATAAAGTTGAAGTCGACGTAGCTCCGACGAGGCTCCGATGAAGGGCTTGCCGGCGTCGGAACGGTAAGCTACTAGAGGGGTTTTGTAGATCGGGACAAGAGGAGCTCGCCGGTGTCCACGGTGATGCGAGCCGACGTCGGGAACAGCCGGAAAACACGTAAAACAGAGGGTACGTTGGCGTCTCCGACGAAGCTACTACCGGTGTCGAACGGACGATCTACCGGTTGGGTTTTGGTCTCCACATCACGCCGAGCACGTTGGTGAGATCGGCGCAACGATCGGACACCAGGAGCGGCCGGAATCGAAGCTGGAAACTCAAGGTTTCCGATAAAGCTTCGAACAAGCTTCTGTCGTCGGTGGTGGCTCAGTTACGCGCGTGGCTGTCGGGATCGAGCTCAGGGCACAACAACGATCCTGTCGACGGCGGCGGTGACGGTCACGGGGGAGCGGTGGCGCCGATCTGAGAGTGAGACGAACGGTGGGGAAAAAAATGAGAGGCTTGAGAGCTTTCTGGAAATCTTTTTTTTTTTCCACATTCGAACCAATTTTCTACGGTAGATGAAAAGTTGGGTTAATAAGTTGATTTACAAACCTTCAGACTTAACTCAATAGGTTTAGGGTGAGGTAGTGGGTTCAAATCCCACCGGCCTCACTTGTTTTTTTTATATATATATAAAATTTCATAGTGTTACAGTATAATTAAAAATAAATGAACATAAACGAACGTAAATAAACGAACATAACTGAACATAAATGAACGAACATAAACGAACGTAAATAAACGAACATAACCGAACATAAATGAACGAACATAAACGAACGTAAATAAACGAACATAACCGAACATAAATGAACGAACATAAACGAACATATAATCGAACGTTCACGAACATAAATGAACGAACAAGCCCTTTGTTCATGTTCGTTCATTTAAATAAATGAACAAAAAATCTTGTTCATGTTCGTTCGTTTATTAAATGAACGAACATAAACGAACTTCCCGCCGAACAGTTCATGAACAGTTCACTGAACGTTCAGTTCATTTACAGCCCTACTCCCGATCCTCTTCCTCCATAAGAAAGAATTATGGAACTCAATTTGGAAGCTTAAGGTCCCTTCTAAGATTCGATCTTTCTTGTGGAGACTCTATCATGATATCGTTCCCACAAAGAGTTCGCTGAGAGCCCGTTTACATGGGAATCTTAAGGACCAGGACGTCTGCCCCCACTGTTTTCACCCTCAGGAATCGACAGAATATCTTATGTTTCTCTGTCCTTTTGCTCAAGCTATCTGGAGAGCATCGGTTTTTAACTACTCCCCTGCTGCCATCGATTTTTCAGGATTCCCAAAGTGGTGGTGTCAGCTAAGTCAAGATCGAAATCTGGGGCTGACTAAAGAAGGACACGCCCATCTTGCTTTCATTCTCTGGAATATCTGGAAAGCAAGGAACGCTTTGGTTTTTGAAGGGAGAAAGGATTCCCCCTGGGATGTTTGGCTAAAAGCAGACCGTGACTTTATGGAATACCAACAAGCAAACAAGCTGGATTCCACGGAGATTTCGATAGATGTCCCAAGAAATGCAAAGTGGATCCCCCCTCCAGGTGTTATAAAAATCAACTGCGACGCCGCTTTTGACCATGACTCAGGGAAAGCCTCTATCGCAGCTGTGTTCCGTGATAACTCAAGCTCTTGTCTCCACGGAGTCTCAGCTCCATGTTGGGCGCCGTCTGTTGCTGCTGCTGAAGCCTTTGCTATCAAACTTGGACTCAGGACAGCTAAAAATTTTGCTCTTTCAAAGGTCATCATCGAAGCGGACAATAAAGCAGTTGTAAATCGACTGAATTCATGAGACTCTTCGAATTGGGTCACCTCAGCCATCGAAGAAAGCATCAAGGTTTTGTCAAAGGAGTTTGAGTCATGTTGCTTTTCCTTTGTGAGTAGATCTTGTAATCAGCCAGCTGACTGGCTCGCCAAGTTTGCGAAGACTGAACAGGACCAAGTAATTTGGAATCCTGCAGTCCTCCCTGCACATTTGTTGTCATCTTAATTTTCTATGCAATGCAAGTTTCTATTGATAAAAAAAAAATAAGGAAACCGAGCTAATTAGAACGGGTAGACGCACAAATGAATGCCATAAGTTAACCGCAATTCTCTCCATAAGATCAGACAACATTGGAGTAATGAACTTGTAAGAAGTAGTAAAATTTTTTTTTTTCTTTTTTCTACTTTCAGCAAGGTTCAAGAATTCTATAACCTGAAAAAAAGGCTTGCCTGATGGAATAAACTAATCAGGAAATCAACTACTTTAATTTACATCCATTACGGAACTCTATTTTTCTTATACACATTAAACAATGTTAAAGTTAACGTCATTCTTATAAAATAAATGTTGAAAAGTTCCATAAGACGTCGAAGAATTCACCAAAACCTATACAAATAGGTCTTATTCGATGCACTGTATTATAGTTAGAACTTGACAAACAAAACAATAATATCAATTTGTTAATTCAAATCACACAGAAGAAGTTTGGGGAGGAACCTTAGAATCCTGGTTTAAGGCCGGAACACCACCCGCGGGGGACATCTGTGACATCGCCTGAAACGGCGCCACAGTGTAATACACCTGCCTTCCAGCCCCGTCATAAGCCACCCGTACATACCCTGACTCAGGCAGCCCACCCTGCGGCTGCATAACTGGGATTCCCTCACGGTAAGCAGCAACCTTTGAGGCTGGCACCGTATTGTAAACCGGCTGCTCCCGGTAAACATCCTGAACAATATGTTGTACGCCATAGTAAGGTTGACCAGCTGGTACGGTCACCTGTCGTATTGTTGGAGGCTGCTGATAAGCGCCAACCGCATGAGCTGAAATTAGGTAAACCGGTTGGTTTCCTGGTGCCGCGGCTGCTGCCGCAGGTACCGGGTAAGCAGCATTTGTTATATACGCTGTTTGAATTGACATTTGCAACGGAGCTGATACTGGTGTTGGTAAAGGGGAGACCTTATCTGACATTTTAGAATAATCTTGAGTATTCGGGGCTCTAGCATTTGATTCGTCGACTTTTCTCTGCATAATGCCTTGTTCTTGAGTGGCAGAAATATGCATCCTCTGTAACTCATGGATCTGCCTCTGGATCTCTGCCGGAGACATCATTGGGTCCACAATCACATGTCGATCCTCCGATCCGCAGTCCGATCCCTCTGTTACATCCTTCACAACAACCTCCTGTGGCACCGACGCAGCTGCGGGAGGGACAGAATCCGGCACCTTCACCTTATCCAAGCCAAAGAGGAAATCGGGATTCGTTGCCGGCACCGCAGGAGCCGGAAGGGAGGATGCATCAAAATTCTGAAGCTGAACCAAATTCAAGGCATCAACGAACCATTGCCGATCAGACTTCGGTTCACTACCTTCAAATCTCGGCGCCACCAACGGCGGGTTCAATGGGAATATGAACAGCCTCAACCGGGCCGGTTTGCCGGAGACACAATGAGACCGATCATATTCCATCATCATATGCTCCAGATCTTCATCATTCGTAACGGAAACCAATGCGTCCAGATCTTCACCGGGAAGCTGGTACTTGAAACAAACCTTACAATCCCCACCGTAAAGAGAAGATAACTTGGCCATTATAGCAGAAAGCTTAATGTTGCGATCAACGGCCAGGATCTTCGTATCTCCACCTACGTAAGTGAGTTGGTTATCATGTGAACGCGGCTGGATTTTGCCCCCATAACTGCACATAAACTTAACCTTATAATTGGCATTATTAGTAATGTTCATCGACGGCGGCTCGTCCCATGGCTGATTTTCGCACTCAATTTCTCGAGAACGAGGCGAAGAATCGCCGGATTCCGGATACGAAGAGTAGGAGAAGCTTTCCATTGGATTAATTTCGTGAGGTTTGAGGGATTTGGTCTTAGGGTTCCATTGAAAGATCAAAAACGGCGGAGAATTTAGGTTTGATTATGACTTGAATAGCAATATGGGCGTAGTGGACCCAGCTGGAGCTGGTTGGAATTGGATTGGAAATAAATAATTAAGAAGCGTGAAAACAAATATTTTCTACCGTTCAAAAAAAAATTCTTATCATAAAGCTTTTAATAAAATAATAGGCTTATATATCATAGTAGCTAAAGTGTACTATTTTTTTTGTATCTAAATTATACTTTTTGGTTAAAATAGGTACTTAAAATATAATTTTTGGTCAAAATAGGTATTTAAAGTATTTTTTCGTCAAAGTAAATATCTAAAATATACTTTTGGTCAAAATAGGTATCTAAAGTATTTTTTAGGTCAAATATAGGTACTTAAAGTATACATTTTTTATATAGGTTACTAAAATTGTCACGTGACATTAATTAAAAGGATTATTAACCTATACACTGGCGGTGTTTCTACAAGCGCCTCAATTATAGGGTTTAAGGTTTAGGGCTTAAGAGTTTTAGTGTGTGAGTTTATAATTTAGGGTTTATGGTTAGAATTTAAGGTTTAGGGTAATATGGGTAAGGATATAGATTTTAATCTAAACCCTCAATTTTAACCTTGAACTCAAAATTCTATCAACAACCCCTAAATTCAAAACTACTACACTTAAACCCATAAATTTTAAACCCTAAATAAAATCTCTAACCCCTAAAACTAAGACGCTTGTGTAAAAAAGTTTACACAAGTGGGATTAATCAACGAAATGTGATTCAAGTTGGTTTGTTACCTTTAGTATAACTTAATTAAGTTTCGAGTTTAGACTTTGTGTATGCAAAAATTCTACACAAAAAAGTTTACTTATTAAAATTATGTATGAGACACAAATCAATTTAAATTAACTAGAGAAAAATCTCAAAGAACCAAAAGAACAACATTAAAAGAGGGCGGAATAAACTGTGAAGTAAAAAAAAACATTAGCGGTTTAAATATGTGAAAATAAACCCATAGATTAAGGAAACATTAAAGTTTTTTCAAGGTTTGAGTGAGGTCAGTGATGAATGGTAGTAGGTGGATATTGATGATTTGAATATAATTTTTTTGTTCACGGATGATTTGAATATAGGGTTATTATCCAAGGGGAATTTAAAATATGCCCTTTTAGCTGCACTTTTTTCACTTCCTACTTCATATGTTTCTACTCTCAGCTTTGGTCGGGTTGATTTCATACATACTTTATATTTTCTTTGCAGGATGTAAAATATTCTGCTTAGCAAAGTTAGGCATTTTCCCCTCCACCAACCCCACCTTTCCATATGATACATTATCTATTGCACCATATGGTGTTTCATCCTTTATTCTATACTCAAATAGTTTCAAATCTTTTTAAATAAAAAATTATTTCAAATATAATTTTATCAATTTGCATTGTTTATTTTTTTCTTAATTATTTTATTTAAAAGTAAAATGTTTTTTTCTTCAATTTTAGACAATAATTCTATCTGATTGTGATTGTTAACTACTTAAAGCCTATCAATTCATTTGCCTTCGTCAACTTTTTTTTCCTTCTCATTTTCAAGTTTTTTTTGCTCGACTCATCAATTTTTTTCGTGCTCACCCACTATTTTATATTGTTATGGTTAATGCTAACAAATGATTTAACCATCACCAATTAAAATAAGTAATTTATTAGATATGTTGATACTCTTATCAACAAAATAGGTAATTTTACCTATTTTGTTATCTTCAGATTTTCAAGGCCCATCGGCTTAAACTTTAATAACAAATTAGGCGCTGCTGAATATGTTGATACTCTTATCAACAAAATAAGTACTTTTACCCATTTTGTTATCGTCAGATTTTCAAGGCCCCATCAGCTAAACTTTAATAATAAATTAGGCACTACCGAATATGTTCATACTCTTATCAACAAAATAAGTAATTTTACCGATTTTGTTATCGTGAGATTTCCAAGGCTCCATCAGCTTAAACTTTAATAATATAATAGGCGCTATCTAATATGTTGATATTCTTATCAATAAAATAAGTAATTTTACCTATTTTATTATGTTTGTGACGATACCTACCGATAACTTAAGTTTGCATGTTAATAATTTTTTTAATATTTTTTACCAAATACATTATATTATATCAATATATCCGATAGCGCTTTACCGATTTTATTATTTATCTTACTCCTATAATATTTTGAGTAACACAGTTCTCTATATTAGTCCGTCTTTCCATAGAATTTCCCATAGTCATTCCATTTCATCTTATCTGACCCTTTTAAAAGTCGGCTCCTGTTCCTGTAGGAGTGCAGCTTCCAATAGTGTTAGCTTTGAAATCCCAAGTGGTTCGAATTCGATCTGTTGTTCACTGAAGTCAAAATCATGGTGAAAGCAGTGGTCGGAGAGGAAAGCCAACTCCAGCTAGCCGAGGATCGTCTCTCCCAATCTTCAGCTCCGGCTCAGGTCTAATCCCCTTTCTTTTCAATATCAAATTACAGAGATTGAGAATTCTGACGAATTTCACGACATTCATTTTCGCCCGTTCGAGTGCAGGTCGGTCTGGTGATAGGGAAACTCAGCTCCGGTCTTGATCGCGGCTTCGTGTACGATCTAGTGCCCACTCCTCAAAACGACGCCGGACAACCCGCTTGTTCGGTTTTGGAGCCAGCCAAGGACAATAGGAAAAAGGGATCGAAACCCAAATCTCAGTCCTCTGATTCTTCCTCGTCTCTGATCATTGACAAGGAATGGGTCGCTGAACATGCTCGCCAAGTTCGTTTCTTTTTTCTTTGTTTGCTTTGATTTAGTGAATTGAATTTGATTTTCCTTCACATTATGAGAATGATATTGAATCAAGGTGTCAAGAATGATGGTGGGTGGAATCAACGTAGTCGGCATTTATGTATGGGCTAGCGAGGCCGCTTTCAAGAATTCTACCATGGCGCTTTGTCAGGTATTTCTCGGTATCTTTGCTTCAGTTTTAGTGAAAATTTTCAGGTATTTTCCCTTCTAATTGGCATGTTTTTCGTTTAATAAATGTAATGGCTTTTGCAGACTGTGAAAGGAGTTGCTGAAGCAGCATCCCTTTTGGAGGATGACCTTGATGAAAGATTGCTTATTCACATATGTTATAGCCCAAGGAGGTATTTGAAAGGATCTAGACCTGCAATATCATTATTTGTTATTGATGTTTCACGTTCCTCAGTTGTTAAAGTTCAATTTTGATATGAAAATTACACTTTTTTTGGTAGATGGACATGTCGGAATTGTACACTGTCATCGAACATTACATCAAGCAGCTTACGGCCTTGTGACTTCAAAATGGGAAGGGTCTTAACTTCCCTTCAAACTTTTAAGTGCTTCTATAACTTTGATCTCAGGTAACCTATATTACCTATTCCTCGTTTTTTTCTTTATCACATCTGTACCGTCACAGAGATCTATTATTTGGTTTGAGAATACCAGTTAAATTTGTCCTTGGCACAAGTGAAGTTCAGTCCTTTTTCTTAGCATCTATTTTTTGCCTGCTTCATCATAGCTTCTATGGTCCTTTTGGCTAATACGTTAGACTACCATATAACAAGGCTTAATTTGCAGCTTAGGTTCTCTTTTCACATTGTTGGTTCTCTATATACATATGTTGACATTTTCCTACTGACTGTTTTAGCATCAAAAGAATGTCTTTAGTCAATTTTTTATTAACTATGTTATATGTTACTCAGGTTGCCTATATATCAAGAGAAAGCATCAAAATCTGAGACACTTGTTGGTGTTCTCCGTAATGGAATTTCCAATTATGTTAAAGAGCTGCGAGGTGCAAAAGCCATGATAGATGGGAACCTGGTGAGAATCACTCTAATCAACCTTTTGAATCTCAGAGCATCTTATTCATTAATCTTTTATAATTATGGAATAATATCTGTTCCTTTTTAAATAAATCCTTCACCTTTCTACTGATAAATTGTCCTGAGTCCTGACCTTCCTTTTTATTTTTAGGTTGTTAGTGCTGAAACTTGCACAACAGATGGTTTGCATGAAATTGAGTTGCTTCTACCATTCATGAAGGATATGTACATCGAAGGTTCTCTGGCCATGTCAATTTTGAACTCAATTATATTTTCATGTTTGTTATATATTGTTAAATCTAACATTTAATAATTTGCTTAAATTTTGTGAAGCATGCAGCCAGAAAGATGTTGTAGGTATTGTCAATTTTACTGGCTCTGTATGTTCCTTTTCATTCTTGAATTCAAAGGAACCGATTTCACAGGCTGTTGCTGATATAAAGGTACCCGTTTTTTGATTTAGCTGATAACTTGTTCTTTTTTAATATGTATATATATTTACGAAGTGTTGGGATGGAAATGCTCGTCCTGAGAAATAACTGGGATTAGATGTTGCATTTTTAGGCATGATAACAATGACCAAGTTAGATATGTTTCAAATGTTTATCTGAATGGATGCGAGTGGAATAGAAAATTTGGAAAATATATGAAATTATCTGATTTAGTTGAGTTGATGTTGACAAATTTGGTACAAATATGTGCACAGAGATTCTAACATTCTCTTGCACATCAAAAGACATACTCCCCCTAAAACATTGGTCTGAAGAGTCTCTTTCCACGTTATTTCATCTATGGTTTATATTAGAGTTAGCATACCTCTCAATTTTAAATTGTGCTCGTGTGTCCATGGTGCAAGTTTTTTCATGTAGCTATTAATTTCTCTTCTTTGACATGTCATACTTCATTTGATATGCTTTAAGCGAGAATATAGCGTGTTTTATCTTCCTTTCGTTTTTATTGAGTTGCAGTTTCTCTTCATTTATACAAGTCATGACTGTTATCAATCCCAGAAGAATGAACGGTCTTGTTCACTTGAGTGACATGTGCTTGATATTCTTGTCTTATGCAATTGTTTATGGATGTGATCAGGATGATATCATCAGGAGTTTGCTAAGCAGGCTGGATATCATTTGTGATGAAGTGGATGAAGATGTGGGGCCAAATGACGATGTAACTAAGGAAACAAGAAACGACTCATCGTCTGAAAAGCCGGTTTCCCAACTTGTTTTACACTCCTTGAGGTGCATTAGCATTGTGGACAAGTCTTTATTATATCAAAAGACCCTAACTCTAATTAGAATGCTTATTTACTGTCATTCAATTTCTAATTTTCTCTATCAATCAATTTGAGGAGTGATACTTTCTGTTGCTTAGATTTCACTGTAGGATTTCTTCTACTGAATACTGTACCTTGTTATCATCATGGCTTCATGCGAAAAATTTGAGATTTGACTATGTGGTGTGCTGGTGGCTGCATTATTGATTACATAAGCAGAAATTGTACATTATTATCATCATGGCTCCATGCTAAACAATTTGGAATTTGAATTTATTGTTACTTGGTAGACTATGTTGTGGCTGCATTATTGATTACATGAGCAGAAATGTAGGTTTTTACCGACTTCGTACACAATTGGCTAACAAAATAGCATGTGCTTTTGTGTATTCATTCTTAAATCATCATGTTCAATTCCTATATAAGTGTTTTCTTTCCTCCGTTTCCAAGCAAATTTTCATTATTCTTGTACTATTAACAAGTTGGAATAACAGAATTTGATTTATTCAGGAAAAACTGCAATCTTTCATTACCTCGGAGGGTCTTTGTACCGTGGTTGGCGGGTACATTTATCAGCGACTATCTTCAACCATCAGAAACACTTGAGGTTCTTATTCTTCTTCTCTGTTTAATCGCGTCAATAACATTTTTACGTGTTCAATCTTTGATAATGAGTGTTCCACCTGTCTTTATACCGATGTATTTATTTAGAAATAGTTCTAGTTTGATGTTTTCATGCTCTTGTAGGTTTTAAAAGACCATTGTGTTGAGTTGATGTCCATGGAAGCCCCAAATGATGCCTCAAAAATCTTGGAGCCGGAAGAAGAATCCATTAGAGCGACGGCTAGATCTTTTTGGGATGCAGCCCTCCCTCACTGTTCGACATTGAGTCCTCCCCAAGAAAAAAGCAGAGAAATTACTAGCAAAGAAACTAGCCAGAAAACCATCAAGTCATCCAATGTCAACTTCATTGCTGCCATTGTCATCCTTCTCCTCTCAGTCTTGGTAGGTCTCATTTTTGTCAGAAAATCACAGTGCACTGTGTGAACATTTTGTAGTAACATGGAGCATTTTTAGAATCGAATATCATACAATGATGTTACTCTGGAATTTGGCTGATGCCTATTTTAACGTCCATTTTGCATTTAGTTTAACATGCTACACAACATGACCTGAATAAGATATATATTTAATAAACTTGAAAACTTTATTAATAAAACAATGAGTGCACTAATTATTGTGTAAATGAAAAGAGACACCTTTTCAGTCAATTATTTTTGTAATACAAACAGAGTTCTTTTTGTCAAATTGCCTTTAAAATAATGGAGAAAAACGAAGAAAGATTAAAGAATACAAATTTGATGAACAGATTAAAGAATCCTTGGAGACTTGAATGGTGAGTTCATTGTCTCGAAATTGACTCGACCCGAATTAGTTAGAAACTTCCCCTCTTGAAACATTCAGGTTAGCAACTTCTCTCGGGGAGCAAAGCGGTGAATCCGCCTCCCTTAGGCTGCAATATGTTGAAAACAGTGAGTTAAGCATACACTACAAGTCTACAACGCGGTTTGAATGTCTCTGAACTCTAAATATGCAAACAAAAATGGTTTGTTACCTTTTATCCACGATGACCACCGGACGGAGCTCGCAATTGTCGAAGCTACAAAAAAAAAAAAACAGATCATTGGCTCATCATCAACCACAGGCTCACACTTGAAAGCATTCAAAGACAATTCATTAATGTTGAAGGTAAAGTACCGTTTGCATAAGGCAGATCGAACTGTTGGATGACAGTCATTTCCGAGTACGTATAATATATGCTGAAGGATTATGCCATGGCTCACAATCACAATCTCCTGCTCTGGCCTTGTCCACAACCTGGAGATGGGATTCAATGCAGGTAGAATTAATCAACTAGTAATGAACACAACCATTTTTTTGTTTGCTTATGATTATTCTGAAGAAAATTGTTACCATTCCATGAAAAGGACCATCCGTGCAGCCATTTCCTCCTCGGACTCTCGGACGTCCGGATTCCACATGCTGTCTTCTTCGCCATCCATCTGATCCATACCGACAAATATCAAAACATAAGTACTTTTAAAACACTGATTATCATTGAATATACGGGGAGCGCGGCTGAAGAACTTGCCATTGTAAAATCAATAGAAGGGAACAGAGCTTGACACTCGCTGACCCTCCGCCTCATATCACAAGGTCGCTGCCCCTGCATACAGTGAAGTAAAGGAATGTCATGCATTTTCAAATATGAATGTCCAAATATGGTTAGTTAAATATATTTAAGCCGTACCAGGCGATCTCGACAAAGCTCGACGGCCATAATTTGGGGGCAATTGAGACCACCCGGCATTGCAGAACCACCACCGAATACTCCCATAGCAGTTTGCATGGTCCTGATAGTGAATCAGTGATCATTATGAAACTTTAACATGGAGTTTGAAAATTCAGGAAAAAAGGGTGTATTTTTACCTGTACAAAGGGGAAGTGATGACCAAGTCAATCCTCTTAAGAAGCCCACTGGCATGAACATCCTGGCGAAGTTTACAAACCTGGAAACATTAAGCATGATTATATATAGATTAGAATTAATTCAGGTTGTGAGGATCCATTGGTTATTAAGGCTTAGTTTGCGGTTGCTTTTAAAAAGGGCGGTGAAAAAAGTGATTTTCAAACTAGCTGTTGAAAAGTTGGTTATTGTTTGTCATTGATGTCAAAAAGTGATTTTGAGAAGATAAAATGTATATTTTAGACATGATATTGAAAAGTAAAAGTAAACTTGGGTGATGTTCAAATAGTTAATGTTATGATATATGAAATAAGTCAATTTTAATTATAATAAAAATTTTATTTTTTATAAAATTTAATTTGAAAATATAAACTATTCTAGATTATATACGGACATATTACTTACAAATTAATAATAAATATAAAATAAATTACAAATAAAATAATTTTATTTTTAATATAAATATTATAAAATATATATTATTTTACAATTATGTATGCATAATGTATAGTAAATTATAATTAAATAATAAGAGTAAAAAAGTGATTTTATTTTCAAATTAGCTTCTCCACCCAAAAAATTATAAAATCTAGCTTTTGGTTTGGGTGGAAAAGTTAGTTTTAAAAGCAACTACAAACACCAAAAAACAAGTAAAAGCACTTAAAGAAGCCCGTTTAGGTTACCAAACGCAACCCTGAATCACCTGCTGCAACCCCAAAGGGGAGAGTTGTGCATCAAATAGGTGATCAGACAACAGTGCTGTACGGTCCATGTCCCCTTCCACATTATGCATAGCTTGTCCATGCCTCACCTGAAAGCGAAATGTCCTTATTAATACAAGGGGTTAGCTTAAAATAAAAGAACATTTTTTTGTAAACAAAACGTACCAGGTGAATAATTTTGCAACGCTGCCATGGGTATGGAAATTGAGCAGCTGCTGTATTCATAACTTAATGGAACAGAAACAGAATGGGATATCGTATTAATGGATTGCTAGAAATGAGTAATTGTAATGCCAAGTTATTGTGTATATATACATTGAGAGGGAGATTAGAGTAATTTCCTAGGATGGTTCATATTTCTACGTGACTCCTAATTGAATATATAATAATGGTAGAATTATGAGACCATATTTTGTAGTAAAGAAGAAGGAAAGATGATGGAACTTGAGAAGGAAAATGGTGAAAGGACTTTGAAAAATGTTGGGCTGACTCCCCAACAACTTTTCAAATATATAAGCGGCTATATATACTATTATATACTAACCTATATTCAAAGAAAATACTATATAATATTAATTCCATTAAATTGCTTAAACATTTCGTAGAAGATTTAAAACTGCAAGTCTTAGCCTTGCTTACCAGAAAATACCCAGGAAAATGAATAAATCAAATGAAGAGTTTCGGACCCAAAGAAAGCTGGGGAAACTTTGAAAACTTGGTTTAACTAACGCCAGGGCCGGGTTTGATGGCTATTGCATGAAATAACGAGATTAAATATTGATTTTATTGTCGTTTTGTTGTTGTTAGACAGAAACGGAGGTTGGTGAAGGTCAGAGAGGGCCCCGACGCCCTAAACTTTTAGACATATCACATTTGGTCCTTTAATTTAATTTTTTTAATTTGGCCTCTTTTAAATTTTTAAAATTTTCTAAATACTTTTCAATTAAGTCCCATTTTGTTTTATTTTTAAGTTTCTTATTAATTCTCAAATATTTTAAAAATTCTAGTTTAACAACCTATAATTTTATGTTGATTTTTTCAATTTATTTTATCAAGATCCGTCCCGGTTGTTAGAGGTCTTAATTTGATTACATGAACAATGAATATGGATTTAGGTAGTTTGTAGGGTGAATATTATTCAATCCATGCAACGTGGAAACAGGGATTATTTGCTTTCCTTTTTTTCAAAGAAAATATGTGTGTGTACGTATTGAAGCAACCATGTTTTTTTTTTTCTTCCCTTTTTCCTTCTTTGATTCATAGCTTTTGTTTTTTCTTTGAAAACGCGATTGACGATTACGCGGTGAAAGGCAGAAAACTTAGGAAACAGTCAAACTTGGAATTAATTAGATTTTTATCCATGTCATCACCAATCAACGGTATCACAAAAAAAAAACCGATGGAATGCCAAAAATTCAAGTACAAATGCAAAGAAATTCTTTTTGAAGAGGCTGCCGGTACAGTTGGAAAACAAGTAACTGCTGCAGACATACCGGGGGTAAACAGTTAGTGGGGGAAAATGTTGCAAGTGAACCGGGTGTGGTAACTGAAAACGTGGATATGGGAAATAAAAAAGCTGCTGCAAATAATGGGCCCAGCTCACAATCTCCACAACATGTAGTCATGGGCCCAATCTTAATTACAAAGGCTTTCACAATGAATGATGCTATAATGGTGGAAAATGATGATAATCCAATTGCTCAAACTGAGGGGAGCAAACGGCAGAGAATACAATGTGAGGTGGGAATTGCTGGTGAACCATCTACTAAATTCTGTGAGGATGGTGTTAAGGAGGGAGAAACAATAACTGAGATATCGGTAGGTCTGTTTAATCAGACCAGCCGGACGCCATGAAACTACTATGCTGGAATGTCCGAGGTTTGGGTATGCCTCGGACAGTCCGTCGTCTCCAACATGTGTTGCGAGACTTAAACCCATCCGTCGTTTTTCTCATTGAGACAAAGCTTCGGGGTGCACAAATGGCGCAAGTTAGAAGGAGGTGTGGTTTTTTGAACGGCATAGATGTTGACGCGGTTGGTCGAAGCGGAGGACTTACAATCGGGTGGAAAAACAATTGTGATGTCTCACTCCGGTCCTATTCCCAAAGACATATAGATGTGCTTATTAATGATGACTCAGATGGTAAAACTTGGAGGTTGACGGGATTTTATGGAACACCAGAAAAGCAAAATAGGGCTGCTGCATGGAATCTCCTTCGACAGATTAATGATTCACCGGATATCCCATGGTTAATTGTGGGTGATTTTAATGAAATTGCTTTTCTAAATGAGAAGGAGGGCGGCCTGGTTCGTAGTGATCGGCAGATGCGTGAATTTAGAAGAGTATTATCAGATTGTGCAGTTGAGGATATCGGTTATAAAGGGAGATGGTATACATGGGAAAAGGGGAAATTTAGTAGCAACAACATTCGTGAGAGACTGGACAGAGGAGTCGCAAATTCATCTTGGTTTAATTTGTTCCCAGGTTATGTTCTTGATCATTTATCGTACTCGACTTCGGATCACTGTCCGCTGTTGCTAAATACGGCAGAAACTCATCAGGAGAATAATGTTTGGCACTTCCGGTTTGAAGCATCGTGGCTGTTGGAAGACTCCTGTGAACCGGAGGTCAGAAATCTATGGAATGCGTCTGTTGGTTCCACGCCTGAAAAACTGAAACAGGTTGGAACAAGTCTTGAGAACTGGTTTCGAAAATTAAAAATGACGCGGAAAGTTACAGTTAAAGACTTGCGGAAAAGGTTGGATCAGCTTTGTGATCAACCCCCAACTGATGATAATCTGGTGGAAATTTCTGAGACTAGGCTGAGCTTGAACTTTGAAATGGACAAAGAGGAATTGTATTGGGAGCAACGTGCTCGGGCAAACTGGCTACGAAATGGGGACAAGAACACTTCGTTCTTCCATAGATATGCTTCGTATCGGAAAAAGAAAAATAGGGTGGAGCACCTATTGGACGATATGGGGAATTCGATTGATTCGACTGACGAACTGTTAAATTTAGCTACAAATTATTTTTCTGAGTTGTTTCATTCAAATGGTGTGGATGATCCTGTTGAAATTCTTGATGGAGTACAAACATGTATTACTGATCAGATGAATGATGCTCTTGACAGGGTATTTACGAGTGAGGAAGTGCTGATAGCTGTGAAAGAAATGGGTCCATTGAAGGCATCTGGAGAGGATGGTCTAGGTGCTGTGTTTTACCAAAGATTTTGGCATATCGTGGGTCCGGAGGTATCACAGTACTGTATAGACATGTTAAACGGTGAGCATGATTTCGAACTTATAAACCACACACGCATCGTCTTAATTCCTAAGGTTGATAAACCGGAGCGTATGACGCATTTTCGGCCCATAAGTTTATGTAATGTGTTATTTAAGATCATTTCGAGAATGCTTGTAAATAGATTTCAGCAAGTTTTGCACTTATGTATTGACGAGGCCCAATCGGCTTTTGTACCGGGGAGGCTTATAACAGATAATATTCTGCTTGCGTATGAAGTGTTACACTGTTTCAAAAACAAGCGAAATGGGAGAAATGGATCTTTTGCACTAAAGCTGGATATGAGTAAAGCATATGACAGGGTAGAATGGCCGTTTCTGGAGGCGATGTTGGGAAAGATGGGGTTTTCTCGGCTGTGGATATTGCGAATCATGTTATGTGTAAAAACAGTGACTTACTCGGTCTGCTTGAATGGGTCGGTTGGCCCATCCTTTGTCCCTTCGAGAGGGTTACGTCAAGGCGACCCGTTAAGCCCATATCTCTTCCTGATATGCAGTGAGGGATTATCTTCATTGATGAGAAAAGCAGCAACAAACAATACAATTCAAGGGGCGAAGATAAATAGATATGCACCAACTATCACGCATCTTCTCTTTGCGGATGATAGTTTAGTATTTGGAGAAGCATCACAGAATGGGGCAGAGAGGATAAAAGACATTTTACGGGTGTATGCTGGTTGTTCAGGACAGGAGATAAACTTTGCAAAGTCAGGGATATTCTTTAGTTCAAATGTCAGTGATTGACTGAGGCAAGAAGTGTGTCAGATTTTACAGGTGCATGAATCCGTGAATCCAGAAAAATATCTGGGGTTGCCAGCGATTGTGGGAAGAAACAAAAATCTTGCTTTCCGAGGAATAAAGGAGAAATTTAAACAAAGAACTGAAGGCTGGAGTATTAGGCCTTTATCAGTGGGGGGAAGAGAGGTTTTTATTAAATCAGTCTTGCAAGCAACACCACTGTTTGCAATGAACTGTTTTCTTCTGCCATCCTCGTTTTGTAAGGAGTTGGAAGGGATTTCTGCTCGATATTGGTGGCAAAAATCAGGGGCAAGAAGGGGGATTCACTGGTGTGATTGGTCTTCGCTTTGTATGCTAAAAGAACACGGTGGAATGGGATTCCGGGACTTGTCAAAGTTCAATATTGCTATGTTAGCAAAACAAGCTTGGAGAATCTTACAAAATCCAGAATCGCTGCTTTCAAGAGTTTTTCGGGCAAGGTATTTTCCTAATACAACTTTCTTGAGGTCCAGGTTAGGGGCGAACCCATCTCACACGTGGTGTAGCATTTGGAGTGCGAAAGGATTATTAGAGAAAGGTCTGAAATGGAGCATAGGGGCGGTACTCATGTCTTAATTTGGGAGGATTTTTGGCTGCCAGGGAGAGAGAGCAGATTGGTCGATTCCCCAAGAGTGGGAGGATTATTCACTGTTAATGATCTAATGAACCAGAACTCAAGAGAATGGAATGTACAATTGATACGACAACATTTCAATCAGCAGGATTCTACAGCTATCCTAAGTATCCCTCTCACAGCTTCCCCTTTACATGACAAGCTTGTGTGGAGAGGCGAGCGAACAGGCTTATATACGGTCCGAAGTGGATATCGGATGCTCCTAAATAACAACCAGGCCACAATTGAAGACAAACAAACATATAAACTACTATGGAGTGCAGAGTGTCCTTCTAAGGTCAGAATTTTTACTTGGAAATCTATATGGAACTACATACCTACGTTTCAGAACCTACATCGCAAACGTATATCACCAAATGCTAGATGTGCTCGATGCAATAGTCAAACTGAAAGTTTAGAACATGTATTTCGTGAATGCCTTTTTTCACAGCAACTATGGCACTGTTTAGGTGTGACTTGGCCAGCAGTGGTGGGTTCTTTAACATATTTTGAGTGGCTATCATGGTTATTCAAACATACAGGGGGTCATTCTATTGAATTAGTGATTTACACTGTGTGGGCAATTTGGCACTCAAGAAACAAATACATACACGAAGGAAAAATCTCTACTGTAATTGGCACAACAGATTTCATCAGAGGCTGTGTAATTGAATACAAAGATACCTTGGGAGTTTGTTCTGGCCCTCGAGTAATAGAAGTTGTACACTGGAGTCCTCCACTAGCTGGGTTCTTTAAGATAAATGTAGATGCCAGCTGTGTACCTGCAGAACATAAGGCATTTTCAGGGTTCCTAATCAGGGATGAAAATGGACAAGTCATGGGCTCTGGAATTTTACCTCAGCCAACATATATCTCGGTATTACAAGCTGAAGCATGGGCGGCAAAGCAGGGCGTCGAATTTGCTATTGAATTAGGGTTCCAATGTCTAATCTTGGAGAGTGACTCAAGAACTCTAATCACGAAATTACAGGCAACCATGGACGATTCATCAGAGATTAGAATCATAATTGCTGATATAAAAAGCTTGGTACAACAAATACCTTGCTGCCGATTCGTCTTCTCCCCAAGGTCAGGGAACAAATCTGCACACTCGCTCGCGGCGTTCGGCAAAGAAGGCGTCGAAGGTCTCTGGATCGAAGATGTGCCAAACCAAGTCTTGCATGTGGTTGAAGCTGATCGTCCTTAGCTGTATTTCAAATGGCACAGCTGGTCGGATGTTGCGGCGTCAAGATCTATCTGGTGAGGAGGCTGATAATGAACAAGGCACTGCATGGTAATCGGAATTTTGGGTCGGCCTCGTACAAGAAATTGAAGCAGAAATTGGTGAATGAGGTGTATTTGGATCTGGTTTACTGAAGAACCCCCCAGTTTTCCTCTTGTTCATCGAAGGGGATGTTGTCGTTTTGTATAAGCTTTTTCGTTTCTTTGGTTTTTTTTTTCAGACATTGGGTCTATCCTTTCTCAGGGACAAGGTCTGCTTTAATTTGTGTTGTTGTGTAGGGTCTTTAATTCCTTTTGTTTCATTTGTTTAGTGGTAATAAAAAACACAAAACGGCATTTTGTTCAAAATATGATTATGTTTGCACTTGATTATATATATTTTTAATCTTTTGATAACACATATACTTTATAGACAGAACGATTGATAAATTATACATTCATTTAAAACATGTATCTTTTTAATTAAAAATGTTTGGTATTTGTTATTAAAAAGTGTTATGAACAATTAAAATGTTCAAATTAGACATTTATGAGATAGGTAAAAAATAATTAAAAAAGATATTTTTAATAATTAAAATATAATTTGATCGGCTGGTAAAGCTGCTTATATTTATTCTCTCGTATTTTCTTAGTTCATGGGTTCTAAACTCACTATGAGCATCTATTCCTTCTCCTACAGTCATCTCTTTCCCTCCCGATAGGATTATAATTAGAATTGTGATTTGTTAAAAAGAAAGTTAAAATAGATTTTAAAAGCATTGTTGTTTCAAAAAAGTATTTTTAATTTTAATATTATAAGTATTTTAAATTTTAAACTCAACAAATATTCATTCTAATCCTGTTAAGACTATTAAAAAATATTTTTAAATTTTAAGAAACAAATTTAAAAATAATGAGAACATGGCTTAAGAGCCGTTGATATTATTGTTTAATTTATAAAAAACGCAATGCGTTTAATATGCTGATCTGTACTATTGAATTTGAATGATTGACATAGTTTTCCTAAATAATCACTAGAGCCAAGTTTCCGTGTAGGCATGATGTTGTTAAAGATTTTTTTTTTTCGTTTCAAGGACTCAACATATAATTATAAATTATTTAAAATAAAATTTTAATTAAATTATTATATATATATATATTATATTTTTTAATTTTTTTAAATAATAAGATCAAATACCAATCTTAGTCAATTTAAAAATAAAACCCCTAAACCATAAACTCTAAACATGAACCCTTAAACCATAAACCCGAAGATCATGTATAGAATTTGATACAACACTGAACTTTCTAGCCGTGATCTACATCAAATATACACACGATAATAGTGTTCAACGGTGTTCGTCGAACGTAACAAAAATTTTATAATATTTAATGCTTTAATTATATATAATTCATACATCAATCGTTAACATTTAATAAAATTTCAAAAACTAAAATTTATTATTATGGTGTATCTTTATCTAGTTGATATACATATAATTATTGTTTCTTTATAATATATATATATATATAACGAGCTTTTTAAACTTTTTTATTGAATAAAAAATCCACCATAAATATAGTAAATAATAATTTAAATTTGATTTAAAAAGTTTAAGGTAAAAGTTACGTTCACACACGTGTCAAAAATAGTGATGACAAAGTCAATCGTTCCAAATCTTGACATTTAATTCGGAAAATTCTATGACGTGCAACGAACATTACTGAACACCACTAATGATAAACACCGTTAAATATCATTAATTTTTTTTAATTTTAAAAATTTAAAGTACTAAAATTATAATTAAAATTATCTCTTAAAAAATAAAAATCAAATTTAATAAGTACTTTATAATATTTTTAATAGATTAGAATCAAATATACCCAACTCTCCTAAAACCTAACAAAATCAATCTCTTAAAAAATAGAAATCAGTTTATAATTTTTTAATACATTAGAATCAAATATACACAACTCTCCTAAACCTAAACCCTAACAAATCAAATATACCCAATTTTAATTTTTCCCCAATTTCAAATTAGGGTTCCTAACGAATCAGTTTACAATTATAATTTTCCCCAATTTCGAATTAGGGTTCCTAACGAATCAGTTTACAATTATCTCCAATTAGGGTTTGAATTTGTTAGGGTTTAGGTTTAGGAGAGTTGGGTATATTTGATTCTAATCTATTAAAAAATTATAAACTGATTTCTATTTTTTAAGCGATTGATTTTGTTAGGGTTTAGGGAGTTGGGTATATTTGATTCTAATCTATAAAAAATATTATAAAGTACCTATTAAATTTGATTTTTATTTTTAAGAGATAATTGTAATTATAATTTTAGTCCTTTAGATTTTTAAATTTTTTTTAAAAAAAATAATAGTATTCATCATTAGTAGTGTTCAGCAATGTTCGTCGCACGTGTTAGACTCATCCATTTAATTATTGTTTAAAATTATTTAAAGATTAGTATTTAAATTTAGCATATCTAATTGGAAAATGAAAAGCCCAGCGGAGAAAATCCCTGTCGCCGAGACTTGGGCTACTTTGACCTAGTTAGGCCGCCTGAGCAACTCCAGGGTTATATATATACTGGTAGAATCTTGGGGTTATGGTTTGAATATTCCCCTTTGGGAATTTATTGGGGAAAATAACCCCCAAACTTTCATATTGGGAAAAATACCCCCCTTTCATGCCATGTAGGACGAATTCGCGTCCTGTAGAAAGCGAATTCAAGATTCGCGTTTTGCAGGACGCGAATTCCTGTGCCGTTTCAGTGGAAAGTGAATTCGCGTTTTGCAACGCGAATTCAACGATTTATTGCTGCCCCCACACGAGAAATTCATCATGAAAATGAATTGAAACCAATATAAGATGTTTAGGTAGCAATATTTGTGATCGAATAACGGATTATCGGGGTACCCGATTAAAATTTTTGAACTATAACAGTGTCGTATTGAAACATATCTTTAAGATGGTGTGAAGATACGAGCGTATATAATATCCTAATATGTGTGAAAATGGCCTGGAAATGAGCAAGTAACAATGTTTTAAAAGGAAACATTATCGTATAGGCATGTTTAAATGCATTTTAGGGTGTGTTTCGAACTTTTTTTTGGTTTTTCCTAAGTTTGGAGACAAAGATGTGCACCTTAATTTTGCAGTGGTGCTAAAGTTCCGAGGAAGACGGTGTCCGAAAATGTGAGAAAATTGTGTTAAAAATGCTATCAAAGTAACATTTTTGAAGCAAAAAATGTGTCCATAGGCATGTTTTTTTTTTTGAAATTTAAAGTGCCTCGTTAAAAAACCCCTCTAACATTATCGTATAGGCATGTTTAAATCCATAAGATTTATTAAATTACCAGATAATAGAAGATTACAAATCAGAAAAGACTACACAATGGTTGATCTAGTTAATTCGGGGGCCGGTCCTAAGAGGGCATTTCCTAATATCATGTCCAGTGTTCCCACATTTACTGCACCTCCTAGGTTGTCCGGTCTTTTCTCTCGGAACCATATCTTCGGCACAGTGAATCCTCGTTGATGGTGGCCGGCCTTTTTTCTTTCGTCGCAGGGAGGGATCTGGGCATATCTTTGGTTCGTTGCTGATTATACGACAATCACGTGCATTTCCGATCGGAGGGAACTCGTTTCGGTAAACCTTGAAAACGGTTTCGAGCCTGTAGACCGGATCAATGAGTGTCGTTGCATCAAAATGAACCGATGCACATGCTGCGAAAGCATGCGAACACGGGAACTTGAACGTCTGGAACTCCCCGCAATCGCACGTTCGTTTTTGCAAATCAACCACGTAGGTGTATTGCATTATTCCTTGTAGAGGTTCAGAAAATTGTGTGACCTCAAAGATGTGTTCCCGACGAGAGAAGCACAACGCACCCATCGAGTTAGCATGCGCAATGGACGCTTGGATTTTGTCGGCGAGATCTGGATTAAATATGCGGCCAGCTGCCATCCAGTTCATTGCTTGTTTGCCGAGGGTTGCGAAAAGGGTTGCCAATCGGTAATATGTTGCTTTGACAACGGACGTGATAGGTAAATGGCGCGTTCCCTTAAGTGACGAATTAATCGCCTCGGCCAAGTTTGTTGTCATATGGCCGCATCGACGACCCCCGTCATAACATCGCAACCATTTCTCCTTCGGTATCTCCATAAGATAGTTATACCCGAATGGATTCCTCAATTGCAACTCCTCCAGCAACTCTTCCACTTGATTAACTCTGTGTGCGTTGCCTGTTGAAAAAGACATGCAAAATAGTTAATTGGTAATAATATGAAATTGGTGGACGTTGGATAACAAAATGGAATGGTTGCATACCCATACGGAGAACCATTATACGTTCATCTTCGTTCTTGAACTTCTGATAGTAGTTTGCTGCTATATGCCGCAAACAATACCGGTGATGTATGTATGGGGGTTTCCATGAATCTCCCAAACGTTGAATTGCTCCCCAAATCCCCGCGCCTCTATCTGAAATAATAGCTAGGCCATCTTCACGTGTACGCAAAACCCGGCGCATGACATACTTGCGGAGGTTGTAAAGGAAAAACTCCCAAGAAGGGATATTTTCCTTTTCAACAATCGCAAAAGCAACTGGGATACATTTTCTGTTGCCATCCTGGGCAACTGCAATTAGCAATATCTGCGTGTATCTGCCATATAAAAATGTACCGTCGATCTGGAGCATAGGTTTGCAGTGACGGAAAGCTTTTATGCATTGGGGGAACGTCCAGAAAAGGCGATGAAATTCTACCTCCCCTGGTACAACTCGATCATTGTAGTACTTCGGAACAGTCTCCAATTCCACAATTGTCCCTGGATTGTATTCCTGCATAACTTGAAGCCATGATCGCAGATCGTTGTATGATAGCTCCCATTGCCCGTACAATGTTTCGATGGCTCGAGATCTAGCATACCATGCCTTATCGTAATTGACGGTGTACTTGTAAATGGATTTGATGGCAGCTATACACACTGGCACAGATACACGTGGGTTTGCTTTCACGAGTGGAAGGATTGCATCGGAAAGCACGTGTACATCCAAGTTAGGATGGTCTTGGCTGAGGCTCCCAACGGAGCATGTATGAGGCCCTGTATATCTCGTTATTTTCCACAGGTTATGCAGCCTTTTCAATTGCGACACACGAACCCTCCATGTACATCCGGCGGACTTGTGAGGACACTCTGCAATATATTTCCTGGCCTCGGTCTTCCAAACGGTGGACGTAACTGAGCGCTGAATGTTGTAATGCTTGATGGCAGCCTCCGCGAGCTTTTTTGTCCTGAAGACCATTCCTTCATGTAGCTCAGTCGAACCCACATTCCATTGGTTGAACTGGTCTAATTGTGGATGTTCTGGGAATTCAGTATCGAAGAAGCCATCCATATCCACTGTTGTGAAGTGCGAAGGTGGGTCGTAATATGTTGCGCAACTGGTTGGTCCATGCAGTTGCGTCGAACGAACATCATCATCCTCATCATCCTCAGAAGAGTTTTCTGCGCTCTCCTCTGATTCCACCGGCTCGTCAATGTCAGATGGATCAGAAGGAAATAGACCCATCTCGTCACCATCAGGCCCAACCTCTGTACGCGGCTCTTCATCAGAAAGCGCATCATCAAACTGGAAAAGTTCTGCATCATCATAAACCTGTGCGTGAACAGGTTCTGAAGTCATAACCGGATCGACAGTAGCGGCGGTTGAATGTCTCCCCGCTAAGAACATATCATCCACATTTCAGTGACTTGGGATGTATGTTGAGTGGCGCCCGGTAGAGAAATCATCGAACGGGTTAAACTGTTCATTGTACGTTGAAGACGCCGTGTATGGAATGTGTGTTGAGTGGCGCCCCGTAGAGAAATCATCATAGTTTGGAACGTATGGACTGTATGACGACTCTTGGGTTGGTGGCAAGTTAAGGTCAAATTCGAACCTTGGAACGGAAGAACGTCGTTGCCGCGAAGACGAAGACGATGAAGCTTCATCGGTTCTTGTTTGAAGAAGGTTGAAGTCACGTCGTAAACTCGATGTCGGACTAATAGCATTTGGATTGAACTCGAGATTTCCTCGTAACCAATTTGGTACCACGTTTTGAGCTGCAACGTGAACTTCAGCAAATGTTACAAATAGCTCCATGGCCCATCCCATTGAGTACTGGCTATGTGTATCTATCATCATTTCTACAGAACTGTCGTCTTCCACATCGAATATTGTGTAATACAGTGGCTCTATCGACGTTGGACATCGATACTTCAAAGACTGCAACTCCCTTCCGGAGCGATTGGGAACCTTCCTGGATATTAAGGTCCTCAGCGACTGGAACGTTGATCGTCTCGGAATGTTGATCGTAACAGTATTTTCAGATTGAAATATGATCCCAATGTATGAATCGGGGACCATCTGACCATCGTAGTATACTATAGCTTGAATTCTCGGTGCCATTTCTGAAAATCGAAGAGCTTTTGTGATTCTTAAGTTTTGTTTGGGTGCATCTAGAAATTCTGCACCCCTCAATTATAAATAGAAATCTGTCTCGTAAAGCATTGGGCAATTCTGTAGCAATAATTTTTGAGTTGTCAGCCCAAAGCCCGGTAAAGCCTGTAAAGTAGAGTAATAATTTTAGAATTCGCGTTTTCCAAAACGCGAATACAATTATTCGTACTGAATTCGCGTTTTGTAAAACGCGAATTCTTTTGGAATCTATAGAATTCGCGTTCTACAAAACGCGAATTCAGTACGAATAATTGTATTCGCGTTTTGCAAAACGCGAATTCTAAAATTATTGCTCTGTAAAAGCCGGGCTTTGGGCTGACAAATGCATTATGGTGAAACGCATGCCTATAACCATCTGTATAAATAGGCTGTATTTCTGCCTTAACATCCCATCAAACTTATTACTTTTCTATCTTCCCCGGTTTTCTTGCATTTCTACATTTCTGAAAGATAAAATGGCTCGATATTCAGCTACTGTATTTTATCGTGGAACATACTTCTACACATCTTTTACTGAAACGATCACAAGAAATGAATTATTTGAGTTGGTCTCCAAACGAGTTAAAGAGTCGACCAGCGCAAAAATAGAGGCTTTGTGAATTCGGTGCTTTCGATGTAGTTCTTCAACAAATGTTGTAGCTGTCCAAGACGAGAATGCGTTAGCTGGCGAAGACGAGAATGAGTTAGCTACTCCAGACGAGAATGACGTGTTCTTAAAAATTTATCAGAGACGGCAGGAGAAAGAACAAATAATTGAGGAACTAAACTTAACGTCTGACATAAGTACCGACTACGATTAGTAATTTAATTTTGATTAAGTTATGTAAGTTATTTATCTTGCGTACTTGTAATTTGTGAATTCGGTGCTTTCGATGTAGTGCTTTTGATTTACCGCTTTTGATGAAAGTTATTTATCTTGCGTACTTGTATTTTGTGCTTTCGATTTACCGCTTTTGATGAAAGTTATTTATCTTGGGTTTACTTATAAATAACTAACATGAAAAAAACATAGAAAAACATAATAGCTCATACATACTCATGAAAAAAACAACTGAAATAGTTTGCACGAACTATATTCGAAAAAGATAGAAAAATAAATATAACTACCCCCTATGTCCGCCGGTCCCACAGTCTGGTGGATGTCGAACTCGAGCTGGATTACGTCGTCCACGGTGAACCGGATCCTGTTGAGGACCATGATCGGGCTCATCGTCATAATAGCTCATACATACTCATCGGCATCGATGATCCACCCATCATCCCCACAGTAGGAGTGAAAAAGCCTTCCGTCGGACTCGGAGGCCTCGGCCGAATCATCAACTGGGTGAGGCCCTGGGGGCGAATCGGATCGGTAGCTCTGGAGGATGAAGCACCTGCTCCCCTTCGACGTTGCGATCCACCTGCTCCCCTCGTACGCTGAGTCCGGGGGCGGTTGCGCTGAACAGGCTCATACACAGCTGCTTGTTCCTCCGGAGTGAGAAGATACGGTTTCCCATTACCAAAGAACCATGCAAAGTAATCAGCACTCACCATAGGCTCATCAAACATTCGGTACTCATTCAGTGCCTGCCGCTGATGCCTATACTGCCACTGTGCAATCCACTGCACATGTTTCACCGACCAGTCCACCTACCACAAAACATCAACAAAATTATTGTTTTTAAATTGTAAAGTAAGTATAAATAAATAACTATTAAATCAAATTTAATTATTATACCTCAAGTTTTCCTTGTCGGGTGATCCTATGTAAGTCATCCAAATTAGGCGGATCTATCGGAATTGTTTGCAGACGCCCGAACTGGCGTTGGACGCGATCTACCGGATGCCACTCAACTACAGCGTACCAGATGAGAGGTACCACGGCCGTCCAAGCGGAAACTGTCCCAGGCTCAAAATTAGGCAGACAGTCGTTGATTTCCGATTCAGAGTACGGGGTCCACAAAAACTGTAAATTAAATATAGAAATAATTAAAACAACTAAATTAAACTATATTCATATCAAACTTCAACTTAATATAAAAATTAAAATATTTACCTCATTTGCAGCTTTCGTGTCAATACTCTGCCTAATAGAATGCATCATAGTCGGAATCCCAACATGAGTTAGAGCATGAAACCACCTACATAACATCAAAACATACTTTTAATATTTAAAAAAATATATATTAGGAAAATAACCAATTTATAAAACATACCTCAAACATAGTGGATAGGAATAGTCAGCTGGCGCGGACAAGTCAGGGCGTAAAAATGGCATTCTAAACCACGCCCAAGACTGGAGTAGCAAAAGACATCCTCCGATGTCGTGTCGATCAGAACTCGCAGCCTTGCACAACTCCCTATACATAAATGCAAGTACTGCCGAACCCCAACTTAATTTACCAGCCTCTTCAAAATCTCGCAAGTGCCGCAACCACAACATGTGAACTTTGTTGCGAGTTTTGTCGGCCACCAAAATTCCCCCTAGGATCTGTAAGATATACGCCCGAGCATATGCCTAAAATATAAAGAAAAAAATATTAAAATATAACCAATTTTATAATTTTATTACTACTAATAAAAAATTATTTCTTTTACCTTCTTCACATCTTCATTGGCTCCAGCAGGCAAATTAGCGAACTGCGTACGCAACCACCTCAGCGTCACACATCCGCCCTGTAGTTTTTCGGGCTTATCTCCTAACAAGTCCATACACAAGCCCTCCCAATCATCACTGGCGGCACCAGTGATAGCCTCCCCATCTACAGGCAGGCCAAGAATATACGACACATCTTCTAATGTGATGGTCGCCTCACCACATGGTAAGTGAAATGTATGTGTCTCTGGCCTCCACCTCTCCACAAGCGCGTTGATTAAATCAACGTCTAATTTCGCACCCCCTCCATGAAGCTTCGCCACATGCCCAAATCCGGCGTCGGCTATGTAATCGGCTAGATCAGGATCCGGACCCGCCCTAATCTTAGTGATGTAAACCTCTAACCGACGTTCTTCTCCATTCTACAAATAATTAAAGACACACACATATTAACAATCACATATTATGTCAAAATTTTTTATAGTGTACAATAAAATACTAAATATATTCTAATTTTATTAATTTTTATTCTATAAGTCAACACCAACAATATATTCGAATTTAACTAATTATCTTACTCTAAAAATAAATAGTATTAACATATTCGAATTTAACTAATTTTCTTATTCTAAAAATAAAATAAAAACACATATTCAATTTAACTTATTTGTTACTCTAAATCTAAAATCTAAATAACAAATATTCAATTTTACCTAACATTTTTAGTCTAAAAATAAATATTATTAACATATTCAAATTTTACAAAATTTCTTAGTCTAAATATAAATTCTAAATACATATTCGAATTTAACTAATTTTGTTACTCTAAATCTAAAATCTAAAGAAATATTCGTTTTTAACTAACATTCGTAGTCTAAAAAAATTATTTTTAACATATTCGAATCTAACTAATTTTCTTAGTCTAAATATAAATTCTAAAGATATGTTCGAATTTAACTAATTTCGCTAGTCTAAAAATAAATACTATTAACATACTCGAATAAAAAAACTTACATTATTTCGACGATAATTGCTTACGTGGCCATCTTCTAATCTCAGGAAACCCGCCATTATCACACTTGCTTGAAATATAGAACAAACTCTTCAAATTTTTGGGAGAGAATGAAGAGCATTCTCTCCCAAACCTCCCCTTTTATAGAGAAATCGCTGCCTGGGGGCAGCGAATTTGAACCGAATTCGCGTTCTGCAGGAAGCGAATTCAACATAATAAAGTGAATTCGCGTTCTACAGAACGCGAATTCTATTTTCCCAACCGTTCGTATTTACTCCAAATCGCGATAATTTGGGGATAATATCGTGGAATTCGCGTTTTGCAGGACGCGAATTCCCTTTTCCACTGAAACGGCACAGGAATTCGCGTCCTGCAAAACGCGAATCTTGAATTCGCTTTCTACAGGACGCGAATTCGTCCTACATGGCATGAAAGGGGGGTATTTTTCCCAATATGAAAGTTTGGGGGTTATTTTCCCCATTATATTCGCAAAGGGGAATATTGAAACAAAAAAACCTAGAATCTTTCAGGTATACAGGTCGGGTCGGGCTTTTTTTTAATTTTTTTTATTTAAGTCCTGCTCAGCTATATGACATAGTTTGTTATTTAAAAGCATAAAATATAAGGGGAAATTATTCTAAATATCTATGAATTTTAGAGTTTATATCAAAATTTATTGTTAAACTTTAAATTAATATGGTTGTGACATTAAATTTTAGTTTAAACTTTAATTATAAGATACATTTTATAATATGATTTACGTATTATAATTATAAAATAAATTATATTTATGAAAGTATTTCAATTATAAGAATATATTTATAACATAAATTATAAAATTACTAATTTTAGATAAAAATAAAGCTAAAATTTAAACTAAATACTATTTTTGTCAACAAAGTTATGAGATTGTTGTATGGTTCAATGGTTGGGGCTTGGGTTTACTTCTCAAAGTTCTTTGGTTTAAGTCGTCTTGAATCTTGATTGCATTCTAAGTTTTATATTTTCTCATTAGTTTTTCATTAAATAAGATGTCGATGATAATATTATATTAAATAAAAATATTATAATATTATAAAAAAATATTGGACTGAGTTATTCATCACTTAGAAGTGTCATGTAATGTTTTAAATTTAAGAGAACATAACTAGTGGTGGAACTTAGAGTAAAAGTTTGAAGGGGTCAACTTATTTTTTTTTTAAATTAGAGGATTAAACGAAAACTTTCAAAAAAAATTGAGAGATTTAACAAAAAAGATTAAAATTTTGAGAGGTGATTTAATTAAAAAAAAAGCTAAATATGAATAGGCCAAATTAAAATTTTCAAAAAATTAGGGTTAAAATTTGAGTTTCTCAAAATTTTGGGGCTATGACCCCACCAATCCCTTAAAGCATTTGCCCCCAACACAAAATAAAAATATTTTATAAAATAACTCAATAAAATATATGATTTAGAGGATACATTGTGTTTTAAGCCTCAGTATTATAATGATTCATCTAAAAGAAGTTATTTACGCAATGGTAAAGATAGGCACTTTCTCAATTGGGCCAGTAAGAAATTTTCAGGGTGGAGTCGAAAAGAACGTTTTAAGTTCTGGCCCACTAATTATGAACCGAAACTAAGCTAACCCCCTTCCCCATAAACAATTATTTGGGGGCCCTCCTTTCTACTTCCAGATAACATTGTATTGATTTGTATGAATTAAGGCCTTATGTTTTTTTTATTAACCATAATTTGTTCCCACTAAGTTGTTTAACTTTTTTAAGTAGAAATTAATTTTACTAAATTGGATAATATTATAGGTTATTATCTCATGCACTTGCGCCTCAATTTAAGGTTTAAGGTTTTATTTTAGGGGTTTAGAATGCATGGTTCATAGTTACAATTAGGGTTTATGGTTAAAATTTAGGGTTTAAGTTTTAGGGCAACATGGTTAGAGATTTAAACTTTAACCTATAAACACTAATATTTAAGCCTACACCTAAAATTCTACCGAGAACCCTTAATTTCAAAACTACTACACTTAAATCCCTAAGCCATCAACCCTAAATGGAGTCCTTAAACCCTAAAATTAAAGTGCTTGTGTAAACAAAGTTTCCACAAGCGCTTGTGCATTGAATAATTACCATAATTAAACCTTATACTTTAGGTTAACGAATCTAAAAGTTGGTTTGCAGGGACTCAAACAATGTATGAATATCACAACCTTTTTTAATATACTGGTGTGATTACATGGTAGTATCTGTTCATACTTTTTCTTAACCATCTGACAAGGCACGCACACCTTACATACAAAAACTCAAATTTGAATCTCCTAAAATAAACATCACCTTCTTCTCTGCTGGAATCACTCGTTGGATTCACATAAATATCACACTCTTAGCTTCAAATCAATTGTTTAACCAGTATAAAAAGAAAACAAAGTTTGTGGTCTCCGCTGTCTGCCGCAAAACATCACATTGCAAGAGGACTTGACTAATAAAGGGACCAAGTCTACAACCCTAAACCCACGCAATCTTGACCAAGTCTCCATATTCCACAATTGGCTAATGATAACTACGTAAGTGCCCTTCATTGATAAGCAAAAGACATAAATAACAATTTCTAGTCAGTCTATAACAACATGAGTTAGCTGCCCGATGTAGTGAAACGACAGCCATGAGTTAGCTGCCCGGTCCATTACATCCAATAATAAAACACTTTGGAGCACGTGATATAAATACCATGGGTTCATACTTAAATAATTATCATTCACAGACACTACAGGAACCAAATTTACAAAATATGAAGTATAAGCCGACCGGCCTGCCATTATCGGCTATACGTCAACGGCACAACAAAGTACAAACAGTTTATTGATTTCAAATTACTGAGGTTTAAGTTTAATCCGACAAAAGGAAAATTATAAGAAAAGAAAACACTAGTAGATACAATTTCTTCGACATGATCTAACGGTAACGGCAGTGGGAGTTGAGTGATGTTGACTCGTGACAGATGAAGTGATTATTAAGTGCTGACTTCCACTTCCTCCACTGGGACTTTGTCTTTGGCAGGATCTCTAATTTGGACCACTTCATTCTCAATTCTTCCATAATACTGCTGCTTACATATCATGGAATCCGATCCCACTCCCATCATGCTACAATATTCCATTCCAAATAATATAAATAAAGAATTAGAGGGTTTTTTTTATCATGTTTTCATTTGATATATTACTTTAAATTAAAATTTATTTGTTTAAATTTTGACGTGATTGAAATAGATTTATTTACCTGTCATGAAAAATGATCATTGGACGAATTTCACAGTTTTTAAAGCTGCATGAACAAATAATAGATTTTCAGTAATTAATCAAATTAAAATGAAGCGGTTTTTTTAAATATAATATGAATGAATGTTCAAGAAATATATATAATATGAATGAAACTAAACTCTTTGTAAGTACCAAGAGAGGGTAAGCTACAATACTATGTCGAGGGTCAATTTAATGTTTTATTTATATAATGCCACAAAACCATATGTTTCATATGCAATATTTTATTTTTATAACTCTTCACGTATGAGAAAGGTGGATTTTATAATCTAACGGTTCTAGTGAAAAGGAAGATGCTATTCATCTTAAAGACTCGGGTTTAATCCGCTTTGTCTATAACGTGCGCGGCACATCGAAGGTTAAAAAAAAGTATAAACAAATACTAGCTTGTAATCATCTTAGGACTATTCAAAAAATTGGACCCTAAACAATACTACTATTTTTTATGTTTTAAATATAATAAAAAGGAATTAATTGCATCATAATCTCTAAATTATCCTCTTCAGTCTAATTTTTTTGAATGTTTTATTTTTATCCTCAAACTATAACTCTCATTTTAAATTGGTCACAAAACTTTTAAATGTTTCATTTTCATCCTCAAACTATGATACTCATTCTAAATTGGTCCCCAAACTTTTTGAATATTCCAATTTCATCCTCAAAGTACCATTTATACAACATCATATTATTACATAATACACACCAGTGTTTCATGACAATTACCAATTTTTATAACGGGTTTATTAACATAAGATATGATTAGCATATACTGATAATTTGGGGATGAAATTAGAACGTTCAAAAAGTTTGAGGGCCAATTTAGAATGAAGTCATATTTTGAGGATGAAACTTGAATGCTCAAAAGTTTAGAGATCAACTTAGAATGAGTATCATAGTTTAGGGACGTGTTGTGCAATTAACTCAACAAAGAAGTTATAAAATCCTTTCTTACCTAACATATATCGTTAAAGAACAAAACATAAAGCTCAGGCATATTTTGAGCAAATTAAGAGCAAATTGTTGAGGTGTAGAGAAGTAAGATGATACTGACCGGCTGCAAGGATCATAACAATTGTTTAGTTCCAGATTTATGGGATGTCCCCGAAGAGGCAAAGTGTAACGATTGTTATTTTCAATGAGTTGCATCATTGCTTGCTGCAGAAACACACCATGGCTCACCACTGCTATCTCCTCTTCTTTCCTTTCCCACAACCTAAATGATTTAAGTTCAACAGATTATATTAATTGAGCAGTAATCGGTTTTTGCTTTTTGGTTGAATTTTAAAGAGTCGAATTCGATTCGAATTTCCGAACATGTAAATGCAAAATCACTTGAACTCACCATTTGAGGAACTTAATGGCCCTAGCTTTGACTGCATCAAAAGTTTCTCTTTCATTTGGAATCCACAAAACCTCATCTTCATCTTCTATCTGATTATTGGTGAAGTGTTTGTGTTAATTAGTGTGAATGGAAGTGCAAGCTATTTAATTCACCAATTATAGAGGGTATGAGTGAAGTAGTACTTGCCAATGAAAAATCAACTTCAGGGAAACGAGACCGGTACTGACTGATGCTTCTTCTCTTGTCACATTCATATTTTCCCTGCACTCCAATTATAATTGTCATTGAAGTTGAAACAGTATCGGGGAGAGGATATAGATTTAAATTTCGGAGACGATATTGTTGAATATGGCCTGTTAAATGAACAGAGAGACTAGGTCTAGGAGCATAATTGTACACTTTCTTTTTCTATGCAAATTCTTTATTTTTTCCTGACCAAACAAGAGTGCAGCTTCCATGTGGACAGAAGACAACATGGTCCAAACTTGCTTGATTCAAGAGTGGATAAATGAATTATAAAGTCTACCATCAATCATTAATGCATAGCTGTTAAAATCTAACGGAAAAAGCCAAGCGCTATGCCGGCGACATACCATTCGCTCTCGACAAAGTTCATACGCTACAATCGGTGGGCGACTGTTGAAAGTCGTCCATGTTTCATCGATCTCTTCAGTTGAAACCTCCCATGAAGTAACGTCTAACCGATCCGGTTGGTCCTCACCACCAAAAATTCCAACTGCCGTTTGCAATGTCCTTAACAAAGGGGAAACGATGACTACTTCAATCTTATCAAGTAGTCCACTTTCATGAACATTTTTCCGCTGATCAGCAACCTGTTAAGACAGCGTACTAAGATGTCATGCTGCATGCATTCTCAAACATTAATCCCAGCATAACAATTATACATTTTAATTGCCTTAAGCTGTATATTGATTGACTCTACTCATTACTCACCTGCTGCCAGCCAAGAGGCGAGAGTCGAGCGTCGAAAAATTCGAACGATGTCAGCGGATCGCGGCTCCTGTCTGATTCCACATTATGCATTCCTTGTGCATGCCTCACCTGATGAATTGTTCACACAAATCTTTCATATAAATGAACTCAAAGAGAGAGATGAAAACAAAGTGGAAACAAACCATATGAATAATTTTACGACGCCCGAACTGGTACAACGGAGTTGCTGCAATTGAATCCATTCTCTGCAGATGTGAAAAACAGAGGAAGATAGAACACAAAACCAGACAAGGCAGGCTACCCCTACGCTACTAACCTAAGTTTTATATAGTAATATACTTGTTCACTGTCATTAGTCCCACACACAAATTAAAAACTAGTTTATTTTAATACTATTCTTTATCCTTTCATACCTCAAACTTAACGATCTTTTAATGTGTAAGGAAAGAGGAAGGAAATGGGGGAGGACAGAATTCAGAGTGTTGGTTCTATGCAATTAATTTCTCATACTAATTTTCCTCGGTAGCTGTACAAGATTGAAAACTATATATACCGTCTATTATTAAATACGAATTATTTGAGTGCAGCAAAATTGACTGGACGTCCCCCACGTCTTATTAATGCACGAAAATCTATAGAAACTCTGTAACGAGGAGACCTGGTTGACGACTTAAGACCATAACAAGTGAAATGAAGGAAAATTCCCAGGTAAATCAAAACTCAAGATGGAAAACTGTGTTTACCAGTGGGTTGGTGTTTACCAGAGCAATATGAGAATTTTGGAGGAAATATCATTTTTTTTTTCGAACAGCTTAAAGGCATATTACTGTGTGATGAAATGGTCAGAGAAAACTAGTCAACCGGTCAACTGTTGAAGCCGGTGCAAGTCGGCGACCAATACTTTTTTTTTGTGTTGAAAATTTAATTGTAATAAAAAAAAGGTGGATAATAATAATACAAATTTGGCTACGTGGGGATTTCGACTGAAGGAATTTTATATTTTTCGTTTCTTGATAGGATCTCCAACTCACCTTCCTCCTACGTTTCTAACGTTTAATAAACATTAACAGTGCTTCTTAACTAGCTTCCACATTGCGTGACTACAATAATTTCTTTTCTTTATAGTAAGAGTATATCAGATTTATTATGGTTAAACTACAACAGAGGTCACTCAATTATATGTGAGGTTACATTTAGGTCACCTAATTATTAAAAGTTATATTTGAGACACCCAATTATTAAAGGTTACACTTGAGTCACTCAATCATGGGTAAAGTTACATTTGGGTCACCCTCTATATTTTAAAAAATATATTAATTTGTGTATTAAATTAATTAATGATTTCAAATGAAGTACTCTAGTATTAACGAGGGTATACACGTGATTTAGAAGAAAAAATGACTAAGTTGATGTATTTTTTTTAATTGTGAATGGTGACTCAAATGTAACCTTACTCATAATTGAGTGACCCAAGCGTAACCTTTAATAATTGGTGATCCAAATTTAACTTTACCAATAATTGAGTGACCTAAATGTAATTTTACCTATAATTAAGTGACCTTCATAGTAATTTATCCATTTATTAACACTGTTTCGTAAATATAATTATATGAATCAAATTCGAAATTTATCCTCTATACTTGTTTACATTCTTGGGTTTTTTTTTTCTGATGAAAATATTATTAAGGCTAAACTTGGTTGGACTGAAGACTAGGATCAGGTCAATACAAAACAGCTTTATCTAAAACTGTCCTGTCTAAGGATATGCTGTTTGTTTAACGGCTTCCAGTTAAAGTACCCTAATACGAAAGTCGATTTCGATACCGAAATCGGTATCGATGTCCACACCATACTAACCCCTCCGAGGGGCTGGGAGCAACTAGATCGGATCCGGACAGCTAGAAAGAAAATAGATGATACTGCCAAAGAAAAACTTGTACAAACTCTCATAATCACGGGAAGTAGGCATTCATTTATAGAGATTTCACAGTTTTAACTGTTTCAAGCATTTGAACTAACTAACATTATTGAAATGATTTTATGATTTCCTAACGTATATAGCTTGACGAAAATTTTCAAGTACCTAAGAAATATTTGTAATGAATCATGTAGTGGATATCAAACTGAATGTTCATGCTTGGTCCCCCCTTGGGCCTTGAGGCACGAATAAAACTAATTTACATTTCCTTCTTCTGCAAGTATCTCAGCAGCAACGTCGCTCGGAAGATCAAGGCCGCTAGGGATTTTACCAGGATAGTTAGTTGTTGCAGGATCGGATCCCATCATGCTGCAATGAAAACCAACAAAGAAATTAGAAGAAAAGTTTTTGATAATGGTATCGTAGCAAGAAAGCGAGTTCAATTTCAAGTTCTTAAACTCTTATGCTTACCTTCTATCAACAAGAACTATAGACCGGAGCTCACAATTCGCAAAGCTGCAAAAGATGGACCGGAATTTCTTATTAACCAGTTTCGCTCTGTTGTTATCCGAAGGTATACTAACATGCAATTGCCTATACCCCATTCTTCATAGTGGTTAAATAACAATCAACGGTTATGCAGAACTCACTGTTTGCATATTTCGGTTGTCACTGATGGATGACAATCATGGCCAAAAGTACTTAAGGTATGGTACAAAAATCCGCTGTGTGTAACGACTGCAATTTCCTTCTCCTTGCGCGTCCACAACCTGCAGCAAAAGTTATATAATCTAGTCATGGGGCAATTCAGTTTTGGCATACACTTCCATTTATTGTTACGTTGATCCAACATAAAGGGAAAATATGCATATCAGGAAGAAACAGACCACACACCAGTTAAAAAACTGCATTCCTCTGGATGCAACATCTTCATTCTTTTCACGGATGTCAGCTACCCATAAAACATCATCGTCGCTTTCGATCTTAAGGGAAAAAAAATATAACAAGAATTCGTGCAGTCAGCCATTGTTGAATTTGAAATTACGTAACGATTGCTGATGATGAGAAATTGAGACAAAGTACTTGCCAGCGAAAAATCGATCGCAGGAAAGAGAGGCCTATACTCGCTGATGCTTCTTCTTCTGTCACATGGATGGACTCCCTGTGGTTCGATGGTTCAAGGAGGAAACGATGAAAATGAGATGAGAAAGGCATAATACCAAAAGCCATCTTAGGCAATTGATACAAGCTGCAAATTCTACTACATGAACTAGCTCTTTTGAGTGTGCATATCTTTATCAACTTATGGTTGGTTTTTACTTACATTAACTACATTAGAATCAGGCATACTCCATTACTCTTTTAAGCACAGAAAAGTACACAATGAACCGAAACAGTAGGGATTACACGACAAGTTTCCCACACATATGATGGGGGTTGAGCTCTAGATGTCAAAATCATTCAATTTCCAGTTTTTATAATGATATATGCCCGAACCATTAAAATTATGCTCCATTACAACCTTGCGAGTTTCTTCCAATCTTTACATCTATGTTGAGTCTCTGACTAATAACTATCTTGAAATGCATATCAAGTGTGCCGTGCATATTTTGGATTAGCGCCACAGACATATAAAACAATGCATTAATACAGACATAGAAATTGAACATTGACGCATCCAAAGCCCATGTTTTTAAAGCAGAAAACTGGGAAGTAAAATTGCAGTAAGTAAGAGCTAGTTCATGTACTAGAATTGCCATTAGACAGTGGGAGGGGTCAAGTTACCTAACTTACTGCAATTTTAGGGGGCAACGCTTAATTTGACAAGTATTTAAACTAATACAGACCAAAATTGCCATTAGACAAAAAAAATCGGGGGGGGGGGGCAGGGCTCCTCCCATTCCCTTAATAGTTCCGTCACTAAAATATATTGATTATTCCGAAACTGAAGTATAGGAGTTCAATCAAGCATATAAGTATATTGATGGATATTGAATATACATGATAAATATAAGTACAGGGGTTTGACAAAGAATTGAAGTAAAATTATTACTCCCTTTTAGTCTCAGTGGAGAAATTGCAGTTCATTACTATTGCAATGCATGCATGAAATTGACTATTCATAGCATGTATCAGCACACAAAAACATAAGCAGAAACACATTAAGTTGCAAGTAGATTCTTTTGTCAAGCAAACACATTAAGTTGCGGGACATACCAAATGTTCTCGACAAAGTTCGACAGCTAAAAATGGTGGGCAATTCAGGCTTGATATCTCAGGACGGTCACTTTCCCCTGCATTTGCCACCATTAGTGGAGGAACATCAATCCCATCCTTATAGTTTTCTCCACCAAAGACTCCCACTGCAGTTTGCATAGTCCTATAATCCGTAAAGACATCAGCTAGAGCATGAGAAATACCAGTAAAAACCCGGAGTAGGTAGACACTAATAGAAACATCATGAATATTTCCATTTTCTGGGCAACAAACATTCACTATTAAACAATACTATTGATTCTTACATGCATACATACATATAGTTGTTTCAAATTTCCCTCTGGATTTAGTTCCTATTTCTTTTCTTTTTCTATTGTTTGAAAGGATAAAAATCCTCAACCCCTTTTCGCTGCCTATTTCTATGTACAACACTAAAAAATAAAATTCTAAGCTCTAACCCTTCAAAAAAAAGGATAAAAATCCTCAACCCCTTTTCGCTGCCTATTTCTATGTACAACACTAAAAAATTAAATTCTAAGCTCTAACCCTAAATTTTAAATCCTAAACTCTAAAAATATACCATACACGCGATTCTCTAAACCCTAACCTTAATCTGTAATCCTATACCCTAACCCTAGTTTTTTAGTGTGGGGTATACACAGAGTCACCGAAAAGGGTAGAGAATTTCTATTTTGTTTGAAGTTGCAAAAAAAAAAAAGATTGTTGATTTTGTGCAGACTTTTAGGTGAAACGTACCTTGTCCTTATGATACGAATCTGTGCAAATATGCCTAGCAAGTAGGGCATAAACTTAACTTTTTATTGCTCTCCTAAAGTATGATTCTTCTTTCAAAAGAAAAAGTTCATATGAAAAGCAAAGGAAAATATACATAATTTGACAAAAGAAACACTACAATAAGGATTAAAAAATGATGCCAGAAAGTTTTCATTTTCTAAAAGCAATACTAGTAAAACAAGAGGGAGGGAAAAGGAAAAAAGTAGCCAAGAAGAAATTCTCGAGAAACAAACAAAGTAATTGAAAAGTTACAATACCTGAGCAAAGGGGAAACAATGACCAAATTCACTTTCTTAGAAAGCCCAGTTTCATGAACATGCTTGCGCAGATTATCAACCTGTAATTAATTATAATAAACCGTTAAATACAATCAATAGCATTGTTCAAAACCATATTTTAAAGAATAATCTCTCTAAAACCAACTTTGATGCACCAGATTTCAACAACAGAGATAAGTAAACACAGATTCTAAATAAATAAATAAATAAATAAAAGCACAATGATTTAACCAATGGATTTTCCATTATAAACCTGCTGCCAGCCAAGAGGCGTGATCTGGGCATCAAAATATTCTTCAGATGAAAAAGCAGCATGATCCTTCTCCCCCGCTACATTATGAACCCCCTGAGCATGCCTTATCTGGAAAACAATAACCCATTTTTTAAACCAGATTGGCCTATCAACTTTCAATCCAAGGTTCAAACTTCAATTAAAAAACAGAGAGAAGACGAACCAGGTGGAGAGTTTTACAACGGTGCAAAGGGTATAATCCAGGACTGATGGTTGCATCCATATCTGCAATCACCCAAAACAAAAACGAAACAAGTTTTACAGATATCACTCAAAAGCAACAAGATCTCAAATTTGTTACCCAAATCAACATACCCGAGAATGGGATGAATTGGTTTTCTTTTGGATTTACAAAGGGGAATGGGGATAATATATGAAATTCGGTGGGGGGAATAACAATAAGATTCTGAAGATTACGGTAAATGAGAAAAACTAAAGGAGGAAATGTTAAAATTTGTTGTTGTTTTTTTTTAATATGTTGGTGTGATGTAAGGGTAATATTGTTTAATATTTTTAGTTTTTTCAAAGACGTCACACACAGTATAATATTATTGGTGTTCGAACCCGAATTTTAAGGGATGATAACATTTACCTTTGTCACCAGGACAGAAATGACGAGCCCAAAAAAAATTGTTGGTTTTGAAGGTACTTTATTTAATATAGTATATATTTGATTGCCGCTGAGGTCTGCCTCTGCCAAAAAGGTGAGTTCCCCACTTTAGAAGCCATTGTTTTGGACCGACGATTCTATTTTACATAATTACATTACCCACCCACATGGCCAATTGCCATCTTTCCGGTTGGCTAGATAGTGAGATGTGGCACTTGTTTTGTACTTCTGATTCTCGTACGATCTGATGTGCTGTACTCTTTAACTAAATTATCAGTAAAATGATAGAAAATGACACTCGTTTTCTTACAAGTAGAAGCACGATTGTTTGGATTTAAATTTAGGGTTTTTAATATTAATTAAAATTAAAACAATATTTCTTAGCAGTACATTATATATATTTTTTTGATAAAAATTAGCAGTACATTATATGTTTGGTCAAAACCAGATAGTTTTTATAACGTTAAATATTGGACCTGTAAGATATAGATGGAGAAGATAAATTACTTACCACTAAATTATTATTAAGAATTCAAATCACCGTAATTGTTGAAATTCCCATATCCCACAAAGGTTCGATGTAATGTTGTTTTAAGAAATAAGTTATACCATTAGAATTTGATTTGCAAAAATATATTTTTTAATAGTAGCATGTAATTTTATTAAACGAGAAAATATCTAAAATTATAATAAGGGTTTACAAATCATACAAGGACCATAAATAAAAAAAGTTAAAAGTTAAAACTCATCCAAAAGACTCAAACGAAAAATAGACACGAATAAATTCGACTGCATCGACAAATGGACCACAAAATGGGATTAAGCTATTGAAAGACCATCGAGAATCGCAAATCAGAGCCGAGCGTTGTGAGAAACTATTCATCAGTGCAAACCGCATATCCAAATTCAATCCGAAGGTCCAGAGCATGTAAAATCAGCAGAATTACAAATGAGCGTCATCTTGGCTAGTCGTGGCGTCGTCAAATCCAACTTTAAGAAAAACATAAAATAAAAGAACGACCAAACGACCGAGGAAGAAGAAAAACATACCAAAAGACATAGATAAATGTGCCACAAAAGTAGAGAAAAATGTGCCACAAAGGCAGAGTTATTTTTACTAAAAAAAATAAAGAAAAACAAATTCGCGGTCAACAACTAGCATCAAAATCAATACTACTATCGACTAAATAAAATAAATAAAAATAAAAACTTACGGTGCTCAAATGAAAAAGGTTGCGATAGAGGAAAATGGAGAGCGGCTTATTTGTAAAAATATTTAGGGTAAACTACACTAATAGTCACCGAACTTTTACGGCGCTTTCAATAAGGTCACCGACCTTTTAAAATTTTCATTACAGTCACCTAACTTTTAATTCGCTTTCAATAAGGTCGCTGCCGTCAACCACCGTTAAAAAAGCTGACGTGACATGTTAAATTTAAGGGTAAAATACACTGTTAGTCACTGAACTTTTAAGAGGCTTTCAATATGGTCACCGAACTTTTAAAACTTTCATTACCATCACTCAACTTTTAATTCGCTTTCATTACCGTTAAAAAGTTGATGTGACACGTTAAGTTTAAAAATAAACTTTTTTCCCACCCTATTTTATCTCCATGTCTTATTTTCTTCCATCCAAACATGTCTATCTTTTAGATACATTAATATTTTCCTTTGAACTCCTCATTATTCAGTGCATGACTCAGTAAATGTCGGGCCTGAAGCATAAAGAGGATTTTTATGAGCAAAATTTTAGTTATTTCTTTATGATTCCATCATCGGATGTCTCCCAATATTTTTCTTGTTCTCACACATGTCGCATGCATGTCTAGATACATTAATATTTTCCTTGATGTGTTACTAGAGAAGTAACGACCTTCACCAAAAAAATTACAATTTGATTCATATGGAAGAAAGAGACATGTTTGGATGGAAGAAAATAAGAGAGGAGAGAAAATATGGTGGGAAAATGTTTATTTTTAAACTTAACGTGTCACGTTAACTTTTTTTAACGGTAATGAAAAGCGAATTAAAAGTTGAGTGATAGTAATGAAAGTTTTAAAAGTTCGGTGACCATATTGAAAGCCTCTTAAAAGTTCAGTGACTAACAGTGTATTTTACCCTTAAATTTAACATGCTACGTCAGCTTTTTTAACGGTGGTTGACGGTAGTGACCTTATTGAAAGCGAATTAAAAGTTGGGTGACTGTAATGAAAGTTTTAAAAGTTCGGTGACCTTATTGAAAGCACCCTAAAAGTTCAGTGACTACCAGTGTAGTTTACCCAAATATTTAAAATTAAATTCTCCATAACTTTTAAAATCTACACAATAACCATCAACTATCGCATTTTAATAAAAATATTACAACTATAAATTAAATATGAATTTTGTTAACGAATGTCTTAAAAACACTATTTAAAAATTACTTTCATGCAACACATTAATATATAAATTTATGAATTATCACATTTAGATTTAGTATAATACTATTATAAATCATATGCAAAATTCATTTAGTAGAATTTTTTCTTTAATAGTCATTACTTATGACACGTTATATTTACTTATATAAACTAATTTTTTTATATTTTATTATCTAAATTCCTTTTTCAATCTTCTCTAAATAATACCGTTGAAATTCAAGTCATTAAAGAATATAAACCATTATATATTGCTCCTTATTTCACTTATATAAGCTAACTTTGCAGGGCCTGAGCTGAGACCCAAATCAGGCAAGCCACTATTGACTATTGAGCCGCCTATTTGATTCAAAAGTACATTTAAGAGTTCAATTATTTCTATCAAAAGGTTAACGTGTTATACTTTGGCAAAATGACAAAAGATGCCCCCAACGTTTGCATGTTTTGTCATTTGGCCCCCTATTTTTTTTGGTCCAAATATGCCCCCAACGTTTACTTTTTTTGTCATTTAACCCCCTATTCTTTTTTTTGGTCCAAATATGCCCCTAACGTTTCATTTGTAGTCCAAATATGCCTCCAACGTTTCAATTTGGTCCAAATATGCCCCCGTTAGATGGAAACTGTCAGTCAACTGACGTTCAACAGCTGATGCTGACTGGACTTGCCACGTATTAAGATCTGCTGATGCCACGTCAAAATTTTTTTATAAGCCGTTGACCGTCAGTTGATTGACAGTTTACAACCAACATGGGCATATTTGGACTATGAATGAAACGTTGGGGGCATATTTGGACCAAAAGAAAGAACATGGGGCCAAATGACAAAACAAGCAAACGTTGGGGGCATATTTGGACCAGAAAAAAGAATAGGGAGCCAAATGACATATAAGTACATGAATATATTCTATACTTATTTGAATAGTTTATTAGTTATCAATATTTGTATCTATTAATATTAATTAGATTATGAAAAATAATTTTTAATATAACAATACTAAACATATTTGAAAGATCTATATATTAATTTATTATTTATATAATTATTTTTAATACAATTTAATTAATTATTAAATTCAATTATAAATATAAATGTGTGAGATAAAAAAAATAAAAAAAGTATTAGTTTACAAATGTCACATGTAAATACGTGAGGTTGAAGAATTAAAATAGAAATGGTTAAATTTAGGTTGTTTGGAAAATTTTTATAGTTGTTAAGGGTAAAAGGATCTTTATAACTCTTATGTCAAAACCTCTAATTTCAAAAATTCCTACTAACAGCTTTTTTAAAATTAGAGGTTTCACCTAAATCCGCTCTTTACAAAATATCTAAATTAACGAATTTGACCGGTCAAATCTTTAACTTTAACTCAAATCTTTCTTTACCAAACATGGTCATTATATAACTTATCATAAGTGTTTTTTTTCTAACTTAATTTACTCATAATTTCAATTTCTAACCTTATTTTATAAAAATTAACGTTTTATACGACTAAACCACCAGATTGTTAAGTATTAATACATTTCTCCCCAAAAGAAAAGTATAAAAGGTGAAGTATATTTAATAAATAAATAAAATAAGTGAATCGAATGGTTTTGGATTTGAGAATACTCCCATACGAAAAATAATTTAGATATCTGAGCCTTTGGCGGCGACCCGGATTTTGACTATTCTTAGACCATATAATTTGATTTCTAAATAAGACTGTGACAAATAAAAATGACAGGTCAAAAATTAGAAACTATAAAAAAAAATCAATTGGACCATATAAGAGTTGCTAAGATCGATTTGATCTTGCATTCAACAAACAATGAAAACAATTTTTGGTATGTTTTGAATCCCCTCCCATTGACAAAAATTGTTAAAAAAACAAACAACCAAGGAAAACAAATTTTGACATTGATTAATAATGAACCAAATTATTATTATCATTTGTTAAACTGCTTTGAATTTGGGTAATTATTTCATACGCATGAAAATATTTTTTTTACAATTGTTTTAGTTTTTCGGTTTATTGTTAGATTTTAGGGTTTAGAAGTTAGAAGTATATGTTTAGTGGTTTAGAATTAATGGGTCGTAGTTAAAATTTAGAGATTGAAATTATAATTTAGGGTTTATAGGTTAAGCCTAAATCCTTAACCACATTACCCTAAGCTCTAAACCATAAATTCTAACCCTAAATCCTAATTTCTAACCACAACACCTAAATTCTAAACTCTTAAACTTAAACTCCTAACATCTAAACCCTAAAATTTAACTCTAAAGCCTAAAACCAACACGCTTGTGGTAACTTTTTGTTTTCACCGCCTATGTATAGAATATAAATCCTTTGAATTTCAGCTTACATTTCTTCTTTTTTTTCTTCGTAGTTTAATTTAATTAACGTATTTCGTTTTTAAATATGATTATCAAAAACAAATTACAATGCTTATGAAAAAAAATAAAAAATGGAGAATTATAAATTTATGTTCTTTCTTCCAATTATATTGATTTTATAATTATGAAACAATTCCAAAAAAGAAGAAAAAAGTAGGGAATATTTCTTATCTGAGATTGTAAGAGAAATTAGAGTGGCTTTCGGCCCAAATATATTAAAAGGCGAAATTGGGCAAAATGAACTGGGCCAAGGCTGAATAACTAACAATAAAAACTCTTAAACCGAGTTGCTTAAAGGGCATTTTCTTCGGGGATAAGTTTTCTTGTTAAATTTTAAATAATTAGAAATCTTAAAACTACTTAGATAATTAGAAACATAAACTAATTCGAACCTATTAACTATAAGTTGGATTTGATTTCTACGTATACAAACAATCTGAAATCGAAACAATGTTCTCAATAAAAGCAAAATTATTTCTCAACTAAAAATTAATTTGTTTCATGTCCTTTAATCTAATTTTAAACTTGTATTTGTATTATTATTTTTAGTTTGACCCCTAATTTATTATTATGTTTAACATTTCCCCTTCTACTGAGATCATTAAAAATGTTGCATGATCCGACCAAAACATATCAATTTATAATATTTATTCCTTTTAAGTCATTAACTCATACACAACGTGCATACAAAACTACTTGAATCTAGTGACAGAGTTACATAGTAGCTCAGGGACAATTACCTTTAAATTGTTTGAATTAAAAAAATATACATAGATATTTATTTAGTTAGACATCTAATTTTAACTTATTTAGACTTTGTCACCTATTTTCATCTATTTATACTTTACACCTGTAAATTTGATTTCTGACTCTGTTCCTAGTTGAAAGTAAAATTTCCTAAAAAAATAATATCCCCTTCTTTCACTATTCCTTACGTTCATATTTTTTTTTATTTTTAAATCATAACTTCATATATATAATTATTGTTTGATACACTAACTACACAAATTTTCACTTCACAAATAATATTAATCATGAATTATATCTCTTTAATTAATACTTACGCATAGAATTTTCTGTTCCGGAGATGATCACATGAAAAGAAAAATGGTTTTGTCTTCCCAGAAGATCACATGAAATGAAAAGGTTCGAGATTTTGATATTGGGATAATGTGAGACGCGGTTTTAGGTAATTTGTCTGTAATAAGTTTCATTGTCAACGAGGGAAGTGTACAGTTAATATTTTAGGTAGAGTTCATATTTTCAAAATACATATGTTACCGGCGGAGGTTTTGGAAATATGCGAAATGAGCGACCGTACAAGGCTCCAAAGAAAAGAGGGACTCCAAATGAATTGAACTAAATATTTATAGGAGAAAACAAAAAGATTTTGATTTAATAAATTACAAGAAAAAAAAATATAAAAATAACTTTAAAGAGAGCTCCGTAATATATTTTTTATTATGATAAAAATATCTTTTAAAAATTATATATATATATTTTTTTGAAAAATTGATACCACTAATTTTATTAAACGAGAAAATATCTAAAATTACAATGAAAGTTTACTGCCGAGTAAACAAACACCTAAATCTAGATACAAACCCAAAAGAAACAATTAGTGGCTCTAGATCATAATAAGATCACACAATGAATAGGTAAGAACCTAATCCAAAGACTCGAAGTAAAAGACGTATACAAACACCCCCAAATCGACGATGATGGGTAAAACCATCAACAAACAACATTAACAAATGCATATTACAATGATCGTACGTTGACAAAAAGGTCATTACCACAACTCAATCGCGAATAAACGGTAGATGTCTTCGCGTATTCAAATCTGGTTCAAGGGTCCGAGAAAGGGGATCAGCAGCATAATGAAAGGAGCGCCATCTTGATCAGTCGTGGCGTCGTCAGATCCAGTCCTAATTGAAAATCAAAACAAAAAAGAAAAAACGTGCCAAAAGACAGAGAAATACGTACCAAAAGGTAGACTAAATCGTGCTACAAGAGCAAAATAATTTATTAAAAACAAAAGAAACAATAGATCCGGCGGTCGACAACCAGTATTAAAACTGGTGCCGCCGCCGGCAGTTAAAAGAAAAAAAAATGCAAAAGAAAACAGTAGCTGCTAAAGTTTTTAGAGCAAAAAGTTTTAGGTTTGTAGAATCCCTCAATAATATGCTCAAATTTTATATATTTTAAGATTATAAATTAAAGACCTCGTTTTAATAAACTACACAATATCTCATAAACCTTTGAATCACCCATGTATGTTACTGTCGAATAGCAAATATTTGGTTTAATTTTCCCTTTTATTCGAGATGATCGACGACACTTAAATTTTGTCAAAACTTTAATTAATCGTAATATATGTAACAGAAAACTTTTGTCTGTAATAAGTTTGCTTTGTTAATTAAGCAAGATAACTGCTATGAGTTATGACTAACCCAAATAATTAGTATGTAAAAAGTCCAACAGTTCAAATCCAAAGCTGAACATAAATAAAATGTATTAAAACCCTAAATGAAGGGTTTCTCATCTTTGTTTTTTGTTTTTTTTTATATACATAGCCTTATTTTTGACTTTTTTACTAAGTTAAATGTATCAAATCCAATAGTATTCAGGCATCGAGACCTAAAAATGATATTATTGTAAGAAACATGCATAATCTCGTATATAAACAGTAAACATAAAAGATACTGACAAAAAAAAGTTTAGTTTTTTTCATTGGCTAACAAAACAATCTATTGCCATGGTTTGGATTATTAAATAAACATATTATTGTCTTTATTGCTAAACAAAATCCCTACCTTAGTCAAACAATCAGTTTGTTTCATTTGTCTTTGGCTCTTTCTCCAAATAATGTGGGGAAAATTTGTATATATTTTCATGTTCAAGACAGCTAATGCCTAATAGCATATCTTAAGCTCAAGATTAGTCTTCTGGAAATGGAAGTTGAAGACGCCAAAAATATTATTTAGCAAATAGCCAAATAGCATATCTTAGTCCACTCTTTTACTCAAACAATGAAACAAGTGGGATTTACTTACTTATTCTGTCAACTTTCAAGTATTAATTTAAGTCGAATCGAACAATATACGCAGTAATATTATATTTTTCAGAATATCTTTATATGTTTAAATCCTCTCAAATACGTGGATTTTAAGAATCGACGAACAATCATGTCATCTGAACTAATGCCTGATTAACACGACACCGATCATTATCAAACCAAAATCCAATTGCTAGTCAGATTTCCAGAATTGAATTTAGCCAGTTGTACATGGCATTCACTACAGCAAAACAGTTCTTTAGCGGCGTTTTTTAGCGCCGCTAAAAACTTTCCCGGCGCTTAAAAAAGCGCCGCAAGAAACGCCGCTTAAAGTAGCGCCGCAATAGTTCGCGGCGTTTTTAGGTAAAAACGCCGCAAAAGGTCAAGATCTATAGTGGCGTTTGTAAATACAAACGCCGCAAATAAGTGTTCTTTAGTGGCGTTTTCTAAAACAAACGCCACAAAAGGTCAATATCTATAGCGGCGTTTCTGTCTATAAACGCCGCGAATAACTGTTCTTCAGTGGCGTTTGTAAAACCGCTAAAATATGTTCTTTAGTACAAACGCCACTAAAGCCTGTTCTTTAGTGGCATTTGTAAACTCAAACGCCGCGAGAACATGTTCTTTAGTGGCGTTTTGTTTACAAACGCCGCGAATAACACCATGTTTCAAAAAAAAAAATCAAATAAAGCATACATATTATATAATAATTTAAAATGTGTTACATTAAAGTCCATCCTTAAACTAAAAGAGAAAAATGTGATCCCTTAAATGTGGTCCATAAATTTCTCTTCCTATTTCATTTAGAACAAGATCGCCCAAACTAAAATTCATCATGACATCAAGATCATCATCGTAGTCGAAATCTGGTTCACTAGAGTTTGCAAGTGTTTGATTTCATTTAATAAAAAATTGCACTTGTCATGCAGATATCAATCATGCAACAAACATTGGACTTTGTTTCACATGGAAGTGGAACATCCATTGCTAAAAAGTGTGATATTATTTCATGATAATAATAGCTATTTAGGTTTCAATTATGTTTAAAACAACACTTGTCGTGGATATCAATTATACAACAAACCTTGGTTTTCGTCTCGCATTTAACATCCAATTGCTCCACACGCAAGGAGAGAATGCCAGCTGATTGCTTCCCAAAACACCGGGGCAAACAATGACAACCAGGCTCAAGCACTTCATCAAATTTCCCAATGATAGCTATATAGCTATCATTGTCTGTCTCTGAGTGTGCTTATCTTCAGGCTGGAACTTCCTGGACCGCTTCAAGCTGCGAGACAAGTTGAATAGGTGGCTCGTATTCAATATACAAATCATAGGATAAGTATGCACTGAATTGAATCGCTCTTAAAGTCATCAAATCACCCCTTAATGTTTAAAAATCTGTCCTTAAGTTCTCAAAACAGTTTTTAGCTAACAAAACAGTCCCAACATAGTTCAAATACACAATTTTGCCCCAAAACAGTGTATATACATATAAAACAACCCCTGAATTCAACAACCGAATTCTCCACTTAATTTAATAGCTTAGCTCTCCACCTTATTCAATAAAACAATCCAATAATGATATCTCTATGTAATGAGATTAAATTTAAATTTCAAAATTGACTACACCAACTTCATATAACTATCATCTAATTCTCTAACATTTCTAAGCATCTTTTGGGATATACACATGCATACATATATATCTACCAAACAATTATAGCATTCAATTGAATATGAAGAAAGGTAAAAGGGATTTACCTTCTTTGCAAGACTCAACCGATCAAGGCTTGTGATTAAGTTGGGATAACCAATTCAAAGCTTTCTCTCACCACTCTCTAATCTCGATTATGGAGGAAGAAAGGAGGAGGAAGATGATGAAGATTTTTACTCATCTTTTCTTAGTCTCTCCCTCATTGACGAGTCACCAATTCCTACACATTGGTTAATCTTAGTTAGCCAAGTGTACAAGTCCTCTAAATAATGGAACTTTTATTGCTCGGCATGATACAAGATCTAGCCAAGTGTACAAGTCCTCTAAATAAAGGAGGAGAAATCTTGAACCTGAAATTTTTTGGTAGTTCCATAAGATCAACAAACCTTACGATATATCCAAAAAAACGAAGAAAAGCTCATGGAATTAAACCTCACAAGCTTTAACATAAAATAAATTGAAAAAAAAATTAGATTATTATACATACCAACAGAACCAGCTTGAACAAATAATTCCCACAATAACTCCTCGAATATCTGAAAAGTGAGTAAACGATTTCGAGCTGTAGAACTAAAGAATTGAAGGGGAAACAGAAGGGGGGAAAGGGGAAGGGAACAACAGGGAGAACCTTAGGATTAAGCAGCGGCGTCTTGGTTCCTCTCGGCAGAGTGTTGACCCAGCAAGTTTGCTCCAACACCCGGAGCGATTCACGTTGTCATTTGCTTGGCCTTTGGCTTTGCTTCTTCCTCTTTCTCTCCTTTTGGTTCTTCCGCTAAAACCTAGATTAAGCTCTTTTCCTCTTTCTGGAGATCTGTAACCTGAGGGATTACAGAGTGATGGACAAATTTGCGAAAACTAGAGAGAGAGGATGATTATTTTTGACATTAGGGATTGTGGGTTTGATTTGGGGATCGGGTGAGGGAGAGTGAATGAGAGTGCAGAGTATATCTCCCCAGTTCACCTACAGGTTAGTGCGGCGTTTCTTTTTTCAAACGCCCGTGAAAACTAAACATTTGCAGCGTTTTATACATAAACGCTACTAAAACTACACATTTCCGGCGTTTTAATTATAAACGCCACTAAAGTCATACCTATTGCGGCGTTTTTTCAACAAACGCCGTTATTTTTTTTATTTGTGGCGTTTTCTTATATAAACGCCGCTATTTGTGTAACATTAGCGGCGTTTATTCCAAAAACGCCGCTAAAAGCGCCACTATATACCATATTTGGTGTAGTGATTATACTTGAAATTTGGTAAGCAAATACTAGATCAACTAGCCTATAATTCAATTCGCAGCTGCAATTTGCACCAGATTTTGTTCGATAAAGTTGGTGAACATAAACAACGACAAGTTTTTCCATATATGACAAAAGAAATTATGCGGAAATATATAAAAGAGGATTCCTTAATATATTTTCTACAGAAATTAGTTCAATCTTTGAACAGACAAAATGATAGATTTCATGTAGTGTGACTCCCAAACATAGAACCAATTAACCTATATTATGCTTAGATATTATTGCAATTGAATAACATCCCATATTGTATTTAAAAATATATTCTTGTGGTCAGTCCTCGTTTTGGTTCCTTAACCACTATTTATATGAACCTTAGTAATCATAGGAAATAATTAAAAGAACAAAAAAAATTGCTAAGATTATAACTAATTCCAACTCCTACATAAAGACCATTTGATTTTGTCCTTATTCGGGGCAGGGATGGACTGAGAGTGGTTGAAGGGGCGGTCGCCCTCTAAAAAATTAAAATTTATATATGATTTAATTTTTTTTATGTATTTACTATTAAAAAAACTTCGTTTACTTTAAACTAATTTGCTCCTTAACATAAAGTTCTGTGTCTATATATGATTTTAAGTTTGAAAGCTTTTGTCTGTTTCTTGAAAAGCTATATAAGAAATCATAATGTGAAGAGGTTTCCAAGATTCTTAGGTTATGTATTAAAAAATGCACATATAATTAGGTGTAAAGCAATAATTTTCTATATGTTATTTGTGGAAGAACATTTAAGGATAGGAGCCAATGATTTTTGGCAAGCTGGTTGGGATGGAAATCATCTGCCCCCAAGTATGTCTCATTTGTGCCCCACTTTAAAATAGTGGGTTTAGGGTTTAGAGTTTGGGGTTTAAGGTTGGAGCTTAGGGTTAGGGTGTAGGGAATTAGAGGCATGGTGTATTTTTTAGGGTTTAGGATATGAAAATTAGGGTTATGGGGCAAGATTTAATTTTTAAGTATTTTTAGGCAGGGGCATAGAAAGAGGCATGGTTAGGGGGCAGGAGATTTTTACCCAGCTAGTTGTGTCGATACGTTACACGCATATAAAACAAAACAGTACAAAATTAGAAGAAGAACAAAATTAAATCGTTGGATGTAATATCCATTTACGTTACGGTAAGTATTAAAATTCGAGTCTCACCAAAAATCTCACTTGAACGAAATTATTACTCATATCTTAATTTTAAACTGAAAACACTGATATAATTTTATTTTATTTGATTATATTTCTTATTAAACTTAAAACAGATTTTATGACATGTAGTCAATGTAGACTGAGCCAAACTAGTATTCCGAATCTTTGATTTTTGTTGTTTTTTCTATGACTTAATTCATAGTTGTATTCCTTAAGCTAATTAGTTGAAGCAGTGATTACTCTTTATTTTGGCCGGGAAAATGGACAATAGTGGTTAGATATAATAAGAAATTATTTGTACTTTTAGTTCCAATATATTAAAATGTTTATATATATATAAGTTTATACGTTTTGAGCCAGTTGGCTTTCTCAACATGACAACCAACTAAATAAACCGATACGGTCGAAAAATATGATGCAATGACTGATGAAAAAACTCGGTCCAGTTAATATAAGATTAACATTCGCCATCATAAACATACTAAAATGAGACTTTATATACATATAGTACGCTTACGGGGTGACATATATTTTAAAATAATTATATTTAATTTTTTAAATGTATATTTCCAACTGAATTGATGTAATCGAATTAAGCGTCGATAACAAAAGAATATAGATGTAACAGTAAAACGTTTGTATGCAACTTTATTGACATTGTGTTTAATTCTTCGATAATGATTTTTAATTGTTATATTTAAGATGTGCTCGAAAAGCCATGTGGCAATTGAGTTTTAGTATGATTACGTGTAATTACACGGTTGTAGCATGATTGGACAACCATTATAATTTATGAATTATGTTAAATTGAGTGTAATTACAGTGTTCAATTCTTAGAGTGTACAAAAAAAAAATTCTTAGAGTGAACTATGAGAATTGTTGTGCTTATGAGCGTAATTATACAATTAAATTTTATACTAAAATATTATTTTTATATTTAAATTTATATAATTGTGTGACAAAATTTATATCGTCAAACATGACATAAATGATAAGGGTGTAATTACATTATCAATCAAATATATATTTAGAGAATTAAAATTTCTTATAATCACAGTATTTGATTTGAAAAGGTTACAAACATGTTGTAATCTTAACATCTAATTTCATCCTTAATCTTACATATTAGCCTAATTTATCATTTATTTTGGTCCACCTCATTCATTATGCAAAAGTGTATGAGGTGGGCCGGTCGATTATTACTACAAATTAAATATATACCCTTATTATTTTTCTAAGTTTTTCATCGATAGATAGCTTAAACGTCAATACCCTCTATTTTTTGTGGGCACAAAATAACTCAATATTGGCACGACGAGGCAAATGGGACCGGGATCTTCATTTTTTTGGTCAACAGTCACATGTTAGATAGCTAAGCCTAAGGGTGGTGGATAAAAAGTAAAAATAGACGAGTTCTAGCTAGACTTGGCTATCAAATTAAAGGCTTATTACGGGCTTGGAAATATTGAATTCAAAATAGTATATATATTTAAATCTTAGAAACCATATTATTTGTAAAAATAATTATAAACTTCAAATATAAACCCTAAAATACACTAAAGATACTTTAAAAAAGTTAGGTTAAATTTAACATTTTCTAAGTAATTATATTAATTATTTTTCTACTGCAATAAGATTTTAAATCCCTTAAGTAATGTAAAATATTTGAATGATAATGATATGAATGAAGCGAATTAGTTGGAAATAGGGGTGGGAATTACCGGGTACCCGGAAAACCGGGTACCTCATTAAACGGCCCGTGTCCCGGCCCATTATATCCAGGTACCCGGGATTCGGGTACCCGTAAAATTCGGGTACCCGGGTAATCGGGTACCGGCTACCCGGTTCCTATTTTTTTATTTTTTATTTAAAAATTAAAAAAAAAATCACATTCTAAACACAAAAATATTTTTAAAAAATTAAACTTAAAACTTAAAAGAATATAATACAAACATAGAAAAAATGTAGGGATTTAAACTTAATTTTAGAGTGAAAATATTAAGAAACATAAAATAAAAATATAATTTTAAATATAAATATATATATATTAAATTTTATCGGGTCGGGTACCCGGTAAGGGAAAACTTTCGGCCCGTGTCCCGGCCCGTGTCCCGGGAAATTTGCCGGGTTGGGTACCCGGCCCGGTCGGGTAATTTTTTTTCGAGAATTACCCGGTATTTTAGTTTCGGGTCGTCGGGTTTTCGGGTCGGGTATTTTCTCCCACCCCTAGCTAGAAATGAATGATACTCCTATAATAATTTTTACAAATCTTAATTGATCACCTAATGAATTGAATATCCGTGATTATAAGAAAATTTGTTTATATTAAAAACTATTTTTTTACATTTATCATAAATCATATAAGATAAATAAACAGATCATGCATGAAAAGTATTATGACCAATTTCTTATGGTGTGAAAAATTAATTATGTAATTCAAGTCTTAGTAAAAAAGCGGATGGTGTTTATTATAGGAGATTCAGGTTCAATCGCTTTATTTACAAAGGGTGAGTGCATTGTTAAAAGGAATAGTTTATTATTTTATAGAAAAAAGTTTTTTACTTTTATTAGTTTATTTGTAGGCTGAAAATAACCGTTTTCTTAATTTATATTGATAAGTTAAGCTCATAAATTCGGTTATATCTTCAATTCGCCTACTTTTTCATTAAAAAAAATTGTACCCCGTCTTAAAAACCAACGGAGTAGTAACAAGTTGCAACTTAATTAATATATTTTTCCCTCACGTAAATGGTAGGAAGAATTTTAAAGATCTAATTCGAGATAAATATTAATTGGAATTTTATTTTTTAATTAAATTCATACACCAATAGATCACATATAAGCCCTGTTTGGTAATTAGCGGATAACTGATAGCGGATTACATTAGCTGATAGCTGATAGCTGATTGCATTAGTTGATTTGACTAGCGGATTGTATTAGCTGATTGTATAAAAGTGTTTGGTAAAATTAACTGATAGCTAATAGTTGTTTGATTATTTAAACAAGAAAAATGACATATACGGACATTATTATATTTTATACTTGTTTAAATAATTTATTAGTTATTAATATTTTGTATCTAATAAATATTAATTAGATTTGTAAAAAATATTTCTTAATATAAATTTTCTAAACATATTTGAAGATTTATATATTAATTTATTATTTATATAATTATTAATTTTTTTATATGCACATATAAATATGTGATAATAAAAGAATAGAATTAACTTACAAATGTCACCATATAAATTAGTAGTAACAACAAATAAGTCCAATATTTAATATGTTATTATTTATTTTAAAAATATTATTATTTAATTTAGGTTATTCGGAGATTTTTGGTAATTGTTAAGGGTAAAAGAGTCATTACAACTCTAATATCAAACCTCTAATCTCAAAAAGCTCATATTAGGAGCTTTTTTAAAATTAGCTTTTTCACCCCAAATCCGTTATTTACCAAACATCAATATTAGCGGATTTGACTAGTCAAACCTCTAATTATACTTCAAACTTCTAATTTTTGCCCAAACCGCTATTTACCAAACATGCCAAAATATTTTCATTAATCTACTCGTGATTAATAATATTTATCAAAAGGTGAACATTTATTTGGATTTTTTTCTTTATAAATTTCCCAGATGAGAATTTGATCGCAGCACGGCTTTTAAGTTTTATAAGTTTGGCTTGTGGGGTTGGTCTATAACTTTTTTCTTAATAATCTTTGCCTAGCTTGGAAATGACTCGTGAACCCAATTAATGAATTAACCTCCCTTTTCAAATGCCCTAATCATATCTTTCCTTTTGTATACAGTTTGATAAGATAAATATTATAACACCTTATTTTTAGGAAAATATTCCATATATTGTCAGTGCAAATTTTGGTTTTTACATAATTATATTTATTTTAGGCTTAAGGGTGTAAGAAGCCCTTGAACTATTAAAAAATAATCAATTAAGCCCTTGAACTTTTTTTGCACCCAATTGAGCCTTTGAACAAAGAAATTGAATCAATTAAGCCACTGAACCAAGAAATTGAATCAATTAAGCCCTTTGACCAATTTTGACCATTAAATCTTGACTCTTTTTTTCTTCAGATATTACCGGCACATGATACACTGTAGTTTCATCATGCTGCATTTACAAAAAAAATTCAAAAAGTATTTTTTATAAATTTTATAAGTTTTTTAGAATTTTTAGAACCTTTAAAGAATTTTTTAAATAAAATAAAAAATTCTGAAAACTGTCAAGTGGAAACATTGTGACATAGTGCACTGCAACAATGGATCGAATAAAACTATTAAGATTTAATGGTCAAAGTTGGTCAAATGGCTTAATTGATTCAATTTCTTGGTTTAAGGGCTTAATTGATTAAATTTTGTGGTTCAAGGGCTTAATTAGGTGTAAAAAAAGTTTAGGGGCTTAATTAATTTTTTTTCAAAAGTTCAAGGGCTTCTTACACCTTTAAGCCTTTATTTTATAAGTTAAGGATTTATTATAGGGTTTATCTTATCAAATATTTACTATTGTTTACAATACTATAACACTTTATTTTTGTGGGAAAATATTTAATATATTGTTGTTGTAAATTTTAGTTTATACAATCATGTTTATTTTATGGGTTGAAATTTAGTATAAGATTTATGTTTGTGTTTTAAATTTAAATTTTATGGTTTAGATTTTATTATTTATGAATTTAGGTTTAGAAGTTTTAAGTTTTAAATGTTAAATACGTGTGAAAAACTTTTTTCCACATCCATATTTTATTCCGATAAAAAGTAATCCAAAACCTACGCAACCCCAATTTTAAATATAACTATAGTATATGTAAAAGTAAAACACACACACCAAATATTTACTATTTTTTAAATGAATAATCATGAATATCAAAGGATAAACAATAGAACCAAAATGACTAATAATATATGGATTAATATCCTATACACTAGCAGTGGAAACAGAAAGTTTCTACAAGCGTCTTAGTTTTAGGATATAGAGAGTTAGTTTAGGGTATATGGTTTAGGGGTAGTTGTTTCAATTTAAAGTTTATGGTTATAATTTAGGGTTTATATGATAGGGTTTAGTTTTTAGGATAATATGATATGATTTAGGTTTTAACTTATAAACCCTAAACCTTAAATTAAAACAACTATCCTAAATTCTAACCCCTACCCCTAAACCCCTAAACATTATACCCTAAACTAACTCTATATACCCTAAAACTAAGGTGCTTGTGAAAACTTTTAGTTTCCACCGTCTGTGTATAAAATATTTATCCATAATATATAGCATAAGTACATAAGGCTACGTTTTTTGAATGATGAAGAAAAAATTGTACTACCAACCAGCGTTAGATGTAATTATAAGACACATTATATTTTAAAAGAACTCAAAAACAAATTTTAAGATTATTATTGTCCGAAATGAAAATTAAAACATAAATCATAAAATTAACATAAAAATTCAAATTTGGCAGAACTGTTTAGGATTTTCTTCGGATCTCCATATCTCACTAGCAAACAAAACACTAGCTGCCAAATTCAGACAGAAAATAAAAAAAAAAGATCATAAGATCGAAGAAGAAGGAAAGAAATGATTTTTAGTGATGTGAGCTCAAAATAACAAAACCCTAAAATGAGATGTTGTGGGCTGTCAAGTTGAAAGTGAAGGCTGCGAATTAAAACTGCCCTACTATTACTATACATCTCGCTGTTGAGAAAACCGCTTCGTGTCGGGGTGGTAAGAAACAGCCCCTGGTTTTCTTATTTTACCACCTTTCTTTTTCTCATTCTTTCTATAATATTATGCATGTGTGTCGTTGTCAATTATAAATTAAAAAATATTGGTTTTCCCACCATCAATTTCTAATTAATTTTTTTCTTAATTATGATATTCACGATATTAGTTGTTTTTAGTACGAAATGATCTACTAAGTTGTTATTAACGAGATACGCGTACGAAATTATTAATATTCGGTTAAGATAGTCTATACGAGGAGGCTGGAAATCCATAACATCGGGAACAAAATCTATTATGTATTCTACAATTAGCCACTTGATATATAGTTAATTACAGAGCGTAGAATAATAAGCAAAAAAAAATAATAATTAAAGACTAATAGCATTTCCTCCTTTAAGATCATAATCTGTGCAAATCACTGCGTCAAAACACATTCATTAAGATAATCTTATTTATGAGAAAAATAAGAAATACCCATTGGGTTAATAATGGTATGCTTTGTTGATAAAATATTAAAGATTTAATTTCTAAAGCAATCTCACTTATAAAAGATATACGTCTCAATTATGGATATATAACGACCCATAAAATGCAATGATAGAAGCTAATATTTATTCTCATGCATAAATCATGTTGGGTTGTTCACAAAATATAAGCATCAATAATTATCAGCTATATTATTTGAGACAATAATAATGGATTTAACAATTAACATGATGCCTTGCTGCTTGTAGAGTTTAAATTCAATTATATAGAATTATAATTTAATAAGCTAATTTTTTATGTATACTTGTAATATTTTCCCATTAAAAAAATTCCAATTTTCCACTATGGAAAATTTCTAAACCTTGATTAAAATCTGTCTTACCAAAATGTACGTTTGATATTTGCTAACCTTAATATATATATATATATATATATATATATATATATATATTATGAAGTTAATAAGTCTTAATTACAACAATTAATGAAGACTTTTAAGTTGTAAATAATTTAAATCCCACTGTTAATTACTTGTATTGCACGACCATGCACGTGTACCTGTCTTGAACGATATTAATATGCCGTGAAACAACTAGACGAGCCTTTTTTTTTTTTTTGGTTTAGCTCACAACTCTAGTTATTCAACCATTTTTTTCTGAGTGGTTTTGGACTTTCAACAAGTTAGGTAAAGTTTTAGTTTAGACTATACGAATTTAATTATGTAAAATTTTCAACGGCTCTGATAAAATTATATGGATAAAATTCCAACTCAGAACACTACTGAACCTTGTTTTAATCTCCATTAACAAAAACAAAATGAAATAATCCAATCAACAACAAAATTTATGTAAAAATTAAAGAGACTAAAGTGAATGAATAATAATGTTTCATCTGTGATGATGTTCGATAAATCTAGATGGCATATCCAAAACAACAAAAAAAAAGATTTATATGTGTAATAGTATAAATTTATGCATTTTGATAATAAAAATACTTTTTTCATCTTATTTTTTATGTGTCTAAATCCCGATAATTGCTTTAAAAATATAATTTCTTTTTATTTAATAAAAAATTCTGCATATATATCGTTATTTTTATTTATGTGATTTGTGTACACTTTTTTTAACTGTTACCATTTAAAATTAATTATGTGTGAACTTTATATATATTTATTTAAATTTAAATCTTTCTTGTAAATTCTTTTAAAAAATAAAACCCTGATTTTTGTAATGGAATTTTTAAAATAGTTTTAAACTAATTAAATTATTATTTGTAATGATGTTTTATAGTAAAATTAATTGTTTTCGTTTATTTAATCTTACAAAACTCCCCCCCCCCTTTTTTTGGCCTTTCTTACGAAACGTTTTATAGTACTCATTAATAAAACTAGAATTTTATTTTATTAAACCTCTGAACTGAATAATGTTTAAAAGGAAAAGGAAATAGAGAAAAAATTAATTTATTTTTTTATTCTTTTTAAATAGGATACAGAGGGAACCATGAGATGTGGTGTGGTGGTTGCTCATCTCATCCCTTAACTATGAGGTCAGGAGTTCGATTCCTACCAATGGGAATGGACCATGTTTAATGGCGAGTTGTTTACCTTTTAGTGAGAGCACATGCGGCGAGGGGATTAGTCACCGCTATCGGCGGTGGATTAGGGATGGGCACGGGTCGGGTCTTTGGCCCATCCGCACCCGATCTGAAAATAAATACCCTAAATCCACACCTGACCCAACCTGGAAATAAATTTATTAAACTCGACCCGACCCGACCTATAGAAAATAAATTAATTTTAGGGATATAATAGTAAAAAAAGATTGTAGGGGACTTAATTGTAAAAACTTATAATTTGAATGACTAAATTGTAAATAAAAATTCAATTTT